>CM049435.1:1217873-2417873 GCA_026929855.1 Poa annua
ACATCATTTGATTACTAGAAAATATAATCATTTACAGGGATATCGAATTGAGTCGAGCAAACATGAATGAGCTGCGACATACCGATCCATTATTGTTGTCCAAGTGAAGAAAGCCACCATGGCCTCGAGCATTGGTAAACTTGTAGAGAGGTCCAGAAACTGATGAGTGAAATATTTGTAATTCAAGAAGTAGAAACTAAATACTAGAGGTAGTAATCTGATTTACTTTGAAGATACAGAGCTTGCAAGGATAAGACCAATAGCTTGTAAAGCAAACGAAAGGATTGAGCGAATTACGGTTCAAGACATCAGAGCATAAGCATCAAGGCAGCATAACCATTCTTCGTAGTAAAAGACACACTGGCAGTAACAAACATAGTTTTAACAACTACTGAAGGTTTTCTAAAATGAAATCTTGGACAGAAATTCCTGCCCAAAAATAAAACTGGAAACACAACTGCAACTATGAATGAAGTAACATCTTTCATTACTTTCAAAAAAGTAACATCTTTTGAGGCTTACCTTCATAGCCACCATAAACTGGATCTTCAGACAATAAAAGAGGTGTGTCCAGGTCAATAAAACTGCAACCACAACAGGGGAAGAAGAATTTCAGCAGCTGATTTGACATTATACCACGTGTCCAGTTTGAACTTCCTAGTAAGATGCCAGCTGTTTTCAAAAAATTAACGCGTAACTTTTTTCTGCAGAGAAATATTATTGGCAATTAACCAACCTGAAACAACCCAGCCCAGCAGCTAGATGACCAGCAAAGCCCATGGCAATCCTCGTCTCGACCATACCGCCAATCATAAGTGCAACACCAGCTTTTCTTGCAGCATCAATCACTTCGAGGGCTCCAAGAACCCCCATCTTTGCCAGTTTGATGTTGATAACATGAGCAAGGTTTCCATGTATGATTTTCTGAGCATCAAGTAAGCTCCGGCAGCTCTCATCAGCAGCAACAGCAACTCCATACTTGTCCATAGCAGCAACGCTAACGTCACGGAGACCTTCCCAATCATCTCGATGAACAGGTTGCTCAAAGAGTACAGGAGTCACCCCCATTTCTGAAACCAAATGGCAATGACATAACGTATTAGTAGAAGAACAAGATAACATCACGATGACTGAGATGATGTTTGATACCGAGAAAAGATTAAAAGCGCGATTTTTTTTTGTAGTTGTAAGTATCGTTGAATCTGCGAGAGTAGTACAAACCGTTTAGTCTGTCGAGAACTTCGATGGCTTGATTTGCAGTGTACCCTTCGTTTGCGTCCAAGATGAATGAGCAATCGGGATGGACGAGCCGTATAGCCTTGAGGACTTCTATGTCAGAGTTGAGGTTTTTCCCCACCTTGAGCTTCAGAGTCTGAAACCCTTGTCCCCTATACTTGGCAGCCAATTGAGCGGCCTCATTTGGGGTCACAATTGGAATCTAAAAGTTTAGAGATTGAGGAAATTTAGCAACTCTGATAAAGCAAAACCGTAAGCATGCTTGGCCCACTGCAGAGAATTGTATGATAACCGTACCGTGATGTCCGTGGTGACGCTGTTCGATGCTCCCCCGAATAATCTCCACAGAGGTATGCGGATGCTGTTGGCGACTGCGTCGATCACTGCCATCTCCACCCCTGCTCTGGCCTTTGTTGTGAGGATCACAAGTAAATGCAGATCAGATCCAAACACGTGTGTAAATTGTAAAATAAATACGTCAGATCAACATTTGAGGACTACTAGGTGACAAGAGAAACAATTAAAGCAACGACTGTGTGTGAATTGAAGTACAGTATTACAAGAATCAAGTTTTATGAACTGAAAACAAAATGGTCTGGTTTTGGATTCTTTGGTGTCTGTTATCTGATTCTGAACAACTGAACAGATTGTTGAGAGTATACTATGGTCTCAGTGATTCAGTCAGTGTCTCACTCACCGAGGCGAATGCGTGTCCGGGGAGCGCGTGGGCGACGTCCCGGAGCACGGCGCCGAGGGGCTTATGTGGAGAGACGAGAGGTAGCGATCGTTGAGTTTAGTGGTCGAGACCCGCCTGTGGGCTGGGACTCAGTTTGTAGCATCCTCTGTATATGTTTATGCTTCTCTATCTTAATAAAAAAGACACGCGACGCTCGCGCGTGTTCTTGAAAAAAAAGATTCCGGTCTATCCTCTAAGGGCTCGCTTAGTTCATCGGTACAAATTACGGGGGTTGAAATATTCCCGGAACTTCTTCTTAAATGGTCCGTAATATTGGCCGGAGGTATTGGCTAATAAAGGATGAGGTATTGGCTAATAAACGATGAGCCAATCACGGCCTAAGCAGTATTTTGTTTCATAGGCAGATACTATGTTTTTTTAGGGCAGCAATGGAGGGCGTATAGCCCACCTGATCAGAGTTGGTCTAGCATGCAGATTAAGAAAAAACTGCGGTACCAACTATGCAAGCATCAGGTCGTCGGCCCAAGCAAACATTAACTAACAATGCCGTGCTACCAGAATCATCACCAACACAATCTCAATAATAATTTTAAAAAACATCATCAAAGATGACGGAAATAATACTTGCGTTCAAGATATAAAGCTATCAGATAAGTTACCTGATGGACGTTTTCATGGAAACATAAAGACTAGACATTCTCACAAACATCGGCCACTGACAAAACTCTAATACACTGACAACAAAAACGGAAGTACAGACTTAAGCCACCAGCTAATACATCTGTTGCTTGTACGTACATACGTTCACGCCCCAAGCAACATCAGAAAATACATCTGGTCACATATTACAACACAACCAAACTGGGAAGGATACATAACAGCATGGAGTTAACAGAGTTCTTCTACACAACAAATTACACTCTAGGACAGAACCAATGAAATAGATCACAACGAACTCTGCCCCAACACCTACAGTTAAAGACCACCCACAGGTACCGGAAGCGGAGCAAGCCTAGTCCATCTTGAGAAGCCCAGAACCCAGCGCCTCCGTTGCAGCGGTCGGAGCATACGGAAGCCAGTCCTTCGCACAGACAAGCGCCTCCACGATTTCCGGACGGAGCGAGCTTCTATAGTCATCGAGCATGCGGCTTCCCGTTCCTGCAGAAAATATAGAGCTGCCGTCGGCCACCATGGACATCGGAATGGCCAAGAGATCCTGTGCCATCCTCGAGAGCGTCGGAAACCTGAGCGTGTTGAGCTTCCACCAGTTCAGAATGTCGAACTCTTGGATGCGTGGAGTGAGGGACTCGTCAAGGTACTGCTCCAGTTCAGATTTCGAGGGCTGAGTTGTGGCAATCTCGGAAAGATACATATCAAAGTCTAGAAGACCATCACCAGTTGAAGCTGGAGTTGCTTGTGTGTTTTTCCCATTGGCAGGTGCATTATTATTAGTTTCCCCATGTGGCTGCGCTACATAGTCCTTATAAAGCTCATGCACTGAATCATTTACCACCTTAACATACTTCGCAGCCTCGACACCATAAATCTTCGAGTAACTGAACTCAACGAGTTTCATCTTAAAACGTGGATCCATCACGACAGCAACAGCTAGCACGAGGTTGCAATCCTTCCAGTACTTGTCAAACCTCTCATGCATATCTTTGGCGATGCTACTGAAAACTGGATCTTCTTGATGTCCTGAAGCATTTGCCAGCTCCAGCTGAAGTTTCCAAGCTTCATGGAAAAAAATGTTTGCGGTTGGGTTTGCCGCTGCCATGATGCTATGAGCAGAGTCATACAGCAGCCTCAAGTAATTGCAGGCCGCCTCAACTCTTTTCCAGTCCTCAACTGAAGGTGCTTCATTGTAGTTATCATCACATGTTTCTAGTTGAATGAAAGCCTGCTTATAATCCAAGGCAGCCAAGAGCATCAGATACGTGGTGTTCCACTGGGTCGTAACATCCAGACAAAGGGTCTTGGTACTGGGGATCTCCAGCTGCAGAGCAATCTCAGCAAACTTTTCCTCACGATAAGTAGAAGCTTTTATGAACTTTATGCTTTCGCGGATATTGTAGATGACACCGTGGATTGAAGCAATGACATCTTGTGCAACTGCATTCAGGATGTGGGCATAGCACCTCACAACAAATAGCTGTCCCTTAAGCATGAGGTCGTTCTTACTAGAGAGATGGTCTCTCAGATTCGCACTGTAGATGTCATGCGATGAGCAATCATTATCCAACGTGATGGTAAATAGCTTATCCTTCATACCCCAGTCAGTAAGGCTTGCACTAATAGCTTCGCTAAGTGCATTCTCTGAATGAGGCGAAGACACCATCATGAAGTTAAGCATTCTTCGATGTAATTTCCATTCAGAGTCAATAAACTGCCCAGCAAGTGAAACATACCCAAGAGTTTGACTAGTTGTCCACAATCCAATAGAGAGGCTGATCCTACCAGGCATAGCACTGAATGCTTGCAAAAGGTTCTCCTTTTCTTTCTGGTAAACAGCATATACCTCCCCCTCCATTGTATCTACATCAACAACCCTGAAACGAGGCTGCAGACTATCAATGAAAACAGTGAAGGCTGGCTGTTGAACAATGTTGAGTGGGTAGTCATGCAAAATGATCATCTTTGCCAGGTATGAACAACTGCGGTCTTGATCAAAAGATGCATTTGCATAACCAGTATATCTGTACCGCCTCTTAGACGGCCTCTCCGCAGTACCCTCACCGTCATTATCAGTCCCGGCTGTTGAACCCAATAACCCTTGGCTTTTTATCTTAGGACAGGAACCCAAGGTGATGTGCCTCTTGAGATGGCTAGTCCCAGCAATTTTCGAACCAGAGCTGTAAGCAAAGGTTTGCTTGCACAGTTTACAGAGTGCCCGAGTGGCACCTCCAGGAGCATCTTCGATGGTGAAGTGCTCCCACACTAGGGACTTCTTTTTCCTGCGCCTTCTGGTTGGAGGGGTCGTCACCTCAGCAATGACCAACTCATGCCCTTGGAGCAACTCGTCACCATGTGTTAACTCCTCACCTTGAGTCAATTCATCAACCTGGACCAACTCATTACCTTGGACCAATTCATCCCCATGGACCGCCTCATCACTTGGGTCAACAATCTCATTGCCTTGGACCACCTGACTGTCATTGCCAGTTTCGTCGGCCATGTTGGTAGACTAGCACCTGGAAGCCACAAAATCTGGCATATATAACATGGTGACGTATATCAGAGCACTGGTTATTTGATGAGACCAAAAGGAAGCGAAATAAACTTTAATGTGCGGGTTATTCATGCAAGGAATCAATATCTGAGCTGAGCACATTACGGATATATTAGTAAAAAAACAATATACAGTATTAAGAACCATGAATAGCCTCGGCTATGCGAAAGATAAACAAGGATATTATGTTGGTCGGCTCACATATCCAGACCGACACCCATATTCCTGCAATTGCAGCTTCTACTACCAGGTATCGACTGTCCAAACGACGATCTAGACTGCCCACGCCACACAGCGTAGCATCTCCGCCATACCTACCAGACTAGCATAGCTAAAACTGTCCTGCAACTGAACCTCACAAAAAGAAACATTTCACAGTAAACTCAGTCACATCTAAAACAGTTTTACAAAAACGAAGCTGTCAACCCTCCCTAACAACGGCGGGCTGAGTACCACACGACAGCTAAAATAATCCTCTCCTAGCCAGGAGGAGAAGAGCCGCCAACAGAATCGCCACACCCTAGATCCATGCTCCAGAGATGAACAGGACGAGAGCATAAACGCCCGCGTACGAGTCACAGATCCATGCTCCAGAGAGACCGGAACCCCCGGCCCCCGCCCGCGGCCGATCTTCCGAATCCAAACAACTAGTGTACTATTATGAAGAACCCGCGTTGCAATTTGTGGAACGAAACCCCCACCACACGGACTGGAATGCAAAGCGAATTCTGTAGAGAAAACATGCGGGCAGATCTAATAATCCAGTAAGCTACGATCGAGCAGCGCGGGCCGTGGGGGGCTTGCTTACCGAGGGGAGAGGGAGAGGGAGAGGCGGAGGGGGAGCGGAGATCCGTCGGACGGGGCGGGGCGGGATCGGGGCTCGGCCCAAGAAGAAGAAGGAAGGCCGGAGGAAGCAAACCCTAGATCAGATCTGTGGGACTGGGAGTGGGAGTGGGAGGGGAAGATTTGGTTCCATGGCCATGGGTGAAGTGAAACGGAAATGCGGACGCCCATGGGCCTCAGGGCCCGCCTTGCTACTTTGGGAAAAGATCAGGACCAAAGTATTCAATTCAATTCAATATGAAAGAAAAGAAAGAAAAAAAAGCAGCAGTTTTGGAAAATACCTCGGTTTTATAAATATTTATAATACCACAGTAGAATACTTTCAAAACAAAAATACTTTGATACCAACGGGAGAGGAAGGAGGAGGAGGGAAGATGTCGAGAAAACGAACTTTAGTTTCTGCATGCACTTATGGATAAATAAAAGAAAATTCAAAAAGGAGATGTCGATCATCTACCGGTGTACAAGCTGGTGACGTTCGTGGTCTATTTCTTAGCAACATGAACACCAGTAAGTAGTCGTTTACAACACGGTTGGAGCATATGGGCAATGTTGCATCTATCCAACATAGACAACGGTGCAGCCTTCCATCACCTATTTCCTCTTGTGTTTGTACTCGTGTGCACATCTGAAATATGCAGATGACGCGGTGATCTCTCCTGAGATTTTTTTTTTAAAATAATACAATTTTTAATCGATATTTGACTCATCGCACGTGACACGAGGGGAATTCGAAAAATAGCGCGCAGTCGACACCAACTCGACTTTTGGCTCGGATTATATGATTGTGTGCACTAATGTTGCAAAGGACGGGATATCCTTCATTTCGTTTAGAATGTAGATAATCCTTTCAGTAGTAGGCAACATACCTTTTTTTAACGAGACGTGAGCGGCGAGACTTGATTAATCTCAATTGAGATGCTATCCGGGCCATCCGATCATACTACATGCCTATATTCTTTTGATCGACGGCTATGGATCGCGCGACTGAGGTGGGACACATAATAGATTCTCGTGTATTACCGTTCAAAAAAACTATGATGTATTTTATTTTATACTGAATGGGCAAGAGAGGGAAGATGCGGAGTAGTTGAGTGCTGATTTTGCCAAAAAAAAAAACATGTTTTTTTTTTTGAAATTAAAAAAAAAACATGTTAACACTTGACATATGTGATGGCTTTGGCGCTTTGCCCGTAGATAAAACACTCGGCAACACTCGGCATTTAGGTGTTTTCGCCGAGTGTCGCACTTTATCTAAGTATTTATTGGGAGCACTGGGAGTATGGTAGCTGAGTGCCCGACAATTTTCACTTGACAAACACAAGGCACTCTGGCAAATGAGTCGTTCCCGGCAGTGCTGGCTTTTACTGTAAAAGCATTGCTTAATTTTCTGGTCTTTCTCACCTTAGGTTTCCGGTGGTTCCAAAATATTCAACGTCCGCACCGACTACTCCGCCGTCCGCCTCGTCCTCAACCTCCCGTCCCGCCTCGCCGTCCCACCCACGCTTCTCCTTCGCGAGTTCAACGGCGACACCGCCTCCGAGGTGACGCTCCACGTCGTCTGCACTTGGTCCTCCTCCGGTGACTTCACCCACTCCGGCCACTTCGGCTGCGACTGCTCCGACTCAGAACGCTCCCCGCCCGCTCCGCAGGCTCGCCATGGAGGTCTCGACGACATCGACTCCGTCATTGACATTTCCTCTGACTCCAGCTCCGGCTCGGCAGCTGCGACGCCCCGTGGTCCGAACCGTGGGCCGTGCGACCCGCGTGACCTCTGGAGCCGCGTTGTTGCACGCCGCGCTGCGACGGATGCTTCTTCCGCTTCGCAGACCTCCGTCCCGGATGCCGGTGGGCTCGGCTCGGCCTCGGCGGTCCTGCTGTGGGACCACATGCTGTCGCGCAGGCTGGCGGCCCAGTTCCCCGAGGTGGGGCTTGACGCTTCTCAGGTTTGTCCCGTAGATCTCCAGCGCGACTGCTCACCTCTTCCTCCTCCTGTTATCTCTGCGCCTTGCCTTAACGAGATCTCGCAACCCCTTTTGCTCCAGTGGTATGACTCCATCGCGGCTTCCGCCTCCCCGGCCCCCGAAGGCTCCGCTGACTCCGTCGTGGCGACATCCAGCTCTGTCCCCTCCCTACCTTGCGACCCTTCCTCCGCCGTCGCCTTCGTCGCCACCGGAGACGACCACGAGGACGCCGTCCGCAAGCAGAGGGTGCGCCGCAAACGCGCTACCGACTCTGCGTTCAAGGCAAGACGCAGCGACCGTCTTGCGTCCAAGGAACCGGCCATCTTCTCCGACATGCTGACCCGCGCCAAAGAGGAGAAGGCCTCCCGCTTCAATGCCTCCAAGGGCTCCCCGCGCCTCCGTGCTGCTATGGCACGTATCTGCATCGACGACGCTGTCAAGGCTCCCATCGCCCTCCCCCTGCTCCAGGAGCTCGGCGCACCTTGCGGCGTCGACCCGGAGGCCCTCCTCTCGCCTGAGGACGGGCCGGTGTCCGACCTGGCGCCATGAGTGACAGCCTGCCGTGGGAGGCTCCCGTCCGTGCGCCACCGCTCTGTGTTCTTGTGGCTGTCGGAGTCGTCCCTTGCCGCCGCGTCGGCTTCTGTTTCTGCTACCGTCGGGTTCCCTTCCGTGTGCCCCTATGGCTGGAACCCTGTAACATTTTGGCTCTGGTAGCTGGTGCTGCAGCCTTAGGCTCTCACCCTGTCCCTGCTTGGCTGCGCTTAGCGCCCCTCGCTTTTGGTGTTGTTTTCCCTTCCAATGCAATTTAGAACCTTCCTGTTTGAATCCTGGAACATTCGTGGGTTGAAGGATTGCGATAAGTGTGAAAACGTTCACGCTGACCTCACCTTTGCTCACCCTAACATTATCTCCTTTCAAGAAACTAAACTCTCGGCAATCTCTCCGTCTAAAGCTGCTTCCTTCCTCCCCACTTCAACCTCCTCTTACGACGCCATTGACGCCATCGGTACGTCCGGGGGTATCCTTACTGCTTGGGACGACTCGCTCTTCACTAAAACCTCTTCCTTTAAAACTGTCCACGCCCTCTCCCTCGACCTTTCTTATCGCTCGGACTCCACCACTTTCCGTCTCACTAACGTCTACGCTCCTTGCAACCATGCCGAAAAGGCTGACTTCCTTCGTGAGCTCCCTAACCACGACCCGGGCGACTCCGTGCCTTGGATGATCTGTGGTGACTTCAACCTTTGCCGCGATGCCGCTGACCGCAACAACGATAACCTTAACCTCTCCGAGGCTACCCTTTTTAACAACTGCATCCATGACCTTGCGCTTATCGACCTCCCCCTCCGCGACCGTCGGTACACCTGGTCCAACCAACGTGCCTCCTCCACACTGATCTGCCTCGACCGCATCTTTATCAACAACACGTGGAACTCCGTCTTCCCCTCCTCCTCCCTCACCTCTCTCCCCCGTGACACCTCTGACCACGTCCCCCTCCTGGCCACTGTTTCCTCGCTAATCCCTCGTTCCACCATCTTCCGCTACAACCGATCCTGGGGACTCCACCAATCCTTCCGAGACTCGATCTCGGCCTCTTGGTCCTCCTGCTTCCGATCGGACGCCACCGCTCGGGTGGTTGCTCGCCTGCGCCGCTGTCGTCTTCGCTGCAAGTCGTGGACCCAAAAATGTGCCCCCTTTGCTCAACGAGAGATCGATGCTCGCCTCGTCATTGACTTTCTCGACAAGCTTGAGGAAGACAGACCCCTCTCCGTTCTCGAAGCCCGCCTTCGCACCCTCACTACCGATGCTCTTCATCTCTCTATCAAGGAGCGATGGATTTTCTGGCGTACCCGGGCAAAAATTCGCTTCACGCTTGAAGGTGATGAAAACACTGGGTATTTCCATGCTCTCGCGTCCGCTAGAAAACGTAGAAACTACATCCCCACCCTGGACGATAACGACACCCCCTTCACCGACCACCCCAACAAAGCCCGGATTCTGGACTCCTTCTTTCGCTCTCTCCTCGGGACCTCTGCCACCTGCTCTTGGAACTTCGACATCCGCTCCCTTTACCCCACTCCCAACAACCTTCCGCCCTCCCTCACCGCGCCTTTTTCTGCAACAGAAATTCTGGAAGCCCTTTCCAAGATGAACAAGGACTCCAGCCCTGGTCCTGACGGGTTCGGCCCATCCTTTTTTGCCACCTTCTGGGCCACGATTTCCACGGACGTTCTTTCGGTCTTCAATGACTTCCACTCTCGCTCTGCTGACCTGACCCGTATAAACCGCGCCTACCTCGTCCTTCTTCCCAAGCACGAAGCTGCCCGGAGCCCCTCGGAGTTCCGCCCCATCTCTCTCCAAAACTGCATTGCCAAACTGATCACCAAAGTCCTCACCTCGCGGCTTCAGGGCTCCATTCACGCCCTAGTGGACCCTGATCAGACAGGATTCTTATCTGGGAGGCGAATTTCCGAAAACATCATCTACGCTGCCGACCTGGTCCGAACGTGCCACCTCCGGAAATCCCCCACCCTGGTGTTCAAAATCGACTTTCGTAAAGCGTTCGACTCCATCAACTGGACTAGCCTCATCTCCATCCTCCGTGCCCGGGGGTTCGACGACCGCTGGTGTGATTGGATGCTCGACATTCTTGTGTCTGGACACACGTCCGTTATCCTTAACGGTGTCCCTGGCCCCTGGATCAGGTGTAAGAATGGCCTGCGTCAAGGAGACGCCCTTTCCCCGTACATGTTCATCATTGTTGCCGACGTTCTCCAGAGAATGGTTAGGCAGGCTCACGTCGCTCACGGGCTTGCTCACCCCGTTGACGTTTCTCTCGCCCCCGCGGTCCTCCAGTAGGCGGACGACACCCTGATCCTCTGTCGTGCTGATGTTCCATCCGCCGTTCTCCACAAAAAAATCCTCGACGATTTCGCTTCCGCCACTGGCCTGGCTATCAACTTCCACAAGTCTTGTTTCATCCCCATGCACATAGATAGTGACCTCTCTTCCTCCATCGCCACGATCCTCGGCTGTCCCATCTCCTCCTTCCCTCAGCCCTACCTCGGTCTCCCACTCTCCCCTACTAAACTCCCTCCCTCTGCCTTCACCCCCCTTATCTCCTCCTTCGACCGACGTCTTTCCGGGTGGAGTGCTATGCTCCTCTCTTCTGCGGGGCGACTCGTGCTTTGTAATGTTGTTTTAAATAATCTTGCAACTTATTTTATGTGTTCTTTTCTTTTGCCCCGTGGTGTGATTGAAACTATTGACAGGAGGCGCCGTGCCTTCTTTTGGACTGGCAAGGACTCTTGCTCTGGGGCCCGCTGTCTAATTGCTTGGGATAAGGTCTGTATGTCTAAGCAGGTGGGCGGATTCGGGATGCGGGACCTTCAACGGCAGAACCTGGCCCTCCTCATGAACTTCGTTCATAAGCTGCACCAACGGGAGGAGCTGCCGTGGAAGACCTGGTTTTGGCGATCTTACGGACGCGACCTCGGCGACGTCTCCACCTCCCCCTCCTTCATTGAGAAGATAGTTCACCTGTGCCTCCCCACCTTCCGTGCCACCACCCGTGTGCTCGTTCACGACGGCGTCCATACCTCTTTCTGGCACGACCGCTGGACTCTCGACGGTACTCTCTCCTCCATTTTCCCCGCTCTCTACTCCCACTGTACCCGCCCCCACATTTCTGTTGCCCAGGCCTGCTCGACGGGGCTGGCGCTTCGCCCTCGTCTTTCCTCGGTGGCCACTCGCGAGCTCTCGCAGGTACAGGCCCTCATCGACTCTACCCCCCTCGACTCTGGCCCCGACACGCGCACCATGTCTTGGGGTGCCACCCGACATATCTCCTCCCGCGCCATCTACGCCACCACGTCTCCCGGCTGCGTCCCCGACATGGACGCCCAGACTTGCTGGCAGTCTCGCCTCCCCACCAAAATCAAGATTTTCTGCCTCCTTGCTAACTCCGATCGTCTTAACACTCGATACAACCTCTTCTCCAAACATTGTGCCCCTTCACCCCATTGTGCCTCCTGCGGCGAGGTTTGGCGGCGGCTAGGATGCACTGCCCCCCCCCCCCCCCCCCCCCCCCCGATCGAGCTGTGCCCGGACGCATGGAAGCTCGGTTCCGCGGCGGTGGGCTGGCAGCTCTGGAAAGCCCGCAACGACGTCGTCTTCAACAACAGGCCATCCACCGCTTCGGATGTCCTTAGGCGCACGGCTGACGACATCTTCCTCTGGTCTCATCGGCTGCCCCCTTCTAGCCGTTCTGATGGAGACACCCTTCGTGGTGTGCTGCTCCAAAATGTAACTAGCTAGATGTCTCTTTTTCGCTGAGGTTTTACCCTCTATTCTTTCTCCCTTCACCCCCAAAAATGCTTTGTATCATGTAATACGTTGGCCCTATGTTGAAAGGGTTCCTCGAGATTAATAACAAGCGGTGGGGTCTTCCCCCCCACACCCCCCCCCCCCCCCCCCCCCCTTACTCTCAAAAAAAAATTCAAAACAAATTGAGAACAAACAAAGCTAGTTTTGCTGCTTAATATTGGGGACAAAACCCCAAGTTTTGACGTGATGTGCAGCACATAAGGGTGGTTTATCTTCTCAAGTTTCATGCAAGCATTTGACCTCAGAATGATGACCCACAGTTTAGATACATACAAGCTGTCACCGAAGGCATGCGATTGTGCTTAACGCTTTTGCTCGCGACCATTTAGTTTTCTTTGGCTGTTGCTCAATGCCACTTGTCAGGGTCGTCGGAGCGTTGCCGTCCTTGAGCGAGAGCAGCAGCTCCAGCGCATCCACGACGTCGCGAATGCATGGCCGCTCCTCGGGCACGTTGCTCAAGCACCCCACGCTGCACGCGACGAGTATTGGTCCTCCAGTCTGGGGTCCATGATACGGCACAGCTTGTCCTCACGGCGCAAGTAGGGGAGCGACCACTTCACGAGATATCTTCTCCGACCAAGGTATCGCGTGTCCACGGACAGCCGCCCAGCTAGCAGCGACAGGAGCACCACACCGAAGTTGTACACGTCCTTCATCATGGCCTTCTTACTGTACCTCGGCTGACTGTCCTTCAGCAGGCGAAAGCCCAACAGTTTTGCTGAGCAGTTCTATCACAAAACATAAAAAAATGTTACTCTAAACTTCGAGCTTTTTTTTGGCACCCATCATTTCATTTCATTTGGCAGGAATGAAATTAATGAAATGAAACTAAAGGACACTGACGCCGTCATTTCATTTTATTTCATTTCATTTTATTTCATTTCATTTGGTAAACATGAAATTACAGGGTTAGGGACATGAATTGACTTAATAATATAATAAGACATCCGTTGGAATTCCAATTCAGATGACGTTGCCAACCATGATAGCCAGACACAGGTAGCGTATGGAATCTGAATTGGATTTCATGGTTCTGCTCAATGATTGCTACCAAACAAGCTCTTAGTTCATTTAATTTTCTATGTTACAACAACCAAGCAGCATCTTAGCAACCTGCCTTGCAAACTGTGATACATCCGACCAAGTTTCAGAAATATTGTGGTGGTTGACTTATGTGTCTTTTCATAACCTATGGGGTTAGTCTAGCTTGTGTAGGTTTGGCCTTATGCAATTTTCATCGAAGGCTTGGAGAAAAGTTGAGTTGCAAAAGATGAAGCTAGAGACAGCGACTTCAAAAGAGGCTTTGATGTAAATTTTATGTGTTCTCACAAATATTTTCTCCGATTTTGTTTCAGTTTATTCAATGAAATATAATTTATTCATTTTATTGATGATTAAGATCAGGCCGTTTCTAAAAAGAAGTGTACATTTACACATTTGACTTCATAGATGTTGCCGTATTAGATGTTTTGCTACTAGTTTGAAGGAATTTGCAGTGCAACATCAGATTCGATAGACGAACGAATTTTTTTTAGATAAAATATGCTACAAAAACAGGCAATAGTCTGTTCGGTCAATGTGTGCGCTCTGATATTCCAATTTAAAATAGACAACTGTGGATAGTTAAGCTTTTCTCCTCGAAAATAATTGTACACGTAGCTGAAAATATTAACTTTGAAATCATGATGCCATCTATTTACTCGAGTCATGTGGGGAATATCTAAACAACATTTTCTTCTCAAGGTAGAAGTCGGATCAAGTGTTCATATTGTGCTGGGTGTTTCTGAAAAAAATTATTTTCTTTTAGGGAAAAGAGTATTATAGTTATACCAGTAATTAATGTGAAACTCACCGGGTAAATAAGAACGCAGGAAGCTCTAAAATGACCGTGGACCAACGGCTTGTCCGCCTCGTGCAGAAAAGCCAGCCCCTCAGCAGCTCCTACAGCGATCTCTAGCCGCGGTAACAGTGGTATCGATGGAAGGTAAGCTACAGCCACATAGTAATGCATACGCTGTTAGAAATTAACCAGTTGATCAAAACAGAAAGCCGTTCAAATAAATCAAAATTACCATATGAATCCTTGCCAATCAAGAACTCGTTTAGGCTGATAGAGGCCCTGTACTCGTAGACGAGCATCATGCAATTTCCTTCGATGCAGAAGCCCACCAACTTCACAAGATGAGGATGACACACTGTCCCGAGATACTCCAGCTCTGACTGAGCAATCACAGATGAAATTATTTAATCAACCAGCTGCTGTGATTGGCGATTGAAATATCTAGCAGAACGCAGGTGTGGATTGGACAGTGACACAAAAGAACGCACCAGACAGCCATGGTCATTCCTGTCAGATTGGTTGGGGTACCTGATGATGGCAACCTCCTGCAGCCCGAGGCCTGGGCGGAAGTTGCCGTCCAGGGAACCTTTGTAGACTCCGAGGCGGCGAAAGTCACGGTTGCCATGGAGGAAGTTTGCCTTGGAGAAGTTGCTGGTGGCAGACACGAGCTCGTCCAGGGTGAAGACATGCAGGCGCGAAGAGGACTCCTGTGACCTTCAAATCCAAATTACAACAAACCATTTAGCTTCGCTCGAGCAGACTAAATCGAGCTAATCAAATAAATGAAGTCTAAGTCAAAATAAAGGACCTTTTATCAGCTCTTGTCTCCAATGCCTTGTCGTATTCATCTGGTTCTTCTTCCAGAATGTCATTTGCAGATTGTTTTTTCTGTTCTGTGCTTTCATCGCCGTAAGAATTATAATTCGCCGGTTGCATGTTGATTTTGGGATTGCTCCGATGGTTACTAACGAAGGTCCTCAAGGCATACTCTACATTAGCAGCTGCGCCCCTAAATTCTACCGAGATCTCTTTAAGGCCTGGCATATGCTCTATACTGATAACTGCAGTACCATGTTGATGTCGTTTGAATGTGCCCTGATCACAGGAATAAAGAAGATGCTGGTCCCTTAGGGGGATGGCATTGAAAACTAGCCTGAGCTTCCAGAGATTAGGCATTGCATCTGCCTCAAATGTTAGCCAAGCTATACCACTCGTGAACCTCAACTTGAAGTACTTGAGAACAGAGAACCCGGCCTTGTCATAGATGATCCTTGTAATGGGTGCCCTCTGCACATACAGCGACAGAGCAGTGAGGGAAGGCAGTCCTCTGAGAATATCGACACAATTCATAGTCAGTTCCCTCACTGGAATCTTCAAAATGCATAGGCTTCCATGTTCTGTAATCCACTTAGGAATCCGGTAAAATACGATGCAGCTATGCAGGGAGCATTCAAACCTCTGGAGAAGTGGGGGAGGTGCCATGCAATCCCATGAAATGGTTACTTTCGAAGCGCCACGAACCACACTTTTTTCAATCAAGGAGCCATGAGCCACCACTTGTATAGTTTTCAGGCTGCCGTGTCCTCCGATTAAAGAACCTAGAGCTTCCATGCTTCTCTCCACAACATAGGAAGGTGTAGAAGGATTGCTAATATTAAGCTCCTGCAGGTTGTTCAGCTTTCCAAGGCTCCCCTTACTGACAGACCAATCCAGCAGATTTCCCTCGACAGGAAGACTGAGGTGCAACAAGTGTGGGAGATGGATATCCCATGGAACACAAGCGACTCTTGCATCCATAATATCCAGTGTTTCCAACAATTGTAGTCCATGGTTCGGCAGTTTTATGCGGACATGACATGTAATCTTCAAATATCTCAGCTGAAACAGTTCTGAAATCCCAGTGAGGTCAACAGGGTCATCCTCGACACAATGACTCAATAGTTGAAGGTTTAGAACACGAAGAAGCTTGAAATCTGTAATACAAGGCAAACACTCGAATGATCCGAAATATCTAAGTGACCGAACTTGTGACCTTATGATGTTTGTTGGTGTCTTGGCATATCTTGCATCGCCGAAGAGGAGAGATAGTCTACGGACCTTATGAGAAAGTGAAACATTTTTTTGACTGTAGTCCACTGCCACAACGAAATTTTGTTCTTCAGACTTGCGCGCAATAAGATCATGTACCGTGTCATGAAATGCATAGGACAACACCTCATTGTTGTAGTTGGTACGTACAGGCTGGATGAATCTTCTACCAATAAGTTGATAGAGATAGCTTTCTGCAACTTCCTTAATGTCTTGCCCTCCTGTGGTATCAATAAAACCTTCAACCACCCATTGCTTTACCAAATCATCGTTGCAGAATGTGTAGCCCTCTTGATACATACTAAGATAGAGTAGACATGTCTTCAAATAATGAGGAAGATAACTGAAGCTCACATTCAGTACTTGTCTCGTTCTTTCTGAAGTAGAATTTGCCGAAAAGGAGCTTAGCGAATGATGTATCTGTGTCAATAGATCAACTGATACTACAGGCTGGCTTGCTAAAAGACTAGCTATGCTGATTGTTGCTAGCGGCAAACCACCACATATTTCAACAATTTCGTTTGAAACCTCTTTGAACTCTTCGGGCAATAACTTTCAGAGCCAAAAAGTCTGTTAAAGAATAGCTTTCTAGAGTGATCATCATCTAGGGGTTTCATCTCAAAAACATGGTCTTCCTGATAACAACAACTTGCTAATGCAACATCTTCAATCTGTGTAGTTATTATTATTCTGCTGCCATGACTACCATTTGGAAAAGCATGACTAATAATGTCCCATGCTGATGTAGACCATACATCATCAAGAATAATTAAGTACCTGCATGAAAATAATTAACTGGTATTAGTGCTTAGAGAACAAGCGAGTTTTAGTTTAATTTATGAAGAAAAATGGTACTACCTTTTATTTTGTAGATATTTCTTAATATTGTCAATGGGGTCAATTTCCTCGCCATCTTGTAGGAGATTCTGCTTCTGGAGTTGCGACAATATGTCTCGGAACGTTCTCTTCATATCAGGTTTCTTGGACACCCGGATGAAAGCTCGACAATGGTATCGTTTCCCAAATTGTTTATGTAACACTCTAGCAAGTGTAGTTTTACCAAGACAAGCAGATCCAAGAACAGATAACACCTTGAGCTGCTGGTCCCCATCATTAGCCAGTGAGTTGATAAAGTGGTTCATCCGGCTATCGATTACTATGTCGGCAGTTTCTTCATACAGCGTTGGAAGAAGCATAGGGCCAAGCAGCACAAACCTACGCCTCATGGTAGTGCACGAATGGAGGCCATACCTCTGGTGCCATGCAATCGCTTCCTGGACATCCATCCTGAATGCCGACAGCGTTGCCGCAATATTAACCAGAGTCTTGGGAGTCCTGACATGACTGGGCAATTTGCGGAGGGATCTGGTGCTCTTGATGTTGCTGCCAGTAAGGGAGGGATTAGGCCGCACAGATAGTAAGCTGTCCATGTAATCATCCATGTCGTAAGACATGTCGCGTGCCTCATTCATCCAGCAATTGGCTGTTGCGGGAAGGTCCTCCACCTCTGACAGGTCATCAAGGTAGGAGCTCATCTTTTCAACGTCATGTTTGAGAAGGCGCATCCCGTCCTTGACCCTCTCAGAGGAGCATTCATCCTGAGGAGCATCCCTGAGGAGCAGCATGTTCAGCTTCGCAACAAGGGGTCTCATGGCACCCAACGAAGCACTGATAGGGGGGCCAATCTCCCTAACTTCACCTCCGCCTCGGATCGAAACATCTGATGAACACACACAAACAAAGACTAATTGATTAATTATTAAATACTGCTGCCTGTACACATACACTTGTCTACTTCTGGATTGCTAATCTCAGGTCACTAGAAAAGAGACTGATCATGGTGGGGAATGCTGTTGTGCTGTAGACTTTATGGCCCTGAGAGCAAAAGGATCTCTGGTCCTTTGTGTTAATTCACATGATTGGACACTGGTTAAGGTCTTGGTCGATTTTGCAGAAATAACTGCTGGTTTCTCAACATAGAAATCGGAGAGCTCACCTCTGGTAGGAGTATTTGGATCAGAGAGGACAACATTCGTATGCACCTCAGGAGGTTCCTCCTTTACTATGACCTCTGCCTCCTCCTTGGCGTTCTTGTGCTCCATCGATCAGAACCAGATATCCCTCTACTCGATCTAATCTCTAGGTCCTCTCACCACCAAGAAAACTGTGTTTTGAAACAGGGATACCTACATCAGATGAGGGTCTGTCGAGCTCCAAAAGAAGCTGTGACCGCCTATCAGGACCGTCAAATATCTCGTTTTCTGCCTATGACTGTAAGGTCGCACGTCTAAAGAGGGGACACAGTGCGTACAGGACCATTGCACAAGTTGTGGTCGACAATACAGATAACACCATGTTGGATGGATGAGCAATCTATGTGGCTAACGTCTTCCCAACAAAAAAATTCTTTATATCCTCCCTCAGAAAAGATTTTTGTGGCTGATATCCTCCCTAAGAAAAATCTCTGTGTCTGATGTGATGTGACAGGTTAACATTATCACTTACAAAACTGTAGCTAGTCTCCTGGCCTTTACGCAGCCATGGCTGCCTTTGAGTTGCTGAAACCTCCCTTTTCTCTGTATCCACGAAATTCCATGCGGGCGAGAGAGGCAAGGTAAGAATCAATATCACTAATCAATCAAAAGGCTGTGAGGTGGGAGGGATGGAATTAGCTGCGGCTGCCACCGTGGCTGGCAGTGTGGCCAGCAAGATCGCACCCAAGCTCTTGGATTTCTTCAAAAAGAATCACAAGTTGCGAGCGGATCTGGAGCATGAGATCAACTACATCACAAGAGAGTCTGAGATGATTTCCGCCGCCATTCGGGAAGATAAACGTCGTCCCCAGATGAGCGGCGGCGACGAGGTGCACAAGGAGTGGATCAAGATGGTGCGTGACTTGGCGTACACCATTGATGACTGCACTGACCGCTTCATACACGGTGTGACGATGCCCGCGGATGCGTCATGGATCCGTCAGAAACTCCACAGGTTGAAGACAGTGCAGGCACGTAACAAGTTTGCAGCGGCAATTCTTCGTCTCAGGAAGACATCAGAAGACGCATGCGTGCTGAGAACAAGGTACATCACCAGTGGACGTGGCGGTGGTGGATCCAGTATCTTGGAGTCGTCTGATGAGGAGACGGAGACGGACACTTCTGTCACCGCTGTAGGTATGGAGGCAGCCCAAGATGAGCTCATGGAGGTGATAATTGCCAAGGATGAGCTAAAGGTGATCTCCATTGTCGGATTCGGTGGCATAGGGAAGACTCTCCTTGCCAAGCATGTGTACAATAGTCCAGCTGTTGTTGGGCAGTACCCAGCACGGGCTTGGGTCCGTGCCGTGGAGAAAGATGCAAGGGGTGTTCTCCAGGAGATACTCCAGCAACTTGGAGTGCATTCCACCATTACTAGTAGTGATGGAAGTGCAGGCAGCTCCTGCCGTCAGAGCAACAGCAAGCTTTGCGCTGTTAGATGTGTAGATGTGTATAGTGTTACTGTTCATCACTCTTGTATATGTACTGCCCTTTGGCCCATTTGGAATACAGTTGCTCATTTCATGACATGGTATCAGAGCACACGGTTAGCTCTCCTCCCCACACCCTCCCGCACGCCGCAACTCCGTGCAAGATCCGTTGTTGTCGCCGCCGTAGCTAGGCTGGCCGTGCTGATCTCTTGTTCCGGCCGCTACTGGCCCTGCTTCTTCTTCCTCCTCCGGTCGGGCCGCTGCTGCTTCCGGCCGTTGCTACCTCCGGCCTGTGCGCTCCCGCACAAGATCCTCCGGTCGGGCCGCTGCTGCCCGTGCTCCTCCGGCCGCCACCGTCTTCCGGCCTGTGCGCCGCCGCGGCCACCGGCCGTCGCCCCGCTGCCGTTTCCGGCCGTTGCTACCTCCGGCCTGTGCGCTCCCGCACAAGATCCTTCTCCTGTGCGTGCTTGCGCTTCCTCCTGCGCGTGCTAGCGCTGCTTGCTTCCGATTTGTGCCTCCCGATCTGATCCAGCTTGTGTCCCAAGCGATCTGGTGAGGGCTTGCTCTGCGTTGACCCGATCTGGTGAGGGCTTGCTCTGTGTCCCGGATCGAGCAGGTGAGCTCGGGGCTGGCTCGATCTACATTCGCTCTCATCAGCAGTTGACTTCCAAAAAAAAAAAAAAAGGTGATGTCCTCTTCGGGCTATGTTGCTGTTCCTCGGTGCTCTGTGATCTTTGATGGCACCAACTACGCCGAGTTTGTGGGCTTTATGCGCATCCACATGCGCGGCCTCCTGTTGTGGGCCATTCTCTCTGGCGAGGTCTCCTGTCCGCCATGTCCCGTTACTCCTGTGGCTCCTATTCCACCGGTACCACCCGCTCTTCCTGCTGATGCTTCTGAGGCTGATCGTGCTGCCGCCAAGGATGCTGATGATCTTGCAGTTCAAGCCTATGACCAGCAGGTATCAGATTACTCGGACTCTCTATTTATCGGGATGCTCTGTCTGTTTACACTCAGTGGTGCAATGATGATGCTCGTGCTGCTGCTGTCCTCACGGCCGGCTAGTGTTCTACCTCAGTTTGCTTCTGAGTTTATGGGATTGGCCACCACTGCTGCGATGTGGACTTATCTTTGTCAGCGCTATCAGCCCTCTGGTGATGCTCTCTACTTGTCTGTGGTGCGTCAGGAGCATGCTCTTCAGCAGGGTGACTCTACTGTTGATGAGTTCTACACACATTGCTCTGCCATCTGGCGTCAGCTTGACTCTCTGAGGACTGTTGTTTGCGGTACTTGTCGATGCTGTCAGACAGTGAGGTCAGACTTGGAGTTTCAGCGTGTCCATGAGTTCTTGTCTCGCCTGCGTTCTGAGTTTGAGCCTCGACGTGCACACTTGCTTGCCCGTGGTCGACGTGTTCCCATCTCAGAGGTACTTGCTGAGCTTCGCGCTGAGGAGACTCGACTCCGTTCTGCTGGCCTGCTTGTGGTTCCCACGGTGCTTGCTGCCCGTGCTCCGGTGTCGTCTGTTCCACCGCTGCTACCCACTCCTTCACGGGGGGTGGGCGGACGGCCCTCTGGAGGGGGGGTGGGGGGGGGTCGGCCTCGCTCTCACATGTTCTGCGACTACTGCAAGAAGCCCGGCCACCCAGAGTCTGATTGTTTCAAGAAGCAGCGTGACATGGGTCGCTCCTCTCCTGCAGTTCGTGCGCCTCCGTCTGCACAGTCATTTACTGCCCAGGATATTGCCCAGCTCAAGCGTATGTTGGCTTCCTCTGGCTCTTCTTCGACGGGCACCGTTGCTTCGCTGACTGCTTCCACTACTGCTACTCCGCCACCGCCGCCTACACAGTCAGGTACATCTCCGTGGGTTCTGGATTCTGGAGCTTCTTTTCACATGTCTTCTGATGCTTCCGCTCTGTCTTCTCTTCGCCCTCTTGATTCTCCCGTCAATGTTCTTACTGCCGATGGCACACCTCTTCCTGTTGCTAGTCGTGGCATTCTTTCTACTCCATCCTTTTCTGTTCCCAGTGTTTCTCATGTTCCCCGTCTTACCATGAATCTCTTTTCCGCTGCTCAACTTACTGATTCTGGCTGTCGTGTTATTCTTGATACCGACTCTTGCTCTGTTCAGGATCGTCGCACCCAGGTTCTAGTTGGAGCTGGCCCTCGGCGCCGTGAGGCTCAGGGCCTTTGGGAGGTTGAATGGCTTTGTGTTCCTTCCTCTGCCACCACATCCGCCAGCTCGCATGCTCTTGCTGCCTCCTCCTCTACATCCTTCCAATAGTGGCATCATCGACTTGGTCATATATGTGGCTCTCGCTTGTCCTCGCTAGTGCATCAAGGTGTCTTAGGGTCTGTCTCTGGCGATGTATCTTTACATTGTAATGGTTGTAGACTTGGCAAACAGACTCAATTACCTTATCCTACGAGTGAGTCAGTCTCTCAGCGTCCTTTCGACTTAGTTCATTCTGATGTATGGGGTCCTGCTCCCTTTGATTCGAAAGGTGGTCATCGCTACTATGTTTTATTTATTGATGACTTCTCTCGCTACACTTGGCTCTATTGTATGAAATCTCGCAGCGAGGTCCTCCCTATATACAAGCGATTTGCTGCCATGGTGCACACCCAGTTCTCCACGCCCATTCGTGTCTTTCGTGCTGACTCGGCTGGTGAGTATATCTCCCAGATGTTGCGTGGTTTTCTTGCCGAACAGGGTACTCTCGCCCAGTTCTCTTGTCCTGGTGCTCACGCTCAAAATGGCGTTGCTGAGCGCAAGCATCGTCACCTTCTTGAGACGGCTCGTGCGATGATGATCGCCGCCTCTCTTCCACCCCACTTTTGGGCTGAGGCTATCTCCGCATCCACCTATCTCATCAATATCCAGCCTTCGGCTGCTTTGCAGGGTGGTATTCCTATGGAGCGTCTCTCTGGTCGTTCTCCTGACTACTCCGCTCTTCGAATGTTTGGGTGCGTGTGCTATGTTCTCCTTGCTCCCCGCGAACGCACCAAACTGACCGCTCAGTCGGTGGAGTGTGTTTTTCTTGGCTACAGTGATGAGCACAAGGGCTATAGATGTTGGGATCCTGTTAGTCGTCGGCTACGTATTTCCCGTGATGTGACTTTTGATGAGTCTCGTTCGTACTATCCGCGTCCTGTTGCCTCGCCCTTCTCGGTTGAGGATATCTCCTTCCTTATTCTTCCCGACACCTCTCCCTCTTTGCCTCATGTTCCTCCTCCTCCACCTCCTCCTATGATGAGTCCCACTCTTCCTGATACACCACCGACGCCACCCTCTCCACCTTCCTCCACTCCTTCGTCATCCACCTCTCCACCTTCCTCTCCGATACACCGTCCCCTATCTCCTTTACCCCTCCACTACACTCGTCGCCCTCGTGCTGTGGATGATCCTTCTGACGTGCCCTCCACTTCCAGTGCGCCTCCTTCCCCATGTACATCGGTTCATAACCTTCGTTCTCGGACCTCATTACGGTCTCCTGATCGCTATTCTCCTTCTCAGTACAGTCTTTCTGCTGTTGCCGAGCCCACTTCCTATCGGGATGCCATGGCTCAGTCTGAATGGCAGCTTGCGATGGCTGAGGAGATTGCTGCACTTGAGCGCACTGGCACATGGGATCTTGTTTCCCCTCCTCCCGGTGTTCGTCCCATCACTTGCAAGTGGGTCTATAAGATCAAGACTCGCTCCGATGGTTCTCTTGAGCGTTACAAAGCTCGTCTTGTGGCTCGTGGCTTTCAGCAGGAGCAGGGACGTGATTATGATGAGACATTCGCTCCTGTTGCCCACATGACCACTGTTCGCACTCTTCTCGCTGTGGCTTCTGTTCGTCATTGGTCTGTGTCTCAGCTTGACGTCCAGAATGCCTTTCTCAATGGTGAGTTGCGTGAGGAGGTTTATATGCAACCACCACCGGGGTACTCTATTCCTGATGGTATGGTTTGTCGTCTTCGGCGCTCTCTCTATGGCCTTAAACAAGCCCCTCGCGCCTGGTTTGAGCGTTTCGCCTCTGTGGTGACTGCCGCTGGTTTTGTGCCTAGCGACCATGACCCTGCGCTGTTTGTCCACACCTCACCTCGTGGTCGGCCGCTCCTCCTCTTATATGTTGATGACATGATCATTACTGGCGATGACTCTGAGTATATTGCCTTTGTTAAGACCCGCCTCCGTGAGCAGTTCCTGATGTCAGATCTTGGTCCTCTTCGCTATTTTCTTGGGATTGAGGTTTCTTCGACTTCTGATGGTTTCTACATCTCCCAAGAAAAATATATTCAGGATCTTCTTGCTCGCGCTGCTCTTCGTGATGAGTGCACTGCTGAGACTCCTATGGAGCTCAATGTTCAGCTTCGTGCTACCGATGGTGATCCCCTCACAGACCCGACACGCTATCGCCATCTTGTTGGGAGTCTTGTCTATCTGGCTGTCACTCGTCCAGACATATCATATCCTGTCCACATTCTGAGTCAGTTCGTATCTGCTCCCAGTTCTGTCCACTATAGTCACCTTCTCCGTGTTCTACGATATCTTCGTGGCACGATCTCTCGCCGCCTTTTCTTTCCTCGCTCCAGCTCTCTCCAGCTCCAGGCCTACTCTGATGCTACGTGGGCCAGTGATCCTTCTGATCGCCGCTCGCTGTCTGCCTATTGTGTTTTTCTTGGAGGATCTCTCATTGCCTGGAAGACGAAGAAACAGAAGGCAGTTTCCCGCTCCAGTGCAGAGGCTGAGTTGCGAGCGATGGCTATGTTGACGGCTGAGGTGACCTGGTTGCGATGGTTGCTAGCAGACTTTGGTGTTTCTGCTGCTGCACCGACTTCTCTATTATCAGACAGTACAGGTGCCATCAGCATTGCGCGTGACCCGGTGAAGCATGAGCTCACCAAGCACATCGGCGTGGATGCCTCCTTTGTGCGTGCTGCTGTGCAGGATCAGATTCTTGCTCTTCACTATGTGCCCTCCGAGTTACAGCTAGCGGATTTCTTCACGAAGGCACAGACTCGAGCGCAGCATGGGTTCTTCCTCTCCAAACTCAGTGTCGTTGACCCACCATGAGTTTGAGTGGGGGTGTTAGATGTGTAGATGTGTATAGTGTTACTGTTCATCACTCTTGTATATGTACTGGCCTTTGGCCCCTTTGGAATACAGTTGCTCATTTCATGACATGCGCAACCTTAAAAAGGTGCCTTCACACCATTAGGTATGATAGTTTCTACTACCCTAGCTAAGCACTTTATGTTTCCATTGGTTTTCTTGACTCATTTTTCTCTACAATTCAACTGTACACACTCAGCATCACGACTATAGCTAATAAAACATTTTTGGCACAATTTGACACAACCAGCAATTTGCATACTATCCTACATATATGCATGCACACAATTAGGCAATTAGAGTAATTTTCGAACAATGCAATGTATGTTTTATTAATGGCATCTAGATGAAATTACTGCAGGAGCTTAAACCCTCAAACTCTGCAAGCTGAGATGCACACAATCAACAAGCCCAAGGTTCTCTATTTCAAACCAATAGGTCTGACACAAAATGGTTATACAAAAAATTATGCCACAAATACAAGACCTGCAAAGGAGAAGAAATTGTGTCTTGTCAAAGATCATATCGGTTTTTGTTTGGGACACTATGGGGTGGATAAAAATTATAACATAAACAACTGACCATACAGAACAGATGAAACATTTTTTTAATTCGCGGGCAAACATTATTTCCATAAGAAAAAAGAACTTGTAGCAAGATCTACATCCAAAATATTTCTAGATGTCAGCCCAAAAATCTATCTCCAGTTCTCCACTCCAACATGTTTCAAGAAAATGATATGCCTGATTAGCTACAGTAGCTCTGAAACTAAACGGAACATCTAACCCTAAGAATATATGCTAATATTGTATTAACAAATCAGTACGATACATATAATTAATAATCATCATAAGCCCTACAATTTTTCCGGGCATGGAACTTTTTTATGTAAAAGTTTTCTTTGGAATACCAAGTAAAGATGTTTGTTAGAAGGAAACTTAAGTGTCAGCTACCTTAATCTCAAATAGACCAACCCATACATTAAAGTTTCTTTCTATAAATGGAGCTTGCCAATAAATAATAGGATGATATTCATTGTCTACAAAATAATATTTGTGTACCATGCTTGCAGACTGAAAATAATGACTTCACTCAACTCACAAATATATCACACCACAAAAAACATAGGAAAAAAGCCTGCACAAGCTAGCTCTGCAGAACATCTGGATTAATAGGGCCCTGACTGGGCTTGCTTTTAGCCGGTCATGAATTTAGAATTTATATAAGCAAACACTTGGTGTTGTACTTTTCTGTAGCTGTTTGGTGTCCCGATCGACTTGTTTGGCCATTGACCATGTTCTCAAACTAGCTCTTTGCAATGTTAACAAAGTTTAGAGTGTTAGAAGAGTGAGAATCCCATGTGTGGTAAATTCCCTTGTTACATCACATGTTCTAGACTTGTGCCTGAAGAGTAGATGTCTCCTAACTCGTTTTTATCTTTTTGTAGGTTCTTCATTGTAATCGATGACATCCGGACCGAATTCTGGCGTCATATAAAAGATGCTTTCCCTGTGGTTCCCGGTGTCAGCAACAGAGTTATCGTTACAACGGCCACTCAGTCCATAGCAAATTCATGCAGCTCTAGTGATGGTGATGTCTACGTAATGAGAACTCTAGATGCAGAACACTCAAGAGAATTATTCTGCAAAGAAGCTTCTTTGGAGTATCCACCACCACCCGGTGATATGCAGCTCGGTTCAGAAGTACTAAGGAAATGCAACGGTCTACCCCTTGCTCTTGTTTCCACTGCCCAGTTCTTGCAAAGTAGAGGTAATCCTGAAAGGTGGGCATACCTATGCGAAAACCTTGGAAAACATCTGGAGACAAATGTGAACTTAGCACGTATGAATCGTGTGCTTGTCCGTAGCTACACCAACCTTGATAGCCAAGATGCCAAGACCTGCTTGCTATATCTGGGTATTTACCCAAGTGGCCATCCAATTAGGAGAGCAAGCCTGGTAAGAAGATGGTTAGCTGAAAGGCTCATCACAGAAGACCCTAAATGTCGTACCCACGATGCTGCTATCGACAATTTCGATGTGCTAGTCAACCATAGTATCATCCAACCCATTGATAGCAGCAGCAGCAGCAACAGAGCAGAGGTGAAGAAATATGAAACTCATGGCATGATGCTTGAGTTCATCCTGCACAAGTCCATCTGTGAGAACTTTGTTACCTTGTTATATGATACTGGTTCCCTACCCAATAATGTCCGATGGCTTTCACTGCATAATAAAACTGCTGCAAGGTCCAAAATGAATCCAAAGGATTTACGGCTTGTCCGGTCTCTCACAATCTTCGGTGACGTGCACAAATCTGTTTTGGACTTTTCCAAGTATAAAATGATGCGAGTTTTGGATCTAGAAGGATGCAGTAACCACTTAGAGGACAAGCATCTTAGGGATATGTGCACCAACCTATTGCTGCTCAGGTACCTAAGCCTTGGTGCCGCTGTTACAGTTACGGTGCTTCCCAAAGAGATCAAGAAGCTTCAACTTTTGGAGACACTGGATGTAAGAAGAACCAATATAGAGATTCTGCCCAAAGAAGTCATGGAGCTGCCATGTCTGATTCATCTGTTTGGAAAGTTCAAGTTCCAACACAAAGTAGGGGGGTTGAGAATGCGCAAGCTACAGACTTGGTTGTCAGAGAATAGCAAATTGGAAACGGTGGCAGGATTTGTTGTGGATAACAAGAGCCAAGGATTCACACAGCTTATGGAGCATATGAAGCACCTGACAAGGGTGAAAATATGGTGCGAGTTCACCGCCGATACCAACAGCAACTTAAGTCATCTCTCAAAGGCCATTCAGGGGTTCATCGGGAGAGGCACGCATCTAAACGAAGCTCGCTCCACTGAATACGAATGATGAATGGTCTCAATACTTGCTGAATTTCTCCCTGGAAAAGAATTACTCCTACTACCTTAGCTCGCTGAAGCTACATGGGAACAGCATGTGCAGCCAGCTGCCTCTGTTTGTTACCCGACTAGGTGGTCTCACTAAGTTGTGCCTGTCATTCACTGGTGATCATAGGCTGAGCGGAGACACCCTTGCTGCCCTGAACAGAGTGCGAAGCTTGGAGTACCTGAAGCTGATTGCAACTCAGCTGGACAAGCTCGTCATCAAACCAGGTACGCTCAGAAGCATGCGATGTCTATGCGTCGTGGTGGAAGTCATGACTGAGCTGGAAATCCAAGACGGAGCTCTACTGCGCCTCGAGTCATTCCGACTGCTATGTACGGATCTAAACGGCTTTAGCAGCACAGCGATCCAGTACCTGCCACGTCTTAAAGAGGTCGCCCTTCATGATGGAGTGAGTGATGAAACAAAACACGAGTGGAAAAAGGCAGCAAAGAACCATCCCAGACATCCCAAGCTATTGTTTATCGAGACGAAACTGAAGGGAAGTGAGCCTGCTGTGGAAATTACCCCTGCAGTGACAGCTAATGATACGATGACCGAAGAGGTTGATGTGGGAAATGAGCCTGCTGCGGAAATTACCCCTGTGGCATCACTTACTGGTACGAAGGCCAAAGAGGCTGCTGTGGAAAGTGAGCATGTTGTGGAAATTATCCCTGTGGCACCACCTACTGATATGATAGACGAAGAAGTTGTTGTGGAATAAGAGCCAGCTATTGATATTTGCCCTGCGGCACCACCTACGGATATGACGGCCAAAGATATTGCTGTGGAAAGTGAGACTGCTGTGACAATTAGCCATGCGGCAGCTACCGGTACGACGACTGAAGAAGTTGATACGGAAAGTGAACCTGCTGCAAATTTTATCCCTGCAGTACCACCTACTGCTGCGACGTTATCAGTTACAAGTCAGCCTGCCATTTCTACTGCAGAATCTGGTAATCAAGTGATGTGCATCTTATTGTGCAATTTTTCTTCATTCCTAGTACTTTGGTTAATTATTAGTATTGAGTTATATACTCTATCTTCACACACATATATGAGATGTTTTGTACAGTACAACTTGATGACGATGGTCCACATGTTGATGATGATGATGATGCTGATGAGGAGGATGATGACGGCAATGGCGATGAGTATGATGATGATGAGAAAGAAGATATGGATGACACTGAGGACCCAAGGAATCATCTGAGCACGCTGGTGATAGATCACATGAACAAGGAAAGTTCTATAGAGGAGATGCAACGAGTAGCAGGTTTACAGGATCATCAGAAGGAAGATGGCGCCCAGGTAATTTACATATTCCAGCCACCTTAAATTCTTCCAATGTGTAGTGATGTAGCTAGCGAACTGGGTGAAGTTATGAAACAATACTATCGAGGTAAATAAATCTGTTCCAGTGATTAGAGATATGGAAACTGCTACAGATGTAGTGTTTTATGGCTAGCAGGGAGAAGTCTAACAGTGTGCCTCTGAGTGAGAAATCAAAGCTGGGAAGTTTGATTTTTACTGTATTCGACAAGCTGCTCTCAGATGAGGACGGGGTTCATTTAGTAAATGAGGATGTAGATAATTGTGTAAGAGGTTTAGCTTCTTTAAGTAGACCTAATTATGTCTCCCCTGGTAGAGGTAGAGGTGGTTATGCTGTTGGGGGTAGGACAGGCAAATGTAGAAGTGGAAAGTTTATTAATGGGGAACATGAAAGATGTAAGTGTCTGATCAATAGATCAAGAGCTTTCTGTGTACATTGGTTTTATATTGCTCACAAAGGTCAAAAGGTTAGGTGACCCTTAAAAAACAACATTGGTTAATCAAAAGAGGTAAGAAAGGTAAAAACAAATGTATCTTTTGTATTTTTTTTTGAAACGAGGCAAAAGCTTTGCCTTTTATATTGATATAGGAGAAGCAAACATGGTGCGGCCGAGGCCAAAAAGAAAAAGCATACAGGTCAGGCCTACTAAACGGAAGAAAAGTAGTCCCGCCCGCGGATCCAGATCATCCTACACCGTCCAATCTCGCTGAGAGAAAGATCGTCATTACTTCAATATGCGACTAACCAGCACGGTCTGCAGCGAAAAGCAGATCATGCAGAGACATCCAACGCCGTCGGTGGCGGGAAATCGTTTCCCCCTGGGCCAGCAAGGCCGATCAAGGCTTCATCCACTGCCGTCATAGATGGTAGGTTCAGCTTAAAGAGGATATTCAACCCTTCGATCGTCGAAGCAGAGAACGGAGACTGCTTGCAGGTGTTCGCAAATTCCTTCGTAGCCTGCACGAGGGGCATATCTCCAAAGTCGAGGCCCATCTTCTTGTGGAGTACACGCATCGCTTTGTCTACCGCTGGAAGTTGTGGCTTCTCCGCGAGCCTGCTGCTGCGACGAGCGGGTTCGGGGGCGGCCGCAGGAGCACGTGGCATTGACGGAAGAGGCATGGGCAGCAGGGGCACAACCGGCAAGCAGAACAGGTCCGCAACACTGCGTATCGTGGTGCCTGAAGAGGCGCGAGCAGAATCACCAGTGTGAACATCATCTTCATCGTCGGCAACATCATCATCGTCTGTGGTGAGTAGATTTCCCAGCACAACAACCTCCACGTCCGCAACAGGCTGAGATTCCCTCCTTGCTAAGTCGTGGTTGTTATCGAGGTCGTCTCCATGCGCCACCTTCTCCTCATCCAACAACATCACCTGCTGACCCATCTCGGCGGGGCATGTATCTTTTGTAGTGTTACAGAAATTGTGGACCACTTATTCTTTCTATTCCTAGTTTCTAAATATTTGTATTGCATGTTTAAATGCACACCGAATATTCACGTTGTTCCTGTTCCTTTTAGTGATCTGTTTAAATATTGGATGGATGTTGGAGAAGTGGCTTTAGTTTGGACTAATAGAAAGCTAGAAAGGTTGTTGTCTTTAAACATATATACCCTACTGATCCTACTACTATGGTTTTTCATTTGGTACACCACATTGGTTATCGTCTGAACTGGTTTGCAGAAACAAGGCCTACAAAACAAACAGCGCCTGTGTGCGAGGTTGTCGTCGGTGGTATCAATGGGGCTCTTTCGTCGAAAAAGTAAGCAGGGGCGGTTTGTTCCTCGGCTGGGTTAATCTTGCCTAGGACAGGACCGACCGACTGAGGTTTGCTTTGAATGCAGGTTGGTATTTCGACAGCTGGTCTGTCTTTTTAGCCTTTAGCATGTTCAGCTAGGGCTCCATGTAAGTAGGGGTGCATGTAAGGAACCTGTAATTAACACCCAACATGTTGTTATCAGTTTCTCAGGCTCCAATGGGGTGCTGGGTGTACCAGACTGCTACAGCTATGGACTATCTCCTGACGATGATGAAGTATTTCCAAAAAAAATCTCCTAAATGCAGATGATTTATTTTCATGGATGCCGATTTTGTGGCCTTTCTGCTGTCCTGCAACAAGTTCACCATGTATGTTGTTAGTATAGATTTGGTCTCATTCGGCTTTGGTATCGAATTCAGTAATTCATAGAACTTTATCGACATCCTTCATACAGTTACAAGATCAGCTTCCTTTTTGATAATTCGATTGCTCGTGCTAGTATACAATCATTGGCATTAAGTTATCTTTCTTTTGTTTTTGGTTGTAATCAACAAAACACCCTTTTCTTAATAAATCACCTTGCCTTCTAAATTATCCAATGTAATCTTTACTATTAAATGGGAGTTCAAACGTAGGTACGTCAAACTCCCTTTCGTCTGCCTGTGTCTGCCTCCATCTCGCGAGCGCACGTATGGGCCAAGCCCATCAGAAACAAGCGATTCACTCTCAGATGGCTGCCTCTCCTACAGCGAACAGATCCCCACCCAGAACGGAAACCACCTCTAGGGTTCGTTCTTCTTTGTCGCCACCGGTTGATCTCCTATGGCGCCGCCTCCCTCCTCCGCTAAGAGGAATGGAACGCCCGGCCAATGAATCCTGAACCCCCAAGCCCGACCCTGCTTTTTGTCGCGCTGTTCGTCACGACCGACGGGGGCGCAGGCGCAGCGACCGCCGGCGGGAATACACGAAGCAACCACCATGTCCTTTTGCACGCCACTTCTCGTCGTCGGCCGTGCGTTGGATCCGGACTCCCTGCTCGCCGGGGCCGTGCCCATGGAGGATGGGGAGATCCGCTAGCGGGAGAGGGGAGCTCACCGCAGGCACACCAGCTTCATCTCGTCGTCCCATCACCCCTACATGAGTCACCGACAACACCGTGGAGAGAGAGAGCAGTGCTGGTCCTTAGCAGTGGTGGCAACCACGCGGTGGAGAATGAGCGGCTGCCGCGAGCAAGCAGCAGGTGGAGAATCGGCATATAGTACGCATACATAAATATCTCTTCTTTCTATTGGGTTCGTCTGATAGGATCTTCTCTACTCTACGTGTAGGCTGATGTCGGGGGATTAGAGCGTACATCGCTGTCTTTTGATTCCTAAAGATTTTTGGGGAACAAAATTGACATTCAGGGCAGTCGATTTTGGCACTGGTTTGACAGTGCATATTTGTCATGTGTGTTGCAGTTGCTGCCCTGCATAACAAATCGATCTATAGCTGGTTCGGTTTCCTCACCTATCAGAATATAGATAAAGATTCCTGAAGTGGTACTGATGGTTAATTAGTTTATTATTGTAAATCTTTTAGCTATTCTTATTTTTGCATAGAATTAGTAAACTTTTTCCGGTGGTCTATTATTCGATACAATTGCTCCAATATCCTCTCTCAGAAGTTGTACTTGTTAGGAAACATGCATGCAAGGGGAAGGTCACCCATCGATGCAAGGAGGAGGACATCAACAAGGATTTTGCAGACCATGTTGTAACAGCGGAAGTCCAAGACGCGATATTCCTTCTCCTACTCACATTTATCAAAGTCTGGTCTTTCTCCCCTGCAAGCATACTATATCATGTAATGTTATTTTGATTCTGCGGATGGTAAGAGCCTCCTGAGGTCGTTTGTTCTATTACATGCAGTGCAAACCTGCAGTTAAACCTCCCTTTTCGGCTCGCTTGCTGACCTTGACATGCAGTTTTCTGAGCTCCTCGGTGGCCGGCTTGCTGGATGCATAAACATAACATACAGAAGGTGAAATTACATTTTGTCATATTTAAGTTTTACCTTCCCATGTCTTGTAGCTAGATGAATAAGCAGGACAGTGTGTATCATGTCTAGATTAGCTTTTTTCTGTACATAGTCACTAAGCACTACCATCAAATTAACAGATAATCAGACTTGCATTCTGAAAGAGAACAATCAAAAGTTAAAAAGCATGTCGTATTTTCCCCTTTTGTACATAGTCACTAAGCACTACCATCAAATTAACAGATAATCAGACTTGCATTCTGAAAGAGAACAATCAAAAGTTAAAAAGCATGTCGTATTTTCCCCTTTTGATAGCTGACCAATCATGTCAGTATTTTCTCCTTTTGATAGACGTATCATTCTCGCATGTTACATTTTTCATGGCAACTATTCGAGATTTTCACAATTTTTATGGGAGAGTATTACTCTATATTCTGAATCGTGCAATACATACACACAATATGTGCATAGTAGACCTTGTTTTGAGCTTAGTACAATAAAACCAAGTATACTTTGACCATTATGGTGCTTCTAGATCATCCACGGAAATAGCGAAGTCACGGAGAGAGACCCTTGTGCAGTACTTTAGCCGGGGCTTGTCTCGTTGTATGCCACCAGTTGACGAGCCAGGCATGTCAGTAGGTCTGTAGGTGGCCAGCAGGTCATCCTCAACACGGACAAAATTTCATGCCAGATTTACCGAGCTGCTCGACAAACAATATTTCTCTTGAATTTCTTATGAAACAAACAATATGTTTCTGAATGAACATTCCTGAAGGAATTGAACTATAATGTCTGGTTACGCTTTTTGATGTGGGTGGATCTTGTTTCTGATCCTGCATTTGTAAGCTTGCTCTCTATGCGAGGTCATGTAGAACTGCAGACACTAAAAAAGAGGTTTTCCTTTATGGCCTAAAAAATATATTTCCGTTCGCACTACACATTTTGAGAACAGAAGTCCGCGAAGCTTGATACGAAACAGAGGCTGCAAAGAAGGCAAACATGTGCTAACATAGTAATGTATTTGGTGTATCCTCCTCCATGGACTTGAATAACACAGCAGTTTTTCAGCATCATGCATGGTCAGCCTGCTATGTACATGTGGCTTATTGTGTATCCCCTGAATGGTAAAGTCCTTGCATTTGATGCACTAAATGACTAATGGGTTCTGAACTTGTAAGCTTTTTGTGACTCGAAACAAGATGCATGATATCGAGACAATATGAGCAATTGGGAAGATGCATCATACTCACTTTTCAATGTACATATTATCAAAAGCATGCTTGATAAATGTGTGCTGGTTTGTATGAATGTTCTATTTAGTTCTCACATGTGTTTGCATTGGTAGAACCGAATCAGAGATTTATGCTTTGTATCATGTATGTTTGGAATTTTAAGAAAGTGTTTAAGCATGAAAAGTACAATGATGTGTCTCCATGTAGGGTGGACATGAAGCTCGAGGCTTGAGGCTCGACAAGGCCGCTCGGTGAAATTCGCATGAAACAAGGCTCGAGGCTCGACAAGCCGGCTCGAAGGCTCGATGAAATACAAAAAAGTTACATGACCTTTTCTAAAATATGTAACAATTCACAATTATAATCAACAATAGAGCATGAATACATCACAAACACGTGCACTTAGTTCAACAAATAGAACACGACATGAGTTGTAGCTCGATAGAAATACATTAACATTTGTCTATACGTAGATACAACACTAGGCAATCGAAACAACACTGAAAACAAAGTAGATTTCAACTCATTAAATCATTGTTCAACACAAAGATAGATACAGCCTAACACCACATACATACTTCATCCGATATATTGGATCAATGAGTTTTTGTCAAACAAAACGCCACCGATATATGCATACAACTGGCTCGATTCCACCCCTACTCCATGGTCATTGTTTTGTGGCATTAGTTACGAGAGTCCACTTTGATACTAATACATGATTAGTTCAAATGACCAAAATATTTCCTCTAACAATGAAGGATAACATAGTGACAGTATAGTGCAGCGATTTGAGAGAAGGAAGGCAATGGAAATGGAAGATAAAACACAAGGTAAAACATGGCATGCATAAAACACATATGTCCGTAGCAACGCACGGGCATTCAACTAGTTTTATTAATATTGGACATCATTGACAACTGGATATATCCAAAATAATATTTTACAGATGAAATATAGGGACGGGGCACGGTTCCAAGGGTTTTGGCATACAAAATAGAGTTCAGAGAGAAGAGGGTGCGGTTTGTACAATGACTAGACACAGAATGTTGCATTTGGCTCCTGAATCCTTGGTTTGGTATATAATGAGGATTTTTGAAACAGGGCATATAATGAGGATTATCCACCGGGATTTGAGATGGGGCTTTCTTCCCCTTTGTGCTAATGGTAATTCAGGAGCAATTAAAAGACGACAACAAAAGTTACAAGACGATTACCACTCAGTAGAAAGCGATTATCCCCCATTTGCTTTGCACCCCATGGAAGGAACATCTCCGTTGAACACAGAACGAGTGGGGATGCTGCCTCTGCCCCATCGCGTTACTTACTGGCGGCTGCTATCGTTAACACGACGGAGATGCTCCCACCCTCACCTGACCTCACGTTAATGGCGGTCCCTCACCCACCGTCCTTCCTGCCCCCATCCCCAATCAGAAACCCTAGTTTGGTACAGATAACAGTGCACTTACGAATCAAGCCGCCGTGTCTCGACCCTAGTTTGGCTCCGCCGTACGCCGCCGCCGGCAGAATCAATCGCCTCTCCCGCGTCATCTGCGAGTCTCTCTGCTCCAGCAATGAAACTGAAAAAAAAGTTGGCCCACGAACAGCCTGCGCAGATCGGACGGTCACCGAAATTGGCCTGGGTTTGAGTTTTTCCTCTCTCTTTCCGTGACTACTCTGCGAAAAAGTCCACCGATTTAAAACAGCAGTAAAAACAAATACAAAACTAATAAAATTACAAATAAGTACTTAGTCCATTTAGACGACGACTACAAATACTAGAGCGAGCCGACGCTCTGAGTGAATACCCATTGGGATGGGGTTTCCGAAACGTTCTATGCGACAAATCCTATATGACGTCTTGTATTGACGCAATGCGTACCCCCACACACTAGTACAGAATGACACTACGAATATGGGTCAATAACCCCATTGGAAACCGAAAATGGTACCTGCCGAGCTTGGAGGCTGATGTGAATAGCTTTCGATTGCAACTGAGTTTCGCATCTTGCCCATATTATATGGGCAACATTCATAATATTTGGCACAAAAAAATTCAAAAACCAATGGAGAAAATTGCAATATTCGGCACAAACTTATATATTGCCATGAAAGATAGCAATGCAGAATTAGTTTCCAATTTTTTGTTATAATATTTTTGTTTTCCAAGGGGACTTTTTGTGTGTGAAGCAAGTGCAAAGAATATATTGCAAAATGACAAGCATTCCCATTTTACACAAAGCAGACCATATTGTATTGTCAATACTCACATATTAAGAATGTCCTCGTCTTCTAACTACCTTTTCCCATTTAAATGAGTTTTTATCTTCATGAAAGTAATTTAAATTAATGTTGGGTAAATTGGCTGGTTTATCGGTAAATGAGTTTTGACCCAAGTTACAAAAAATAAGAAAAGCATGAAATTATGTATGTCCATATCCATGGCATACTTCATGATAATCTAACCATATTTGGAATGGAGGCGTATATTGCAATGAAAACAATATTGCAAAAAAGAATTTAAAATTTTATGCAAAAACTTATTTCATTTTCCAAGTGTAAACAATGATTTTATTTTGCGAAGCAAGTGCAAATAAAAAAGTGAAAAATGGCACAATTCCCATTTTTACATAAAGTAGACCATATTTGGATAGTTAATTCCCACGTATTAAGACTATTCTCGCTTTCTAACAAATTTCGCTAATCGAACGTAATAGAATTTTGAACTACAAGTGTTTTCTAATTTGGTCCTAAAAATTGGAAAAATCCATAAATGTTCCAAAGTAGTATTTTATGCAATAGCCATAGAGGGTGTTGAATCCATGTCATTCTCTATGAACAGATACAATACTTTGGCATGTAATCTTTTATGTGTAGTGGTTGCCGTGAAAAATGATAAAGTTGAATTTTTACAATCTACTACAATCTAGTTTATTGGCCAACACAGAACATCAAAGTGACCATCGCCTACTTCACTAGTAGGAAATATGCTAGTGGTAACATCTGGTTTGCGACGTGTTGTCGGAAAGACATGTTGCCGTTACACCTTGGCAACGCTCTTTTTTAAATTGCGTTGCTACTATCTCTGTAGTGGCAACGTGTTTGGCCGTGTAAACGTTGCCAGTAATTTTTGCGAGCCCGCCGGGACTCGGTAAAACTTGTGGCAACGGGTGCCGATCGAGCATGTTGCAAGTAACTTACTATTGGCAACGTGTACAGCGGGAACGCGTTGCCAGTTAGCAACGCGCCCCATGTGTACATGTTGCTACTAGTACGGGGATATATCCCCCAGATCTACTGGACGCATCGAGTAAAATCTCGATCTCTCTCTCACACGCGCAGAGTTAGGGTTCCTCCTCTCCGTGCACCTCAGCTCCACATCCACGTGTGCTGCCCCGTCAGCACTGACAGATGGGCCCTGTCGGTCAGCACTGCTGTCAAAATGCAGTTAGACAGAAATCAGTGCGGCTTGTTTTCGTTAGCCCCAATGTTGGTAGATTTTTGAAAAGAATTACCAAGATCGGTACTGACTCGTTAATCCTGCCTCAGCTGTGATAGTTTTTTGTAATTTACTCTAATATTTGGTGCAACAACCATGCGATGGAGTCTTCAATTAAGTTAAATATTGACATGGTGCACATGCACATTCTTGTATTGTTATGCGCACCCTCTCCATAAGTGAAATTATTCCTTGGTAGCCTACCAAAGTTCACCGAGATTCTTTACATGATCAGGGAGTGTATACATGCTGTCTTGGGCAGTCTGGAATCTGTAATCTGTTTACTTGACCAGGGCAGTGGCGGAGCCACATGGTATGCCAGGTATGCCCTGGCATACCCTGCCCAGCCATGCAAATACAACCACGTATTGATCGATCATTGCAAAACTAAAACTGCTCAGCTCGATACAGGTTGTTCCCATGCAGCAGTAAGAAAAAATGCCCAATTTATGAGATTTTCGTGTTCAATCGTTCAGTTATGCCGTATTATAATACAAGTTCACAATTATTTATTGAACGGTTAAACAAATTTTATAGAAATGGCTAATATGTTTTTGGTGCGGCATACCCAATCAAAAATTTCTAGATCCGCCACTGGACCAGGGAGTACATAGTATAAGTGAAGTTACTCCATTTGTAATCTGTTTACATGTAGAACATACATGTCAGTCATACTTGTCCGCAGGTGCAAATGATGGATTTTGGTTAGTATTGCAACAGAGAAGTACATGCTGCAGCCTGGGGATGGTACAAACTGAATGATGGAGAGATCATGGTTTACATGTGGTTCAGTTTGGAACAAATTGAGCGATGAACAGAACAAACTGGCGTTATTGTGCAAGTGCAGTTACCGTTATTGTTGAATAGCGCGCGAATGGTGATGTGTTACATGTACATCTTGGGTCACCTCCAACCAACTTTTTTGATGATCCTAGAGTGAGACGGTGAGTGTCCACCTTCACACCTCCCATGTGACCCAAGAACTCTGCAATGAAATTGAGTCTCCAACAATCAAGGATATTTCTTCCAACCGCTGGCTACTCCAAAGTCAGCAGCACCACAATTTTTTTGGTGACACGGATTCAAACCAGGGTTGATGTCCAATGGATGAAAATGACACCTCAATAGCAAACGACTTAGGCCATGTATAATGGGGAGTGCTTAATTAGAGAGGTGCTTACGAAAATAAACCAGACTTTTTGTTAAGCACGGGTGCTTATTTGTATAGGCGAGGTGCCTAGTTAAGCATCTTTCTTCTATAAATAAGCACCAATGTTAAACCGGTTTATTTTCTTAAGCATCACTCCCATTGTACATGCCCTTACATATAAGGTTGCTTATTTGTTTCGTTCTCCGTCTTTCCTTGAGAGAAAGTCAGCGAGATAGCCGGAAGCGTGAGGCCCCGCTTGCATACCAGGTTTTGGACCGGAAATGTCCAGGAATATTTTACGAACCATGGAACCTTCGTAAATTAAGGATACAACATGTCCGTATTTCACGGAGGGGAAAATTAAACGCGAATCCAAGCGAGCCCTGAGCACATAAATTGTACGGGCACAGAAACAAAGTCAATCAACGAGCTACACCATATCAACATCAGAAAAAACAAGTTGCAAGTTTGCAGCACTCGATTCGGGTTTTCATACACTACTCGACTACTCGTGCAGAGTCGCGGCTGGCTGGCGCTTGGTGTCGAGCACGTCGGCGCAGATGTTACCCATGGCACGGTAGAATGCGGCGAGGCTGGAGAGCTGCGCGGCGGACATCTTGGCCATGAGCGCCCTGGCCGCCGCCTCCTTGTCCGAGCCTACTGTTGAGGTACCCGGACGCGTTCCGCACCGTCTGCTTCAGCCGCTTCTCCTGCTGCGAGCTCAGCGCAGCCGCCGCCCGGCCGCCGTCCCCAGGAACTCGGCAGCTCGTGGTCGACGTCCTGGTAGAGCGTGCCGCCGCAGGCGACGTTGAGCATCTGCGAGCCGCGGCAGATGCCGAGGAACGGGATGCCACGCTCGAGGCAGCGGCGCGTGAGGAGGAGCTCGATCGAGTCCTTCTCGTGGTCCATGGACGCGTCGCTCGGGTGGAGCCGCCGCACCTTCTCCAGCTGCTCTAGCGTGAGGCCTTGGTCGTCCTTGCCATTGTCAGTGCCGGCGTCGTAGAGGGAGGGGTCGATGTCCTCGCCCTCGCAGAGGAGAACACCGTGGATGGGCTCGAAGGAGTCGAGCATGGCGTGCACGCCGGCGACACGCGGCACGATCACCGGCACCGCGCCGTAGCCCACAGTGAGGTCCAGGTGGTACTCGCCGACGAACTTGTTCTTGCGGCGGGAGACGATGAGCACGCGGGGCAGGACCCGGGACAGTTGAGGGGAAGAAGACATGGCTGGCCAGCTGTTTCTGCCTCGTGAACCGCGATCACAAGCGATCAACCGAGGAGCTCTTGAGATTGGAGGGCAATGGCGGTGGGTGTTTGGATTTGTGCGGGGAGGCTGCATCTGGGATCGAGGGATTTATAGAAAGATACCGATCGAGAGTGTAGCTGAATATCTGGATGACGATCCATCAATCTTGTCACGAAATCGGGTGCAAATAATTTATTGCCAAAACTGAAGCGTATTACCATGCGCGGGAAGAGGAAATTTGTGCCTGTTATGTTCCAAAAAAAAAACTAAGTACAACGTGTCTCTTTATCCAAAAAAATGTACAACGTGTACAAGTCAAAGGGGCATAATAATGCAATATTGCTAAACGCACACCCTAATAGCATTCATCAAAACACGTTCGATTTCTACAATTTACTATTCACTCATGGTTCGATGTGGAGTGTTTAGCGTAAAACTACCACTTTACAGACTAAATCACAAAAACATACCACTTTTGCCCCGAATCACAAAAACATACCACATTTGCCCCGAATCACAAAAACATACCACATTTGCGCAAAATCACGTTTCAGAGCGAATTGACACGAAACCTGACATCGCGGACCCACCGTCTCTCCCTTGCCACGTAAGCTCTCCCTTGCCACGTAAGCTCTTACAGGTGGGTCCGCGATGTCAGGTTTCGTGTCAATTCGCTCTGAAACGTGATTTTGCGCAAATGTGGTATGTTTTTGTGATTCGGGGCAAATGTGGTATGTTTTTGTGATTCGGGGCAAAAGTGGTATGTTTTTGTGATTTAGTTTGTAAAGTGGTAGTTTTACGCTAAACACTCTTCGATGTGCAAGGTTAGTGAACGGGTTGCATGATATGGTTTGGAATGAGTGGGCCATTGGGATCTGACAATGTGTTCCGGGTGGGCCGGGGCAGGGGTTAGAGAGATTGCCCAGGCGAGAACATGACCGACAGTCGTGTCGGTATTGTAAGGAGATGGCGGCGGGTCAATGGATGGTCGAGAGACTAGGTAGAACTGGATAGGAGAGGACATCTAGCTTGAGGTGTAGGATGAAAGAGAGCAGTGGAACTAATATTCGACTATGAGCGGAAATCGGAATTGATCAATGGTGTACGATATATGTGATCAAACGGTAGGAACAAACTATTGTCGGCGAAAAATGCATCGTATGAGGATCGTACATAGAATCGTCGGGCGCATAGCATCGCAAATCGCCTGCGCTTAAAGCAGATTCAAAGAAAATGTGTTTATATTGTCAATGTTGTTTGCTAATAGGGTGAGTGAGAAACTATCGTTAGGAGATACTAGGTGACATTGATAAACTAAGATTGTACTTGTGTTCTTAGTTAATAAACTAACTCCATTTACTCCATGAAAATAATGCATATTAAGTGGCGCGAAGCATATATCGCACTTGATAAACAAATTTGGCGCCCATATAATAGACTAATCATCAAACAACATGTGCTATATATATACTTGCTTCCGTCACTACTAGACATGACAAATTAGTCGCGTATTTTAAGTGGATTTTGATAAACTTGGAGAGTAGCTAGTGAGAGTAGTGTTCGACGCGTCCGTGCTTGGTCGTTATCCCAAGCTGCTAGCTGATGTGTACATCCCATTGCGCGCGCGTGCTTAATTCGTACTAGCTAGTACCTGGTATTCCATCTTGACTGACTCGCGAAATTAAATCAAAACCGAGATAGCTTGATCGATCCTTCGTGGAGTAGTGCAATCGTATATATCTTACACTCTTTCTATATCAATATAAAGATAAAGATTTTGCCTCGTTTCAAAAGAAAACATATATCTTGCAATCGTGGAGCATGAGAACGACGAGTTGTTTAGTATGGCTATACGCTGCAGCGAAAGGCCGGGCATTATCGATCATAGTGGAGTCTATCTGCTAGCTGCGGTTTCTGCACGCGCGTGTAAATTTAGCGACACATTAAGCGTTGTTTACTCGCGTGATGTATATCTGCTTGTACTGGCGAGTAGTTCAAACTATGCATCTCCTTCATTGGTGGTTCTCCGAAAACGTGGGAGGAATAGGACAGGTTTGGGGAAGCTGTATATGTTATGACTGCATGCATTTTCCAAAGAATTTTAGCAATTGCAAGCATATGGACCACGATTATTCCGGATTAAGATCACCCATTTTGTAACTATCCAACAATCAATATATGTGCACATGGAGCATCGACTAAACGACCATTTGATCTACATATGCCCGGCCTACATGATCGATTTGATGTTTGTAGACAAAGACATGCAAATGCAAGCATGGAACACGATCGTCGTACGATGCTAGTTTGATTAACATGCATGCAGATGCAGCAGGGCCGTTGAGGAAGGGTCGGTTGCAGTTACTGCTGCTGATGCCGGCGGCGTGACGCGAGCGATGGAGCGTGGTGAGGTATATATAGTGTGGTGGGTCGTCCATGTGTCCTGCTTGGTAGCAGGCAACCAGGTTCAGTTGAGGACTCCCCCAAGTGAGCAAGCGGTCGCATCTGGCCGGGCTATTCCAGCCGACGCACGACGAATAGATATGAACCCACAATTTTAACCCTGTTTTAAAGAATCAAAGAAAATGAGGACGAGTGTAATTTATTTTTGGCATGAAATCCTTTTATGCTCATCACTAGGGGTTACTTCTAAAAGTTACAAGATTGACGGGTGATTCTATGATTATTTAACTCATAGATTATTTTGGCATGTCACTTATAACCGGTATTGTCTGCTCAACATTGATGGTAGATGGAAAATATTAATTAGTGGTGGGGTTTAGGGTTTAGGGGCACTTTATGTGGTAGCAATTCATCACATACTTTTTGTTTCATTTTTTTGGTTTATTTGTAAGACATTGTGTATAGCTTTATTTATACATACCTAAAAAATTATGTTCCAATAAGTGCTAGGATCGCTGAATCACTTACATTGACACTGTTGTCAGGGAAAATTATGTGGTTATAGTTTGGTTTGGACAAGTTGTGGAGGACCGGATCAGATAAATAGGTGGATAGGCGACATTCTATACCGGTGGCTCGGTTGTCAATGATGTTAGTGGAAGAGCTTCTCTAGTGCCAAGAGGGTTGGGGGGGGGGTATTACCCCACTATCCTATTTACTCATACATGAACTTTGCACTTTATTTACTCATATTCTAATCATATTTGCATCATATAAGGGTTATATCAATGTTTTATCATGATTTTGGAAATATCTTAATGATTTCCTATTTTTATGGAATTAACCCTGCACAGTCAGAAAACCCTAGTTTTGTATTTTAATGTTTCAGGGATCCAAACGTCGTCAAAATCACCTAGAAATTTAGGGATATCATTTTTTGGAAGGAAGAAGGCCTGTGGAAAAAGGAAGCGATCAAACGGAGGCCCGAGGGCTGAAAGGGGTAGGCCCACGCGGCCACAGTACCAGGCCGCGTGGGACCCCCCCATCTGGCCCTTGTGGCTCCGTTGCCGTCGATCTTTCGTCCACCGACTCCGTCTTGACCTAAAACCGCCTATAAAAAAGGTCCCCCGACGTTCTCTGGAAGGAGCACCGCACAAACACAGAAACACCGAAACGGAGATCAGGAGCTGCAGATTGGAGGGGGAAAACTCCGGCGGGGCGCTGCCGGCGTGGTCTCCATCTTCTCCATCGACTTCTCCACCGTCTCCATGATGAAGAGGGAGTAGTCCACCTCTGGACTATGTGTTTGTGGAAGTAACTTATGTATCTCTCCTCTCTTGAGCTTCACTAATTAGTACCGTATGAGCTGCTGAACATGATTACGGTCACCGTTGTAATACCTATGTGGTGGATCTTTCTATGAGTTAATATATGTTTGAGATTGCAATGTTTGTTTCAGTTATGAATATAGATGCATATTATGTACCCCGTTCTTGTCTACTTGTTTTGATCAAGCATGTTTATGAGAGCGTGTGTGGGGAAATTCCCATAGTAACTGGTCCACCGGACATTCCATGCTGATATGCGAAATTCCCTCCAAGGTAATGAACATTATGTCGAAAGAACCCACCGCTGAGAGAAACAAACAAAAAACACACCAGCTCTAGTAAATGATATGTACTGTGAGTCGGCAAGTGCAAGGAAAGCAAAATTTGAGTGTCTTTACATACCTAATCTGACCAGGAACCCTCGCAGGGTTGACGACCGGCGCTCCAAGAACCAAGAAATATCCATGAGCATATGCCGTGTATGGAAACCTAGCAATAGACACATCCGCGAACACCATAGGCTGAAACGGCCCATCCACACCAGCCAACCGAACTATAGCAAGGTCCACTTGGTCGTGTGATTCTACCACTTGTCCACCAGTGAATTGTTGGTTCCCACCCGGGAGCCTAACCCTAATGCTCACAGCCCCGGTGACAACATGCTCATTTGTTATTACTAGAACTGTTCCTCCACGATAATAAGCCACAAACCCTGTGCCCATATGCCCTACAGCTGGAGGACCAACATCCGTAAGGACATCTAACATAAGGACAGACATCTCCTTCAGTTGATAGAGAAACCCAAGATATGAAGACGAAACTGCAAGAGGTTGAGGGGGAATTAAGAACGGTTAACAGATACAAGGACTAAATATACCAAGATGAGTGAAGAAAAACATGAAAGAGCTAGCTACAATGTCTCGCCAATGGATGAAAGAAACTACATCGGCCATATTATGTGTGCAAAGCAGTAAGCACAAATCAGATCGTCCTATTCTTATGTCTCTAGAGACGAAACTGCAAGAGGTTGAGAGGGTTGATGGCTTGATGCGAATGCGCGCGGGACGATAGTAGTGAATCCAAAGGAGGCGTGCTAAGTAAAACAATAAATCCGGAGGCGGCAAAATGGTACTATAAACATCTATCCTGGCGACCAGAAAATTACTATATCCCTATCTTTCAAAACCGCATTTTCTTGTAGATTCAGGTAGGAGCGGTCCAGGGATACCTTCCACTTCCAGTACTTACTATAGCGATGAGGCGGAGGAGCGAGTGGCAGTGTGGCGGTGTCTCGTCCACGGCCCGGGAGTGAGAAGAAGAAAGGCCAGGGCGGCAGGCTGCGCGTGGTGAAGAAGAAAGAGGCGAGCGCGGCGTGCTTCTGTGATGGGTGCTGCACTACGGGCGGGATAAGCACTGCAACACAACAATGAAGAAGAGAGAGAGAGGGAGTGAGCCAACGTCGCCACACAGGTCCTCCTTAGCTAAAGGCTTTGGGCGATATAGGGGAGCTATGGTTCTTCCAAGCGCCCCCGGCCCCCACAGTAAGAAAGACAAAACAAAAAAGTGCGGTGGCCTAATCAGAACACATTTCTAGTATTTTAAAAGTGAAGCTTTGCTCTGATCCTAGGCTACCATTTCCTCATCAATCATAGTAGAGGAACCAGAACCTACAAAAAAAAAGTATAAATGAATACGTGATACATATATTGTATTTTTTTGCGAAACACAATACAACGCAAACGATCACATACACGTGCACACACTCAACCCTATGAACGCTACTCTACCCCTATGAGCACCTCCGAAAGACTGAGCCGGATGTCGGGTCTTGAGATCGAACTATCGAAGTCACCACAAGCGTCTCACTGTCGAGGGGAACGTTGCCTCCCACTGAACAATATTTCGTCTAAATGAAAAACACCAATGTGAAATCTCGGATTTGAACTCTGGGAGTTGGGGGTACAACCATTGTTCTAACCATCCTACCACATGCAAGTTCTCGATCATATGTTATATTCGTCCCTTGCCCCTTGCGTCACATCATACTGTGTAAACACTTCAAAATCTTGTTATATTTGATGCTTGCAAAGGTGTGTCACTAAAGATAACATAACATACTTAGAAGGGCGTTTGGCACTCGAGAGCATATGTACATGCTCTCGGTTTTAAATTTGTTTTGAATCCACTTAAAGAAAATTTGACAAAAAGAAATCACGCGTTGCGCTTATAAATTTGTTTCGTGTAAAATCAGCATATATATGTCATGTGTAAATATTATATAATCCGTTTTGTTAAAAAGGCTTTTCAACACACTTTTTTCTATTTATTATTTTTTACGCATGTCATAAAAAATGTTTGTTCTCCCCGAAACTTGGCTTGTGCATACTAAATGTAGAGATCTACCCGCCAAATTATTATTCAACTATTTTTTACATTTAAAAAATATATTTTCTGGTGGCAGTAAGTATGCTCCCATGTGCGAAAGTGGCTTTCTGAAATTATGATTAATCCAATAATTATTCATCTTGTTTTTCAAATCTGTCTTGATAATTTGCATTGGCGAGAATACTCTTTCCACTCACGAATGTCGCGGTCGAAAAATCAAGGCGAACTCAATGAGACGATATACATATGGAACGGTCTTGTGTCTATGTTTGAACCATCTTGAGAGAAAGATACCCAACATCAATACAATTTGCAAATTTCGGATCGTATCAGCAATAAAGTTGGTACCTAAGGTCTGTACATTCTTATTGGGAGAATTCATCGACATAAATTCTTGCAAGTTCAGTTAAATTATAGTTGTAAATATTAGCGGAATAATTCTTTGGATCGGGACAAGCTATGCACCTCAAGAGCCGAGTAGACCTTTCAGCAAAGCGATTCTTAACCTCAACAATAATTTGATCAAACACAAAATTGAATATTTCATGATGGAAAGTGTCATAATAAGTTCCACGAAATAGGCTTTCGCCCCGCTTTATAAATAAAGCAACAACCATACAAGCAAACATACACGAGAACACGGCCACGAGAAACGCTGGGGCAACAGCAAAAACATGCCCAAAAAACAAAAGAAATGAAAGCTATGGCAAAGCGACGAACGACGATGACCCGCAACCGCTGCGTCCTCCGATTTGTTCCACCACTCTCCAAGCACTCCGATGCATCCAGTACCAAGTAGCACCTCTAAAAGGAGCACCGTCGACACGGCTCGCTACCCAGACCAGCAAGCTAGTCCGAGGGTTTCCCCTGGTACTCGAAGTAAGGTAAATTAGGGCTACACGACGCCCTCCAACAAGGAATGGCGCCACTCAAAAGCGGCACCGCGGCGGTGTCGGACTAGCCGACCAAGATTTCTCCCGATACCCAATCACCGAAACAACAGGACGCAACCGGAGCACCACCACCCTCTTCACCGTCCACCAGCAAGCGCCACCACGATCTTGCAGTCACGTCGTCGTCTCTTCATGAACACTGGCCCAGGGCCTGCAAGATGGAGCAGACGACATCGCTAGGATGAGGGACAGTAGTATCGCAGCCCGCGGGAGGGAACAACCTCCACCACCGAGAAGCGGTAGTCGACCGGACAGAGCAGCAGAAGCACACCAGGCCCACGCTGGCCCGGCCGGACCTGGAACAGACCCGTAAAGCTTCCGCCGCCCTGCTGCAACAGGCAGGCCGCAGCACCACCGTCCCCTATACTTGCGTCGTCGCCGCCGTCATCCTCAGGCAGCGTCCCAGTCAAGGGCGCGCCGGCCCGCCCAAGCCCAGATGGGGCCCGAAGGGCCTAGATCTGGGCCGAGGCCCTGCCGGCGCAGCACCTCATCTGCTTCGCCCCGCCGCACTACAGCCGGCGCCGCCGCACCAGCTTCACCCGGAGAGGCTCCGAACCACGCCTCCCGAAGCGCACCACCGCCAGAGCAAGGATGGGCCTCGACCCGCTCGCAGGGCGTGGGGAAAAGCAGTCCGCCGCCGCCGGCGCTGCCCGACGACCCAAGCCGGCGGCGGCGACGGGGGAGAAGCGGTGGAGGTGGGGAGTTTGGCCGGAGATGGGAGGGCGCCCCCGTCGCCCTCGAGGGGGCGAGAGGAGCGCGAGAGGAAAGAGGAAAACACCCTCACCTCAGCTAATGCATACGCACCAACGTGTCATAATAAGTTACTAACTGTCTGCGACGACTCCTCGAAACACCTCCGGTTCGTATTGTGTCTTTCATAATTGGCATAACAAAATTATGCACAAGACAAAAGCCGTGCGTATCTTAAAAAGGCTCATCCCAGCCGGTGTTTCATTAATATTTTCTCAACTACCTTTCATGTAGTACCAACCAGCCCACATCACGCACAATGTTTTTATCTTTCCTTTGCATGCATGTTGATAGATCATTAGTCTTCCCATGAATCCTTTTCATAAGAAGCATCACAAATATTAACTCAAACATTTCCATTTTAATCAACAAATTAACTTGAAGCTGTGGTCTTTTGTACTCAAATTCTGCAAATAGATAGATTTCTACATGTATGTAAACTTTTACGACGAGAATCCAACGAGTATCCCCTGACCTTGGCTTCAACGAGTGTCACCCTGAGACTTGAAAACAAAGATGAGCACAAGAACAGGGTGTTTGCGCTCAACCATCCATCTCTCACATCGCAACACCGCCCATCTTGCCGTCGGTCCCCTCCAAGCAATCGGTCGATCGTCTGGTTTCATGGCAGAGAACCGGACAGAGAAATGGAAAAGCTGAGGCAACTTGGAATCACTAAAAGTAATTGCACAACAACCAATCGCAGCTGCATTCATATCTATCTACAGGAGTTAGGGGCGAACACATTAGTGCACGTCGATACAGTAGCGTAGCTAGGATCGAGCAACGACCCAGGCCAAGCTCATGCTACAGTGCAGAACAGTAGCAAAGATAGCTACAGTCAACAAAGAAACGAGTTTTTGATTGCGGACGGGAAGTCGTCGAACGGGTTAAGAAGAACACATCCGTCCCGGAGCCGAAGAAGATGGAGATGAAACTCCTTGACAATGCGGAGAGGCAGAGATCGCCACCGTCAGTAGAGATCCTTGAGAAGCACATCACTCCTGCAAGTTACTCGACGTCGCGCCCTGAGATGGGATTGAATTTGGGGAGACCTTATTGAACGAGACGCTGCTGTCACCATCAGAACGCCGTCCCCTCAAATCTTGGCAAGAAAATCAGAAAACGGATGCCTCCATATCCGAAGGCCACACAGATGAGGCAGATCGGCAGCGACGCCGATGGAAGGCGAGGAACCGTCTTCTCACTACTGATATTATTTCGGTTTCATAGAGGCTCGTAGACTCTAGGCACGATGCTTGACCCTTGCTCTCAATCACTCAGCCGTTGCGTGCATGCATGCATGTTTGGCCTTTATGTGAAACAGTGGAAGTACTCACATGGAACTGTGGCGCAGTAGATGTACGTACGCATGCGATCGACGATGTTTCGGTCAGGCGGTGATCGCGTGTGCCTGCCACCACAGACGGGACACCCACGTGTCGACCTTGCAGTGGAAACAATACACACATAATATAGAAATATTTTTTCACACATCTTAAAATAATGGTTCACGAGATTTAAAAATGGCAATAATAAATTCTTATGATTTTGAGAAACAAGAAAAAAATGAAACGTGTGCATGGGTTGTGAAAAATCCTTATGGTTTTTAATATAAAAATTGTAACAAAATCGAAAAAAGAAAACATGAAAAAAAAGTAAGCCGAAAGACAGAAGTATAATGCATGCGAGCTAGGTAGGTGAGCCTCACGCGGAAGCGATTATCAAGACGATTACTACTCACTAGGAAGCGATTATCTCTTTCTCGAAAAAAAAAGGAAGCGATTATCTCCCAATTTCTCCCCGTTTGCTTTGCACCCCATGGAAAGGAACCATCCTTCCTGCCCCAATCCCCAATCAGAAACCCTAGCTTGGTACAGATAACAGAGCACTTACAAATCAAGCCGCCGTGCCTCGACTTCCGATATAGGACGACAACCGGTGCACGCCACCGCCGGCAGAATCATTCGCCTCTCCCGCGTCATTTGCGAGTCTCTCTGCTCCAGAAATTAAACGAAAAAAAAGGAAAGCCGAGTATCTGGCTAGGGTAGCCTATAGGCGCGCAGATCGGACAGTCAACGAAATTGGCCTGGATTTGAGTTTTTCATCTCTTTTTCCATGACTACACTGCGAAAAAAGTCCACCGATTCTTTTTGAGAAACACAGTATAACGCAAGCGCTCATATACACGCGCACACACTCACGCCTATCAACGCACGCACGCACACCCTACCTCTATGAGCACCTCCGAGAGACCGAGCCGGCGGGTCAGTTCTTGAGATTAACGAAGTCTCCCACTGAAGAATATTCCGCCTAAATGAGAAACACCAGCGTTCAAGCAGGCTGGGGATACAACCATCCTCCTAACCATTTTACCACGGGCAAGTTCTCAAAGTCCACCGATTCAATACTACAAAACTAATAAAATTTACAAATAGGTACTTATGTACACTTCTTTTGGCCTCCTGCTTCTACATAAGCAGGCTTATGAAGTTATGAGTTGTGGTAGACTGAACTTACTTCAGTGCCCTAAAACATGTTAACTGAATATTGAATATTCTTCAGTTAGTGTGTGGTACAGAAGCACATTTGGTTAAACACTAATCGTTCCATATTACTGCTCACCATAACATGAACAAGTCGTTTGCTCCAAATCCTTGGATGTACCAGAGAATGAAACGGTCGAGAGCTTAGTGTCACTGGCAAGTGGCAGTCACCGGCGACCATCCCCTTGCTCTCGTGTCCGGCGAAATATCTTCCTCGCATCTCTTCTCTGCTCAGACTGAAACGAATGCTGCAGCCTGGGGTTGGTACGAACTGATCAACTGAATGATGGAGAGGTGAACATAACAAACTTGTGCAAGTGCAGTTATCGTTAACGTTGAATACTGAATTGTGATTTGTTGCACACTTGTACTACTAGCTAGCTCACCATGCATGTCTGACATCTTGCGTTAGCTCCGGGACATCACATCTGGGTGCTACTAGCAGTTCACCTCCAACCAACAACTTGACGATCCTCGATTGTCGAGCTTCACACCTCGCATGTGACCCAAGAACTTTGCGATGAAATCGAGTCTCCAACAATCAAGGAGCAGTTTTGATTTCTTCCCACTGATGGCTACCCCAAAGTGAGCAGCAACACGATTTCTTTGGTGGCACGGATTCAATTAAACCAGGGTAGATGCAAACTTTTGGTTTACACTGGAGTACTACAACAAGGATGTCCAATGGATGAAAATGACACCGCAATAGCTATCAAAGTGGGCTCCTCTACCGTGCAAGATCAGAAAAAGAGGGGATGGATATATATTTACTAAATGCCACAAAAAAACATTATTACCTCTCAAATGACGGTACTGCTAACGGATTTACGTCCTCAATCGAGCGGGTGGAAGTCCTATCCACACCGGATCTAAGCACAAAAATGTAATGGAGGAAACGCCAACGTAGAAAAACGGAGACTAGAAAAATACTGGATGTGGTAGTAGATATCTTAGAAGAACCAAGAATAAAGTCGAGATGCTCACCCCCACAACTCCGTATCTCCGACCTTCCCCACGGATGAGAGTAACTGGAGGAACGACATCCGGTTCTCCATCGCCGGAGACGAAGGAGTCTCCTGACGAAGTGCGGTTTCTGCACTTGGGCGACCTTGGAGAGGCTATGGCGAATCTGAGATCCGTGGAACACGGTTGGGGTATTCTCGCTACGATTGGTTTACCCTTCCAAGGAGAGGTTAGGGGAGGAGGGTAAGCCGGACTGGTTGCGGCTGATTTCCCGGGTCAAACTGCGCATGCGTAGCAAACGAGAGTGTCTGTTTGCACGAATCGCGACGGGGCTGAACGGTTCGGATAGGCCAGATACCCCAACCTAGTTGTAGGAATACCCGTTCTCCTTGACTGATGCATTGCAGAGTACCGTGGTAGCGCGCTGAACTGCATCTACAAGGTTAAGGTAAGATAGCAGTAGCTGAGCTTGGGCTGAACAAGTGGGGAGCAAATGGATTTTTACAATTTTTTCATGGGCTGGGGGGCGCTGGCATAAACTAAGCTCCGCCTCTAAAGATAAGGTACGTAAGGTGCGGATCAGATTAGTCCAACTGCTCATTTAACACACAAGGCGGTCACGTCGTAGCCTCGTCGGCAGTTGTTCCATTGGAGTTGAGAGTGGACAGATGCAAATTAATCATCCTGCTCCTTATTCGGGAAACGCTCTTCTTGCTATCTCCTGTAGACCAATTTTTCCTTGATTCGGCTACCTTGTGTTAACACAAAGATGGCAACATAACAACCATTGCCTGCCCTTTGATTTTGCCGATCAAAGCTCCTTGACCCTTCCAAAAGCTCCAAACCTTCTCCACCGGCTCCGGCCTGTATCCACAAGATCTGCCCACGCACTCGCGCGCACGACTGACGGACGAGCAATGGGACTAGCGGCGGCGCACGGCGGTATGTTTGTTTACAATGTGGTTTTGTGTTTGCGGTTTGTTTCCACACTCCAAAGTCGAGAGGATCTTGTATGGCTAGGCTGGTTTCGTTCATGAATTTGTATGCACCTTGTTTTTGAATTGTTTTCGAAACCGATGCACATATATATAAACCAGAATTGTGTTCCAGGAAAACGAATACGAACGACGATGTCTTAATTTAGATGACAGGCTGATACACTACAGACAATATGATTAAGAAGATGATTACACGATTGGGGGGCACATGGCATGTGTCGTTGTACTTATTCCTTAGATCGAAGACCTGCTATTATGGTCAGGCGTACGGGTTCTTGTTAAACGGTGCTAACAATACTTTGTGATCATCGATGAGGCGTATCGGTGGCTAAGGCTTTGAAGAATGTAATTCCGCGCAATCAGGCTTTCGACTTATGGCCTCGGCCTTGTTTCGACTATGGCTAGGTATGTAAAACCCTTAAAAAATCAAACGAAAATGACAAATATTTTGGCTTGTTTCAAAAAATGATGTTGAAGATCATGATTTGCACGGCCTGAACTGAACCAACTCTGAAGAAAATTGAAAATTGTGACAGTTTGGTGATTTGTAGCGCAAGAAATTAAACGTATGAGCAAACCAACCTGTGGTTGGATGGCTAGCAGGGTGGCTGTACCCTCAGCCCACCAGAGTTCAAACGCCAGGTTTGACATCTGTGTGTTGCATTTAGGTGGAATATTCTTTCAGTGGGAGGCGACGTTCCCATCGACAGCGAGGCGCCCGTGGTGTGACTTCGTCAATCTCAAGACTCGATCCGCCGGCTCAGTATTTCGGAGGTGCTCATAGGGGTAGGGTGTGCGTGTGTGCGTTTATAGGGGTGAGTGTGCGCGCGTGTTGTGAGCGTCTGCGTTTGTACTGTGTTTCTCGAAAAAAAAGAAATTAAACGTATGCTTCATCCATCCAAGAGAAGAAACTAGATACGGGGTCTATCTGCAGAATCAAGAAATCGCAAGGTTTGGATCAGATCCCAACACCTAAAGGCATCGGGACAGCAAAGTATCCAAGAAAGCCTAGCCCTGGGCCAAAGTTATGCTTTGCTCTCTCCCTAGAAGATTGCCAAAGTTCTTCGAATCCTACAAATACATGGTCGTAATTTACAAGAACAATCAATCTCAATCAATAGCAGCAAGCTGCGTCGAAAATCCTCAAACAAACACCAAGGAGAATGGTGACGGGAGGGTCGCACGGGCACAGGGCGCCGAGGCTGTTCGGCAGGGAGAGGCCTCTCCATGCCACCCTAGGCGGACGCAAAGGTAATCTAGATCGATCATGGCTGTACTGAGAATAAGGAGCTCATTATTCCAGTCAATGTGAAATGATCCTCGAAGTTTTCTCTGAATTGATTCGCGCAGCGGCGGACGTGATCCTGTGGAGGCGGAAGGAGGTGTCGGCGTCGATCCTCGGCGCGGCGACGGCGGCGTGGGGCCTGTTCGAGGTGGCGGAGTACCACTTCCTGACGCTGGCGTGCTACGCGTCCATGATCGCCATGCTCACCTTCTTCATCTGGACCAACGCATCCGCGTTCCTAAACCTGTATGTACTGCAACTGCAACACCCGCATTTTGAGTCTTCTAACTGCTCCGTTCCAGACATTGTAGTCTCAGAACAATACAAGGATGATCAGATATTCAGATAACTAACTAATCAGGCACAATAGACATCAATTCAGCCCAGTATCGTATCGTCCACATTTACCTTCGATATCATTTTGAATCTTTGGCCACGAAAACTGCTGGAAAAGTTTCAATCTTTTGGTGATGCCATTGCCAACTGCAACCCTTGATGCAGGCCGGTCCCAAGGATCCCGGAGACGTTGCTGTCGGAGAGGAGCACGAGGCAGCTGATCCTGGCCCTGCACAGGAGGCTCAACTGGTTCGTGCACAAGCTGTACGACATCGCTTGCGGACAGGACCTGAAGCTGTTCATCCTGGTAAAACTCACTCACCTGAGAGTTCGGACACAAAATGCTAGTAACAGATGTTCATGATCTGGGTAATCAACTAAACCTCACTCGCTGATCCGTCTCTGAATATCTGCAGACCGTGGTGTCCCTGTACATCGGGTCAGTGGTCGCGAGCTGCTTCAGCTCCCTCACCCTGCTCTACCTCGGTAAGCAACGACCAGCACTTTGAGTAGCACAAGCTTCAGAGACTTGCAGAAAGTTCAGAAGAAGAAAACAGCTGATATCTTGTGTGTTTTGGCAGTGGTGGTGTGCGTGATGACGGTGCCGGCGCTGTACGAGCGGTACGAGGACGAGGTAGACCACCTGGCGGCGAAGGGCGCGCACGACTTCCGGACGCACGTCAAGCGGATGGACTCCGGCGTGCTCAGGAAGATCCCCAGGGGCAAAGGGGCGACGACGGCGACCGACATCCAGGGATGGCACCGCTCCCAGGCCAGCTAGATAGGCAGCTGCTCAAAAGGCAACCAAGAACCTCGATCGTGAGGAACTATCAAATGCTCGACCGCAGATGTACATGCATACATATACATATATACATATGGGAAATAGCCTCCTATCATGGTGGCTACCTATGATGTAGGTCCAGAATAAGACCTCAACAACTCAAAGGAGATACGATGATGCATGTGGCAAATATATATAATCCTGCCATGCAATGCAACGACGACGGTGATTTGGTAAATCTTTCGAGGCGTGCACTTTACGTTCCGTGGCGTCTGTGATATCTTCTTTTCTCAATCATGCATCTTCCTCTTCTTCCTTTTCGCTTTCTCGTTCGTGTGATCCGTCGGCTTCGTCGATGGGAAACTTCCCTGTCCAGCGGACATGATCCCCAATCCGGCGGCGCTCCTCCACTCCTTGCCAATCCGCTTTACTCGGCCTGGCATCAACAAGACCGAGAATTCTTTCGGAAATTGTGTGCTCTCTCAGAGACGGGGTGCTTGGCATGCATTATTGGTTATGCTCGTCACAATGTTCAGAGAGGCGTGAGAAATCTTCGCAGCAAGCTTCTCGTCGCAATCGACATTGCGTATGATATGCAGATTCGTGAGCAAAGTTTTAAATCACCGGCTATAGCGCCGCTATATCGGCGCTATAGCCTCCTCAGAGCCTTGCCGTTACAGCTATATGTTTTTCACGCTAATGATGAAAAAACGCAATAGCGCGGCTAAATGGAGGTTATTTCCGCTAAATGAGCCTTAACGTTAACGATGTAGCGTCCCGCTCGGCCCAAAAAATTTGGTGAAATTTTTCCTGCGCGGCCCAGTTATTTCGCCAGAGTAGAAAACCACCGCTCGCAAGTCGCAACCCTAGCCCCACTAATTTCCCCGTCTCTCCTCCAAAGAACAAGAGCAGCGACCATGGCGGCGCGCGCGTACGAACACGGTCGTTCTAGCTCCTGCTCCCGGCCACCCTAGCTCCAGATCCTGAACCAAGCTGCTCGACGCCGACCCAGCCGCAGGCTCTTCACGCGCGCCAGCGCCGGGTACGCGAGGGCCGTCGGCTGGGACGCCAGGGAGGTGCTGAGCGGCGGCGGGCTGCAGCTGTGCTGGATGGTTCCCTGCTCCTGATCTGCGTCTTCTGGACCGCCTCTACCACCGGCTGCAATCAAGCTGCTCTCGACAACAATGTCGCAGCCAGTCAAGTCTTTTTGGTCTAATCTCTTATCTCCATGATGTATTCAGTACTACTTGTAGATGATATATATTTAGTAATTAGTACTGCTGCATTAAGAGATTCTTGGTCTGCTACCAAATATTTGTTTTTTTCATGATTTAGCAAAAACGCTAAATGGATATAGCTGCGATATAGCTACGATATATCCTGTTTTAGCTGCTGAACAAGCTGCCGCTAAATAGCTTCTCCCGCTATTTAAAACTTTGTTCGTGAGGCTCTCTCCAGGGTCAAGAAACTTGATATGAGCATCACCGTTTACTTCAATAAGGTAAAGTCATTGTCAGATTTGCTCACATCCATCGGCGAACCCCTGTGGCCTCGAGAGTTCTCGCATACCTGATGGCCGGACTCGATGCAGACTATGACGCCCTTGTAGCTCTCGTCGGAGCTCGCGCTGCTACTCATCCTATGCTTGTTAGGGAGCACTCAGCACGGAACAACGCCTGGAAGCACGACGGGCTGAGATTGGCATGGGCATGCAACACTCTGCCAATTACAGGCTTACAGCTCACGTGCAGGAGGCAGCAAGTTGTTGCTAACACTCTTACTAGAACTAAAATCAGAACTAGAAATCCAAGTACAGGAATTCTGGGAGAGAAGAACTCTTGGCAGGGAGAACTAGAGACTTCTCCATCGTTCCCCACTCCCTTTTATTTTATTTCTCCACTCTTCTCTATTTTGCATTTACATCCTCGAAATATTTACATGTTAACAACAAGTACTAAGCACGGTTACACAACTACAAACTGAACCATGGTACTTAACTCATCTAACACTCCCCCTCAAGATGGGGCAAATGCATCGTATAGGCCCATCTTGCAACATAGATTTGAGAAAACCCTTTCAGATAAGCCTTTAGTAAGAATATCTGCTAACTGATTTGATGAGCTTACATATGGCATACAGATTACTCCATGTTCGAGCTTCTCTTTAATAAAATGTCGATCAATTTCAATGTGCTTTGTTCGACTATGTTGTACCGGATTATGAGCAATATCCAGTGCTGCCTTGTTATCACAGTAAATCATTAATGGTTTTGCTTTGAATAAACCCAGTTCTAACATAATGATCTTCAACCATAGGACCTCACATATGCCATGAGCCATTGATCTGAACTCCGCCTCAGCAGAAGACCTGGCAACAACACTTTGTTTTTTACTACGCCAAGTGACTAGATTTCCTCCAACAAATGTGCAATACCCAGATGTGGACCTTCTATCATCAAGTGAACCAGCCCAATCAGCATCAGTATAACACTCGACTTGCAAATGGCCATGTGATTTATATAGGAGTCCACGACCTGGACAACCTTTAAGGTAACGAATAATTCGCATTACTGCCTCCATGTGATGACTCTTAGGGTCATGCATATACTGGCTAACTAAGCTAACAGCAAAGGCAATATCAGGACGTGTGTGTGACAGATAAATCAACCGACCAACCAGTCTTTGATATTGCTCCTTTTCTACTCTTTCTCCTAATTCACTGGAGAGTTTATGATTCTGATCTATTGGAGTTGATGATGGGCGACAACCTAACATACCAGTCTCTGCCAACAAATCTAACACATACTTCCTTTGAGATAAATATATACCTTTTGGGCTTCGGGAGACTTCAATTCCGAGGAAGTATCTTAGTTGTCCTAAATCTTTGACTTCAAACTCTCTTGTTAGTTGCTTCTTCAAATTCTCTATTCCCATATCATCATCACCAGTAATAACTATGTCATCTACATACACAATCAATATGGTTAGTTTACCAATAGTCCTTTTATAAAACAGAGTATGATCACCATTACTTTGGTTGTAGCCTAAATGCATTACAGCCCTCCTAAACCGATCAAACCATGCACGTGGAGATTGCTTCAAACTATATAAAGACCTGTATAGTCTCAAGGCCTTGCCTTCAGTTTGTGCTGTATTAAAGCCAGGTGGAATGTGCATGTAGATTTCTTCTTGAAGATCTCCATGCAAGAATGCATTTTTAACATCTAACTGATGCAAATTCCAGCCAAGATTAGCTGCACAAGATATTAACAACCTTATTGTATTCATCTTAGCTACTGGTGCAAACGTTTCCTCGTAGTCCACTCCATATGTTTGTGTATACCCTTTAGCTACCAAACGAGCCTTGTACCTTTCAACATTACCTTCAGGATTGTGTTTAATCGTATACACCCATTTGCACCCAACTGGGTCCTTGCCCTTTGGCCATTCCACCAACTTCCATGTATTGTTTCTCTCTAGTGCCTCCATTTCTTCCAGCATAGCTGCCTTCCATTTAGGGTCATTTACTGCATCTCTCCAATCTGTGGGTACAAATGTAGAGTCTAAAGAAACAATGAAATTCCTAAATGAGGAGCTACATCTTTCATAAGAGACAAACTTTGCAAGATCATGCTTGTATCCTACACAATCCTTGAGTCGTGCAGGTATAACTACGTTCCTCTTTGGTTTTCGCAAGGCAATTGATTCTTCTCTTACTGGAATATTAGAGGATGATGTAGAAATTTCAGTACCTCTTGCTTCTTGCGACATAGTCTCTTCCAGTATTGGAAATTGATCAGAAGTGTCTTCATCATCTCTATAAAGCATGGATTCATCAAATGGTATTCCAGAATTCAGAGATGGCGACATATTAGTTTCCAATTCCATAGCTGGTTGACTTGGAGAATTATTGCTTACCTCATGGACAACTGTATCATCGCCCTCCTTATTTGCATTAACATCCTTCTCCCCCTCTGTTTGATTTTCCGATCGTATGGTTTCTACCATGGGAACAAGCACTGAGTCCTTGTTAGTATGCTCATTGCTAAAATTCTCCCCCTTGCTACCTGCATAATCTTCATTAACTTTCAAAGAATAGAATGGCTCTCTTTCATGAAAAGTGACATCCATACTCACAAAGAATCTCTTTTCTGTAGGACACCAGCAGCGATAGCCCTTTTTGTTTGGAGCATACCCCACAAAGATACATTTGATGGCCCGTGGATCAAGTTTTCCTGCTGAACTCCTGTAATCATGAACAAAGCATGTGCATCCAAATATTTTTGGTGGAACAATGAAAGAATTAGTGCCATGCAAACATTCAACTGGACTTTTATACTCCAGTACCCTTGAAGGCATACGGTTTATAAGATAGGCTGCGGTCTTAACAGCTTCACCCCATAGAAATTTAGACACGTTCATCATAAACATAAGCGATCTTGCAACCTCCAGTAAATGCCTATTTTTTCTCTCGGCAACCCCATTTTGTTCTGCAGTATTCACGCATGTAGTTTGATGTATAATACCATGAGAAGACAAGAAAGCACCAAATTCATTGTTAATATACTCAGTGCCATTATCTGAGCGAAGTGTCTTCACATTGACACCAAACTGATTACGCACCATATTACAGAAATCTTTAATCTTTAAAAGCAGGCAGAACATCAGACTTATGTTTTAGAAGATACAACCAAGTACACCTACTGAAACCGTCTATGAAAGTCACATAGTACCTCTCTCCTAGAAGAGAGATTACAACAGAAGGGCCCCAAACATCTGAGTGCACCACATCAAAAGGTAACTTACTTCTCTCACCACTACTAGGATAGTTTGTCCTTGTGTGCTTGGCTAGTTCACACACATCACAGACAAGTTTCTCCTTACAACAACCCTTAAATTGTAATGGGAACAAGCGACTTAGGGACTGAAACGAAAGGTGGCCTAGTCTATAATGCAGTAGCAAGAACTCATCAGTAGGTGAGGTGCATTTCATACTGAGTGCATATGGAGTTGTAACATTGTTGAGGTAGTACAGACCATCATGCTCAGTTCCAGTCCCAAGAATTCTTCCGGACTTCAGATCCTGAAATGCACATGAGTGGGGATCAAACCATGCCCCGCAGTTAAGTGACTTTGTAATTGAACTAATTGATAACAGATTCACTGGAAAATTAGGGACATGCAAAACTTGATTCAAGGATAAAGATGGAGTACAACTAATGTTTCCACATCCCATTATTGGGGCAGAGGATCCATCGGCTATGCGCACCCTATCCTTTCCGGAGCGAGGAGCATATGATGAAAAACATTTAGATGAGCCCGTCATATGGTTTGTGGCCCCAGAATCAATAATCCAAGAAGTCATTAAATCATTCACACCTTGAGATATATTTGCACTTGATGTAGTTTCAGAAACTTCTGATGTTGACATAAGTTTAGCCTTGAAGTCCTCCACAGCTTGCACAGCCACAGCAGTAGGCGGTTCCCTTGTAGCTGTAGTCAAATGACTACATTTTGTATTCTTCTGAAAATTAACTCCATTCACAAAGCGATTCGGCTGTCTTATTTGCCAGCCAGGAGGATAACCCACTAACTCAAAACATTGTCCCTTCAAGTGTCCAGGTTTCCCACAATGGTCACATCTGACTTTAGTCTTCCTTCGGAAATCAGGCTTAGTGTTTGCCTGGTCAGCTTTTGTAACTGCAGGTGGATGCAAAGTGAGAGAAGACAGTGCAGCTCGAGTATCAGCTATATTGGGAATTGTAGTCTGATTGGACAGTCTAGTTTCCTCCTCGAGAATACTTGCAATAGTTTGATCCAATGTAGGCCAATCAGATGTTGCTAGGATCAATTGGGAGCGTAAATGAAATTCTGGGTTCAGACCTTCAAGGAATGCTTGTATAAGCAGTGGCTCAAACCACTCTCGAAGCAGAGGTATGTCTCTGGGGTCGTGTACTTTGAAGGGTCTGAAAAACTCCAAGTCCCTGAAAAGCTTCTTAATATCTCCTGCATATTCAGTTACAGTTTTTTGCTCTTGCCTAATGTGCCTCATTTCATGAAGTATTCGACAGACTTGCATTTTATTTGACTTTCCTGAAAATTGCTTCTCAATGTTTGTCCAAACCTCTGCTGTTGTACGAAAATTTTCCACCTGCTCCCTGACAGATCTCTCCATTGATCCCAACAGCCACACCATTACACGCTTTTTATTCTGCTCCCATTGCTCCTGAACGATATCTCCTGGCTTCTTCTCATCCTCCTTCAAATATATTTCCAAGCCATGCGACTCTAAGATCAACATGGCATTTCGAGACCAACTGAAGAAATCTCCTGGACCAGTTAACTTGACTGGATTTGGTTCTATGGTTTTAACAGACTCAGAACTAGCACCAGCCTTTGTCTCCATTAGCTGCGAGAGCATGCGCTGCATCGCCTCGCACAACTTCTCAACACCATCCTTATCTCCCATGGCTCAAAACAAAGCAACCAAATATGCAGCTAGAACGAATCACAAAGGACTCTAACTCGGTGCTACAGTAACTCCGAACAGAGCAGCTTAGATCCGGTCAAATCCTCCGAATCAGCTTAACTCAAATATAACCCAGTATAAACCACACCTACACCCAGCGGGAGATGATTGGAATCTACCTTTACTGGTGAGATGATGCAACGGTGCTCTCCTTCAACAGAACGGCCGGCCGGCCGGCACTCCACGATCCAGTGATGACTCCAATCTTGAACAGAACACCGGCGAGCTCACTCAAGAACGACCCGCTCTGATACCATGTTGCTAACACTCTTACTAGAACTAAAATCAGAACTAGAAATCCAAGTACAGGAATTCTGGGAGAGAAGAACTCTTGGCAGGGAGAACTAGAGACTTCTCCATCGTTCCCCACTCCCTTTTATTTTATTTCTCCACTCTTCTCTATTTTGCATTTACATCCTCGAAATATTTACATGTTAACAACAAGTACTAAGCACGGTTACACAACTACAAACTGAACCATGGTACTTAACTCATCTAACACAAGTCAGCACAGCAATCATACCAGCCACAACCGTACCACTACCAGCCGGCTAGGCCAGCTCGGAGAAGGCGGAGAGGACGGCCATGCCGATGTTGCAGAGACTGCTCTACTACAGGGGACGTCGAGTGCGCCACCAACCAATTGTTGACAAACGCGACCACGATGATTGTGACGGCGACGTCGAAGAAGTTGAGGACGGACAGCGCGTCCTCCATGCCCCACACCAACATATGTACCGCCGGCGGTTTCCGCCTTCGTGAGTCGTGACATGTTAAATGCATGCATCCGATCCTCCTCCTCCAATCCACTCTGCCCATACAAAGCTTACCGCCGGGGAGGACAACGGATAGTGTGCGGCCGGGTGCGCACGCGCGACTCGCCTGCGTGCTGTGCTGCCGCGGCCGCCGCTGCGCTTCCCCGCCGTAGAAGACCACGCTCGTCGACGCCCGGCAGCTTGACTCCGGTGACACAACCACCTTCGTTAGTTCACTCAGAGTACACGAATTTCAGTCATACAAACAGGAAGTGAGTCTGAGTCATTCGATTGAAGGAAAAAATTCGGTAGCGAAGCCGACGGAGTGCAACTGTGCAAGCAGCCAAGCACGCAGACGCAGGGCAGTCCAACGCTTCCGCGAGCGGGGCCGTCGAGGAGAGTAGCCAGATCGCCGATGGTTCTGTGAGCTGGGTCGTGGAAGGACGGAGGCCGCGGACAGAGCGCTGGTAGTTCCGCGGCTTGCGCCACCGGGGCGAGCAGCCGGGACGCTTGGACGTTGACGATTATGAAGAGCATCAGGGATCGAGCGCAGGTGTTCGCCTTTCCAGGGGAGAGCAGCGGGGACGCTGGCCGCCTCGCCGGTGGTCACGTCGGGGAGAGCAGAGGATTTGGCCGCCTTGGTTCCAGCTTCACACGGACGAGACCACGGTCACGCAGTCGGTCCGCAGTGTCGCCGCGCTCGCCCGGACGCACACCACCCTCGGCCACCAGCAGCGACCGCCGCTCGGACGCCGGTTCACCTAGCAATTATCTGGGTTTACTCCAAGATGTAAGAAATAATATGAACATCTATAATACTAAATGCATATACTATGAAAGTTTACTCTACGATAATTCTATAGTGTAGATTTTACATTGTACAAGTTGATATTTTTTCTAAAACATTTGGTCAAACTTTTAAAATTTTAACTTTGACTAAACACATAACGCAAACTAAAACGAAACGGTGGGAGTACATAGTGACGGAGTGGTCAACGTGGCTCTAAACTCATAGCTATGTGACCAATAGTTAGGATTTTTTCAGTTCGTGACCAATACGCTCATCTGTGACAACTTCGAGACCTTCCTCTAAAGAGAAATGTAGAGGAAGAGAAATGTCTATGGTTGAACATTTCAAACAATTATTTGTGGTGGGTGGGCGAAGGATAGGTCATGCGCAAAGAATAAGCGGTGGTTGCCTAGTTGAGCATCCGGCTGGTGGCTAACTGGCACCGAACAAAAATGCATAACAATAGCAAGTTTAGAGAGACGCTAGAACTAACACACTGGTTTGTTTAGAACAAGTTGAAGCAATGATAAACAGCAAGTTGCCGTGCATGAGTCGGTCTTAATAGTACTACGGAATTATGTATCACTAATATCCTAACAATTTCATGCGTAAAACTCACTACGAACAGATACCGTTAACGGGAGAAGAAGATAATATATGGGAAATCATATCGGCTCATAGGTCTACTCAAAAACATTTTCTTAAGTATCATAAAATTTCAAATAAAATTTTCTGATATACTAGATGACATTTATGTTAGCATAAAAAGTGTCGCAAAGAAAGACATTTTTTGTGGGATGTCCAAACAAGACAAATCCGGGATTTAAAAATGCATTTGTACTAGATTTTTTTTTTGCGCAGGTCACAAAAAAAAGTTCTTCACGAAACGTTTTGTGCTTAGATAAATTGTCACGATGCATATCCAAAAATATATTTGGAAATTTTTAACATTTTAAAATGTTTTACTTAACAGGGGGTGTGGATGGACCAGTGACCCGAAACGTCGTGTCCGTAATGAACAGAGACCAATTGACTCGGTCCTAGCTGCTCGCACCTATGCCGAGTCATGGACATGCCATTCCAAAAGGCGGGTCTAGGGACGGGCTTGGGCTCTAGTTTTACGCCCGAAACTCGGTCTCAAAGGGCAAGACGTCTGAAATGAATGTTTTCTAAGATCTAAAAGAAAAATTGTAATACTTAACTATTTTAACTTGAAAATGATTTGTTTGCTATTTTTATTATAGGCATTTTTTTGTGCCTCATGTCGGGCCAAACTTGGGATTTCCCTTTTTAGTTCGGGCTTTACGAAGCATGGCCCGAAACCGGGCTTGGCTGGGGGTTTGACCAAGTGTACTTGCACAAAATCATGTAACTTTTTTGTTTATTTTTTTCAAACATAATCAGAGCCTTTACGTATTTTGATGCACACACACATTTTTTTACAAATTTTAGTGCATGCAAGAAGTAATTTTTTGTGCGAGGACATGCGTGAAGTAAAAGTTCATTGAAAAGCATAAAATTTAAATTTAAAACCACACAATTTACAGCTGGGTAATGGTCTCCAAGAGAGGATTCGAAAATATTTCTAAACCCCTCTTATTTTACCTTGTTACCCTTTATTGTGATTATATGTGCTTTGAGGAAAGAGAAGAAAGGTGACATGCGGGAAGTATATAGAAAACTAGAAACATACCCCGTGCGTTGCAACGGGAACCCTTTAATGTTTTTACTATGCAAATAAAGGGATATAATATTATGGATATGATTTGTTTACATAACAACATATCACAATTGCCGAAATGTTATATTATTTGACTTGATTTTGTTTATATTTGATGATAAAAAGTAGGTGACATTGGAAATTGGATGATGAAAATAAAGGGATATAATATTATGGATATGATTTGTTTACATAACAACATATCACAATTGCCGAAATGTTATATTATTTGACTTGATTTTGTTTATATTTGATGATAAAAAGTAGGTGACATGGGAAATTGGATGATGAAAAGTAAATGACATGGATATGTTGCATGCAAGAAAATATTGGCTTTAATTAATTAGTGGGATGATATGGACATTTGGATGGCTAAGAAAATTGGATGATGAAAAATAAATTATATGGATATGTTGCATGTAAAAAAATATTGACTTTAATGAATTAGTGGGATGGCATGGATATTCAATTGGCTCAAAAAATGGATGATTTGGATAACTTGCATGTGACATAGAAAAATTAATGCATTTGGTGGGTTTTGCTTTACAAGAGGTATAGATAGTTGTGATGTGGCTTGTTGCCTGGCTGGCTATGATAAGAACCGGTCAATCGAGGAAAGAGGCTTCTTTCCAGCTATTATCCTTTTTTTAGAAACACAGTACAACGCAAGCGCAGATATACACTCACCCCTATAAACGCATGCACACACATCATACCCCTATGAGCACTTCGGAGAGACTGAGCTGGTATATCAGTTCTTGAGATTGACGAAGTCACCACAGGCGCCTTGCTGTGTCGACGGAACGTCGTCTCGCACTGAAGAATATTCCGCCTAAATGAGAAACACCAGCGTGGGGTTTGAACTCTGTTGGACTGGGGGTACAACCACACTCCTAATCATCTTGCCACAGGCACGTTCTCTCCAGCTATTATCCTCAATAGGGTAGAAAGAAAACTGAAAAGTTCTCCTAATCATCTTGCCACAGGCACGTTCTCTCCAGCTATTATCCTCAATGATGTGGTTATACCCAACGGGTGTACCCATGTTACTGTAATAAGGCTTAAGCTGCCGGAAGGCCCACCTAGTGGCCCATAAGGATAACTTCACAAGATGGCGCAAGGCAGCCCGATATGGCTAGAGTGCGGCTCAAGAAAGAAGGAGTCGTATTGGCTCAGAATTAGTTATATCTGTAAATCGAGTTGTATTCAAACTCCCGAGACCTGGCCGCTTATAAAAAGGCCAGGAGGGAGCCAACAGAGATACGCGCAATCTCCACCTAGAAACCCTAGCGAGTTGTTAAACCGCCAGGCAGCCATTGTAACCAGATCTTCAGATCGATAATCAAACAAGCGAAAGCTTCGCTTGTTACCGTCCGAATTCACCAACACCCATATACTGATTCCTTTAGATACAACCCAGGGGATCAACCATGGGATTTGCCGAGTCCATGACTCGTCAATTGGCGCCGTCTGTGGGAAGAACTGGTGTTGGATTCACGGGTTCGGCGGATCCGTCATCTGCATCATCGACTTCGTCTTCAGCGTCCGCGGCAGCCCGGGACCTGCCAGATCTGCGGAGGCCCTACACCCTCGGCACTTTTGACTTCCGCCCGCACTCGGCGGCCGAGCGATCAGCGTTCGCCGATATTCCCTCAGGTATGGATCTGACGTTCGGCAGTTTCCGTTTCCTTGTCAGCCAGTGGGGAACGCTCGATGTGTCAAGTCCTACCCGATCTCTGGGGACGAAGGCAATGATTGCGCCTGCGTCAAACGCCACCGACTTCGCCCCTGCATCAGCGGCAAGTGCCACCGACTCTACTCCGACTCAGATGCCCGTAGTTGTCGACTGCTCGCCTGCAACGACCCCGATAGCCACCAACCCCGCCTCCTCGCCAACTGGCGGCTCTGACGTCACTTGCTATTGCTCCGACTGCACTATTTTTCAGGTGGCCGCTGTCTTGCGCGGCATCGACTCCACATCAAGCAAGGATGGCGATCATCGCCACGAAGGACGCAACGCGCGTAATCGTCCCACTAGCCAGGTGTTCGTAGTAAACGGCGCATCAGGCGCGTTTACGACCCCGCCACAGCGCAGGGAGCGGAGCCCGTTCAATACCCGTTGGTGGTCAGACTCAGCGCCGACAAAGAACTTTCCATCACAGAGGAGATGGCAGTCCGAATCCAAAACGTCGTCGACGGCGGGACTGTGATGCCAGAAAACTCCCCCATGGATGACTTATTGGCTTATTAGTATCTACTACGCAAGAAAAATCTGGAGCTAATTGCGTTAGAGCGCCAACTCGCCGAAAGACAGGCCCGTGCTGATTCAGCCAGCGCAAGGCGTCACGACAATTCGTCGTCCCAGTCGACAAGATACGAGCCGGGAACTGCAGAACATGTAAGAACTCGCCCCCGCATGACCCAGGCAGCTGCGGCTGGTTTCCGACCATCAAGCGTCAGACAGAGATTCATGACCATTGCGGACGACGGTATTCCAGTACCGCAGACGACCGCTGCAGCAGTCGCTTCGGTGGCGACTTACCTAAGGTCTACGCTACCCGAAGCAACCGACCCGCGGTATGGCCTTCACATGGCACAGATAGATGCCTTGGGAACTGTCGGAACAGCATTGGTACCCGCTGCCCCCATGCCAGGCCGTTCAGGGATCAGCCCTGGTCAAAATCTGCCTAACAACGGCGCCCAAGCAAACGGCAGCAGGCCGACGGACGCATCTACCCCCAAGGGCGATGACACGCATCACGGCACTCGGCGCCGTGAGGACAGGGACTACGATGAACCAGAAGGAAGCAGATCCAGGCGCCGTCACCGTGACGGGCGTGACAGGGACGAGCCGGAAAGAAGCAGGTCCAGGCACCGTCATCGCAGCAGTCGGGATAGGACCGAAACAGAAGAAGAGCGAACCACTCGCCGCCGCCGCGAGCGAGAGGAGCGGAGGCGCGACAGAGAAGAGCGCCGACAGCAACAGCAGGCCGCTGGTTTCGAGCATGACTACGTGGAGGAAGGAGTCGACGCCCGAAACTATATCACCCAACGAACAATAAATAGGCGAAGGCACTAGCGAAGACAACGCAGTCGAACCCCGGGCTCCAGTCGAAGCAGTTCGTACACGGACTCGGAGGTCGAGCCATGTGGAGCCATGTGTTTCACTACCGCTGTTCGGGAAACTCGCATGCCAAAGAGGTTCAGGCTAACATCAGAAACCCCCAAGTTCGATGGAACCCAAGAGCCATCAGCCTGGCTGGAAGATTACACCACGGCGGTCGCTTGTCAGCGAGGAAACACAACAACCGGAATGCAATACATACAGTTGATGCTCACGGGATCAGCCCGAGCATGGCTCAGGAGCCTGCCGCGCAGCTCGTACGGAACATGGGACGCTTTCTGCAGCGATTCTAAGAGGAATTTTTCCTCCACCTTCCATCGACCCGCTTCTTTTCAACAACTCCGGGCCTGCAAGCAAAAGGCCGGTGAGTCTCTCCGCGAGTATATTCAGCGGTGGACCACATTGAAAAATTCGGGAGCAGATATATCAGAGGACAATGCCATCTTCGCATTCATCCAAGGAGTGAGGCGCAACGACCTACAGGAGGCACTGGGACGCGAGAACCCCAGGACAATTGCGCACCTGATGGAGATAGCCAACAAATGGGCCGATGGGGAGGACTCCGTGCGAGCCGACAGGGTTCCCTCTCCCGACGATCGCCAGCAGGGCAATTGGGGCAGACGCGGCCGGAACGACAGGCGCAACAGGCAGCGACCGTACGGCGAATCGGACGGGATCGAGCAGGTCGCAGCTGGTTTTTCAGACAGTCGCACCCGGGGTAATCCCCAGAGCGGAGACATACCACGCGATGACCGCGGTGACAGAAGTCGCGAGGACAGAAGTCGGGACGATGGGAACCGGAAGCGCGAGTGGAAGCCAAGAGGAACCCGCAGGGAGGAGAGCCCATTCCGAACCCCGGCTGAACAGCTCAACGACCCGTGCAAAATGCACATGTTCAGGGGAGACGATGGTAAACTCACGGCAACTCACCTTCTCAAGGGTTGTCGAGATTTTATAGCACTGCAGGCTGAGATGCGAAGAAGCGCAGGATTGTCGTTAGCGCTGCCAGCACCCGAAGGGCCACCTCCCCCTCCTGCTGGGCACATGGCAGGAGCAGTCCACGCAAGCCAGAGGCAGGACAGCGCAGCCGCAACTCAGGAACAGTACCCGCAGACCAGGGGGGCCATGTACATGATACAGAAAGGGCGACCGTCAAACCGATGCCAAAAGTTAATCAGTAGGCAGGTCCACCTAGCAACTACTTCACCACCACCCGCGCCGGAGTACCTCCGGGGTTCAGAGACTCCCATTGGCTTCACCCGCGAAGATCACCCTCCGCGAGTGCCGCGGCCAGGCCATGCGCCACTAGTCTTACATGCTTTAGTTGGAGGTTTCAGGACGAGCAAGGTGTTCATGGACGGCGGCAGCAGCATCAGCTTTATCTTCCCAGACACATTGCGCAAGATGAACTTGTCGTTAACCAATCTGAAGCCGTCAGACAACACGTTCCACGGCATCGTGCCAGGCAAAGCAGTATATCCTTTGGGCTCGCTTTGGCTCGACGTCGTCTTCGGGGACGCCGATCACTTCAGGAAAGAAAGCATCGAGTTCGAAGTGGTAGACTGGAAATCTCAGTACCATGTAATCCTCGGACGACCAGCGTTCGCGCGATTCATGGCAGTTCCTCATTATGCGTACTTGATGCTCAAACTCCCCGGGCCCAAGGGCGTCATAACCATCCGCGGGGACTTCCGAAAGTCAGATGACTGCGACAGAGAGTTCAGCAAAATCTCCGAGTCCTTCGGCGCGCAAGAACAGCTTGCGGAAATCGCCCTGGATAATGACCGAAGCCTATTCCCCCGAAGGCAAGAAGCCGGCACCGGAAAATTCTTTTAGCGCCAACAACGACACGAGGGCACATCAGGTGCACCCGACCGACAAGGACAAGACAGTCCTCGTGTCATCAAGCCTCAACGAGGCATAGGAAGGCGCGCTCGTCGAGTTCCTCCGTGAGCACTGGGAGATGTTCGCCTGGCACCCAACCGATATGCCAGGTATTCCCAGGGAACTCGCCGAGCACGCCTTACAAATCTACCCAGGCACGAAGCCAGTCAAGCAGACAATGCGGCGATTATCCGAGCCGAAGCGGCTAGCAGTCGGAAGAGAGATTGACAGGCTAGTGGATGCCAAGTTCATCCGCGAACTTAAGAAGTCAGATTGGGTTGCGAATCCAGTTCTCGTTCCAAAAAAAGGGGTCAAAAACGGGCGCATGTGCATCGACTTCACGTCGCTCAACAAGTGCTGCCCTAAGGATCATTTTCCGTTGCCTCAGATAGATCAGATCGTGGATTCGACCGCAGGCTGCGAGCGCCTCTCGTTCCTCGACGCTTACTCCGGGTATCAGCAGATTCAGATGAAAAAAGAAGACGAGGAAAAAACGGCTTTCATCACCCCCCACGGCGTATACTGCTACACGAAGATGACCTTCGGGTTGAAAAACGCGGGAGCAACATATCAGCGCATGATGCAGAACTGCCTGAAGGATCAAATCGGCAGGAACATACAAGTGTACATCGACGACATCGTCGTCAAGACTCGACAAGTCGAAACTCTGATTGACGACCTTCCTGAGACCTTCGCAGCCCTCAACAAGTACAGAATTAAGCTTAACCCCACCAAGTGCGTGTTCGGGGTGCCATCAGGGCAAATATTAGGATACCTCGTGTCTGCCAGAGGCATAGAGGCGAACCCAGACAAAATCCAGGCAATCTTAACAATGCCGGAACCAACAAAACTGCGCGAAGTCCAGGGACTCGCGGGCAGAATAGCAGCTCTCAGTAGGTTTATCAGTCGCATGGGTGAGAAAGCCTTGCCGTTCTACCGGTTGATGAAGAAAACAGACAAATTCGAATGGACTGCAGAAGCACGGGCAGCCTTCAGCGACTTGAAGCGCATGCTCACAAACCCACCCGTCCTTGTGGCTCCCAGAGAGCAGGAAACTCTGTACTTGTACATAGCCGCCACCAACAGGGTGGTCAGCTCAGTACTCGTAGTCGAACGGCCGGAAGAAGGAAAAACGCAACCAGTTCAGCGCCCCGTTTACTACCTAAGCGAGGTACTCTCACCCTCCAAGGAGCGATACCCGCACTATCAAAAGCTCGCCTATGGCGTGTTCATGGCAAGCCGCAAGCTCGTACACTATTTTACGGAGCAACCAATCGTGGTGGTGAGCAGCGCCCCGTTGGCTGACATCTTAAACAACTCTATGGCGACTGGGCGAGTCGCTAAGTGGAGTATCGAGCTTGGACCTCGAGACATTACGTACAGGCACCCGAAAGCCATCAAGGCACAGGTCCTCCCAGACTTCACTTGCGAGTGGGTTGAGGCGCAGCTGCCGCACGTCCCCGACTTATCCAATTCCTGGACCATGTACTTTGACGGATCTAAGCGACATGATGGCGCAGCGGCTGGAGTAATCTTGACTTCCCCCAAGGGAGACAAGTTGCGTTACATACTCCAGATGGATTTTCCGAGAGCCTCAAACAATGAGGCAGAGTATGAGGCGCTCCTGCACGGCATGCGTATGGCCAAGGCTTGTGGCGCGACTCGACTAATGATAGACGGCGACTCCAACCTCGTGGTACAGCAAACGATGAAGGAATGCGACGCCAATGCAGATAACATGCAGGCGTACCGCGACATGTACAACATCATGGAGGGAAGTTTCGACGGCTGCGAACTGCGACATGTAGGCCGGGAAAGCAACGAGGAAGCAGACACACTAGCCAACATTGGGTCCAAGAAGGAACCCATCCCACCCGGAGTTTTCTTCGAACGTATCAAAGAGAGGTCAGTCAAGATAAAGAATCTAGCAGCACCAGAAGGGCCAGTCGAGCCTCCAGCAGCAACACTCGAAAAAACACCGGTTGACCAGCAGCCCGACAACGCATTGGCCGATCCGCCACCGATTGAAGTCTTTCTCATAGAACCTTCATGGACGAAGCCTTTTCTGGCATACCTCCTCCACCAGGAGCTACCGGCGGATTCAGTCGAAGCAAAGCGCATCTTCAGGCGCTCCAGGGGGTTCACTGTAATCAACAAGGAACTCTACAAAAGAAGTATCTCCGGGGTCCTTCAGAGATGCATCGCACCCGAGGACGGGAGAGCAATACTACTAGACATTCACGCCGGGACATGCGGACATCACGCGAGCAGTCGGGCGCTCGTGGCAAAGGCCCTGCGAGCCGGTTTCTACTGGCCCACAGCTATGCAAGATGCAGAAGACATAGCAAAGAAGTGCCTGGGTTGCCAGAAATTCGCAACTAGGCCACACGCCCCAGCATCGGAGCTCAAGACCATCCCACTAGCCTGGCCCTTTGCCCAGTGGGGGCTCGACATGGTCGGTCCTCTGAAGAAGTCTTCACGGGGCGGCCACACCTTCCTTCTAGTGGCAGTCGACAAGTTTACCAAGTGGATTGAAGCAGTCCCAGTCACAAACGCCACAGCAACCTCGGCAATAAATTTCATCAAGTCCATCATCTTCCACTTCGGGGTGCCCAACAGTATAATCACAGACAACGGAACCAATTTCACAGCCGAGGAGTTCCAGGACTTCTGCAGGACTCAAGGAATCAAACTCAAGTACGCGTCAGTCGCTCACCCGCAGTCCAACGGGCAGGTGGAGAAGGCCAATGGCCTGGTATGCAGCGGTTTGAAGAAAAGACTCCTAGTACCGCTCAAACGCGCGGCAGGCGCCTGGGCCGAGGAATTACCCGCCGTAATTTGGAGTCTGCGCACGACGCCTAACAGATCCACACAGTACACTCCCTTCTTTTTGGTGCACGGAGCCGAGGCGGTCATGCCGTATGATCTCAAGTTCGACGCACCTCGAGTAGTGGCCTACGATGAGCAGGACGCCGAGGCCGCACTTGAGGACGGCATAGACACCCTGGACGAAGCACGCGACATTGCCCTCGCTAGAACTGCGACCTATCAGCAAGCATTGTGAAACTACCACAGTCGCCGACTTCGACCGCGATCGTTCGCAGTAGGCGACCTCGTCCTTCGCCTGAAGCAGAAGAAAGTTCACAAGCTCGCATCGCCTTGGGAAGGACCCTTCATTGTCACAGAAGTCATCGGCAACGGAGCGTACAGATTGAAGCACGCCGAGACGGGGGAACCCTCCCGCAACCCGTGGAACGCTGCACACCTTCGCCGATTTTATGCATAATAGCATAGCACCCCTCTTTTGGTATAATTAGGATAAAATAAAGGCTGCACTCAGCCGCGTTTGTATCAGACAAATCTTATATTGACCAGCAATAAAGTACAATGTTCCTCCGTATGAGTACGGTACACAATCTTTACAATCTGCGCAGTTTTCAGTTTTTTTACTCGCAATGTCGGTATGGGACACTTCAGGCCCCGTCTACGTCAGGAACAATGACAACTTCAGGGGACGGTAAGAACTACTGGGCAAGGCAGGCTCGGGTTCTACACTGGGGGGAAACGCAGAGCCGTTTCTAAAAATATGCTGCCCTACAGGGGTTCCTGTTTTACCTCAGCTGTCAGTCGTCGGCGATCAAGTTCCATCTCCGTCTCCTTTTCCATCAATCCTATTACACAACTGGCTGGACCATGCGCAGCTTGGTAGTACTCCTCCATCGAAACAGTACCCGCACCCTCGGGGGGACCAGCCCCGACTGTTGCCAAGTCTATGTTCGGCTGGTGCAGGAGCAGAACAGCAAACGCCGTGGTCGCTCCGGCGACCAGCTGAAGGCGAACGAAGTCGCGAATTGCATCTCCTTGACGGAAACGGTTCAGCAGAGCAGTCAATCCGTGCGGCTGTTCATTAAGGGGGAACAGTGCCTGGTGCACGCGCGACAGCACGGAGGTGCACAGAGCAGCAAACTCACCAACTTGTGCGACTCGGTCCCGTAGGGTAAGCAGCGCCATCGCCTCGCTACGCATGGACCACATGGACGATGCGTCTCGACCATGCTCAGCCACTACATCAACAAATCGAGATCGAACTCGGCTTTGTTCGGCTGTCGCGTCAGTTTGGACACCTGGAAAAAGGAGAAGTAGTGCAGGTCAAGTCGTCAGGACTCAGAGTCATCGACAAAGGGACAAAACAAGACACTCGGGGGCTCGGCGAGTAGCTCACATAGCAGGCCAAGGTTCTTGTGCTCAATTTCCTTCATCAGCATGGACTCTCTGTCAGCGGGACGGGGTTGCTTCGACTGGAGTATGGCCAATGTACCCCGAGTCACCCTCAAGTCTTGTTCAGCGGTCTCGCATCGCACTTTTATCATATTGTACAAGTATTGATCTCGCGGATCGAATGGCGGCACGACCCCAGATGAAGAAGTAGAAGCAGACTGCAGTTGAAACAGCAAGAAGGAGATCCACAAATCAACATATACATTTCATTCTGGCAACTCCAAATAAGAAAGGATCCAACTCAGCATATATAAAGGACTCGGGGGTTGGGTGTTTCGCCCTTGGTAGCCCCCAGAGCTTAAGTCATCATACAAAGGTCAGGTTTTACAGACTAAATGCGCGGCAGGCGCACGATGCCAACAAAACAGCTCCAACTGGACTACCCCAGTCTACTAACTACTTCACGCTTGGAGCACTCGACGTAGAGGCGGATCCTTTTTTCTTGCGCTTCGCGACTCTTTGTTCAAAAGTCGCAAGAAGGGAGTCCGCCAGTCTACGCGCTTCCTCCTCATGCTGGCTGAGGGATACCCTCTTGCCAGCCGAGTCAAGCGGAAGAGCAGACACGACGCTACCCAGGTCGACGGCCACCCCATGCCCAAGCAGCATCTTGAAAGCAGTTGCGGATCCACATACCGTCTGCTCGCGGATGAACTTTGGAAACGAGTCGCCTTCAGGCCGGAAAGTCTCGGCCAGCGTCGCAAGATCCTGAGGCACCTCCTGTTTCGGCAGAACAAGTCGATGGAGCGCCGACAACGCAGCAGTCGACGCCGAGAGAACAGCGGAGAGCTTGCTTGTGAAGCCTTCAGCCGACTCAACGGCGGCCTCCAACGGAAGGTCAGATGGAGGTGCATATTGATCGGCATGCAGACCAAGAGCCTCTGACGTTCAAATCAACGAAAATCTTGTCAGCGGTCAGGAAAAAGCGCAGTGGCAATTGCTCGGGATAAAAATAGGAATTAGGAGCACTTACTCGCCAGCGAGTTGCCAACCGCAAGCAGGCGGCTGGCTAAGCTACGGTCTCTCTCGACATGCTCTCGCTTCAGGCGTTCTTCGGCTTCTCGCAACCCGTCAGCTCGCGCAGCCTTCACTTGGTCTGCCAGGTCTTGTTGCACTCGCTTAAGCTCAATATTCAGGTCCTTCGCCAGACAGCGGGCCTGGTCCCTCTCTTGCTCAGTCTTGGCCAAGGAATCTGTGGTGGAAAGGTGAACGTTTAGTAATACAAGATGCGACATACTCGTGTTCCAATCAGTGGAATACCTTCGAGGTTATTGAGTTGCTCCTGGAGTCTCTTGTTTTCTGACTCCAGTTGAATGAACTGTGTGGCAATGTCCATTAATCGGCGAACGGTAGGCTGCGTGGTCAGTCAGCACAGTTAACACAAATACAAGTCGCAATCGGACAGATAAAAAAGATTGAGGCTGTACTCAGACTCACGTGGTCAGCACTAGGGGTCGGAGCCACCGAAGCAGGTTTGGCGCTCGGTTGTGCTTCTACAGTCAGCCCCACAGTCGGAGTCGTCAAAAGATGACCCTCAGCCATGGTTCCAGTCTCCTCCGGATGGGTGGAAGTTTCTTCGTGAAGAGATGGAGCAGGCGAGTCTTGGTCTGTGTCCCGTTCGCTACTCGAGCTGCAGAAATAGTAGACACCTCAGCGGATGAGCCAGTCGCGGTCTGAAAGACATAGAAAGCGAAAAGCAGATAAAAGAAATAAAGTTACTTACGAAGCCAGCCAGGGCGCGACATCTTCCAGGCTACGGGGTTCCGGAGCGGCAGGTGGTATACAGGATAGCGGAGCGGCAGCTAGTACAACAGATGTTGACACAGCGGCTGACGACAGATTAGCATCTTTGTGAGCAATATCCACCGCTGCTCGTTTCCTCCTATCCTGGGAGTCGCCGGAGCTTTCAGTCGGCGACCGCCCTCGCTTCGGGTTGGCAGTCTTTTCCGCCGCGTCTTCTTCGGAATTTGCGGTGGCGACCGACGGCTCCGAAGCAGGCCCTCGAGTGTTCGTCGCAGTAATTTCGTCCTCCAGTATAGTCGGTTCGGACACTGGAGGAGCATGACCCTGGCAAAAGAAAGATTTCATTCAACATTGTACAGATGCAAATGAAAAAATAGACTAGCACGACTAAGTCGTTTTGTACCTAAGGTACATGGTTCTTGGCGTCATAGGCAGCGACTGGTGAGGTCAGGTCCCCGATTTTGGCAGATTTCAGACCAGTCAACTGCTTAACTATCGCCAGTAGCTCGTTGTTCGAGTAGTCTACAGTCGACACTCGAGTGCAGTCATCCGCTCCGGTGTATTCAAACATAGGGTGAGCGCGATCCTGCAGAGGCTGGACTCGGCGTCGAAGGAAAGCAGTAACAAGGTGCGCGCCAGTCAGTACCTTTCCTTCGGTGGATTGGAGCTCCTCCACTCTGCTGAGCAACGACCTCGCTTCTCGCTCTTCACTAGCCGTCATGGGGTGGCTCCAGGAGCGCTTTTTCTGAAGCTCGGCGTTCCCGTCAAAGGGAGGCACACCCGAAGATACACCGGGAGCAACTTCAGACTTGATATAAAACCAGCGGCCGCGCCAGTTCTGCACTGACTCCGACATCGGGATCTTGAAGTAACCCGACCTCGGACGAGCTTGTATTCCAAGGCCGCCAGGGCCGCTGCCGGATCCTTGCCCCTTGACGTTGAAGCAGAGTCGGAATAACCCCCAGTGAGGGGCTATTCCGAGGAAGCATTCGCAGAGGGTGATGAAGCACGCGATGTGGAGCACGACGTTTGGGGGAAGGTCATGGAGTTGCGCGCCGTACACACACAGCAGGCCACGGAGGAAGGGGTGAATCGGAAAGGACATGCCCCGATTCATGTGGTCAAGGAAACATACCCTCTCGTCGCTTGCGGGCTGGTTCTCGTCGCCGGGGAGGCGAACGAAGTTGTCGACGGCGGGCAGCATCACCCGGAGAGATTCAACGTGCGCCTCCTTCAGCACGGAGCGGCACCACACGCCTTTCTCCACGGTCTCCGTGGCCGTGGTGTCCTTGCTCTTCCCGGCGTCCTTGTTCTTCGAGGACACGGCTTTCTTCATTGCGGCAGCAGTGCTCACTTCGAAGGCGAAAGTGGAGAAAGGAAGGGCGCGAGGAAGAAGATGAAGTGCAGGCGGCGGCGGTGTAAATGAAACCGGTGAAAAATGGAAAAGAAAAATCTCCACAGATCTTATAGGATAAAGTGAAGCGATGCTAGCCGTCCATCTTGAAGCTGGGACGCGTGGCAGTCATCCAGACGGGCACGGCGGAAGGCAACCGTCGCCGCACTACGCCCACGACGCGCGTAAAACGAGGAGCTCGTCATCATCGTGCCCCGTTTTTCGAACGCGTCGTGCGGTCAAATCAGGCCGGCAGCGGTCGCCTCTGCCTGTGGGGCCCCACAATCGGTCACGTCCTGACAATGGCAGTGGGGCAAGTAAAAAAAAAATCACTCAGCTTCAAATTATACTTCGGACTCAGCGTTGCACGACCCAGCATTGGAAGGAGTGCAACCCGAAGAAAGGTCGACTTACAGGAGCAAAGCGAGTATTTATTAAAGAAAGACAGTCTATGATTTTCCTGGTCAGTCACGGCATGCCAGAAAAATGCACTCCCATCGGGAGCGATAAATGGTAAATATCAGTTTTTCTATCTTCTAGTTTTTAGATTAAGTACAATTACAAGCAATTGCACTCAATCTCGGGGGCTACTCCCATCGGGAGCGCTGTCGCGCACCTGATGAATTACGTTGACGATCAGCGTCACTCGAAGAATAAGCTCACTCGCCGAATCGGAGTCACTCGAAGGCTTATCAATTGCGGGACATTCATAGTCGAGGACCAGTCGAGTAACTCCTGCGTCATGCACAATTATCTAAATAAACAATTCCCGGGATGTTCCAGCCTAGACTGGTCCTCGGATGCTGCACAAGCAAGTGCAAAGGTAAGAGCTGAATAAGGCCAGGTGGCCCGTACCAGCTACGTGGACCTGATAACTTTCCGCGCCAGCAGGTGCGATGCAAAATCCCGGCGGACGCGCCAAGGGTACCCTAAAATATGGCCGGGTTACGACCAGTAAGTCCCAGCAGGCTTGAGTCGAACTTGAACGGTCTTGCCAGATTCGATAGAAGGGAGTCGAATTTGAGTAGGCTAGTAAGGTATCTCGCCCGAGTCGCGAGTTAACTTGACCCCGATCCGTCGGTTGAATCAGGCCTTCTACACGAGCAACAAATATAAATATGTTATGACAAGTAGCGAGATGTTTTCTCCTCGTTGTTATGTCTCTGTGAACAGGTGTGTATGATATCGTCAAAGAAATGACTCGACAGATTCAAGAGTATTGAGTCCCTACACGATCCCTTGGAGTCGAATAGGCACTCGGGGGCTACTCATGTGGTTATACCCAACGGGTGTACCCATGTTACTGTAATAAGGCTTAAGCTGCCGGAAGGCCCACCTAGTGGCCCATAAGGATAACTTCACAAGATGGCGCAAGGCAGCCCGATATGGCTAGAGTGCGGCTGAACAAAGAAGGAGTCGTATTGGCTCAGAATTAGTTATATCTGTAAATCGAGTTGTATTCAAACTCCCGAGACATGGCCGCTTATAAAAAGGCCAGGAGGGAGCCAACACAGATACGCGCAATCTCCACATAGAAACCCTAGCGAGTTGTTAAATCGTCAGGCAGCCATTGTAACCAGATCTTCAGATCGATAATCAAACAAGCGAAAGCTTCGCTTGTTACCGTTCGAATTCACCAACACCCATATACTGATTCCTTTAGATACAACTCAGGGGATCAACCATGGGATTTGCCGAGTCCATGACTCGTCACTCAATATAGTAGAAAGAAAACTGAAAAGTTCGGACATACGAGTGCGACCCCATTGATGCCCCTTATTAATCAAGAAACATAAAGGGGTCGAGAAATAAACTGATCAAAAGAATTAAAGAAACACACAACACCCTGTCATGCAACGCTTCAACAACTCTATCCAATCAAATGCTTACGTAGTGGGATAGCTGCAGCTTCTTCTTTAGATGTAGATCGAAACATTTGTTTCGAGCCACATGAAATATTTTAGTCAGGAATGAGGTGGATACAACAGCTAGCTGCGTCTGTATATTGTCATGCATTATCTTGCTGCTCTTCTCCGGCAACAGAAGTTTGGTTGTTCAATAGCTCCTGAACATACATGATTAGCAAATAAAACCTGATAAACAATAGCTCCTGAACCCTTTACTTGGTGTTGAACAGCACGATCGCGCGAGGCTCCTTCCTCTTGAATCTCGGTCTGCTCCGATCGAGATCCTACTACCACAACCAGCAAACAAGCAGGTACCGTCTTGTCTGTACTGATCCATACATAAAGCATTTTTTTTTCAAAAAGGGACACTGCATCGAAAAGATACATACAGCCGTTTTATTTCATTTATTCAACATATAGTGGCAAAAAGCCTGACAAGAATCATACAAGTCAAAGCCATCAAACAAGGTGACAAAGCACCACCTACTAGCGCTAAAAACAAGGCAAAAGGTTCCCTAAGAAATTTACTTGTTCTACATCGGACAGAGCATACTATGGAGTTAAGTGGATTTTTCTTGTGCATATGACACCCTTTGCAGAAAAAAGCAAAGAATTATTTTATTCCTGTACGACAGCATGGAAATTTTGGCTGCCTATGATAGATGGTTCCTGTATCTCCAAGCCTTCGGCAATCAAACATAATCACTACGGGAAACGCTGACAACACCGACGACATTTGCTACGCCGACGGCCATATGTCGGGGCCGTCGGCGTAGCGCATGTATGCCTACGGCTAAAATAAAACCGTCGGCATAGTTTTCAGTGAGCTACGCCGACGGCAGTCGGCAATGTTTTGTCAGAGCTAGGCCGACGGCAATGCCGTCGGCGTAGGCATAACTTTTATTTTTCATTTTCTTCCAAATGACCGATCTATAGTCATTATCATATCATAGTTTGTGATAAAATGCCCATATTGGGTACATACGTGTGCCATGGTATGGGAAACAACGTCGCCGAAGCGATTTTCAAAATTCTTTTTAAAAATATCATTTTCCATTTTTTAAGTGCTAAAAATGATTTTTTTTGTGAAGCAAGTACATAAAATATGGTCCAAAATGACACCCATTTAATTTTCACAAAGAGTAGTACATATTTTATGGATAATCCCTAAATATGAAGAATTTCCTTGATTTCTATCTAAATTCCCCTCTTTAATTGACTTTATGTCAATTTTCCGAAAGTAATTCAAATTTGAACTACAACTGTGTGATAGTTTGCTCTGATATTCTTACAAAACTAATTTTAAGGTACACAAGTAGTGGTTACAACATAGAACCGTCGATACTTTTGGAAAATTCGACCACTTTTGATGAATAGCCATGCTCTCCAATTTGACCGTTTTTTGAAAGAAATGAAAAAAGTGAAAAAAATACTCAAAAAAAGAAACCCTTTGGCATGGAGTCCTTTTATATGTACTAGTTTCTAGAAAAATGATAAACTTGAGTTTTGACAAACTTTTCAAAATAATATTTCACAAAAATGTCAATCATCTACAAACATGCATAAGTTTCAAGCAGAATGACCAATGTATGACCATTATCGTGTCATAATTTGTGATAAAGTGCCCAGATTCAGCACATATCTGTGCCATGGTATGGGAAACAACGTCGCCGAAGCGATTTTAAAAATTCATTTTAGAAATATCATTTTCCATTTTTTAAGTGCTAAAAATAACTTTTTTTGTGAAGCAAGTACATAAACTATGGTCCAAAATGACACCCATTTAATTTTCACAAAGAGTAGTACATATTTTATGGATAATCCCTAAATATGAGGAATTTTCTTACTTTCTATCTAAATTCCCCTCTTTAGTTGACTTTATGTCAATTTTCCGAAAGTAATTCAAATTTGAACTACAACTGTGTGATAGTTTGCTCTGAAATTCTTACAAAAATAATTTTAAGGTACACAAGTAGTGGTTACAACATAGAATCGTCGATACTTTTGAAAAATTCGACCACTTTTGATGAATAGCCATGCTCTCCAATTTGACCGTTTTTTGAAAGAAATAAAAAAAGTGAAAAAATACTCAAAAAAAAGAAACCCTTTGGCATGGAGTCCTTTTATATGTACTAGTTTCTAGGAAAAATGATAAACTTGAGTTTTGACAAAATTTTCAAAACAATATTTCACAAAAATGTCAATCATCTACAAACATGCATAAGTTTCAAGCCAAATGACCAATGTATGGCCATTATCGTGTCATAGTTTGTGATAAAGTGCCCATATGTGTGCCATAGTATGGGAAACAACGTCGCCGAAGCGATTTAAAAAATTCATTTTAGAAATATCATTTTCCATTTTTAAGTGCTAAAAATGACTTTTTTTTGTGAAGCAAGTACATAAAATATGGTCCAAAATGACACCCATTTAATTTTCACAAAGAGTAGTACATATTTGACGGATAATCCCTAAATATGAGGAATTTTCTTGCTTTCTATCTAAATTCCCCTCTTTAATTGACTTTATGCTGATTTATGTTGGTTCTTGTTTGTTCTAAAAGACATTATTCATCATGCAAATGATGACATGGATGTCATATTTGGATTCCTCTCATTTTTATGATCGATATAGACATTTTATTTAGTAAATTCCGATATACAAATATGAAGATATGAATTATTTCTTATTAAATGGAAAAGACAAAACTAATGTAAAATAATTTATTATTATTATTCAAGTATTATTAAACATAGTTATTTTGTTTATTCAAATCTTATTTTTGACATTTTAAATATTAAAAAGTGTAATATCTTGAATGAGGGTTAATATGATTGATATCATACTAATAGCAACAAGGTATGACATCTCAATTGGAATCTCATTAGAATAGAACTCAAAAGTTAAGCGTGCTTGGCCTGTAGCAATCTGAGTATGGGTGACCGTCTGGGAAGTTTGACTAATGGTGGATAGTTTGACCTTAGCTTAAGTGTCTGATATATGAGATTAAATATATGATTAAATTGGAACTGAAATAATAATTAAAAAAGTTGGAAAAAAATTCGAAAAAGAAATATTTTTTTGAAAAATTGTTTTTCAAAAATATTTGGTAGAGCTATACCGACGGAGCTATGCCGACGGCATTGGCGTAGCTATGAGCCCGACGGCAAAAACTACGCCGACGGCAACGGCGCTACGCTGATGGATTGTACGCCGACGAAACTATACCGACGGTTGCCGTCGGCGTACCTCTACGCCGAGGGTACCCTTGATGAGGCCGACGGCAAATGGCCGTCGGCGTTGCCAGTGATTCCCGTAGTGAATGAAGCATTGCTTTTGTTTTCTCTTTTGGAAGTTAGTCGAGAACATATGGCATATCAATATAGATGATTTTTTGAGACCTCCGTACTTTCCCAGTTATCCGCAGAATGAACATACTTGAAACTCTGTTAAAACCTAAAGTAAATATAGTTCTATTTCTTGATAGAAAGTTAGAAACTCCAAACAAAATTACTGTTAGTATACTTTTCTAATTTCTAGTACCTGAAGCATGGACTGATTCGGAACGTACCTTCATTTGCTATTGCCAGCGAGCTCCATGGCTCAGTTTTCATATGGGCTACTCTCCCCAATAGTCAGTGTCTTTGCAAATGAGATATGGAAGCCAATAAAGCGGCACTCTGGCTACTGTCTCAAACCCAAGAGTAGTGTTGCTAGACTAGAAAAGGCTACTACAGATCTGAAAGACGCCAAAGACACTATTGAGGAAAAAATTCAACTGGGTGAACTCAGAAGCAAGAGACTGACAGAGCAAGCACAGCGGTGGATAGATAGTGCTCGATCAGCTGAAGAAGAATCAGATAGGATCAAGAATAAGTATGAGGGAAGGAAAATACATTTCTTTGGCTGCTCCTGGAATTATTTCTTCAACCACCGGATTGGCAGCTCTGCCGCCAAGACGAAGAGTGATGCTGATGATCTCAACAAGAAAGTTCCCCGGGATGGTAGTATCTTCAGTTTGCTTCCACCAGTTGGCAGAGAACTGCCTCTGCCACCTAACATTGTGGGGCAAAACGAGTACAAAGACAAGATTGTCGGTGACATCAAACAAGGCTGCACCATGAACCTCATTGGGATATGTGGCATGGGAGGTGCTGGCAAAACAACTCTCCTTAAGCAGTTAAACAATGTATTCAGCTGTGCGGCAGAAGCGCATGAATTTGATCATGTCATTTACGTGGAAGTAGGTCAGCAGCAAAATCTGAGTACAGTTCAGCGCAGTATAGCGGCCCAGCTTGGCCTGGCATTGGGACAGGATGAAAGCTCCATGTCTAGATCTGCAACCCTCTACAACTTCTTGAAGGAAAGGAGGTTTCTGTTATTGATAGATGACCTTTGGCAAATACTGGACCTAGTCAAGGTTGGCATACCACATGGTTCAACACAAATTGGCCCTCAGAATAGGCAGATGATAATAATCACAACACGTTTACAGCATGTCTGTCATAGAATGCAAGCACATGCTCATGTGATTGTGCTAGAAAGGCTTAAGTATGACCAAGCGTTGAGTCTCTTTGAAGTAAATGCGGGTTGTGATAGTAGTAATTCCCAAATCAGAGGATATACCAAGAGAATTGTGGAGAAGTGTGGAGGCCTTCCACTAGCTCTCAAGATAGTTGGGCAGGCTATGGCATCAAAAAGAAGTGAACAGGAATGGGAACATACGGTAATGCTGCTTCAACAGTCTCAGTTCCACAAAGTTCCAGATGCAGGAACCGACCTATATCATCTACTGTGTGTTAGTTATCACCAACTGCCAGATGAGAGGACAAGGCAATGTTTTCTTTTCGTTGTCTTGGTTACACATGATTGCGTGTATGTGCCATATACGATAGATTTATGGATGAGCCATGGATTAATAGGTGACAATGGTGATGTCAGGAACAGCTATTTGATAGGTCACTCAGTTGTTGCATACTTAAAAAGAGCTTGCCTGTTGGAAGAACATCCTAGAGGGGAAAGTTTTGTGAGGATGCACGATATTGTCCGAGATCTAGCTCTTTGGATTGTAGCAACCCAACAAGGAGATGGACCAGATAAGAACTGGCTAGTTCGTCACCGTGGAGAAGAGGTGGAGCCACGAGAGTGGAGCAGTACTACCGAAAGAATTTCCCTTAGGAACAAGAGTGATGTGGCCATACCTGATTTTCACAGTGGGGCAGCACGGCAATTGCTAACTCTGGTGCTGGACAGGAACATGAAGATCTGCAAGGTTCCTACAGGTCTTTTTACAAGTACTCCATCTCTCACTCACTTGAGTCTAATGGGAACTAGCATTCAACAACTCCCATCAGATATTGGAGCATTAGTGAACTTGCAGTACCTTAATCTTTCAGAAACGCCGCTCCAGTTGATCCCAGTGGAGCTGCAGTTCTTGAAAAGTTTGAGGTACCTATATTTAGGATATACAGATAAGTTGAGAAATCTCCCAGATGGGACCATATCTGCACTAAGTATGTTGAGGGTGCTCGATATGTACAAAAGTGGTCCTTTCCCAGTGGAAAAAGCATGGGTGTACATTGAGGAGTTGGAGAATTTGACATTCTTACAATTTCTTGGCTTCACAGTTACTGATGGTGACTCCCTTCACAGAATCTTCAACCTGCCCTTGAGATATCTTAATATTCAAGGAGTTCAAGGCTTGCAACGTCTTCATATGTCTCCTGCACTCATTGGCAAAAGAAGGGCACACCAGCTCGATACCTTAGCATTGTACGGAATAAAAAGTTTGGAGAGCTTGCTGATAGGTGAAACAAATATGGATTCAGATTGGTACTTTAAAATCCTTGATGAGCTCCGACTGAAGAACCTCCAAAATTTGGAAAGAATCGTGTGGAAAGGAGTGATGCCTCACATTTGTCTTCCCTTACTCCGTACGCTGCAGATAGAAGGCTGCCACAGCATCAGGACAGTCACGTGGATCAAGCAGTTGCCCTGCCTAGAAGAGGTGTATTTGGTTGACTGCGATTCAGTTTTGGAGTTAGTGAGTATTGCTGATGATGAAGGAACCTTTTCATCTGCTGCTATGGCTCCATTTCCTCGTCTCAAGGTACTCGGACTAAGTGTTCTCGGGAACCTGCACAACATATGTGATGACACACTTGCATTCCCGTGCTTGCAGCGCTTGGTTGTGTACGAGTGTTCTATGCTGGAGAAACTGCCATCCAAGTGGCTAAAAGAAGAGTGTGCGCCGCTCATACTGGGCAAACATGACTGGTGGGGGAAACTAGGCTGGGAAGATACCAACATGAAATCTATTTTATTCGCATTCTTCAGGGAACTGCCTGCATATTTTCAAGGAAGTATGGCACAAATTTATAGCGCATTACATACATAAGTTGAAGCTATATGTCCCTTGATTCCAGCAAACAAAAAGTATTGACAATCACTAGGATTATGGATCAGATAGCTGCAGTGCTTGCCTCAGTTTCACAATGATAGTACTAAAAGTGTTATTACCATTGTAACATGAAAAAGAAAAACAATCGCTACTTTGTAAAAACTAGAAAGGCTAAGCAGCATTTGGTCTGTATGTGTTTGCTATACAGTTGGTTTGCACAGTTGCATATTTGCATTACCTGCACTACGGGAGTGGCAGCTCAGCCCGACGGTTATTCTAACGCCGACGGCCAAATGTCGGGGCCGTCGGCGTCAAAATATGACACCGACGGCTCGCATAATACCGTCGGGGTCAAAGTGCCGTCGGCGTCCCACGATGAGCCCGACGGCCACCGTCGGCGTAGGAACATCGTCGGAGTACTGGCCCTGTGTGGACGTCTGGGCGCAGCGAGCTGACGGTGCCGTAACCACCCACTCTGACACCGACGGCAACACCGTCGGGCTCAAAACACTCTCTTCCAGTTTTTCTTCCCCCGTCTCCCCCGCGTGGGCGTCCTGGACGAAGCGACCTGATCACATTGTAAGCCCGACGGTATAACCGTCGGCCTCACTATACAGTTTTTCAGTTTTTCTCAAAAAATTAGATTACATTAAAAAATATATGAAAAAATACTAAAAAAAGGAAACCCTTTGGCATGAAGGCTTTTGACGTGTACTAGTTTTTAGAAAAATGATAAATTTGAGTTTTGGCAACTTTTTAAAACAAAACTTTACAAAAAATATCAATCATATACAAATATGCAATAGTTTTAACACATATGTGTGACCATTATCATGTCATAGTTTGTGATAAAGTGCTCATAATCAGCACATATGTGTGTCATGGTATGTAAAACAACGTCGTCGAAGCGATTTTCAAAATTCTTTTTAGAAATATCATTTTCCATTTTTTAAGTGTGAAAAATGACTTTTTTTATGAAGCAAGTACATAAAATATGGTTCAAAATGACACCCATTTAATTTTCATAAAGAGTAGAACAAATTTTATGGATAATATCTTAATATGAGGATTTTCCTTGCTTTCTATCTAAATTCGCCTCTTTAATTGACTTTATGTCAATTTTCCGGAAGTAATTCAAATTTGAACTACAACTGTTTGATAGTTTGCTCTGAAGTTCTTACAAAAATAATTTTAAGGTACACAAGTAGTGGTTACAACATAGAACCGTCAATAGTTTTGAAAAATTGGACCACTTTTGATGAATAGCCATGCTCTCCATTTTGACCGTTTTTTGAAAGAAATGGAAAAATATGAAAAAGTACTCAAAAAAAGAAACCATTTGGCATGAAGTCCTTTTACGTGTACTAGTTAATAGGAAAAATGATAAACTTGATTTTTGGCAAACTTTTCAAAACGAAACTTCACAAAAATGTCAAACATCTATAAACATGCATAGGTTTCAAGACAAATGACCAATGTATGACCATTATCATGTCATAGTTTGTGATAAAGTGCCCATATTCAGCACATATGTGTGTCATGGTATGGGAAACAACGTCGTCGAAGCGATTTTCAAAATTCTTTTTAGAAATATCATTTTCCATTTTTTAAGTGTCAGAAATGACTTTTTTTATGAAGCAAGTACATAAAATATGGTCCAAAATGACACCCATTTAATTTTCACAAAGAGTAGAACATATTTTATGGATAATAACTTAATATGAGGATTTTCCTTACTTTCTATCTAAATTTGTCTCTTTAATTGATTTTATGTCAATTTTCCGGAAGTAATTCAAATTTGAACTACAACTGTGTGATAGTTTGCTCTGAAGTTCTTACAAAAATAATTTTAAGGTACACAAGTAGTGGTTACAACATAGAACCGTCAATAGTTTTGAAAAATTGGACCACTTTTGATGAATAGCCATGCTCTCCATTTTGACCGTTTTTTGAAAGAAATGGAAAAATATGAAAAAGTACTCAAAAAGAGAAACCATTTGGCATGAAGTCCTTTTACGTGTACTAGTTAATAGGAAAAATGATAAACTTGATTTTTGGCAAACTTTTCAAAACGAAACTTCACAAAAATGTCAAACATCTATAAACATGCATAGGTTTCAAGACAAATGACCAATGTATGACCATTATCATGTCATAGTTTGTGATAAAGTGCCCATATTCAGCACATATGTGTGTCATGGTATGGGAAACAACATCGTCGAAGCGATTTTCAAAATTCTTTTTAGAAATATCATTTTCCATTTTTTAAGTGTCAGAAATGACTTTTTTTATGAAGCAAGTACATAAAATATGGTCCAAAATGACACCCATTTAATTTTCACAAAGAGTAGAACATATTTGGATGTCATATTTGGATTCCTCTCATTTTTATGATCGATATAGACATTTTATTTATTAAATTCTGATATATCAATATGAAGATATGAATTATTTCTTATTAAATGGAAAAGACAAAACAAAAATAAAATAATTGATTATTATTATTATTCAAGTATTATTAAACATAATTATTTTGTTTATTCAAATCTTATTTTTGAAATTTTAAAGATTAAAAATTATAATATCTGAGATGAGGGTTAATATGATTGCTATCATACTAATAGCAACAAGGTATGACATCTCAACTGGAATCTCATTTGAATAGAACTCAATAGTTAAGCGTGCTTGGCCTGGAGCAGTATAAAGATGGGTGACCGTCTGGGAAGTTTGACTAAGGGTGAATAGTTTGAGTTAAGATTATGATTAAGTGTGTGAGTGGATAGTTTGAGCTAAGATTATGATTAAGTGTGTGATATGAGATTAAATATATGACTAAATTGGAGTTAAAATAATAATAAAAAAGTTGAAAAAAAATAATTTTTTAAAAAATTTGGTAGAGCCATCTATGAGCCCGACGGCGTTGCTGACTAAATTGGTAGTTATAAGGCCGACGGTTATACCGTCGGGCTCACTATGAGCCCGACGGTATTTGCGACGCCGACGGCCACGGCGTGAGCCCGATGGATCACAGCCCGACGGCCTTAGGCCGACGGTGGCCGTCGGGCTCACTTAGGCCGAGGGTTTCTGTGATGAGCCCGACGGCAAATGCCGTCGGGCTGGGCTGTTACTCCTGTAGTGGTTGTTGTAAAATTCAGTATTAAAATCAAGACAAGCTATGTATTTTCAAGTTGTACACTGTAGATTTTATATGTCAACCATACCAGATAACTTGACACACACGCTTGTTGAACGCCAGAAAGGATATATATGTCGCCCAATGATGGATAGAATGATTAGGTCTATTTCAACCCTAACCAAAAGTACGCAACTGTTATATTAGTAATTAAGAAAGATCAATGAACCAGTCTCTCTCACTCAAAATAGCTCATGTGCGACGTCTTTTATAGATATAGAAGAGAAGCAACGATGTTGGCTACAATAGCTCTCATGCGATATTTGTGAAGTCCAAAATAGTCGAGGGCCCTCTTTAGTCCTTAAAAGCGAGAGACTAGTGAACACGGGCATACTGAATATAAGTCGTTAGCATTCTGTCTTATGCGAGCCTAGCCTAGCTCCGGGGCCCACTAAAAAAAAGGACCCACGAGGACCTACAAATAGGTGTCAAGCTAATATTGCTAACACCAGTATGTATTGAGGTTTTAATTAAATGGGTGCATTAGACTTTTATTTTAAATCTATTATATACTAAAAGTAAAATGAGGTTGTTGAATAGAGACACCAAGTTAAGCCACATATGTTAGAATTATATAATCTGTTGATTTTAATTGTGACGGTTGAGATTAAAAGATGGAAAAGTTACGTACAACTTTAATTGGTACAAACAAGTTGTTTTCAATACTAATAACAGATCATGTACCGTTCCGTCCAAAAAAATAAAAACAAATCAAATCCCCTACCGAATCATGTACTGTTAGTTAAAGAAAATATACCGTTTCATTAAGAAAAAAATCACGTCCCGCATGTGAATAGTACAGCACCTGCACGTTACATACCATATATATCACGTACGCATATATATCACGTCACGCTGGCCAAATAGCTGAGGTCTTGCATGCAGTCCGGCCGGATGTAATTATTTTATTACGTAAAATCATGGGTGGATAATTCTGATTTGATAATCTGGCCGGATGTATAACTAACAATGCTCATACATAGATTTTCAAGATTGAATTACAAACTATACACATGTCTTAAAGAATAACACGATCAATAGTTTCAACTTTAAAAACTGAATTTCACTATGTCAAAGAAAGATGTATGTATTCAATTGTGAGAAAATATCACTTATCGCTTAATTAGATTAAAGATAAAATGGACTTGACTGGACTCAGTGCGTTTCACTTTTTATTTTTATTTTATTTCGTTTAATGTTACGTCTCGCGGTGTGCGTATCAATGAAAAAACTAGCGTGACATATCTGTGATAACAGCGTGATCTAGCATATTTAGAGAGGATCTCCTCCAAAAAAAAATAGCATGTATACTCCTAAATAGACATGCACTACAACCACCTGCTCATAAAACATCGACTTCGGCAAGATAAGCGGATAATAACATTGTTTTGCCTCTGCCAATTAAAATATAACTAAACATGGCGTGGCACACATATTATAGAATACTCAAGCTATCAAATGTGGTCCATGTTAGACCTATTTATTTTTAAGATTTAGTGAACACAATTTTTATTAATGTCTACTCAAGATTTAAGCCTTTATTACAAACAGTCTATGTGAACTTGGTAAAAGAAGATGTCTCTACTCCGATTTGTGGCTTCAGATAAACATGTTGCACATATTGAATAGCATAATGATCGTCGCGCACAAAATCACTAGGGAACAATAGCTCCCTAAAAATGTATTTGCATGCTCAATACTACCAAAAAAGATATAAACGTCAAATATCTTGATAGAAAAGTAAACATTTGATCGTCAATATAGCAAGACCCTCTTCATTCTTAAAGAACAGGATAGATAGATCTTCATTTTTTTAAAGATCTAAACCAAATAGGAATATTCATAATCATATCCAACATATAGCACATCAGATAGAAGTTCATATTTGTACTTAAAAAAATCACACCAGGAATATCTTTATGAACTGTGCCTACATATATCACAATCGATAGATAGGTATAATTGTACCTAAGAGTATCACGTACATTAATTAACTGGATCGAAAACTCAATAGATCACAACTAATAGATTTTGTAAGTTTGCAAGATAGTAAAATCATCATCATTAAATGTTGTATACTTGTATGTAAATATTAATTATTAGACAGAAAATAAACATTACATGTTGCTCCATATTTAAAGATGTAACACTTGAAGTGGCATTAGAGGATCTGATTTTGTATTTATATTCTTACTTATATAGTGTCGGAAGGATTTCAGTTTGTACTAGATTGTTAGGTGATGTCACATGGACAAAAGAGATAAATAGGGCGGGGAGGGTGGAAGAGAGACAGGAGAGAGCCGAGATGTGCCTGATTATGAAGACTACATGATTTGTTAATTAGGAGTATGCATGGACAAAAGAGATTATCACAACATACATTATGAGTACCAATAAACATGGTTGCTATTAGATCTACACAAACAAATTACATTTCTTGATTTTGATTAGGTCTAAAAATGTGCAAGGATAAATTGCTTTATTAAAAATTAATTTTCTATTATCATCTTGATCTCTCCTTTTGTCAAGATAATTTAAAATTAATAATTGGACAAAAACATAAAAAATGTATAACGTTATACTAAATGCCTATGAGTAAAAACCTACCATACATAATGATTCAAGATCACAACAAAAGTAACAACCATCTCACGGCCTTAACGTAAGTTATGTAAATTGATTCTACATCATGCTAAAACAACAACAATAATAGATAATTTTGTTACTAATAATTCGGTCACAAATTAAAATGCATTCTATAAATGTGATATTTTCGTTATCATAACATTTAAATGGGTATAGTTTTGTACAACATCCCATTAATAAAGCTATAATTTTAATATGTCCCACTTTAATACTACTATAAAGAACTGCCCTCGCATTTGCGAGGGCCACCATGCTAGTTAGGGTAAATTAGACTATGTAAAAAAATTATGTACTGATTTAATCCTAAATACCTAAATACACGATGAGGGCACCAACGTTGGCTCACAACCATTCTGGTTGGGTGTCACATATTCGGACTTATAAACCGGTCACACACCAATCTAACGAGTTTTTTTTTAAATAATACGATTTTTTAATAGAAATTCGGATTCTAGCGCGCGGCACCAGAAAATTTGAAAAATAGGGCGCGGTCGGCATAACTCGTGCCGATCGGCACGGTTCGTGCCTAAAAGTTACCGTCGGCGGGACCCGCACCGACGGCTGCATGCGGCAGACGCGCGCAGGCCGGGCCCGCATCGTTCGGCGCCAGTCATGCCGATCGGCATGAGCCATGCCGATCTGGGCCGAAGTAAATATCGCGCGTCGGCTCCTCCCTTCCTTTCCTTCTTCTTCCTCCGGTCGACCCGAGCTCCTCCTCCTCTGTTCTTCGTCTCCCCCCCCCCCCCCCAGAAAACAGCGTCAAATCTTGCCCCAAAAATAAGATTGAGAGGGTTAGATTGGTAGGAAAGAAGAGAGGAAGACTAGGGCATCAAGGATCTGTTCATGGATTAGATATTCGTGGGTTCGTTTTGAGGAGAGCTGGTGGAGGATTGGAAACCATGGAGGCCAACAATGGTGGATAGGCAGTGGTGGGAGCTCGTGTTGGAGGAGACGGTGTGGTGGTGGAGCAGTGGTGGCGGTAGATTGAGGCCGGGAACGGAAGAAACGGGATTTCCACGCGTCAAGGGTAAACCCTAAGTAATCACTAGATGAATCTTGTTTAGTGGATTTATTTATTATGTATGTGTTAGTTGTAAAATATTTGTGTCGGTGGATGTGATAGTTGTAGTGTACAATATTTTGTCGGTGGTTTTTGGTTATTGTGTTAATATAGTTGTATAAATAATTTTGGCCGAACAATGCGTTAGTTGTATTATATATATATATATATATATATATATATATATATATATATATATATATATATATATATATATATATATATATATATTAAACAGATGCGTTAATTTTGTCGGTGGATATATACCGGATGGATGCGTTAATTTAGTTCTATAAATAATTTTGTCGGATGGATACGTTAAAAAGTTGTTATATAAATTACTTTGTCCGATGGATGCGTTAGTCGGTGGAGGGTGGTTTTTGTGGCGGTCGATATTTATGGGTGTATGTCGGTTCTTTGTTATTATTTGAGGACTATTAGTAATATTGGTAATATTTTCGGTGGTCGCAATATTTTGTAGCATATTATTTGACGGAATTAATTTGTTTAGGTAATGGAACTCGTTGATTTTGTTGTGCACTTCGGCGCCGGTACTGTCCGTGTTACGGAGACTGGGGTTGATCTTAGTGAATTTAATAATATGGTGATGCAGTTGCCAGACCCAGAGAGAGCTAGAATAGCAGCAGTGCAGGAGTTTTTCACTGATAATTTTGGGTATAATCCTAATATGTTTACGGTTAAGATTCAGTCAGTGTGGTTCAAATCCCATACAAATATTTTTCGGGAGTTGTTACCGCTGGATCGAACTGGTCAGTGGATAGCTTGGCTAGCGTCATGCAAACGTCGAGGCACACAACCAGAAATCCTGCTGATATTTTATCCGAAGCAGAACAATTTAGAACAAGGTGGCGGAGATTTTCAGCATGGAGAGAGCAGTGAAGCTACTCATTCAGAAAATGTGGACATTCCTGAACAGTATGAGCCATCACTCAGTGTTGAGTCGGAAGGACCTCCGCCAGTTGGAGAGGCTGATGCGGATGAGTACGAAGGTACTTTGCAAGAAGAGATGTTGGCTGAAGATGAGGATGGTGTTGCAGAAGATCTTGATTCTGGTGATGAAGATGTTGGCAATGAGGATGAGGTAGATAATGATGAAGAAGATAATGTTGGAGATGTGCCGCTTCCTCAGTCCTGGAATGTCGACACTTTGCCGATTCCTCACTCGTGGGATCTGGACAAGTCGAACATGACAACTGTGGATGATGGATATTATCCGGCATGGGAGTACCGAATGAAAAATGTTCGAATCGGAGCCCAGTATAACACAAAGCAAGAGTTGAAAAATGTTCGTTTATGCCGGCAACTTCACAGTCGCCATTGTTTATGTCGGGTCCTGCACAGCCTCCAGTCTTTATGCCGGGTAGTTCATCCTGGCAGGCACATGCACCACCGTTCACTGGGATGCCATATTCGTACGGTTATGGGGGCGGACCACAGTTCGTTGGAGCATCACACCAGCCGCAGATGGCCAATCTTATGGGCCAGTACTCTCAGCAACTAATGCACGGAGGTTAGAATTTTTTATTTCTCGTAGATATAAAATTTATACGAACAGCTCACACTAACATATTATCTTGTGCAGGTGCAGATCAGGCGTACAACTCTCCCCAGTACGACTTGGACACCACTCAGGCATACGCGCCTTCGCCACCGATGCCCACTCAGCAGACACCACCTCCGGAGACAGCCCAGCCAGACGACGAGCATGACGATGCGCCGTTGCAAGGCCGCGGAATGCGGCAACACCACGCTCCCACGCGTTTGTCACCTTCCGGCCCTCGGCGTAGGAGAACGCGGTACCGTCGTCAGGTCGACGAGGACTGATGCTTTTACCTATGTACTATTCGATATTATGTACTAGACATAGAAATTGAGACATCTCTATGTTCCGTTCGACCGTACTAGACATATTCGTACGTGCGAGACATTTCCGTAACGATTTGATTACGTAAACATACTCGGTAGTACAAAAACTACAACTTCAAACAATCTATCGATAAACATACTTCATAATAAATTGATACGAAAAATAAGATATAACACAAACCGAGTCCATACTCTCCGCAGAACATAAGAAATGAAGATAATAAAAATAAGATACAACACAAGGCGAGTACATACTGATCACAACACACGAGAAATGAAATAACATAACTCAATTTAAGACTCTACCTATCTCCCATCGATGCACCCTGCACCATCCGCCGATTTAGCTCCCTTGCCCTTGCTCGATGCTTCAGCCTTCTTCTCCTTGCCCTTGCTAGATGCTTCAGCCTTCTTCTCCTTGCCCTTCCTCGATGCTTCATCCCTCCTTTCCTTTGACGTCGGCATGAAATCGTCGTCATCATCGCTGGAGACTACCCAAAGATAGGACTCACCGTAAAAATAGCGGTCATCTTCGGTCCGGAGATACGGACCATTGGTAACCTTCCTATCATACTTATCTACAAGCCTCAGGATTTCTGCACGGATTTGTTGCGGGGTCCTATACGGAAACCCGTCTCGAATTTGTCTCGCCCCAAGCAAAGCGAGATGTCTCTCACTACCAATAATTTCTGAGATGGGAACTACCCTACCATCTACCTTCAAATCGGTGGAAATCATAGCGAGATGCTTCGATGCGGCATCGTGAAACCCGGACACACACTTCTCACAGGGAACAATACACACCATCCTTGCGCTCAAGTGACTCACATGGCTACCTTCGAATGGGTTTTATAGGATAACTGTTGTACAAGTAGGAGGGAAGCGGTGGCGGGAGAAGCAGGCGGGATACGGTGGCGGGAGAAATCAGGCGGGAAACGGTGGCGGGAGAAATCTGGCGGGAAACGGTTGCGGGAAACGTTTGCCGGACAAAAAGGTCGACAAAGGGGAGGGACTGGCCACTTTCGGCACGGCTAACGCCGAAATGCCCAAATCGGCATGGGAAACGGGTGGACAAGTGGGCGGGAAGCGGTGGCGGGAGAAATAGGCGGGAAACGGTGGCGGGAGAATTCTGGCGGGAAACGGTGGCGGGAAGAAATTGTGCACGAAACGGTGGCGGGAAGAAATTGTGCGGGAAACGGTGCCGGGATAAAAGAGGCGGGCGAAATCAATTGGAGCGATTCGCCGACAGCAGGGAATGCGGGTGGGGCCACTTTCGGCATGGCCCGTGCCGATCGGCATGGCTAGTGCCGAAATGTGTTGTCGGCAGAAGGTTCACGCGAAGGTCATGCAGCCGTCGGCACGGCTAATGCCGACCTGGGCATTTCGGCATAGGCCATGCCGATCGGCATGAGTCATGCCGACTGCGCCCTATTTTCCAAATTTTCTGATTCCGCGCGCTAGAATCCGGATTTCTATTAAAAAATCGTATTATTTTTTTAAAAAAACTCCCAATCTAACACCCCGTACGCGAGTTTCAACTACTGGTGCTTTTAGGCAATGCACACGATCGGCCCATCACGTGCGTCTACACTACTGGGGATTGCGAATGATCGGCCCATCAATATTTTTCTTGTCTTATCTCTTGGTTGAATAAAATTATTTTCTTAGGATCTTAGGTTAAAAAGATGATTAGCTAGTATTGGGAACTTAGAGTCAGCTAAAATGCAAAATACAACGTTTATGCGTTTCAGATCTAGATACAAATAACACAATAATGAAATTAATATATAATTACATATAACACAACCTTTAGGCATTGCAGATCTTTTTTTAGATGATGTATTTCTGATCTAGAGGCGAATAAATTGCAATTTTGCACGAACACGGAACATTAACTTATAAACTAAATTGAAGAAGCATTACAAAAGAACATATAAACTCAACTGAAGAAGCATTACAGAAGAGGTCGTTACAATAAGTGCTAATCCTACGTACTAGCAGTACTAAAAATAATGCTTCCTACTGCTTTTACTTCTTCTTCTTCGGCAAGTTAGACAAATTAAGTGATGTGGGAACAAGTTTCTCAAACAAGTTTCTAAAGCAATCCGTCATGTCCTATCCAGTTCATTACTCTAAGGTGACCACCTTGATGCATTTCCCAGCATATGTGTGCACTCATACATTAGTACATAAAGGCGTCATAGAAAATAACAATATTTGTAGGCAACCAATCAGTGAACTATTTCACAATTGCCATTAACAGATCACTACTCAAACATAGACAGGGAGAGATAAAAGATCATGGGAAAACAATATACTGCAACATACATAATGTTTGCCAAGAGATTACAATAGAGAGATGGAGAGGATCTTGCTGTAGAGGTTGATGATGAACACGCCGGAGGGGGTGGAGCCCTCCATAGATGACTTTGGTGGTGTTTCCCCCCTCTGATCTTCACCGGCGGCGGCCTGCTGACTCTCCGTTTATGTGTTTTTGATCTCCTCCTTCATATAGGTCGAGGACGGTCGAAATGGGTATATATAGTCGGTTTTAGGTTAAAACAAGTCGGTTGACGAAAAGATGCGGTGAAACGGAGGTCCAAGTGCCGAACGGGTATCGCTCGCGCGACTGGGGGGAGGCCGCGCCTAGTGGTCTCTTTCCCATATGGTTGGGCTTCTGGTGGCCTTCTTTAACCCATTACGTTTGTCTCGAAATTTCTGAACTGTGCTTTTTGACCTTTTACCTTTTGAAACCGAAGCTTGAGAAAAGTTCAAACATTATAAAAGAGCGATGTACAAGCGGTACGAGGACAAGGTGGACCTCCTGGCGGCGAAGGGCGCGCACCAGTTCCAGACCCACGTCAAGTGGATGGACTCCGGTGTGCTCAGGAAGATCCCAGCGGTAAAGGGGCGACGACGGCGACCGACATCCATAGATGGCACCGCTCACAGGCCACATATAGATCATAGATGCTTAAAAGGCACCAAGAAACTCGTGATAAACTATCAAAGGCTCGACCGCAGATGTACATACATACATATATATACACAATGTAGGTCCAGAATAAAACCTCAACTCAAAGGAGATACGATGATGCATGTGGCAAATCTCTTCTCTACTATATAATACGGCTTACGGTGAGGACGTACGTCGTGGCAGTATTGCAGAAAACTCCTTCAGAAATCCGGAAATCAACCCGCAGTCCAACATTAGTGTTTACCGCTTCGCAGCAGACCCGGGCCTCATCCTCGAGTTCCTCAGCGCTTTGTGTGCGGCGGCGACCTCCGCAGCTCCGCCAGATCCTCTCTCTCTCCACCCAACCAGAACGCGGCCACTGGCCAGATGCCCTCTAGGACGTACCTCTTCCGACCTCCAGCACAGCACGGAAGAGGGACCGGAGCAGCGCAGCACGGAGGAGCCGCGACCCTCAAATCCTCTGCTCTGCTTGTGGCGGAGGAGCTCCAGGCCGGGTGTGTGACACGAGAAAAACCTACGAGGGGCTTCGCGAGTAGGGCGAAGTGTGTGGTCTCTCTCATGCGCACCGGGGAAAATAAATTATACGGGCGTGCCAGTGTACAAAGTACACAAATAAAAATATAGGGAAACTTGCATTTTATTAATCTCTCAATGGAGAAACAAAAGTACATGATCCTTTTACAATTTACGCTCCGTGACCTGCTAGTGCGGCCGATATGATTTGGGCGATTGCGGTCTTCTGGTTCACGGGACCTCGGAAGGCTCCCGCTTAATTACTCCCGCTGGTTACACCGCGAGACACCTCCGATTAAGCTGTGTGGTTGTCGTCGTCGTCTTCGCTTCACGTCCTGCATGCATAATTGTATGATGTGTGTGGGCAGCGTCAAAAACTCGTGTCCTCGTCGGTACACGCGCCGCTAAAAGCATTTTGGCCTCGTCCGCCCTCGCCGTCGCGCCTCGTCGGTCTTGAGCGGCGGAGATGATTGTTGTGGAAGAAGCATGATGCAGTCCGTTTGGTTTGGACTTCTAAACGACTAACAACTTTGTCGGGGTGTGCAAGGGGTAGACCTCGCAGGAGTATATGCTTAGGAGACCGACGTCGGTATGAAACCAACTGTCGCTCAAATCGGCGTGGCCGGTATGGTCGGTGCCTCGTCTTCGACCTAATGCTGAGTTCACGGCAGTCGGTGTATCCGAGGACACCGTCGCATGGACATGTGAAAGAAAGATGTTGATAATATGACTGGATAATGAGCTATGTTGATAACGCGCCGCCGCGGACGCCGTCCTGTACACCGGGTGTGCTTCGCCGCCGTCCCTGTATGTCTGGCCTTTAAACTGCATCTATACGTCCCTGCGAGGACACCGAAGTGCAATCGCTAGCTGTATCTGTTGAGCTGCAAAAAGAGACCACATAATCTAGCTATCGCATGCATGGGCCATGCATGGTGTCGTGTGTTTGAGCTTAAGCATGCATGTATGGATTTCAGTACTCCACGCCATGCAAGCTTAGCTAGCTGCCCGCGTTCAGCCCCCGTCCTTGGGCGTCGACCATGGCGACCCGCCATCGCGGGATGCCGAAGGTGACAGCGCGACACGCCGTCGATGTTGCTTGTTCCTGTACGCTGAGGACCAGTCCGCCTAGCCTGCTGCTTTTCTCGCCATGCGGACCTGCTTGCTAGTTAATTGCGTCCGACCACCGTCGCTGGTCGCCGGCAACAGCGACGCGCCACCGCGGGATGTCCATGGCGAAGACGCTTGCCCGGCCGCCTGCCAACTCCGGAACGGAACCTGTGCGCCGGGTGAGATGTGCCGGTACGACGTGATACGCCGAGCTATGCCGGCATATCAGGCTCCATGTCAAGTTATCCCTGTACGTCAACGCCGAGCTGGATGTAGGCGGCGCCATTGTCTTGGTCTCCGGCGGCCTCCGGGTAACAGCTGCATGTTGGGGACGGGCGGTGCCATCGCTTCATGTTAGCAGCCCTCGGCGACTCGGTAGCATTATCTGCATAGCCTTCGGCCTCCGGTGAATAGGAAGAACATGAACAACCTCCTTGTCCGTGGCCTTCGGCGAAGGCATCGAACTTGATCGGACCGTCGGTGTGAAAGGTGTCGGTCGGCCGGTTGGCGACGCTGGTGTCGTTCACGAACGAGGCTTCGTCCGCCATGCTAGCTGTATAAGACCAAGGAAATCGGAGAGTGATTAAGACTTGTTCTCACCATTGGAGCAGACGCTGATTGCATCCATGGACTTCACGCCATCTCCTTCCTCCAGATGACCTATGTGTGGTTTCTTCCGTCGTATATGCTCTAGTCTTGTTACTTTCCGGCCATACGAGTACTTGACCAGATGTCATCTAAGGCACCCACGTCCGGCTCTTTTTTTCCGTCCGAGTCTCCTTGTTTCTCCATTGCACCTGAATACATGAGAAGGACAAAAGGATAGATATGGACCTCGGCGTTGCCCGTCGACAGCCGCCTCATTGACACCATGGGGGTGTGCGTCAGGACGCCGCCGCACTCCGGCTAGATGCGATCGGACCTCTTAGCGCGTTTGCTTCTCGCTGCCATCTCTTCCTCAGGCCCCGATCTCCGCCTCTGTTCCTTTTTTTCTTGCTAGCTAGGACCTCTGTACCTTTTATAGGCAGATGTGAGAGAGGATAAGCAACGCCCGGCCGCTTGATCAGATACGTGATCTTCGGTATCCGTTCGTGCTGAGAAAATCTGGTGGGCAAGGATCGGTACCGTTTGGTACTCCTCCTGTACATCTGATAAGCAAAACAGTTGGTAAAATATCTTGTTAGTTAGACGGGCAAACCGATCAGATGGACACGCCTGATTAGCATGTCGCCGGGCCTGTATACATCGGCCGGTATTTTTATTATGCCTGGGCATGGAATTCCACACCTGATCATACAGGTGCTCGTACGTGTAGCTACCTTGACTGGTTCGCATGGCCTAGCTCCATGCATGCATCGTACGTGAGTTGATCAATGGAACAGAGCTAGTTGTGGCTGCACGTACTAGCTCTACAAATATAATTGTCCATAAATTCGTGCCAAAAATGCGTCGAACACCGGGAGAGGGACCGGAGCAGCGAAGGCTTCGCCGGGGACCGGGAAGATGATGCTCCACCGTTCAGTCGCCGGGGAGACCGGCGTACCCTTCTTCCGCGCTCCAGCTTACCTCGCTGCCAGCGTCCCCTACACCTCTGACCTACCCCATCGCCGCCACAAGGAGGTCGGATGAAGGCGGGCAGGTGCACTCCCAAGCTATCAGGTACGGGTTCGGCGATGATCTGTACCCCAGGATAGGGGAACGGCCTGACGTATGTGTACTCTGCCTAGCCTTCGACTGTCTCTGCCTCACTGGGATGCGCGCAAGGTGTTTGGCGCACGTCCCCTGTGGGATGCTGTTTCATGGAACACGATCCTAGCTGCCTACATGCACGCCGGGAAGGTCACTCACACAGTTGGACTGTTTGCACGGATGCCCGCATGGAATCCTATGGCGTTGAGCTCGATGGTGTCATTGTTTGGGAAGAGGGGTGTGGTGGACGAGGCAAGGAGAGTGTTTGATGAGGCAGACTGCAGAGGTATCTTCACCTGGACTGCCATGAGTTCTTGTTTCGAGCAGAACGACATGTTTGTAGAGGCCTTGCACATGTTCTCGTGTGTGCATCGAGAGCCATTGGCCTGGGATGGTCAGCGTGGTGGCCTCTTGTGCACAGTCGGAGATGGTTCAGAATAGGGAGTTGTGCCATGGACTGATTGTCAGGCGTGGCCTTTGTCTACCGGTGGATGCTCAGAATGTGCTGATCCACACCATATGTTCTCATGTTGCCTGCATGTTGTTGCGGCGTGGAGATTGTTTGGCATTAGCGAGATAATAGCTGGATATCTAAAGATTGGGCATGCCAAAGATGCAACGTCACTGTTCAGTGCAAAGTCGGACAAGGATTATGTTTCTTGGAGGACGTTGATATCCAGTTGTGCGCAGAATAACCAATTCTCAGATGTGGTCCCTGTGTTTTGTAACATGCGATCCTAGGGAATCATGCCATATGAGGTTACTGTTGTCAGTGTTATATCAAAGTGCACTAACCTGTCTGCTCTGGAGAAAGGAAAGTTAGTGCATAAGTACATAGGGCAAAACAAATTACATTGCTCTTGTACTTGGGGACTGGCCTCACTGACATGTACATGAAGTGTGGATGCTTGGATCTGCATTGGAAGTCTTAAACGTAATCGAAGAAAATGGCGCCACCTTGCTGGAATGCTGTCACTGTGGGACTGGCTATGGACAGCCTTGTGACTACATGTTTTCAGAGATGGAAGCATTTGGCACTGCTATCCTAAATGAGATAAATTTCTCTGAAGTTGTGGGTGCTTGCTGACATGCTGGTCTAGATTTGCAGCTCCGATTCGAAGAAAAGTTCATGGGGTTAAAGGTATGTGACCAGCCTAAAAATTCCTTATCTCCAGCAGCTAGCTAGAAATCAGTGTCGTCGTCGTCGCTCAGTTTCAGCCCACGAACACTTATGTCAGCCCATGCAAAGGGAGTGAAGCTAGCCGTGGAAGGTCATGTTATAATATCATTATCCTAACTGGTGCAAAGCTTGCCCAATTTGCAGACATGGATGACGGGAGAGACATGCGAGCTAGTTTCCCGGCCTTTTTTTTGCGAAAACGCAAAAAGCATTGCGTTTCATTTCATTGATAGAAAAGAGAGTTAATTACAAGACTTCAATGAGGCCACCCAACACCGTACAACTCCACCCAAGACTAAGGAAGAACTAGGGCGAGGCCTCGGGCACCTGAGCTCACATGCTGTGGTGCAGTAAGGAAGAGCTAAGGAAGACCCGCGAGGCCTTGGTCCACCCATGACTAAGGAAGAGCTAGCTTCCCGGCTAATCTTTGCTGATAATCAGATACAGAACATGATCGGCATATCTAATAATTAGTTGCAGTAGTGATGTGGTGCAGTATCCCAATGAAGTGGTCGATAAGGAACTTAAGTAGTAGAAAAGTTGTAGTCGTCAGGAATTTTGATCGGAAGAGAAATAATTTTCGCATCTGCGATATGCTGAAGATTGCGCACTATTATACAGGCCATCTGTTGAACATATATTTTTAAATAAAATCACAGTGTTTATGTCTCGGTTCAGCAATTAACTTGGAAAATGGAAACCACCCATGTACGTGCTACTACTTTCAGTTCAGGATGTGACTCTGTTAGGTGCATCTGGTTGCATTAATCCATGTTGAAAACAAAAAACCAGGTGTGGAGATGATCTTGCACAATCAGATCATCAGCCCTTTGCACCATCAGACTAACATCTTACTGGCAAAAACATTGTAGGGAGGGTAGTAGACAAAGCCAAGGAAAGAGTGATGTGAACAAATGACTATAATCAAATGTAAAATATAATATAAAATGGGAAAAAAAGATGAAGACACCATTGACCAACATCTCTAAAAAAAGGTAAACATTTTATCCGATGTATACATGTTTTTATCTTGCCGTGGCACCACACGAGTAGTTTGCTAATTTATCCATACGAAGTATGGGATCACAAATTTTTCACCAAAACATTTTTTTTAACTTAGCCTAGGTATAAGATTCGAGGGGGAAACATGGGAGTCCTCAGTCCGTTGTTGACGTTCCTTTTCCTAACTTATTGATTTGATTTATGTAAAGAGACCATATATTATTTACATATATCAGTCGAAATTTGTTCACCCGTAGCAACGCACGGGCATTTTACTAGTATATATAATCATGCCATGCAACCACGACGGTGATTTAGTAAATCTTTCGAGGCGTGCACTTTACGTTCCGTGGCGTCTGTGATATCTTCTCTCTTCACCATCATGCATGCATCTTCGATCGTCTTCTTCCTTTCCGCTTTTCTCGTTCGTGTGATCCATGGAAAGGAAGAACACATGGGGTCCGCCATTAATGGGGGCAAGAGACAGCGACACGCACCTGGACATGGCTAATCGGATAGAGATTATATTCCCTCTGGCTGAGGTAACCAACAGTGTCTTTAATTTGTTCGTCATCTATCTGCCTACTCGTTGCACGCCTGTGGTTGATGGATGGAAGATGATCTCGTTTTCTGATCTCTCAAGGATTGGATTGGACGCCTCCTCGCGTGGACCTAAACCACAGTCGCTGTCTATCTCACCTCTTACATAATTAACCATCTCCGTCGTGCCTGAAAAGATAGTGTAAAAGAAACGGAGATGACAGCCGATCGATCCATATGTTTCTCTATCAGACAACTTCGTCAGTGTTCTGTGCAGCAAGAAAAAAGTCTTTCATTCTCACACAGGATCATTGGCGATGTTTTAAGGTACCTTAAAACATTTCCATCCGCACCTTCCAAATTTGTGCCCGACATCTTCAATTGAATCATGTTGAAAGGTCCAGAACCTGTGTCCGACACATTGGGGGTGAAGCCCACGGCAGCAGGCCCCTAAAAAGATATATAAAATTAGAGCAAAAGATTCAAATTTCATTCCTTTTATTATATATTATAAGAAATTGAATGAAATTTGAGCGCCTCGGCTCCTAGCCCTAACCCTATTCTACTCGAGGTCGTCCCAGTCGACGTCGTCGTCCTCGACGTCGAGCAACACTTGGCTGGAGGAGGAGGCGGCGTGGCTACTGGACGAGCCATCTTGACGCAGCGCACAGCTGGTGGAAGCGCAGTCGAAGGAGGAGGAGGCCGTCATCTGCGTGGAGCTCGCTAGTGTGGCCATGAGGCCCAGCGAGTCCCGCTCGAGTGTCGTCACCGAGTCGGCGATAACCGCTAGAAACCGGACGTCACCGTCGTGCTCGTTCCGTAGGGGGGACGGCATGTTGTAGCCCGTCCGGGGGCTTTGTGCGGTGAGATGCTCTTATGTTTAGTCTACGCACACGGACAGAGATTACGGTTGAGACCTATTCTGTAACTCGAGTCCTATTCAAACTCCTAAGACCTGGCCTACTATATAAAGTCCAGGAGGGGAAGGGTAGGACTCACGCAATATTAATCCTACAAGCGAATCTACACTTGTAAGCCGATCGAATTCACCAACGACCATATATTTTTCCACCCGATACAACTCTAGGCTCCTCACCATGGGATTTGCCGAGTTAACCGCTCGTCAGTCTCTCATTTCTGATATCTGAAGTGAAGGATTGGATTGCCTCCTCGCGTTCGCGTGAACCTACGTACGCCACAGACCACAGTTGCTGTCTACCTCGATCGTCTCTTACATAATTATTAAGCTTCTCCGTCATGCCTGAAAAAGATAACATAAAAGAAAGGAAACGGAGATGACAGCATGCACTGACGGGGCGACACATCGACGGATCCATCTGTTTATCTTGGTGCGTGCAGTGTTCGATTGGTTTAACGCTTTTGCCCACACGAACGCGTTCGGACCCATCATGCAAACCTAGCTTTGGCGGACGAACCCGTACAGTACAGTAGGTCTCAGCTAGCAGCTTTGCTTTGGGGATGTCTTGCCCATGCACAGTCCGCTCCACCAGTAAGATATACTCCCTCCGTTCCACAATATAAGATGTTTTAGCCTTTTTCCACATGCGCATGTCCAAACTTGTATCTAGACACATTTTAGTGTATGTGTACGCTTATTTTGGTATGAATCTAGATAACACCTACAACATCTTATATTGAGGAACGGAGGGAGTACGTACTTTGTCAGTCAGGACCATGTGTTTTGTTTGTCCAGCTGAAGATGTAAAGGAGTATTGGGTGATGGCCTGAAACTCACCGTCACGTCGCGGGTAAGCAAGTTGTTTAGTTTGGAACTTTGTAATGGTCGAACAAACCTGTATTATCATGCTATTTTACCTAATACCTATATCAACAGTGCCTTGTACATCACTGGATCGAAGATGAAGATGATCTCAGTCTAAGAGATGGGATTGGACGGCTCCTCGCATGACCTACCTCGATCTCAACCGTTGTCTCTCTTATTACTGGTACCTGTAAACAATTATCCATCTCCGTCATGCCTGAAAAGATAATGCATGCGAAAGAAAACCGAGTTGACAAGGACACTGAAACCGGTCGAGTGGTCATATGCCGGACAAGTGCATGAGCATGTAGAAACTCGTTGCCATGCACACTTGGCTGCACTAGCAAACAGTTGGTCACGACTGACGACTCACGACCCGGTGTGTGTGTGGGTGTTTCCCATCGCGGTATACGTGCGCCGGAACCCTTCTCTCAGTCAACGTGTGCACAACTTGACAGCAACACGCAGCGAACATACGTAATTGGTGATGTCTCGGCCGACGTAGACGACGACGGCGATGGCCGGCGAGGAGCAAAAGTCCGAGTTCGTGTGCCACTACCAGCAAAATCAAAGAAACAAAGAGTTGGAGGATCATCAAGGCTGGCCATGGAAAAATGGGAGCAAAGTACTAAGAGCATCTCTAACACCTGCCCTATCCTATATGGTGTTTTAGCACATATAGTGCACCCTGTTTTAGCACATATAGGGCACGGAGCAGTTTTCCCCTTTTCCAGCAGCCCTATTTTAGGGCACTACCTCTCCAACGGCTGCCCTATTTTAGGTGTCCTATCCTATACCAAAAGACATGTAAATTCGACATTTGAGAGACAAAAATAGACATATGCACACAAATATGATATTTAAACATGAAAAAAATAGCACACACGAATTTTGTTCAATCCATAACATAACCTAGCATAATTCATGGCATAGTCGAAATCAAGCACGTGGGAGGCGGCCGGCGTGGGGGTCGGAGACGGCTCGAAATCGAGCTCTTCCGGTGCCGGTGGTGGAAGCTCGTCGCCCGCAGCAGCCTCGGCTGTGGTCGATTTGGGCTTCGGGCCGCGGGCGGCGGCCGTCTTCTTGTTCTTCCTCGCCGCGAGCGCCTCCGCGGACGGAGCTCTTTTCCCGGTTGTCTTCCGACGAGGGATCGCCGCGGGGAGCTCCACTGCGCCCGCCGGCGACGTATTCACCGGCGCAGACGAGGTCCGGGGCGCGGGGAACACCTGCCGGCGAAGAGGCGGAACCCTAGGGTTCGCCGCAGCCACGGTGGCGCTCGCGGCGGCTCCGAGGGGCGCGGAAGGGGCGGAGAGAGTCGCCGGCGGCGTGAGGTGCTCGGGGAAGGCCGCGGCGTCCCCTTCCATGGCGCGAATCGGCGGCGGCGGCGGAGATTCGGGCGGCGAAGGAGGGGAATCGGCGGTTTCAGCGTGGTGGTTGGTCGCGCGCGCTCTGATTTGGAAAGGATAGGGCAGCTTCCGCCGGGGTCCTCTCTGCACCAAATATGGGGCAGAGAGGACCAAAATTTGGGGCTGCACCAAAATAGGGAACGTGATAGGGCAGCTGTTGGATGCTATTTTTTTGCCCTCTCGTGTCCTAAAAAACGGTTTTTAGGGCACGGAGGCTAAAATAGGGCAGCTGTTAGAGATGTTCTGAGTAACAGCGTACGTGGTTCCAAATGGAACCACACCCGTACCCGGATCAGGAGGCAGGCATGATAATCATCGTAGATCCACCGTAGGACGTGTTAGCAGCACCATGGGCCATGAATCGATCGACGGGACTATCGGTGCGAGCTGGCCGGCGGTACCGAGACCGGGCACATGGTATTGCGCCCGGACGGCGGCCGGCCGGGGAGCATGTGCGGGTCCAGCACTCTCTCTCTCTCGAAGGGAGCAAACATGGAAGGCGAGAGCATGTCAGCACTCAGCAAGGTAGAGGATGAGTGGAGTGCTCTCCGGCGACGCCGCCCAGGCACCGTCCCACGCATCCTGCGGCGGAGCAGAGAATCCACGCCGCCGTGACTCAGATCGATGAGGCAGGCAGAGCAGAGGAGCTAACGTGGCAAGGCCGACCGGGCCAGCCCCCACGTGCAGGTGATCTACTGCACAGAGCCACCCACTTGGGCATGCATCCATCCAGCTCGGATCGTGTACCACCACCAGCACCAGCTCAGGTCGAGCTCGTGCTACCCCTGCCACGGCGCCACCAATGGATCCCGAGACCGGCTGACTCAGCCTCCCCCACTCTCCGGATCCAACACCTACCTGGCGGGTCTCTCCAGCTTGGACCCCGTTTCTGACGGCCAGGGTAAAACGACTACTAGCATAATTTGGCTGCAAAGCGACCACCAAATTATTGATCCCAACACACACACACACACAAAGGGCAGGTATGGAGCCAAAAGAAAAAGGTACTAACGCAAGTTGAGCGGGGTTAGTGGGTAAAGAATGTGCTTCGACAGACTCCCACAACCATTTCAATACTACTCCACGTCCTTCTGTTGCGCCGAACTGTTTGTTAATCCTCCGCACTACACTAGATCAGGCTGTCCACAGGAAGGCTTGCGCGTGGTGCTCATGACGGTTGAACAACCTAACCCAGACGTCAAGGCAAGGAAGCAGGATGGACGACGATCATCATCACAACCAGTGCCATATGGCGCGGCAACGGAAAGAATTAGGTGTTGCGCCCTTCAGATGAAGCAATCTACTAATATCATCGGCAAAGGGCGGGCAATCTCCTGGAGATCCCTCCCATCACGCCACCACCCACCGGAGAATAAGATCCCAGGGGGGAGCAGATCGCGTCGTCGTCACCACCGCGCACTCGAGTGCCTAGGACAGGGGTCACTATGAACTTTCTTTCTCCAGGGGAACAAAGGAGCCAACTTGCAGGTTTATAAACTATCAGGGACAATTTCCTGGGCTTTCGCACATCAGGTGTGTGCTCCTAGATGCATGTAGAATGGGGAATTGTAACCTCTAGCACTGCATGGAACACTAGAAAGGGAAGTTCTAACTAAACTAAGCTTAGATTGCTTGCTAGTAACATGCTCCAGTTGAATTAGTAGTTGGAGGTCCATCACGGTCTCTCCAATACATAATCTCCTCGGATGGCCATTCAGGAAGAATCTAGTTCAACCACCGTGCAAATCCAGCAGCAAAAGTCTGGATGGGAACAATACCTAACACAATTGTTTGCTAACCCAGTTATGGAGGACTACAACTACAAGTACTAGCATATGTAGAGTTGCCAAATTGTGTATATAACAACGGACTCAAATCAAATGTAGTGGAATGCTTCAAGCAAGAGGAAACACGGCACAGATAGGGAGGACTAGAGTGACCCGACTCTTGCTCAAGTCAAAGTATTAAAATCAGAGGAAAAACGTATCAGCATCAACTTATCGATAGTACAAATAAGGGACAGCGACTGTATCATATTTAACTCGAATGAAGTTTGTACAGGCAAGCTAATAAACACATATCTGGGACATCAGCCTCAGTACCTTCCATGAGTTTAAATATACATTTAGGCTACACAAATGATGAGTTCTCGGTTCCGGATTTTTACTGAGCTTTTTAGACACTACTATATATTTATTCAAAAATAAGACAGAGCAATTGGAACTGTAATCCAACACTTCACGGTCTTCCACCCCCACAACTTACTTCAGCATCGGCAAATTGGGCTCTCGAAAGAACCAATCAGAAACACTCCCTCTCCCAACATAACATTTCAATCTTATTTTGAACCCAATGGATGATTGATGTGATCCCAAATGCACAGCAGCAACGATTACACCAGCCACAGCTTGTCATCGACTTGTGTAAGTTGTAATAAACAATAATGATAAGTAACAGCAGGATTACCTCTAGGATAAGCAAGCAGCATGCCAGAATTCACCATTCCTTTGGCTATGAGCCACGGTTCTGATTCAAATCAGCCTGACCCGCATCAGGTGATCCCATGGGCTGATACTGAGGTGGCAATGCTGCAGGTGGTGCTCCTGCCTGGGAGTAGAAGACCTGTGCACGGGGATCGGCATACTCATACCCATAGTTCCCCGCCATGTTCGCTGCAGGCTGCTGCGCGGGGTGGTGGTGGGGTTGAAGTACTTGGTGGTAGCCCATTCCAGCGTATCCAGGGGCAGTATTAGACCCTGGAAGAGGGGCAGCGGGCGCAGCAGTTCGGTACAGACCAGGCTGTTGCTGCAATTCAGGCTTCACATATTGCTGAGGAATCGGCACCACGGTAGGCTTCGGTGCGCTCTCAACCATCGTTGGAGCAGGCATGGGGGCAGCAGCCCCAGGAGGCATGGCATACTGCTGAGGTGCATTCGGACGCATAGGGATGTAGTACATGCCGGTATTCGGGTCAAACGCAGGAGCCTGCTGTTGCTGCGGCGCTGCCTGGGGAACAGGCTGGTGGTAATAAGATTGGATTGGAATGAACGTTCCCGTGGCTGGGTTGTGAATGAAGTGCTGATTCCCTGCCGTGACGTATTGCTGCGGAGCTGGCTGATGTTGTTGCTGCGGCGGAGGCTGTTGCTGCAATTGCTGTTGTGGTTGTTGCTGTATTTGCTGTGGCGGCGGCGGCTGCTGCTGCTGTAATTGCTGTGGCGGCGGCTGCTGCTGCTGCTGTAATTGCTGATGTGACTGCTGATGCAACTGCTGCTGTGGTTGCTGATGCAATTGCTGCTGTGGCTGCATCTGTGCATAGACATAGCCAGCCGGAGGCTGCGCCGCGGCGGCAGGATCTGAAGCAGGCGCTGGAGCGCGATAGCTGGCCGCATCAGTTTCGCTACGAGGTGACCTATCATTGTAGTACATGGCCCTGAAAATTTTGGGTTATCGAACACATAGGCAGCGTAAGTCTTTGATCTTCTTCGAATCAGCGTAAGCCAAATCATAATATATACAGTTATTATTACTGGAGAATAAAGCAGAAAACTGATAGTACCTGTTGTTGGCGTCGGCAGTAGGTGGAACATCCTGCTTTGGTGGCTGCGGCATCCGAACTCCACCCCCATGATCGGACCTCTCATCATCGGAGAAGACTCGGCTGGGCACCTCGGGTGGAGGCATGCTGGGCACCAGTGGCACCCCCATGGCAGGGATCGGCGGTTGTTGCATCAGCGGTTGTTGCATAGTATATCCCACCATAGGCGGAGGCTGCTCCGAGATCCCCATCTGGGCGAAGTGATCCTCCACGGAGACTGGCGGCGCAACCCGGCTTTCAGGAGGCTGCATAACAACCTCCGGCCTCACCCGTATGGGCGGCAGATTCGACAGCGACGGCGCCGACGAAGTCGAGCCGAAGGATGAGTTCTTATCCAGCATGGGCGAGTCGGGCACGGACTGCACGTCGTGCCTCCCGGCGGCGGCGGCGGCTGCAAGCTTCTGCTGGTTTGCTCGCTGGTGGTCCTCGGACGGAGCAGAGTTTGGTATTCCTCCGGTGCGCATAGAGTGCTGCGAGGTTTGGTCGTCCTCGAGGCCGAGGAGGCAGTTGACGGAGGCGGAGTCGGTGGAGACCCCGCGCGGGATGCCGTCGAAGGATCCGGAGATGGCGTTGTTGAGGGCGTCGACGAACCAGGTCTCGGACTTGGAGGAGTCGTCGAGGAGGGAGCCGAGGGAGGAGGAGGACTCGGGCTTGGCCGGGAAGAGGAAGAGGCGGATCCGGGAGGTGCGCGAGGAGGACGTGGAGCCGGAGGAGGAGGCGGCGGCGACGCGGTCGTACTCGTCGACGAGGTTGTCGAGGTCCTCGTCGGTGGAGACGGAGATGAGCGAGTCGAGGTCCTCGTTGGGGAGCTGGTACTTGAGCGTGAAGGGCTGGCCGGCGAGCAGGGAGCGGGAGAGGCGCGCGTGCACGTCGGCGAGGGTGGCGTTGCGGTCCACGGCCACGATCCGGGTCTCGCCGCCCAGGTAGCAGAGGGACTTGTCGGTGGGGCGCGGCACGATGCGGCCCCCGAAGCTGCACATGAGGCGGAGGCGCCCGCCCCCGCCGGCCGCGGCGGCGGCGGCGGAGGACGGGAAGGGCTCGTCCCACGAGTCCCCGCCGCGGCTGCGCGGGGAGGAGTCCGTTGACTCCGGGTAGCCGGGGCCGCCGCCGCCGGCGGCCGGCGGCACCGAGTCCATGGGGGGTGGGGAGATGGAAGGGGATCCCGTGCCGGGTTGGGGGAAATCGGACGCTGGGTTTTTGGTTGAGATTTTAATGGAATTTGGTGGAGATGGAAGAAGGGGAGGAATATATGTGGGAGGAACGGCCCACTCGTGGGCCCCACTGCCAGGACATATCGTTAGTTTATTTTTATTTATTTTTCTTTTATTTTCTCATGCGGAAGGAAGAAAAATGGCTGCTGGCTCCTCGACTCGTCACGCCACGTCACGGTAATTTAGTGGTAGTTTTGGTTCTAAATTTGTACTTATTAGGCTTATTTCGTGTATTTCTTTCTTTGTAATTCATGTGGGCTTGTCTCTTTCCAATGTTTTCGAAACATATTCAGATTATTCACGGATATTTTGCGTTTCTGGATCGTTTTGGTAATTCTCTCTTGATAGTTCGTGGTTCTTCCTCAGGAGTGTAGTTGTGTCCCACACTTGCTTCTCTAGTTTTACATCTTCCTTCTTAGGAGTACGTTATTTATTATTTATTTTTCGTCGTGTGAGTAATGGAAAGAGGTTAGCCGTCATGGCTCGTGATTTTAGCTTCTAGCGGTAAACAAGTGTAAAGGATATAATACATGTGCTCGTCGCTAAGCGGCTATCCAACGTGCATCTTGGTGAGCAGTGGCAGAGGACGAATTTTTTGAAAGGTAGGGCGAAATTTAAGGCATAAAAAAATTTGTGAAGAAATTAAAGCAATGAGAGGCGCTAGGAAAGAAATTCTACTCGTTTTGGCGGCTGCCATGGAAATTCTGGGCTTTTTTCAGCATCTACGCATATACAAGTGTCAGGCGCATGGATTGGTGATGCGAACTCGGCCCAGGGAGAACCCATGAGCCAGCCCACCTCGTCTGGCCCCCCTTCTTCTCCATTAAAACGTCCTGGAATACATAAAGCAACTACCGACGAACAGGGAAGAACTTGATCTGTTGCCAATGCATGAGATGCATACGTATACATGTTTTTCTGGTGAAATTCAAGGTAGGGCGGACGCCCTACCTCGCCCGGAGGGGTCCTCCGCCACTGTTGGTGAGTTACACGAGACCAAAGTTGCTACTACTTCAGGGGGGATGTGTGTACCTAATTTAGTAGAGTTTTAAAGGCATCGCCAAAGGAAACATTTAAATTATCGTCTTGTCTTTACCGCCAATAGGCAAACATTTCACCTTCACGGTCAAGAAAAAATCTTTCGACCGACATTTACAAACTTCCAGTAATGTAATACCCACCTCGTGATATATGAGGCTTTTAGTTGGATCAATAGTGAAGTGAGAATTTTCAGAGTTTGTAATAATTCTATAATATTCTCTAGTGATTTCAAGAAAAGTATACTCAATAATAAATTTGTAAATAAGTGTGTGTATTAATAAGCAGCTATTCAACAAACACGGTGGCGGAGACATGGGAACCAGAGGCGGTGAGCCCACCTTCGGCACACACTACAACCAATGTTACGTGGACAATGTGTGCATTTGACCTAGAATTAATTGAAAGAAATTCGCAAAGAGAACTTTCTTTTCACCTTGATCTTGCTCCCCGCAAAAGAGAAATATTTCGCCTCTATGGTCATGGAAATCATGTTGATTGGCATTTATGACTTCACATTATGGAATAATAACAAACTTGGTACAGAGCTGATTTTCACTTGGATCAACAATAGAGCGGTGAAAATTCTCAATTTTTTGTTAATGAATTGGATCCAATTACTAGGCGCACTTGACAAAGAATTCATAGACACCACATATTGAAACTTTTAAGTCGTCACCTTATTCTTTACCGCCAACTGGAAACGTTCCACCTCTAATCCTCTATGGTCTTCGACACATATATATGAACTCCCAATTTTAGAGTAACAACTCTGAAACAGGGGGGGTATCAACTAGAAAGTGATGGACCGAGAATTTTTCAACTTCGGTTGCATGTTTTGAATATCCTATAGTGGCTCTGATCCAAGAATATCATCTTTCGCATGATCACGGTGGCATGTACAAGCAGTTTGTGCGCATCGATATCATACTCGGTACGTCTCAAAGAAAACGACTGTGCATCTATCATGTGTCGACTTCGACTGATATGGTTGGAATCGGGGCCACGAGAAGCAAATTTTTTTTTTGAGAAACACAGTACAACGCAAGCGCTCATATACACGCGCACACACTCACCCCTATGAACGCACGCACGCACGCACACCCTACCCCTATGAGCCACGAGAAGCAAATTAAGCCGGCATGAAAGTCCCTTCCATATCAAATGTAGCGCATTGTCATCCATCCCAAACGTGAACGCAAGGAAAATAACCTCGAGAAAGCATTCATATCACGTCAATTATCGTCTTTATTCCCTTCCTTAATTACGAAGCCCGTGGAGTTACCTGATCTGTTTTCTGCTAGCTTGAAACAGCAAATCCTCGCAATGGAATCATCCAAGTTGAGCTTATTATTTTGCCCATAGAATGCGGTGAAAAAAATACAAGAGCAAGATCCAAATAGGCTTGTGACTGGCGCTGGACAAGCGGATGCGTTAGCCGTCTAGGGAATTGCACCACCAGCTGCTAGTACGTACGTATCTGGTACAGACAGATCAAATCGAGTCGATCAGACAGCTGAAAAACACAGCCTAGTTGTACCGGTCGTATTGCTAGCTAGGGTTTGATTCCTGTCGCCTCGTCGTAGCCGTTCCAGTCGGCTACAAATTAGATGTTGACAGAAGATCAAAAAATAAGTTAGGCAAAGTTTCAGAGGAAATTACGAACTGCTCTACGACATTCTCGTTGCAGATTAATTAGTTGTTGGCGTGCGAGGTGTCTCTCCAGCTAGCCAGAATATGGCGTATGGTGCAGGACAGATTAAATGCTTAATGTCCAAGTAGGGTAGCAATATTTTTTCCGATAATGTCCAAGTAGTAGCTAGCAATATGCTTCCAATACTTTGTGTTTTCTTTAATGATGTGATGTGGAAGTTAGGAATCGCTTTGCTTGGCGTCGATCGAGTAGCTTGACCGAAGCAGCAGCAAGATCAGCCAACTATTGGCGAGTTGTTTCGGCTGTTTCAGATCATGGAGAGATCGAGTTTGCTCCGCCTAAACTTCTGGTTTTCGATAACAGAAATTGGAGGGCTCCGCCAACAAGTTCGATATCGATCTCTGTTTGACTCCACTCGCAGTCTTTGACGCCTTTTACACGAGTTATTGTCAATCTGTAATTGATCCGTCGAAGGGCCCGCATACATATGCAAACAAGCAAACCAATTAACAGGTTGATTCGCTTGATTAAGCGATGTACTGAATGGATTCATTTCTCCATTTGACCCTTTCTTTTTACATGACGTAGTTGTTGGTCTCATCGTCGCCATCGATCTATCCATCCCTTGTTTGCTAAATCTTTTTTTTTTACTGGAACCGCCCCGAAGGACCTAGATGCCATTAATTCAGCGGTGCATGCATGTACATTTACATCAGAACTCGAGGGAAAAGAAACATCACATACTAGTCTCTAATTTTTACAACAAAGGATTTAAATAAATTCTAAGAAGAGCAATCAAGTCATCCGAACTCGCTGGAGTAAGACAAACTAAAGCAACGGCCAACCTCGCTGGTGCCAGGCATGACCCCACTTGGAATCGAGAGGAAGGGGAATGTCGCTATGAGTTCGAAGAGGGGCCTCCTTATGGAGGTTGAGGAAGCTTCGCTGGTTAGAACCTGACCTGTTGGCCTGTCGAGAATGTTATCGTTGGTGTATCAGTGCTTGGCCCAGCGGTAGCCTATTTTGGTACATTAGTGATAGCTTTTTTGTAGTAGTAGTAGTAGTAACTAGTAGTAGTAGTTAGAGGAGAGCAAGAAGAACACGATCGACGGACTTCATGCTTGGTCATGGCATGGGGTGTGGGTTAGTGTGATGCTTCTTCTTCGCACTTTGTAACCTGATTTTGATCTGGACCATATCGTTTGGAGTATTGAGTTTGAATTGGCATGTTTTCCAACATTTATCTTCGAATTGACGATGTGTTATCAAGTGCGTTGTACAGTAAAATAGAGAGTATATCACATACTAGTAAACAAAGTGTAGGTATTTTACTTGCGTATTTGTGAGCATCTACGGCGACACTATGAATACCCCGTTTGCAAGGGAGACACGAGTAGTAGAAGTCGACGCGGCGTGTCCGAAGTTTCAACAATGGCGACTGACGAACCGTCCTACGTACGTGCTCCCAACACATAGCCAGTCAAGCTCGAGACCAAGCCAATCATGCGGCTAATATGCTGGATCAGAAGTCGCCGGCTCGCTGCTCGCCGTGGCTAGGCTAATAAGCTGGTCCCTGGCTACTCCCTCATGTTTTAAATTTGTCTTCATATATATCTAGATAGCACATGCTCAAAGTCGGATCCCAATTTCCCTCCCCACCGCTCTCTCCCTTGAGAGTCGTCTCTCAGCTTTCTTCCTCTCCTCCGGCTCGCTCCTCTCTCCTCTCCGGCGGCGCGGCCGTTCGGCGTGGAGGTGGATGCGCAGCGTGGAGTGTACATATTAGCTCTAGATGTAGTTTACGTACTGTTTTTTCCCATGTGGAGTCTGGCGTGATGCCGTCTTTCCTCTCTCTCCGAAGACCTGCAAGCTCGATGTCATGGCGCGACGCTGAGCTTGCCGGGACGAGCTCCTCTGTCAAGCCTCCGCGGTGGAGGGTGGGCGGCGGGGGCGGATCTGCGACGGTCTTCTTCTTCAATAAGCGCCGGTTCTGTGCCCCTCTGGATCTTTGCTCCCTTCTCGTGCTTGTTCTTCTCCTCCTGGCCGACTGAGGTGGTGAGGGGGATGGGGAGAGCGGCTCGATGGTGGCCAGATCTGGTGGATGCGGGAGTCGACTTGCTGTTCTAGTGATGAGGCTTCTGCTGGCGAGGTTCGTGTTGCAGGAGATCTGGAACCACTCCTGCTGCATGGCGGAGGAGAAGAGGCAGCCGACCAAGCTCCAGAGGATGGAGGAGGCGGTCTGCATCATCTTCTCGGCGACCTCTGCAATAAAAAGGTTCGTTAATCGCAAGCACAGTGGTGGTGGCGTGGACTTGGATGGATTTCTTCTAGCTCGTCTTGGTGATGAGGAAAAAGGAGTTTATTCAGTTCGGGCTTGGTCGCTGCTGGGTTTGCATCAGGGGAGAAGCGCTGCTTCTCTTGGGAGTGTCCTCACGGCGACGTTATGCCGTCGCCGTTCATCATGGTCGAAGGGCGACTCCTCCCACCTTCGGCGTCGGCTGTGGCTTTCCGGCCGGCGGCTCAAGGACTTCTTCAACCTCCTGGCTGCTATGCCTTTTAGGAGGCCCTCTAGCTATGGTGTAGTGTGCTCCCGCCCCCTCGTCCCAAGTGGCATGTTCCCCGGCGACGAGGAAGGTGACTGCTCCAAGCTTTGGATGAATCTCGCCGGAGAAGGAGCTGGATCCGATGGCTTTTTCAAATTTCTTCTTAGGGTCCTTTGTGCGAAGTGTAGGGGCTTGGATGTAATTTTTAATCTTCTTGAGGCCTTATCTGTAAACTGTTCCGGCGTTGAGTAATGAAGCTTCTCGGTCCTTTTGGGCCGATCCCCTGTTCAAAAAAAAAAAATATATATCTAGATATACTTGACATATGTAAATTTAGATAAAATTGAGATGTCCTGGACGGAAGGAATACTAGCTGGTCCCTGGCTACTCCCTCATGTTTTCAACATTTATCTTCGAATTGGCACGGTTTGTCAAATGTGTAGTGCAGTAAAATAGAGAGTATCACATAAACAAGAGATAAAAACTGTAGGTATATCTATACGACTGTGTTTCTAAAAAAAAACAGTCGTCGAGACTGTCGCAACTGGTCTAATTATTGGACTCCACTACAAAAATCTCACATCTACTACAAGAGATATATACACCGTCCGGACCGGAACGTAGAAATCAACGCCGCGTATCTGAAGTTTCAACAATGGCGACCGGTGAGTAATGGGAACAGTCCTACCTACTACGTGCATATATGCTCCAACACATATGTAGCTAGCTAGTCAAGCTCGAGACCATGATACGTGGTCAAAAGTCGGTGCTCGCCATGGATAATAGGCTAAGCTAAGCTGGTCCGGCCTCTCGATCGTCCTTAGCAACCGCGCGCGAAAGAGACGATCCAGCGATGGCTGGCGACTAGGACGTGCCACCTACAAGACTACTTGCAGCCAGTGTCAAATTATTCTTTTTCCCCTTCCCCTCCGCTCTCCTCCCTTGCGCTCTCCTCCCTTGAGAGTCGTCTCGAGGCTTCCTTCCTTACCTCCGGCTCGCTCCCCTCTCCCCTCCGGCGGCGCGGCCGCTCGGCGTGGACGAGGATGCGTAGCTAGGAGTGTATATACTAGTTTTAGGTCTAGTTTAGATAGAAGAGTTTTGCCCTTGTGACGTTTGTCCTACATGGCGTCTGAGAGTAGGACGGTGGATCCCGGCGACCAGATCCGTCGCGTCGCTGCCTTCTTCATATCTGCTGTGGACCGCTGGTGGCAGGCGGTGGTGCAAGTGGAGGCGGGGGAGCTTTGCATCTCTCATAATAAGGTTCGCACGGAAGGTTTTGAGGTGGGTCTCGCTGGCCAGGCCCGTCTCAAGCTTGGTCTTCTTCTTCCTATTCTTGGGCTCCAGTGGACGGAGCCGAAGGTGGAGAGGAGTTTTGCTGCCTTCTTCAATAAGGCCAAATCCCGAGCTTTCTGCCTCTCTTTCTACATCGATCTGTCTCCTCGGATTAGTGGCTTCTGCTCCGAGGTTGATGGCGGATTGATGAGCTTTTCTTGGTGGTGGATGGCTAGGCTTTGCGGTGGAGCTTTTGGAGCTGCTGCGTTTACTCTTCTATGTCGCAGTGGATGCGGGGAGATGAGCGGGCGTGCTGGTTCTGAGGCTTCACGGGGAGTTCTTCTGGCTGCATCTCGCGGAGTTCATCAATGGTGGCGATCTTGCGCCTCCGTTACTCCTGGCCAAAGAGGCCACTCCGTGCTCTGGTGCTTCGTGCTCCGGAGTTTACTCAACCTCCAGGCCGGCGTGCCGCAAGGGAGGCCCTTCTTCAGTTCAGCTGCGGCAATCTTTGTCGATCCTTCTCCAAGTGGTCTCGTCCCCGGAGACGGTGCTGGCGGCCGCTGCGTCGAGCTGTTCATCTGCGGCGAAGAGGGATCTGATTGCGTTCCCAAATCTTTAGTTCAGGTCTTTTTTGTAATGTCCAGGGACTTGGGTGTAATTTTATTTTACTTCAAGGTCCTTGATGTAATTTGTACTCTCACCGCTTAATGCAGTCTGGACCCTTCGGTGTCCTTCCCCTTGTTAAAAAAAAAAAGACTACTTGTAGCCAGGTTAATGAGCCGGAAATTACACGCCGGCTGCTTGTATGGGACCGGGTTCAGCTTCAAAGGTTGATCGATTGATTCCTTGGAGAAAAGTTGTGGTATGATGATGTGGCAAATGACATTGTTCTTAGGACCTACGTCCTACGTGGGCCAACACCGATTGGGTGACACGCAAGCCTACCAGGTTAGGGGCATTGGGGAGCGTCGTCCTCCGCCTATACGAGTACACAATTAAAGCTCTTTTGGTCTTGGTTAGCAGCAATGGAGATCAATCGAATAAAGCACTTTAGTTTGGTGTGTGTACGTACTACCGGAACCCATTTTGTTTGCACAAGTGGGACACCATCGATGTTCATGCATGCACGCAGCTTCTTTTAGGGTGTGTTCACTTCCGGAACGAGGTGGAATGGAATGGAACGGTTCCACACTTGGAACCCGTTCTTGTGTTCGGTTGTAGAATGGAATGGAATGGAGTGGTTCCTCAAAATGGAATATTCTCTCTAGATCCGGAATGGAGTGGTTCCTCCGATTCGGCCGGACGAGGTGGAACGGTCGGCTAATCATCCAGATTAGGATTAAGTCTAGCAATAATTAATCAATTTTAGCAATAATTAATCAAACTTAGCAATAATTAATCAAGATTATAAATAATTAATCGTGATTAGAAATAATTAATCAAGTTTAGAAATAGTTAATCAAATTTTGCAATGATTCCATTCTCACCCATTCCATTCCATTCTCATCCTATTCTAAAACTAAACACGGGAATGGAACCGTTCCGTGACATTTTTTTATCCGAACTGAACATAAGAATGGAATGGTTCCGTTCTGATGGAATGGAACCGTTCCATTCCATTCCACTTGGTTCCAAAAGTGAACACACCCTTATAGAACTGATTGTAAACCGGTCAAGGAAAGGGCATGCACTCGGACAGGCAGAAAGTTCAAGTGGAGCCCGAGCTGAAATTTTGCACACTTATAGATCTTATCACACCAGCGACATCTGAGATTTTTTTCATGATTTGTGAAAACACAAGATTGTAAATTTCAATTTTTTTTAAAAAAAAAGAGCTATGTGGAGTTCGGGCTCCAAAACGCCTCTCTCCTCGGACAGGGCAGTATTAGGGCAGCATTAGTTTTCGTTATACTTGTAGGGAAAACTAGCCATTTGCAATTAGAAAACTATGTGGATATGATATGAAATAATTTTTGGTTAGCAAAAATGGAAACTAATCGTTTAAAGCTCAGGGTTGTTTTCTACGTGTTTAAAGCTCAGGTTAGTACTTTGGTTTGATGTACACAAACCTTAGATTTGACAAGTTGGCCATCATCAATGTTCATGCTTGAACAATTATTCTTTTCTTCTTTTTGAGCAACTGATTGCAAAAGGTGGCAACGAAAGGCATTTGAAAAGGGAAACATAGCATGTACACGGAAGCTTTCTTTCCACGATCCATGTCATCTATCCGGAAGGCGTTTCACCAACTTAAAAGTGCAGAGAATCGATAAAGAATTTTGTGCACATCAAGTTATGGAGTTTTGGAAAAACTAACCATCGAACGATCGTGCGCCAATTGAAGCGGGAATTAGAAGAGGAAGGAAACGGGGAAGAGGAGGATGGCTAATAAAGCCACAACCACCCCCGTCGCCTAGAGAGGCTAACCGGCAGTTTCACGAGTGGCACCGAACCCGAACCCTGCTTCTTCCTCTATCTGAAATGCACGACATGCTTATGTTCGTGATTGTAATTAAATATTTTCTTAGATGCATTGTGGATGTTTGAGGAAACAAATAGGATTTTTTTTATTGTTCCCTTGCGATTGTATTTCTTCCTAGAGATATCATATACAGGAACTATGTACCATTGTCATGCCATGCATGGACGTTGACCTGTGTCGTGACTCTTATCTAGTAGATTTTTTAGAAGGATTTGGTAATTAGCTAGTCCGTTCGACGTTGACATTCCATTGATTAGTTAGCTTATAGGATAATTATTAAGTTTCCCTGATGCGAGCCAGGTCACCAGATGTCTACGCCCATCCTTAACTGCGCCCATAATATGTGTTGCGTCTGCAACGCACCGCGTGTGGATGATTGCAGCGTAGCTGGCTTCCAACATCTTCAATCAGTTAAGCTAAATAATCCAGGATTCTGAACCTTGCAATTGTAGATCACTTAATCTACGTACGTAGCAGATATGTGTGTGGTGATGAAAGAGACTGTAGGTCGACGACGATGTACAGATGCGACATGAAGTGTTAAATAAATAAATAGTGGTTCTCTATCTATCCTATTATCAACTCCATAAATTTAAAATAACCCAAAATTAAGGAGGATTCTTGGTCTCGCCGGAGAAGCAACGCAAATCATGCAGTGGCCGGCGAGAGGTACGTGGATCCTACAGGGAAAGTGGCCCCGGTGTCCCACAAGCAACTGGAATTGTCGCTCGTCCTGCCGTCACTCATCCTCTCCGTTCTGGTACTGTTCTATTCCATGACGATGGTGATTCAATCCAGCTCGATCGATCAGAAAAGTACGTATATTCTTTGGTTTGGACCTTTTTCGTACACTTGTATGCGATGGGAGCAACGTGGCATCGCGTAGGAGCAGAGGACCGGCGCCAATGCATGTCTCTTGTCGTTGGAGCAGACCAATCGAGACCGATCTCAACTTATATTGGATTTTATCGTGATAAGCCACATTTTTGCTTTTGGCTTGGTGTTTTTAGGTTTTTTTTATAACTTAGTGAGAGCCACAATTTGCTCCACTTCGCCACAAAAAAAAAACGTCTAAATAAACTATCCCATGAACAGATCAGGGATGCCCCCTTGCCTCCTCTCTTGTTTCTCGGTAAGATATGTCAATTTTTGTGGCTGGTCTCTGAGATCAAATCGGTGCGGGGTTGTTAATATTGTAGAACCGCCAGGAACATGCGACATAGAGGAAGAAGAAAGAGAGCAAAGGGAAGAGTCGATGCTCGCATTATTATCCAAGACTTTTTGGTTTTCGGATAGCTAAAAATAGTGTTTCGGCCAAAGCGAGGCGGAAGACGCTGGTCCGGGTGGTCGACACGCCGAAGACATACTTGTCGGCTCGGCGTGGCCCTAACCAACTATAGATCTTTTCAGCAGTGCTCGAGCTGGAAAGAGTGTTTCGGCCCCACTACTTCCGACCGTGCACTGGATTTGAAATTTTATTCAATCGGCATATTACTTTCCGAAATTCATTTAAAAAGTATTTTTTGAAGAAAAAAAAAGCACTATTTGCAGGCGAAAGAGACGATGGGCGTTCTTCTGTAGCAGAGCCCAGCGGGCCACAAAGTGCGGAACGGCCTGTTCGTCTCGAAGCCAGAGATTACGGGCTAGCCCAAACCAGTGGAGAGAGCGGTTCGCTGCTCCGGCGGCGGTTTCTGGTTTGTTCCGGCGTGCCGCGTGGCCGTCCCGCAGCCGCCGTTCACCACCGCCAACCAGGATCCTCACGCGTAGCTGCTCCATCCCCAACCTATCTCCTTCCCTTCTTCCTCCATCGCCACCCGGCCGGCCGGGCTGCTCAGAGATTCCGAGGTACTGTAACCTAGATCCTGTAGTTTTTTCTGTACTACTATGATAACTGTACTGAAAGTCTGAAACTGGCTGCTGCAAACGTTTTGGAGAGTCAGAACCGAGACTAGTCGGCCTGCCGACAATCCTTCCACATGTAGTGAGACTGATGCGTGTTCAAGAAAAACGTAGCGACACGTTTATGCAGACAACTTCTGAAGACAATTTTTACTCCATGGTGCAGCTTTGCTTATGTTTGCTTACAGTACAGCTACTTACACAACATCCAGGCTCTTAACTGCTAGTGTACCGGTTCTTGTCCAGCAGGACAGGATGCAGGATAGGATCCAGCACACAGTTCAGACGCATGGAGCTAGACTGGCAAGAAAGCACACATATGACTGGGTAGTTCTCGCCCTCCTAGCCACGCTTGTGGTTGTCTTGCACTATGCTCCTCCGTTTACCCGTTTCGTGGGGAAGGGTGCAATGGCTGATAATAGGTACCCTGTGAAACAGAGTACTCTGCCAGCATGGAGTGTTCCTGTATGTTTTCTGAATCTTTGCGGTTTCATAGACTGATGCATGGTCTCGATCCCTGATACTGGGTGTTGGACCTCTTGACAGATGGTATCTATCGCGTTCCCTGTGGCCGTCTTCGTATCGCTATATGTTGCTAGAAGAGATGTCTATGATCTTCACCACGCGACCCTAGGTGATTTATTCTGTCTGTGTTTTTATCTGATGCTTCTATTTTTCTGTGCACTTATTTTGGAGTTACGTATATTGGGTGATCCATTCATTCATGGAACATGTATAGGAGTTGTTTTTGCTGTGCTGATCACTGCCGCTCTCACTGACGTGATAAAGAATGCGGTAGGGAGACCTAGGCCAGACTTCTTTTGGCGGTGTTTTCCTGATGGAAGGGAGGTATGGATTTCCTGACCTTAGTTTATATGCCCATGTAGTTCCATGCTTTAAAACATTAGCATATTTCATTGCTACTTGAAATTAACCTGGCACTTTCCTGGGATGTTCGTCTCAGCTATATGATCAAGTAACAGGTGGTGTGATTTGCCATGGCGAGAAAAGTTTCTTAACCGATGGGCGCAAGAGTTTTCCTAGTGGACACACGTCGTGTAAGTTCTTACCCTTTTGCTGCATGTCTACGCTAGATGCGATTTTGATGGAAAAAGCTTTATGACGTAGATTCTCAACAATGCTGCATACCTATTTGTAGCTTATATTGTACCTATTTCTAGATAATTTTTAACAGCCCATATCTAAAACTGGAGTTGATTTGATAGCCTGAATCCCTATGCTTTAAGTTAGCTGACGTTCTGCAGTTACTCTCAAGTCGATACTATGATTCACCTTCATTGTTTCCTCCAAATAGAGTTGTACTATATTATTTTTATAGAATTTGCGTTGTAGGGTCTTTTGCTGGACTTGGATTTTTGTCGCTGTACCTATCTGGCAAAATTAAGGCGTTTGATCGTAAAGGTCACGTGGCAAAACTTTGCATCGTGATTCTTCCTCTTCTTCTCGCTTCGCTTGTTGGGATTTCTAGAATAGACAACTATCGGCACCACTGGGAGGATGTGTTTGTCGGAGGCCTGATTGGTGTGTACCTCTTCCCCTCTGTTGAAATGCACGGCGGTATGCTTGGCCCTTTCGTAACCGCGTTGAATCGGTGCATTTCAGGATATATCGTGGCAGTGATGTGCTACTTGCACTTCTTTCCTCCTCCGTATCATCATCAAGGTTGTTCAGTTTCCACAACTATGCAATTTTCTTTCAGCTAGCTCAAGGTTTTTATCAATATCTTTACCATATTTTGAATATTTCTGTTTGAACTTGACTGTCTGTTCTTTTTTCACCTAAAAGGTTGGGGACCTTATGCGTACTTCCACATGCTGGAGGAGCTTGAGGCTGGCAATTTAAACAACCCGCAGGACCAACAGTCTGCAGGTGAGCATCATCATATCGGACTAGCCGGCCAGCACCATAACGGGAGATCAAGAAATGATTTGGAACCGGGAAGTGCGTAGACCACCCATGCGTGTAACCGAATGCCGTACCTTGTACAGTAAGCGTGACCTGGTACTTTTTTAGTGCTTGCGCTCGGCAAGTATTAGGATTAGAACTAGTTAGACTAGTTAGACATGTGTTGTTTTCCTTCTTTTGTTTATGGCCGTTCATCTTGTGTACAAATTCGCTCTCCCGTATATTCTAACCTAGGTAGCTGTTTTAAGAGCACGGTCAGTGTGTGTCTGTATGTTTTAGCTTATGTGAGTTGCTAGTGGAAGTAGTGATTACGTACATCCACATGCTGGAGGAGCTTGAGGCTGTGTCAATTCAAACAATGCACAAAATCATCATATAGGAATAGGACTAGCCGGCCAGCACCATAATGGGAGGTCAAGAAATGATTTGGAATCTGGAAGCGTGGAACTCACCCTTGTGTGGAACCGAATAGCGTACCTTGTACAAGAAGCATGGTTGATTTTTTTTTCTCAATGTGTGCACTCAGCAAGTATCAGAAGTTAAGAACTAGCTAGACATGTGCTGTTTTCGTTCTGAAGTTTATCGCCGTCCATCCATCCTGTGTACACAATCACACGCTCAGTATATTCTGGCCTAGTTAGCTGTTCTAGGACCACATGTTGTCGCTAAATTATGCGTGCGTGTATGTCTTAGCCTGTGTGAGTTTTGAATGGAAGTACTGATTACAGGCATATTCTGTTTTCACTAACAGCCTAACCAAGCACAAATGAGAGGTGAAATAGACAGGCATATCTAGAGCCAGTGAACATTCTCTACCTGATTGCACCGTCCAGGGAAGTGGTCCAATACTCTATCAGTTCATAGGCGGAAAAAGTGTTATACATAATGACTGGATTTATTCCCCATCCTTGGTCTTATTCCAAGCTGAGAGGGAAGAACATATCGACACGGATCTTAGTTGTTAAGTTAAGAGGGGCCACTACTAGCACTGGGTTCTCTGCTTTACACCATGAGTGCAACTGCAGTCTGTTGCATCTTCCTATATCTTGCTGAAAAGCATCCTTGGTATACTTTAAGATGCTGTACGCCCACAGAAATATAGGTATACGCTATTTTAATCGATCAGTCTTGGCATCTTAGGTAGATCTGCACTGGGATTTACGTTCTACGTGTATTGCCAGCAAATAGCAATGCCATATTTTCTTGTGAATCCATAGTTATGCCGATGCGTGAAGCATGATTAGCACTTTAACAGCAGTAAATAGATAAATATAAACTCGACTGCGCGCGATTCTTCCGCTTTCTCTTTTTCCACATACATCAAACAAAAGAGTAAAGAAAGGGTTGCTCACACAACTTGATGTGATGGCCATCGGTAAGATGAGGACATATTTACTGTTGTAAAATAATTCCCTGTATGATTTGGTTCCTCTTGAGTAATGGGTAAACACGAGGCAAGAGGTCGGCTGAAGGAATAAGTTGGAGGATAAAAGGAAGGTCACTTTCAGAGTTTGGTAGTGGACCAGTACAGGCATATTACACTTAGTTGGTCTATGTGATTCACTCCATAAAACTGGGTTTCCTTTTTTCGGGAACTAAAACTTGCAGTTGTTAACATGATATACCTGTCACCTGCTTAAAGCAAACTATAGAAAGGAGGGGAAGTGCGAAAGTAGGTGTCATTTTTGTTTCTTTCACATTCTTTTAGTGCTTTAGGAAGAACATTTCTTTTTGTATTTTGCCAGCAGAAACTTATCTGTATGAGGTTTCTGCTTAGCCTCACTTCATTATCCAATTTATAGTACCTAACATCATTGTTACGGCTGTTACTCTAGAGTTTACACCAGTTTGTTATGCATAAGTGAAGAAATATCGGTAAGATAGTGGCATTACTTCGTGCGGTTTTAGCAGCTGGTACCTATACTGAGCAAGTATTTCAATCGGACCAATACATTATTTGCTAAGCTATTCCAAGCAGCAGTTGAGTTGCCAACCTAGTACAAAAGAGATCTTGGCTGCTCTTCCATCGCATTGTCAATGTTTCTGAGAACAAATCAAATGGAAACAACATATACCAAAGTTTACACAAGAATAATTCATAATCCTGGCAGTAGCACCCAGCCGTCAGAAGTGAGTTGAGAAAATACAGAGAAACTGCCACATACACAGAGGAGTGCAAAAGCATAAGTGTTGACTCGCTCATCCCGGATTTCAGAATGCCTTCTTTCACCCGATTGATTATATGTTACAAAGTTGGTGGCAAAAAAGCATCTGCCAACAAAAGCTTCCTGGAGCTGGATCAAGGCCTCTTGCCTCACACTCACAATTCTAGGAGCCTTTCAGTTCCAGCAGATGGAACATGGAAGTAGTAGCGACGAAAAGAGAGGAAGAAAAGCAGAGCTACAACAGAAGCCAGAGGCAGCTAGCGATCACTGAGGGAGAGAGAGGGAGTGATGTTGGTAAACTGCCGGCCGTGCTAATCCTACCATACTAATACCTTGCCGCAGCGGTGGCGATTGTAGTTGTGTAGTGGTGGTGATCCGCGGCGGCATGCTCCCTAGGATCAGCGATCGCGGCGGCGGCGTCCTCCTGGAGGCGCGCCTCGCCGACCTTGCTGCTCCACGCCGCAGCGTGCTTCGACGCGTCGTCGGCCTTGCCTTGGGCGTCGTGGGCGCTGCGGTGTGTGTCATCGGCGGCGACGGGGTGGTAGGCCTGCGGCCCCGACTTGTGGTCGGCGCCTCTGTAGTAGCCGTGGTGCGTCGCCTTGGACGCCGCGCGGCCGTAGTCCTGGCCGCCGCCGCTGCCGAAGCAGGAGCCGAACCTGAAACACATGACTGTTCTTGCTTGCTTGCAGCTGGGTGGACACTGGACACTGCTACACTGGATGCTGAAGCTATGAACTGAAATGACAGGGTGGGAGAACAAGATATATATATATATATATATACCCCTCGATCGAAGCCGGGCGCAAGGTCTTTACACCTGTGTGCGAAACCGATCGGGAAAAGCGGATCGTGGTTCACACTTCACACTTCCGTCTACACCAGGTTCCTCCTGAAGGCCGAGCGCGACAGCATCCCGACTGGTATTATTCCAGGGTGCAGTGCATAGTGGTGGTGGTGCTACCCGGAATCCGCCGTGGTGGTTAATTGCTGCAATGATCCCTGTGCTCTCCATAGGAATATATTCCAGTCCACAAATAATCTGTTAGTTCAGTGGATTAAGCCATGACTCATGGAGTCCAATTATATTGAAGTGTCTATTTGAACATGCTTTATAGGTCAGACTGTTTGACCATTGACGTGTGACTAGTTTCTTTTTCTTAGTAACACTATGATTCAGCAGCACTGCACATCACGCTCACTTGTTTTAACAAGCCTCCTTGAAAAATCCAAGGGGTAATGACGTCATCAATCTCCAAGAAAAAGGATGAATTAGTCGTCATAAATATGTTGCTGCCTTTATTCACCTACAATTTAATGGTGGAACATGCTGGTTTCTCTCCTCGACGTATGGATAAATGATTGATCCGGCACCCACAATTAATGTGCTTAAACTAACACAAACCAAAGCCAGGGAATTTTGGCAGAAAGGGGGATCCACAATTGGAATGGGCACAAGTTGCAGGGGCGGCCCCAAAATTTATTAACTAGATCTCTTCCGAAGGTGATTATCCACCGAAAGTACTAATTATTGGAGATTGATGCCCTCCTTATAAACTATATGTAGTATCAGCAGTTAATTTTGGGTTTACTTGGGCAAAATATTTGATTATGGAAATCTGATGAAAACAAGATCAACTAGGGAGATCGGACAGTTGGATTTCTCATGATGGAGATTTCTCTTGTATATTCCACACACGAGGAAGTGGATCGAACTGCATGCAGTGGTCACCCGGGCTATTCTGAAAATGAAGTTCTCAAGTATTTCAAATAGTTACCGCTTTTCGAGCTCTTCTCTACTTAATCAAAAATTGATGATGTGGAAATCATATGATTATTATTTTTATAATGTGAATAGCCATGAAAATTATAAATAAATATGTGATGACATGGATAAATGAATGTTTTAAATAGTGGATTATGTCGTGATGACATGGATAAATGAATGGCTCAAAGTAGTGGATTATGTGGACACCTTTTATGTAGAGATATACTAATTTAATGTAGGTTATCGAGGTTTTACTTTATAAGAAGTTGTTGGCCTGATGTCCCTTGTTTTGTACCGGCCGGTTGGTATGATGTATAGTAAACTGATTACTCTCTTTATTGTAAATCTTAATTATTACCCTTTTATTGTTTTGACTTATGTACTCCCTCCGTTTAGGTGTATTAGAGCAAGTCTAATACGGGGCTTATAGCCCGCTTACATGGCATTTTTGCCTATGTGGAGGAGAGAGGGATGAAAAAGTAGGGGGAGTGGGCTCTCATGCAAGAGCCAAGCTCTACGCGTGCTCCTAGGTAAAAGTAATAATTGTGAGGAGAGAGAGATAGAGAGAGGATGGTGCAAAATAGTACTCTAATAGCCAACCTTGTAGCTCATCTTATTATACTAGTGATTTTAGATGGGTGACTAACTGACTATAGATGACATGGCAGCCCCTTATAACCAGCAGCCGGCTATACTATTAACCATGCTCTTAGGCTCCTGAGAAAAATCATCACCACCAAGACATACATAGATTGGGCGATGTCTCCTTCAATCCGGTCACTGAATTAATTGGAGGAGAGAAAAAACGTGCATGCATATTGGTCAAGCCGTTTTAAACCTTGCATGCATAGAGTAGAGAGAGGAAGATGATTGGGTGAGGAGTAATTTTGGGAAGAAATAATGACACAAGGCAATTAATTAGGAGCATTAAATAGAGAAAGTGGCCTCTTATTCTAGCGAACAAATAATTTTTCATTAGGGGCTAAACAGAGGGAGTACGTAGCGCTGGACGGGGCTTGCCTGTGCGACCATCCGTGCGGCCACCCGCCAGGGATTTGGATTTCGGTTTAGCAAATTTTCCGGTCCTGAACGGAATGGCCGGATTTCGGAAATTTCAGCAATTTCAGTGAAATTCCGGACGAAAAGACAGAACCAAAATTTAAAACTTAGAACAAAAAATAACCGGAATTTGATTTTTTTGAGGAAATTTCATTTAAATTTAAATTTATTGAATATATTTTATATAAATTGCCCAGATTTCAAAGTATTTCGTCCGGTAAATACTTTTACCGGTCCTAACCGGAATTGCCGGATTTCGGTGGAATTTCGTTTATCTCGGGCGAAATCCAAATCTCTGCCACCCGCGCGGAACGAATCGAACGGTTCTACGTCTTCTGCTTCCGCACCCCTTTGGCGTTTACTTTTCTTTCCAAAAAAAGCCATCCTCCGCGGCGTCCGTCAAACCCTGAACGGGCAGCTCACAAACACGTCTGCTCGCTCAGCCTCCGGAATCCAGAATTCTCGATATGCTGGCAGCGGGCAGAAGGCGAGCAGTCCGCACCAGCGTCGCTCAGTTCCAGGGCGAGGTAGCTAGAGCATGTGCGAGCGGCGGCCGGCGGCCGACGTGAACGCTACGGCTAGCAGGGTGAGGTTGCCAGAGCTTGTGCATGGCCGGCCAGAAGAAAAAGTAGGTGAGCGTGCGGCGGCGCGCACGGCCGGCGTGGACGCGGCGGCTAGCAGTGTGAGGTTGCCAGAACTTGTGCATGGCCGGCCAGCAGAAGAAGTAGGTGAGCGTGTGCGGCGGCGCGCACGGCCGGCGTGGACGCGGCGGCAGTGCGTTCAGATACACACATCTTGTTTGCCTTGCCAGGTTGTCGCGTTCGTCGGCGAGAAAGGGCCGCACGGTGGGATGCAGCAAGAAAGTACTAGTTAGATCAATCAAATTTGGCAGAGGCGACGCCGCCTAGTCCAGCTTCCTCGTGTGCGCTACCTCCTTGGAGCCTCGCTTCCTCTTCAACGTCGCGGGGACGCCGGGGAGTCGAACCACCACTGAGCCCGCTAGGCCCCTCCTCAAGCTTCACGCGCCAGCGTCCGGAAATACCACCCGGGCCGCCGCATCCATGATTCACAAGGCGACATGGTAGTCAGGAACGGTCCGGCGGTGGAGGAACAGAGCCGCGCTCGTGCTCGTCCAGGTCGAGGGTCCAACCCGATGTGACAGACTCGCGGCGCTGACCCCGAGCGGCGGAGCGGCGAGATGAATCGCGGGATGGGGCTGGAGGCCAGAGGAACGCGAGCACCGCCGGCCAAAGATGTCGCCGGCGGCTCAGCTTGAGTTCACACTTCACAGAGGGGATAAATACGGCAAACAAATAGTCGGAGGGATACGGACGGGCTGTACGGGTAATTTTTTTCGGAAGGAAACAGCCGGAGCTGGGGCTGCGGGAGGCGGAGCCGTTCGATGATTTTCGAGCGTGGAGGCCGCACGGATGGTCGCACGGGTGCGGCACAGGCAAGCCCCGTCCCGTAGCGCTATATATATTAACACGTAAAGCACGCGACGCAAAGAGCACGCTTGACAAACCTTCCTCACAAGACGATGGTCTTCCACTGGCTCATCAACTTGTACGGCGCCGGCTGCACCACCAAGCCATCCACGGCCGCTGCCGCCATCCCATCCACGGTCGACAAGACGGTGGTGTGCGACTTCCATGGTGGGCTGCTGAGGTCCACCACCCTCTTCCCCTACTTCATGCTCGTCGCCTGCGAGGGTGGCGGCCTGCTCCGGGCGTTGCTCCTGCTCTGCTCCTTCCCGCTCGTCTGGGTCCTGGGCGAGCTCTCGAGCGCCGGTGTCCGGGTCATGGCGTTCGTCGCCTTCGTCGGGCTCAGGCCACGGGATGCCGACCTCGTGGCCCGCGCCGTCCTGCCCAAGTTCTACATGGAGAGCCTCAGCGCGCAGGTGTACGACCACATGTGGCTGCCGGCCAGGAGGAAGGTGGTGGTGACGAGCGCGCCCAGGGTGATGGCTGGCTGGTTCCTCAAACACTACATGGCCGCCGACGTGGTGATCGGGTGTGAACTTCACAAGGTTAAGCTTGGACGGCGCTGCTACTTCACCGGGCTGCTCTGCCAGCCAGCTCCGGCGGCGCCGGCGTTGAGGGCAGCGGTCGATGTTGCCGTTGTCGGCAGCTCCAACCAAGTCGATCACTTGTTCGTTCCCTACTGCAAGTGCAAGGTACGTGCATGCAGTTGAAGGCTTACGTGTGGTGTTAGCCTTAATTATAGCCATAATCGATCGTCATTTATGTAGGGCTAGTTTTGCTTGCACCAGCTCATTTCTTGATGCGTCCAGGAAATGAGGAGGGTGACACCTTCTCTCTTAGTAGTCACTTTCATCCTATCACGATCCCAACAGTATTATGCATTATTATTTGGAGAAAAACGGAGTTATTACCATGCCGTACAATAACAAGTCTCGAGTCTCGACCGTGACATGATAGCTAGGGACCATAAAGTTTCATCATCATCGGAAGAATCATCTAAAGATATTTCCATAAATTACCCGTACGTGGTAGAAGAACTCATGCATCATCCGAACCATGATCGAAACCTACAATTGCATCTAATGTCATCATGCAACAAACACACACGATTAATTAAATCAAGTGTATAATAGCTAAATAATCTTTCTTTCATGTGCTGTTTTGTTCGTTGACCATGTGAAGATAACCGCAGGAAGTTTACACCGTGAACAAGGAGAGCGCCAAGCTTAAGACAGACCGACTGCCGCGTGCGAGGTACCCAAAGCCTCTGATTTTCCATGACGGCCGCCTCGCCTTCCTCCCCACCGCCACATCCATGCTCGCCTTCTTCCTCTTCCTGCCGCTCGGGCTCATCCTCTCCGCCATCCGCATCGCCATTGGCGTCGTCCTACCCTACAATCTCAGCTTTGCAGCCAGCGCCTTCTTCGGAGTCCGCTTCCGCACCTCTGGTATTCCGAGAGACGACGGCGCCGCCTGCAGGCCCAGGGGTGTCTTGTTCGTGTGCACGCACCGGACCTTGGTCGACCCGATCATGCTCACGGCGGCGCTGCAAAAGCCGGTCCCGGCCGTGACCTACAGCCTCAGCCGGCTCTCGGAGATCCTCGCCCCCATCAAGACGGTGAGGCTCACACGAGACCGCGAACGCGACGCCGAGACGATGTCGCGGCTGCTGGAGCAGGGGGACCTCGCGGTGTGCCCCGAGGGCACAACGTGCCGCGAGCCCTACCTGCTGCGGTTCAGCCCGCTGTTCGCCGAGCTCGCCGACGACATGGTGCCCGTCGCGCTGGACGCGCAGGTGACCTCCCTGTACGGCACGACGGCAAGCGGCCGCAAATGGCTCGACCCCGTGGCGTTCTTCGCCAACCCGGCGCCTGCCTACCGGGTAGAGCTCCTGGGTGCTGTGCCGCAGGAGCAGACGCGCAGAGGGGGGAGGACCGGCGCCGAGGTAGCCAACTGGATCCAGCGGCGGCTCGCTGAGGTGCTTGGGTTCGAATGTACCGGGCTTACTCGCTGCGACAAGTACAATATGCTTGTCGGCAACGACGACGTGGTTTGCAAGTAGTAGAGCAAGTCAGTATGCATGGTTCAAAAAACAAAAGAATGCTTGCTGTAATCTCAACTATATTATGTTGGAAATAATCTCATCATGTTTAAGTTTCAACCATACATGTATTAATTGGGTACTAATTTCATTCAAGAGATCCATGAGGAAAAGAATGTTAGCCATAATCTTGCCATGCAAGTTTGTTAATTATGCAAGTTTACACGGGCCACCACATATACACATACTTATACGACACTGTGTATTGGACGACTTTAGTTGAGGAGCATCAAGATTGAAAAGTTATAATTAAAGACACGCTATCGATCGACACTCGTAATCAAAAGAGCAATCCTCTTTAGATGTTTGACTAAAACTAGGAGGACCATTGGTTCCATGCACCACAATCTCGTGAGTGTTGATCTATAGGAAAACACAAAGAATTAGGTGGAGCCAATATGCTTTCATTCCTTATGGAACCATATCAAGCCCAAAACATTGTATTGAAGAAGACAATAACGTAACATAGATGCAACATAGTTCGGAGATACTCCCTCCGTTTTTTAATATAAGCTGTTTCAGCTATTACACATGTTGTCTAGATACACACCAAAATGAGTGAATGTGAACACTAAAACATGTCTAGATACAAGTTTAGACGTGTGCATGTGACAAAAGGCTAAAACATCTTATATTAAAAAACGGAGGGAGTAGACCTCTATCACCTCTCGAGACCTTATGTGTTGTTTAGGCCGGCAGAGGTTGAAACCGTTTCTTTGTTAGCGAAAAGGATAATTCAGGGATCGAGTTCGAGTCAAAGGGCTCTAAGGTTGAGCAAGCGACTACTTTATAATGCATACTCATATTTAAATTTATATTTCACAAAGTGAATTCTACTTTAAAATCAAATTATGGTTGATGAGCACAATATGGTAGAGAAAGATAGACTTATTATCACAATTGTGTTTCAACAAATCACAAGTCAATAGAATCTCATAGTTTTACTTAAGAATACATGGTTAATGGATCATGATAATTGTACCAACCGATAGACCTTCCTAAAGTGTATAAAGTTTAATTATATGACTTAAAATCATCACAACTATAATATTCCATGAGTATACTTCCACGTGATATAAAACATCTTCCAATAATTGTATAACCTGAAGAATTAAGGTGAAATATGAATACTAAATTAAATGGGATTGTTCTCGGGATATGTCACCGATAATGTTTTGTCTACCATTTTTGCTCAAAATTATACTAGAGTCACTATAAAATGTTGCTTCTTAGTAATTACCTATTGATTTAGGATTTTTACTTTTGAGAACAATAAATCTAAGAAAGTATTTCATAATCCTTTGAAAAATAATTATGTCTAATGAGTTTTATGGGTTTTCTATGTTTTGATTGAGTACACCTTGTTATCAATTCCTTTGGGAATTTTTGCGTAGAACTTATGAAGTTTCTTATTTATATAATTTAATAATAAATATCATTGGTATTTGCAAACATGAATAAAAAAAGTTGACCAATGAGGATGGCAGCACAATGTTGTTTCATGACACGATATAAAATTGAGAAATAAAACTGAGAAAGCGTATGATTATTAGGTTGAATAGTGATTTTAGCATACGAATAAATAATCGGTCTAAAGTCGGTAGTAAGAAGATTCTGCAAGGAGCAATAACAACGTGCTAGCTAGAGTTTTGTAGTGTAATTTCAAATATTACTTGTGAAGTGACTTCAAGTTAAGTGTGACAGGTTAAAATGGTGAACTATGTACCATTGAAGTATTATTTTGAACTTTAGTAAGAAGATGTGTACCATCTAAATCCATGTTGTGATTTTACATCATCATGAATGTGTCAACGAGAGAGTACGATGAAGAATAGGGATGACGGGAAGAGAGTAAAAATATATATTACAGTTGCACTACCTATTGTTAAATGTAAAATACACTCTAGAATATGTGATATAGTGTTTTTGGAAATGTAAGAGTACCTCCTTTAAATTGAAAGGTTCCACACTGATAATATTTTGTCCACAATAATATTTACGGCAGTTATAGAATGCTATGATTCATAATTTTATATTTCCAGTATCTAAGAAATCACAACTTAAATTAATGAGAATTTTCAGATGTTGAAGACCAGTGCAGAGCAGGGAGTATAAACTTGTGGTGTCAATTCAAATTTGTGATGTCAACTACATGTATTTGTAATAATTGTGTATAGTTCACATAATGTTTAGCATATATACTGTTACTACTAAAGATGTTGTCCTCGCATTTGCGAGGGCCACCTTGCTAGTTCTAATTCCAACAGGAACAATTTAGTTTCTTTTTCCTTAGTTCACACTCTAATTCAGCAGCACTGCATATTTCTCTCAGTTTCTTTAATCAAGCACATCCAAGGATGTCATCAATCTCCTCGCAAAAGAACGAATTAGACGTCATAAATACGGGTAACTGGGCAGAACATAGAAAAAAAACAACGTCCATTCCAAGTACAAAATTAATAGATGAGTCGCCCATCCTTTGCCACATGTTTTTGCTGCCTTTATCCGCCTACAAGCTTGCTGGAATATGTTGCTTTCTCCTCACTGTATGGAGAAATGATTGACCCGCCACACCACAACGTGCTCAAACAAAAAGAAACCAAAGCCAAGGAATATTTTTGGCAGAAAGGGGAACTATAATTAGAATGGGCACAAATTGCAAGCCACTAGCAGGGATCAACATGGATATGCAATCAAAAAAATTATTAGATCTCAGTATGTGAAGGTGATTGTCCACCGAAAGTACTAATTTTTGGAGATTGATGTCGCCGTTATAAACTAGTATTAGTGGTTAATTTTGGGTTTACTTGCCCAAGATCTCGATACGAAACCTGCAGAGGAAAATAAGATCATCTACGGAGACCGGACAATTGGATTTCTCAGGATGGAGATTTTTCTCGTATATCATGAGGAAGTGGATCAACCTTAGTGGTCGCCCCAGGCTAAACTAAAAAAAACTTGTAATATTCTGAAGAAGTGATATTGTCATGTCTTTCAAAATAAAACTGCCCGTCACTAGTAAGGGTTTCTGCAGTAGTGAAATAGTGCGTGATCTTCGAGCTATTTCTAGTTAATCAATTATATATATACTTCAACATGTATTCCTGAAAATTATTTTAAAACCCTAACATAAAGAGTACTTTGTTAAAACGTACACCACCTAATTAGCGAACATAAATATGAACATATGTTGAATTTCTTTGTTCGGTTAGAATGATCTGTACTATAAAGCATGGGCCACCATTGAAATTATTCAAGGATCAGTATTCAGATTGAATATCTACTTTCCGCTACAATATGATAAGATATATATATATAGTTAGTGTTGTGAAATTAAATCTTAACTCCTTAATGCTATACCACTTAATGCCTATACTTCTAAGAACAAGTGATTTACGGGTTATTATCTCGTTGGCCGTTAGTTTACACGATAAATCGTGCAACTTCTACGGTTAAATTTTCATGAACATTAGTTCCACGTTTATAGATGGTTTAAAATGCATGACAAATGTGCAACAGTTGTTTGGCCACATGCTGTAAATATTATTGTCATCCAACCAATTTCAATAATCTTATCTTATTTGATTGAAAGTTTTATCATTGTGACTAAGTAGACACATGAAAGATGTGTCGCCCCATTTATACACTTACAAACCTTCGTTAAATTTATGCCAACAGCCTAAACACTACTCCTTAACTAAAAAAACACCATACCAATTAAGTATGTTGAGCAAGTATGACGAGTCAATTTCAACACATACCGTGGTGAGCCATTCCAAGCAAAAGATGTGTTGCCAATCAACAACACTAAACCATTTTACTAAAGGGTCAAGCTGATGAAGAAATGAGGACAATGCATTTATACTTCAACACTCCCACACATGGAGAATTTTTATCTTATATTATATTGCGCAAGCCCGGTGTTGAATTCGAGACCTTTTTTCCTATGGTACAATTTAGAATCGCATGCAACAGCAAACCAACTTGTGGTTGAATGGTTAGTAGGGTGGTTGTACCCTCAGCCCACCAGAGTTCAAACCCCAGGTTTGACATCTGTGTGTTGCATTTAGGCGGAATATTCTTTCAGTGGGAGGCGACGTTCCCGTCGACAGCGAGGCGCCCGTGGTGACTTCGTCAATCTCAAGACTCAATCCGCCGGCTCAGTATTTCGGAGTTGCTCATAGGGGTAGGGTGTGTGTGCGCGTGTATGTGAGCGTCTGCGTTTGTACTGTGTTTCTCAACAAAAAAAAAGAATCGCATGCAACAACCAACCAGTTCATCCAAAAGCTCAACCTAATGGGGAAAGTATCGGCAATGCATTTGTACTTCAACATTGAATACATTACAGTTTTGTTGACCCGGAAAGGTTGTGAGAGTACAAGCACTACACAAGAAGAAAGAGGCTCTGCAAGATGGAAGACGTAGTTTCCCCACTACACAAACAGACTTGTAAAGGGATCTGCCAACACATACACAAAGCTTTCTAAGTTTCTAGAGCAGGACCTTCTTCCTGCCGCACATCCGTCGATGAAACAAAACAGGCTCTGATCAAACAAAACCGATCGAGCTACCGATGTCGCGCGCTAGCTCTCTCACACAAAATTCCAGACGACCGACTGGCCGAAACTGAAATAGGAAAAGAAGAGGAGAGAGACAAAACTACTGAACTGAAGCAACACGTACGGCAGTGTGATCATGAGAGTGAAAGACTGGTGAACGGCAAATCCGGCTAGTCTAACTGGCTAGTACCTTGCCATTGTGGTATCAGTGGTAGTGGTTGGGTATTGGTGGTAATCCAGTGGGGCGCTCTCTCTCTCTGTGTGAAGGCGCGCCGTGTCGCCGTAGGTGTAGGTGTAGCCGGCATCGTCGGCCTGCTTGTCCTGCACGTAGGCGGCGTAGCCACCGGCGTGGTGGTCTTTCCGCGCGCCGCCGTGGTATTCCCTGGCGCCGGCCTTGTGGTCGGTGCCGCTGTAGTAGCCGTTCCGGCGGCCCGCTTTGCGTCTGCCGGCAGCGCGTGCCGTCGTGGGGTTGGGGGTGGACCGCTCGCCGCCGTAGTCTTCCCGTCTGCCTTTGCCGAAGCACGAACCGAGCTCGAAGCACATTTGTTGCTCGGCTTCCTTGCTGTGGTTGCCTCTTCTTAATTGTTTGCACTGGATAATTAAGCTACTGGACTAGTGGCCGATGCCTTGAAAGGACAGATGTGGTGAGTAGAGTATATATAGTTGTTGTGTTGTTAGGTTATTCGTCCGCTTTCATGCATGCGTCTTCACCAAGTCAAGTCGACGCATCAAGGCGGGCGGTGCCGCGGCAGCATCGAATGATTCCGGAGGCAAAGGAAGGATGGCGGGATCGGATGTATTGTGGGCGCCTACCGCCTAGTGTCCAAAGCCAACCAGCGTCAAATTAAGGGCTTTCCTCGTAGGTCGTCTACCGGTGAAAATATTTGCTTGGTTCGTTTATGCTTGTCTCTATAGCGCGTGGAGTCTCGTGATCTGTTTACGGAGGTGTCTGATCTGAGTCGGAATCGAAGTCAACGCCAGGGCATGCACGCCTGTTTTCACGAGTTGAGTGTGCGGCCCTCTAAACAGGCCACTCAGGGTACTCCCCCCGTTCCGTTACTATGGGCTCCTAGTGAATATACATTTGTTCAAATTTATAGTCCTTCAAAGTCGCAGTTCTTTTCGCGGCTTCTTCAAGAAGCTACCCCTCCCCCAACTTTCTTAGTTGCATGCTGATTGGGCTCTCTCGTAGCCAGTCATTTTTAATCTTGTTAGCACTGGGATTCTTGGCAGGCCCAGATTACCGGAGATCATAAATATGGCCCATTTGGAAGAAATTATAAAAGAAAGCATATCCATTTATGCTATAAAAATTATGGATAAATCGTCCGTTCTTTGCCATATGTGCCTGCCTTTATTCTCCTACAAGCTTGGTAGATTATGTTGCCTTTTCTCTTCAATGCCTCGGAGAATAATTGATCCGCCACACAACAATGTGCTTAAACGAGAAGAAACCAAAAGAAGGGAACATTCTTAGCAGAAAGGGGGGGACAAGTTGCAGGCCGCAAGCAAGGATGGACGTGGATATGCACTGGAAAATTCAACTAGATCTCAATCTTTGAGGGTTATTGTCCACCGAAAGTCCTAATTATTGGAGATTGATGCAAACGTTATGTATTATGTAGTATAAACGGCTATTTTTGGTTTATTTGTTCAATATCTCGATGATCGAAATCTGATGAAAACAAGATCATCTACGGGGAGATCGAAAAAGGGGGATCTAGTGGGAGATCGAACAATTGGATTTTTCATGATGGAGATTTCTCTTGTATATACCGCACATGAAGTAGTGGACCGTCTGGGTTAAACTAGCTAGAAAAACGGTCTAATATTCCAGAAAAAGTGAATTAAGTTGCCCCATATTTTAATTAGTTGGTCTTTTTCAAGTTATTCTCGGGTAAATAAATTATATACCTACTCTAGCAGGTATTCTTGAAAAGTAAACTTTAACCCAAGAATAAAGCAATACATATATCACCTAACTAAAGGCACTTATTATACAATGGCAAATGTTGATACTTAATGCACTTTTGCAATGATCTTTGCTAAAGGAACATCTGTGTACTCTTAAAATTATGGAATAACTATTTGGATACATATCAGAATCACATATCTATCTTGTACATTATGGTAGGATAGTTAGTGATGCAAAATTAAATTATATCCCCGCTGTTCATAATTAGATGACTACCATTTATATAAAAATGGATAAATGCACACATGTTATAAGTCTAGATACATACATTTTTGAATAAATGGAAGTCATCTAATATGAACCGGGGGGAACTCAAAACTTTTCTAAGCACACACGACAAAAGAAAAAAAAATCCTAACACAATCATTCATCTAAGAACTTGGCACCGCCTACATGCTCTAAGAACTGTTTTTATTGGGAACACCGCTCACATGATATAGTTTTTTTAAGAAAATCTTTCTTATGAATTTGGGACCATTTTTTTCTATTCTCATATAAGATCTAAATCAAATAATGCTCAACCGGATTATTTTCTGATAAATATTAGATTTTTAATTCCAATGATTGTGCATGCCGATCTTAGGAATGCTATAATATCATGGGAAACAATAGTTGTTTTTTTAAGGCACTTAATTTATTTTAAGATCTTTTTCAGCTGACTAATTTTAGACATTCTGACATTTATCCCCGAGAAGGAGCTATTTAATGTTAGCATAAACAGTACTTAGCGAAAACACTAATCATAGATTGAACCTTTATAAATATCAACATACATTGAACTATTTTGTGCTTATATAAGGATATGTACTATGGAGTTTTGTTGTTATTTTCATTGCTAGTGGTTATTAATTCCGATATCCCTTATTTTTTTATTTCATCATTCTAAACTCCCGCGGCACTGGATAAATGACGTCATCAACCTATAGTAAAATAAAAAGTATGGCATTAGAAACACATGGGCCACTTGGAAGGAAAAAACACATCAATATATGCATGAGTAGCTTTATGCCAAAGACTTTGTGTGGAGTTATGGATTCGCATAGGGGAAATCACTGCAAACCCTTTCGAAATAAATCATTATACCCATTTCGCAAGTACGACGATTCAAGTCCATGACATTGACATAGGTGGAGATAGTCATGGTGAGTTCGATCGGAGATTGTAATGGTAGAGAGGTGTATCGGTGGCGATGAAGAATGGCAGCATATGTTCTTCTTGTGTGCCGGGTGTTGGTCACTTGCAGTTGTGGCCTTGGCAAGAGGGGACGGCAGCACAGGTGAACTACTTTTGTGGCGGTGCTCCTCGAGTACCGAGTCACGAATTTCGGGGTGAAATCCCAAGGTCTGACTTTCATTGGTTGTGTCTGGCAATTTTCTTGCTAGCCATTGTTTTGTGAACTCGGACTTTTTTTAGGTTGAAAACTCAATATATTGGTTCAGGCGACGACGACGTTTGTGCTTTGTTTCCTTCTTGGTGGTGTCGTTTTTGGAGAATCTCTTTTGTTGTCTAGGTGTTATATTCGGTGGTGGTTAATTAGAGTGTTGTTGGTGCGTGTGTTTCATCTACGCGACGGGGTCTTTGTTTTTTCTATTTCTCTCATTTTTATTTTTATTTAGATGCTAGGTGTAATTGCTATCTTCGCGATAGTTATATATTCTCTATATCAAAAAAAAAAATCCCTGACATTAGTACCAGCTCCAGGACTGACAGCGTGTTTGGCAACCAGAGGGAAAAGGAATGGGAGTTTTATCTAATTCCCAATCCCCTCGATTAATTACCTGCCCCCCTCCAGGGAAGAAATCTGAGGGAATTCATCGTTTTAATTCCCTTCCAACTCCCATTCCCTCCAACCATACAAAAGAGTTTTAGTCTCCTATTTCCCAATTCCCATTCCCTAGTTATATTTCCCTCCAGCCAAACACGCTGTGAGGAGTGAGAATTGAGCATTGAGCAGCATGCGACAAAAAAGAGAGACAGAGAAGGCACACACATATGCACATAGCAGGAGTATGGTGACTCGTATGAGACTCCACAATGCTTTCTGTCACTTGATTGATTATTATATGGTACAAGTTGCAAGAAGAAAGCAGGACTAACTAAAAGTACGTACACGCACTGTACACACACAAACATAATTGTACTTTCTACTTGCCGGACCTTGTGCCTGAGGCACATCTACATCGATCGACAAAACATGGAGATTCTGATATATCTGAAGCAGGCTCGCGCACAATTCCTGGTGCCTTTCAGGTTCAGCAGATGCATGGTAGAACGGCTGAACGGAACACAAAGAGAAAGGAGAGAGGAGGAAGACGGGGCGACAGCAAAAGCAGAGGCAGCGATCACTGATCAGCAGATGCTACTACCTTACGAGAGAGGTATTAGTAGTTGAAGTAGGGTAGTGGTGGTAGTCCATGGCGGCGTTCTCCCTACGATCGGCAGCTGCTTCGAATTCGCGGGGGCGCATGGCGTAGGTGTAGCCGGCATCGTCACCCACCTTGTTGTGCCACGCCGGATGCTTCGGGGTGTCGTATGATCCGGCCTTGTCCTGCACGTAGGCAGCGTAACGGCCGTTGCCGCCGGCGTTGGCGTCGGCGTGGTGGTCTTTCCGGGCGCCGACGTCGTGGTAGGCCTTGTGCCCCGCCTCGTCAGCGGCCGGGGCGTGCGGCTGGTGGTGGAGGTTGTAGGCCGGCGCCGGCGCCGGCGACTTGTGGTCGGTGCCGCTGTAGTAGCCGTTGCGGCGGTCCTCTCTGCTGCGTCCGTGGGCTCGGGCGGCGCGTGGTGCCCGCTCGCCGCCGTAGTCTTCCCGTCTGCCGCTGCCGAAGCAGGAGCCGAACTCGAAGCACATTCCTGTTTTTTGTGTTGGACAAGCTAGCTGGATATATATATTGGCACTGCACCAAGGCCCGGTAAGTGTTGGTTTGGATGCTTTGAAATGGCAGTGAGCTAGCGGTATATATACCCCGGCCGGCCGGGGAAGAGTGGAGAGCTCGTGCTGGAGCTGGACGCAACGTGTGTGGGAAGCTTGGGGAGAAGAGGGCCCGGTTCACACGCGGAAACACATGTCTCTCCTTCCCCAGTCGTTGCTGTTTAGGTCTCCATCCATCAGGTTCTTGCTTCGCCACTGCGCCAGTGGTGGTGGTGGTGGTGGTGTGTCGTGCTCGTGCTCCCCCGAGATCGAGTCAACTCTGCGAATCGCGGAATCGGAGGCGGGCACCCGGCAAGCGCGACGCGTCGCGGCGGGCGGTGCCGCGGCAGAATCGATCCCCCACCGGAGTTAGGCAAGGTGGGTTGCCTTGCCTGCTCACCTGGAGCTGAGTGTGTGTCTGGGTGGGATGTATGCCTCTTGTTAGGCCGTGTTCTAGGCATGCTGCCTTACGGACGGCAAGACCGACTGTTGGCGATGTTCACTGATCCTCTCATCACTGCTTGTTGGAATACAATTTTGTGCATCTTTGGTAAAATTTAGCCATTGGCATCTGCCATCTGCCGAGGCATTTTTACTTTTTTAGGCAGAGAAACTAGCTTGTTTCAGCTATGGGTAACCTACCGGAATGGATTTTGTTAGATGAAATTTCGACACCGATCAATCAGCTAGCCTGTCAGTGCAACAAAAAAAAAAGACAGCTAAAAGAACTACTACTAGGTTAATTTTCCCAGGTAATGATAGACGGCGTAACCCCTGTCTTGGGCAGATGCTTCAACAATCATATGTTACTCTCCATTGCATGACGGGAATATATTTCAGTCCTCGGAATAATCTCTCAGTTCAGTGGGCTGGGTGACTCGCGCAGACAGAAGATTTGAGTGCCTACACATCATTCGTTGGAGCATGCTTTTGTGGGCAAGACCGTTGAACCGGTGTCTAGTTCTTTTCATGCATTCACACTATAACTAACCATCACAATCCCTCTCGGTTAAGAAAAACTTGCAACATTATAACTCCATGGTACATGGGCGTCATTAACCTGCGAGAATAAATACAAATTTGACGTCATATATATATATATATATATATATACCAATTCAACATATGGGCCACTTGGCGGGAACAGAAAAGAAAGCCCATCATAACGCATGAGCAAGAAAGAACATGTTTATGGATAAATCACCCGTGTCCTTTGCAACATGTTGCTGCCTTTATTCCCATACAAAGCTTGGTGGAATATGCTGCTATCTCTCTTTGCTGGTAAGGAGAAATGATTGATTGGCCACACCACAGTGTGCTTAAACAAGAAGAAACCAAATGCATGGAACATTCTTTTCGCGGAAAGGGGAAGCTAGAATTGGATTGGTTACGAATTGCAGGGTGCCAACAAGGATGGACTCGGATGTGCATCAAATTTGTAATGAGATCTCGATCTATGAAGGTGACTGCCCACCGAAAGTCCTAATTATTGGTGATTGATGCCACTGTTATAGATTGTGCCGTATCATCGGTTAATTTGTGGTTTAATTGCGCCACATCTCGGTCACAGAGAAATGTTGAAAATAGTATCATCAACTAAGAGATCAAACAACTATATATCTCATGATGGAGATGTGTCTTTTGTATATTCCGAACAAGAGGAATTAGACCGAACCACAAGCGGTGGTGGCCCGTGCTAAGCTAGCAAAAGGTTCTCCCTTCTTTTAATAGATTGTGATTTTCAAGATATTATCCAGTCAATCAGCAATATACATGCTCCAATAGTTATTCCGTAAAAGAAGTTGTAAGCCTCTCCATATAAAGCACACTTTGTGGATCCATATACTTCTAAATAATGGCTAAATAAAAGATGGACAATATATTGACATGTTTGGGGTATTATAATGGTTTCTTCTAGTAGTACGAAACATCCATGTACTACTAAATGTATCGAACTGCTAGTTGGATACTAAGGATCACTGGTCAACCATTTTAGTTATATATGTTGAATTGTTGATATTTATCTATTGGTCAACCTTTTCAAATTTTCACTTTGAAAATACACAGGACGTGAAGTAAATAAAAACATAGAGAGTACGAATATATATATGTGGTTATTTCGGCCTATCTATTTACTACATATGCACACATAGGTTACCATAAAATGGACCATTGTTTTTTTGTTCAGTAGTACAATAAATTTACAGCTATAACTTATTTCTTTTTCTTTTTTTGGTTTTTGGAATTTTCCTACTGTATAAACGAAAATGAAACCACACCCTCCATTCCGTTTTGGAAGGCCGGGCAATCAAATCCTGTGGTCATTAAATTCATGCCAAAATCCCGTTGACCATTCGGTTGATGAATTTATTGGGAGAGCGATCTCGACAATTAATTGGGAGGTCAGATTATAGTAGTACTAGATACGGCGCATTTAGTTAATTCTGGATTACTCTCCCAATAAAGCCAACAGTCGATTGGCAAGGAAATCAAACAGCGTATCAAATCCCATAAGATCTTGGCGCACAATAATTTTGGGTATCGCTCTCCCTGGTAATCCCCTATAAATGTCATGTCAAAACCTCTTCCCAGCGTACATTGCCAGCATCATTTGCATAGATAGATTATCAGAACCCCACAGCCAACAAAACTCAGATAACCTGCCGGGATCACCCCAAGATGAAGCTATTCTCCAAGACGCTCCTCCTCGCTCTTGCCCTCGTGGCCCTACTCTCCACAGGTACGAACGATTCCCTTCTGTTCTTCCTAGATATTTGAACTGTTCTATAATGGGAAATCTTATATAATGCTCTAATCAATCTTCACAATTTTTTGTGGCGCTGGAATTTGTTCAAACATAGATGTGGCGATCAAGGTGACGGCGAGTGACGGTGGCTCGTTGATCCCTGAAGACTGCAGGAAGACTCCAGTCTATCCTGGGCTATGCGACGCGAAGGTATGTTACGAGGACTGTCAGATCAGCATCGGCCCCGGTGCTGTGGGCGAGTGTGTTTCTGGAGGATGCCAGTGCACATTTTGTACTCCGTCTGTAAGAAATTAAGCGACTCTCACTACTTAATTCTTCCCTGAATAAAGAATAATGAGCATATTCTTTAATTTTGTCTACCTACCTTTGAAATACAGTAGAGCTCCAGCATAATTGTCAGAAATTTCGTCGACCCTAGGGGCAGTTGCTATATATCATGCTTACATGTGATCAGAACGTCTTGAAATAAAGGTTGTTGATCTCGCTGGTGTAGTCGATCTGTCCAGCTTGCGATTGACATGGCAGTGCTTGCCTTTTGTCCTTTTCAAAATGCAATTCATTTGATGTACACTCTTATTTAGAGGAAAAGAGATGGGAGACTCCTGATATTTTGTTGAAACAAGGCAGAAGACTAACTACTTTCATTGATTAAGAGAGAAGTTTTAAGAGTGTTACAAACCCACCTTGACCATCGTGGTAACATGTTTTACTCTTGAGGCATAATAATGTTACACCACAAAACCCCCTCTGTCTTGACCTTGTCAATGAACATAGTGTAAATTAATTGTCGACTTGTTTCGAAAGACGCTTGCATTCCGCTCTAGCCAAATTTCCCATGCGACCAGCGTTCTCGAATCACCTCTTTTATGAATTACCTCCATCCACCAATGTTTTACGCTAGCGATTCCATGCCTTCCATCGTGGCTGAGATCGTGAAACCCAAACCCTTGATCAGTGGCTTTGCGGAGGATATGTGATGTGAAGCGTCAATGGCCAACACAAAGAGAAGTGGTGAGAGGGTACCTCCTTGCCGGAGGCCTCTTCCATGCTTTAAAGGAGCACCATAAATACCATTCAGAAGGACCCTCGAAGATGAGGACATAACTTCGTGGACACCCAATCTCAAAATTTGCTTGGGAACCCCAAGTGTTGAAGCACATATCCATCAAACAATCCCATCTAACCGAATCGAAAGGTTTCTTTAGATTGAGCTTGAATAGGAGAGTTGGTGTCCTAGTTGTGAAGTTTCCTGCACAATGTTTTGACGTAGAGAAAATTATCGTAAATAATTCATGTCTTGATAAAAGTGCTTTGGACCTTGGAGACAAGTTTGTTCACAGAAGAGCCGGCCACCAGCTACATGCGTGTGGGAATCCAACTGCAATCAGTGCTTCTCACGTCGACTGCAATAAGCGCAGGAGAGCAGACCTCAACGCGGTGCAAACCATCTCCATCACATGGTCCGTTATCCATCCCCTTCGCCCTGGATTCCCGTTCTAGTGAGCGTGCCACCTACGACGGTGGTGGTAGGTCCACGTGTCGCCTGGCCAGCCTGCCGCCATGGTAGATATGCCAATTGCACACACATGTGGTCTTCTTTATCAATTCATTTGTCGGGTGGTCCTTTGTGGCAAAAATTTCCAATAAACATTATGTCAACACTTTTCGATTGTGTTTGTCTTATGGTACTTGTCAATTCTCTAGCATCAATGTCACATGGGTCTATCTACCACCCTGTATCGAGCCATCAAAGCTTGTGCACTAGCAAGACAATTGCTAATCGAGGCGCCCACATACCTTGTGTTTAAAAGGACTGTGCCCTTCCCCTCCCCTCTCCACTCTCCATTTCACAAAAACACACTCTCGAACACAGGTCCGAAAACACATGTAACCAATGTGTTTGAGATCTTCATGATTCCAGTATTTTGGTGGGAGTAGGAGACATTAGGAATCTACCGAGATGCACAGAGGGATATGAAAAGACTAGGCCATGTGCCATTGCTGGGCATAGTAAAAAAAGTGTATCTTGTGCATGCAGAATGTTTTTGAGATCTACAAGAGAACCTCCAAAAGACATGTAACACGCCATGGTCGGTAGATCCTCCCCTAGTACCATAGATGAACATTGAGTGATGTAAAAGAAAACATTTTAGGACAGATAACTGAAATGTAGTTTGTCTTCTACGATTCTTTTTTAATTTGTAAAATTATGTTCATGAAACCACCTTCGTGGTTGACCGCATTGCGGTCAAACATGCTAGGTCATTTTCACCGAATTCACATAGTTTCTATGGACACTGAAATAATTATCTTTCAGTCAAACATTTGGAGATGCACCAGTTTGTAAGAATTCTAATGTATTGCAAAATATTATTCTAATTTTTTAATATGTGGATGAATTTGGGAGAAAATTTCACTACTTTGGCCGAGCTGCATACCGGAGTCTCTGAATTTGAATGACTTTTATACTGGACGAAATATTTCTGAAATTTCAAAATCCTGGTGTAGGCAGCTAGATAATTTATGGCGTTTATGAAGAGTGCATGTCCGAATTGACTATCAGGAACTCCCCAATTGCCTAGTAAGGAATTAGTTATGTCAAAGTCTTATCTCCCATGGGAGGCTCGATCCTCCAGGTCACTACACTCGTTGCTCCACGCAGAGTCGCAGACAGTCACACCACCCAAAGCGGCCTTGTCCTAATATCTTCCGTCGTCATCCTTGACCACCCAAAGTCCTCCGCCCTATCTCCCGCATTTCGATGGAGCAAGCGCCGTCAGGAAAGCCCACCATGGAAGCTCCTCCTCATGATCTCTCAACATGGTCCAAATTGAGGTTACTCATTTCTTATTATTTTAATATTGTATACCTTATTTCTAGATGCTACAAACTGTTGGGCAAGGTTGGTGGTCGTCACTAACGCAACCTTCATTTTGCTCATTGATGGAGTTGTATTTAGTACCTACACTACAAGAAAGATGATTATCCCCCGTTAGTTTCTAATGTGGGTTGGCTTGAATTACTTAGTGTTGCGCACCTAGGAGGGCAGCACGCTTGTTGTTTTGCAGGAGCACAAGCCTTGGTGGATGCGGTTGAATCTATAAAGTCCAGATTTACTGGAAACAAACATTGATAATTGTAAGCTTGGTGGAGGCGAAACAACAATGAGGCACCTGTGTTCTGAAGACGAAGTTTGTCCCACTGTTGCCATATGTGATAGATTTCAGAAGAGCAACAGTGCCAGCTATGTTTGCCTGGCTTGGTGTCACCCTCGGGCCTCGCTCAGTCTCTCTTACTACTACTTCGTTTAGAAGCTTGAAACATCTAATGAATCAGGTTTTGATATATTTGAATAATCACGCTAAGCCAACGACCGCTCCCGTGTCGTCCCCCAGGGCGACACCGGGGCGAACCCTAGCGCGCCGCCACAAGCTCGACGCCGGTGAGGACCGCGGTGACGGCGGGCCCGACGCCAAAGGCGCAGGGCGTGGTGGTTCGCGTTTGTGGCTTTCTGCGTGGCTGGGGAAGTGGCAGGGGCGCTGCACGTGCGCGGCAGCTGGGGCGGCGCCCCCGGCTGTGCGGCGGCGTCTGCCTCCCCTTTGGCGTTCCGGCAAGGAGGTGCTCCCGCCCTTGGTGCTGGGTGGAGGCGGCCCGCCGTGGATCTGGGATCCCGCCCAGATCCGCTGCCAGCTCGGCTTCTGGTGTCGTGCGAGCAGCGGTGCCAAGCGAAAGCTTGCTCTTGCCATGGCCGGAGCCGGCAGCGACGGCGCCCGCGGGCGTCGTCTACTTCATGAAGGCGTTGTCGTGGTACGGGGGAAACCCTCGACTCGGGTATTCCCGGTCGGACGATGTTGGCGGCTTGTCGTCATGTCCCTTCTGTGGGCATCGTTGATGGAGTCGGACTTGGCTGGAAGGACCAGTGAGGAGTAGGCGGTGGTGTCTTTGGTGGTGTTTGTGCATTCTTCGTGGCCACGATGCTCGTGCTTCTACGGAGGGGCTGGAAGCTCTCCTCTGACGTCGGTTAACGGCTCGGGCTAGTGCCAGTGAAGGTTCTTGGTGTCGACTCGGCTGCGTGACGCCCTTCGATCACGCTGTTGGCGGTTGTGTAACGCCTCGGCGACGCATGGCCCTTCGTCCGGAGTGGACTCGACGATGTGCTGCACTTCGGCTGCTCCAACACCATTGTGGTTGATCTCGGCGGATTGAACCTCTTCGTCTATGGCGGGGATGTTTCTGGTGCACTGGCGTCCAACGGTAGCTGGAAGACGATGAGGGATGAAGGCCCTCCCTGCGGGGTTGTAGTGTTGTGTCGTGTTCTTCTCTCTTGTTGTTTCTAGCTGTGTTTTCTTTTCTTTTCTTGTATCTTCTCTGTTACTTGCCGGCATTTGTCCCGGTTTCCTCTTAATGAAAAGGGAGCAGTGCTCGCTGCTTTACGTAAAAAAATCAGGTTTTGATAGTTTTGCTTTTGTCTGAAGCGATACCAAGAGCTAGATGCTTCATTTGGCCAATGTAGTTCCAGCCGACAAGAATGTTCAATTTTCTTTATTAAAGAATGTTCAATACATCATGTAGATTAAATATAATATAAGGTGATTGTTGATTATAGCTACCTCTTTCTGGTCTGATCATTGGCTGCACGGTATGATCCCCAAGGATCAGTATCCTGCTCTCTTCAAGCACAGCAAATGATCTGAGCTTCTTTGGACCAGCGTCAAGATTTCCAATCTCACCGTTCTCTGTGCAGTTTTTCTCTTCTTTTTTCATTGCTCTCTCTTAATAAAATGAACACAGCGCTGGTGCTTTCGTAAAAAATGTATTACTTCATTCGATTGATCAGTTGTAAACTGTAATGATTAATTCTGTAGGTAAGTAATACTATATTTGAATGTTAACAGTCATTGATTTAAATCCACTCTCTGATGTTTATAAATCTGCAAAATATTTGTAGCAGTATTACACAACTGCTGCGAACTGTCAGCTTGAAAAAACCTGTAACTGTAACAACCCTACATTTCTTCCATCCATTTTGCAGCATTTCTGCCCACAAGCTGAAGTGCACCAAAAACACCACCGTAGTTACTTAAGATGTTTTTCTCAAAAAACAAAGACGTTACTGAAGATGTGCACATAATGTTCTTTTCTTGGGAACTAAGATCTCCACATAATCAAATTGTCACCATGGTGCAGTCGCAGTCTGCCGCATGGCTTGAATAATCTTTTTCTGCTTCGACTCTATCTCTTCCATCTCGGCCTCCGCCGCCTTCAGATCATCCTCTAGAGTCGCCAGCTTCGACACGAGGGTTCTCATCTTCTCCGGGAAACAACCCTTCTCAACATTGACCTCTTCGTAGCCCTTGCGGTCCACCGACGGTCGTTGATCTATTGATGATCGCACGCCACTAATATCTTCGATATCTGGATCTGGGGATCTCATGCCATTGACATCGTCTAGTGACGGAGTATCAACATTTGACTTCACCCTACGCCTGGTGTAGCACTGATAGTTTGCTGGTACCTTTGGAGTTCTTTTCATAGCAGAGCCACGTCTTCCCTGAACCCTGTAATATTTTTTGGACGATTCAGGTGCTTAAGTCAGACACACTTGAGATCTGTGTTATCACAGTGTACTCACGAAAAAAACAAGAGTTGAAATACCTTGTCTTTCGGCCATCAGCATCGGGTACCTATCGAGTCACATATTATTCTTAGTTAGTCTAACATGAATAAGATTTTTTTTGACAAACACATGAATTTGATATATTAACATGTGTTTCTTTCAAGCTTTGAGTAACGAAAATGTCTAACATGAAGCTATTTGAAAAGATTTCATTTAGTATGCTTACCGCCGGGTCAAAATCGACATCTTTGTCCCTTTCGCCGTCACTATCACTGCAGCTGTTGTAAGACAATACCGGTTTCTTCCTCTGTAAAACAACCAGTCAAAGCAGAGAAATGAAACTAAAGATAGCAAATATTCTAGATCTCTGAAGCATTATGCGTTCATAACTGGAAGCTCTGTTTATATGCAAAAAAAACTGAAAGCTCTGTTTATATGTTCTAATTTCCCCTGACAAGACATGTTCATAAAAGAAGTATAAACACAAAGATGTATCTTACTTTGCAAGTCTGGCCTCTCTGTGCACACTCTTTAATACGACGGCCTTTAATCTTGTTTGGCTCACTCTCCATGTTCTCAGGCCTGACGACCTGCCATGATGAGATATAAGATTTGCAATGTAAGGAATAAATATTGTAGCAATGTGAAGACATCATTTCTTTCATTGTAGGTAGTGATGCTCGGAATGAAGCCATATCTCTGCTCTATTTTTTAGTGCGTACGTACGAACTAAAGCAACAGAACACTTACGTTCAAAGGAACAAAATCAACCTCGCTGTATTGTTCATTGCAGTCATCAGTTCCGACAGACTTTTGACCGAAAACATTAGCGATCCCCTCACCCTGCGATCGTCAGGTTCTTATTATTGTGTCACATGAAGGTTTAAATTTGTAATACGACAAAACAACATATGTATTTATACCAGTTGCTACGGTGCTAATGGGCACTGTAACTCTACAAGAAACATCAAATACATATACTCCCTCCGTCCAATAAAGGATGTCTCAACTTGATCAAAAATTGGATGTATGTAGACATGATTTAGTGTATAGATACATCTAAATTTGATAGAAAATGTGACATCTTTTGTTGGACAGAGGGAGTACTAGTGTTTCAGTGTGACCAAACATTCAGAAAGAAGAGGGAAAAGCTAAATCAAATTGCTGTCAGAAAGGGCTACTGGAGAGGAGGCCTCATGACTATCTTCGTCAAAACCTCCTAAAAGGACAGCATATAAAGTGAGCCCAGATCAATCGATTGTGAGGATGGATCTTGCGAACACAAATCTAGGATGATCTTGTTCCTACCGCGTGGCAACGCGTTCTACAACACTTGGCGATAATCTAGTATCTGTCAGAAGCGCTGGAGTTTAGATGAGAACCATGGCATTCTATTAATCGAAGGATCGAGAGGAGCACAGAAACGAAAGAAAGTTAAAGGCGTTGATGGTACAAATGCATGCACGGGAGTTGAAAGAGAGAAAACTTGCATCCAGTGGCTGGTCGGTCGCCATGGCTTGACTCTGGGAGAAGGAGCCCTGCCTGTGGTTAGCTCCGATCGATCTGTTTGAAAACGAGAGAAATAGGGGTAGCCGGGTAGGGTATATATCAGAACGGAAGCAATGCGGCCGTTTGATTTACGGCTACAGCCTCCACGATCTCCATGTCGTGCAGGCGGGAGTGGGGCTGCCCACGACCCAAGCAGGAGAGAGGTGGATAATCCATGCGAATTACAAAATAGAAAGCGTTAAAAATTAATTCGCACTTTCCATAAGAGCTAACAGTCATACCATTCATTTCCATCCAGCGGGAGACGCAGATAAATGTTTGGGACGCCGGCTAAATCAGAGGATTCTTCCTTCCATGCTTGGCTGGTTTGTTGCCATTTCCACCCCCCATCATATCAGGGTTACCTGTTAGCGAATTAGTTTTTTTGTTACTTGGCCTGTAACAAGACTGATGCTTGTTGTGGTACTGGAAATCGGAGGGGAGACTCTCTTTCTTCAAACAAACAAAAAACTCATAATCTAAATCTAGTTTCCAGGATCCATATTTTCAGGTGTTTACATTATGGTTTGAGGTGCGAAAAAGGTATCTTGCATGCACTTCGACTACTATGTAACATTTAAATTATGGATTCTAGAGAACTGAATGAATGCGCAACTCTAGAATTGCAGCTGTGACAACCAACTTTGTTACCTACTATTATATTTGAAAGAAATATGTTCCTCTTCCATATAGTTTTAGTTCATATTAATATTTAAAGCTTAGATGTAAAAAAAGATACACGCTGCATTTGTTTTTGGAAACTTACGTGCATTTATTTTGGAAAATCGTAGGCTGATAACATTCACTTCCATGTATTTCTTGTGCTAAATATTTATGATTATTATTTAGATCAATGTGGAAATTTTAAGCAATTTTCTATGGAAAATAAAATTGTGTCCTATCTTCATATTGTGGAACAACGCCGTATTCACTTTCATATGTATAGAACTGCTCGCCTTTATTCTAAGGAAAATAATATGGTGTATTATCTTCTTATACTAAGTTTATATAATATATATATATATATATATCTGATTTATGTTTACACTCAAATTAAAAATCTAGTTTTGTTGTGATGATTTTTGTATGCTCAACCATGCACATTTTTCAAAAAGAAAAAGGAAAAATATGGACATGTGAACTTCATACATGTCGATCAGTTTATATTGTAGCAGACATTTCGACGCTAGTTCTAGCTACATAGCCACCTAGCAAGCAAACAATTAGGTTCTACTCCCTCCATTTAGAAATATAAAATGTTTTAGTTTTTGTCTAGATTCACATATATCTATCTATAGATATGTTCTAGTGTGCGTGTTCACTTATTTAAGTGTGCATCTAGTCAACATGTACAAAGACTAAAACATGTTATATTTTAAAAACCAAGAGAGTAGGTAGCCAGCCGGTCATCCAGCAAACGTTATAGTATTTCTTTTTCTGAACTGATCGTCTAGCCTATTAGACACGTATATTTATGCTAATGTTGAATAGAGGTTAGTTACTCAATTTGGCATATTGTTTCGTGATCTTTCTAGTGTTTTGATAGGAAATGGTTTTGCATATCTTGAGTATTTTGCTACTGTTTTTGACATGAATATGATGCTGCCATGCTTGTTTAAGAATTGTGTAGCTAGTTTTGATGCATAGATTAGCCTCCCTATAGTTCTTACAACCTATATTATGAGTATTATTGGTCAGAATTAATTTTTTGTATAGTTGTTAAAAAAAAATTGGTAACGGCGTAGCGCTGATGGTCAACTCGCCCAAATATAGCGGAAACTTTTTCAGGTGTGTTGGGCAGATTTCCCCAACCACCTGTAAGGATACTCTTACGTCCCTATTGTTAGAGAGAAATCCATTGAGATCATGAAATTTGGAGCTATAACCCATGCATGCACGCACTAAACTAATGAGCCAATAGCCATTAAGTCAACACTTTCGATGGCGTTAGTCCTATGGTACTTGTCAATTTCTCTAGCATCAATGTCACATGGGTCTATCTACCACCACCAAGTATCGAAACATCGCTACTCAGAGGCTCCCACCTACCTTGTGTTTAAAAGGACCGCCCTTCCCTTTCCCTCTCCATTCTCCATTTCATCAAAACACACCCTCGAACACATGTCCTAAAACACATGCAACCAATGTGTTTGAGATCTTCATGATTCCAATATTTCTGTGGGAGTAGGAGACATTAGGAATCTATCAAGATGCACAGAGGGATATGAAAAGACAACGGCTTGTGCTCTCACTGGGTATAACAAAACAAGTGTATCTCGTGCATCCAAAATGTTTTCAAGATCCACAACAAAACCTCCAAAAGACATGTAACTCGCCATGATCGTTAGATCCTCCCTTACGGTGATAGATGAACAATGAGCGATGTAGAAGAAAACATTTTAAGAGACGGAATTGAAAAGTAGTTTGTCAGATGCAAGGCTTTTAATTTGTAAAACTTTGTTCAAGAAACCACCTTCGTGGTTGAACGCATTGCGACATCAAACACGCAGGGCTGTTTTAACTGAATTCACATAATTTCGATAGACACTGAAATAATTATCTTTCAGTCAAAACATTCATACTATTGCAAGATATTCTTTTAATTTTTAAATATGGGGATGAATTTGGGAGAGAATTTTACTACTTTGGCCGAACTGGATATTGAAATCTCTAAATTTAATGACTTTTATAGTGGACGAAATATTTCTGAAATTTCAAAATCTTGGTGTAGGTGGCTAGATAATTCATGGCGGCTATGAAGAGTGAATGTCAGAATTGATTGCGAGGAACTCCCCAATTTCCTAGTAAGGAATTAGTTATGTCAAAGTCTTATCTCCCATTGGAGGATTCGATCCTCTAGGTCGCTACACTCGTTGCTTCACGCAGACAGTGGGTCAGACGCATAGGCGCAGGACATACAACATGGCCTTGCCTGATCACCCCAGCATCTTCTACCGTCATCATCCACCACCCAAAGTCCTCCACCACGTCTCCTGCATTTCGATGGAGCAAGCGCCGCCATTAAAGCCCGCCATGGAAGCTCGTCCTCATGATCTCAACATAAACCACCACGTCTCCTGCATTTCGATGGAGCAAGCGCCGCCATTAAAGCCCGCCATGGAAGCTCGTCCTCATGATCTCAACATAAACCATGAAACAAGAAGTATGCAAATGTAGAGTTCAAGTGATGAGATGGGGTTGCCATGGGGAATGAGTTCGACTCACTAGATTCAGCTTTGGCGAGCTGGTTCTAGGGCTCTATGCGTGTATACAAAACAAGATGCAGCTTCTGTTTGCCATGTTTAATTTGTAATGGTTGTTGTAGGAACTACAAGATGTTTTCAGTTTCTTTGCATAATATCTCCACTTCTTCCTGTAATATGTTGTAATTGCAGCATTTCGTTTGCACCATTTGGAGCAACCGTAACTTGTTTTTTTATACCATTCTCGCAAAAAAACATGTTTTTAGACGGAAGGCTGAATCTTGCTTCACGATTTTGGCCGATAAGTTTTGTTTCACGAGTGCATGGTTAAGGCCAATTTCTGCTTAAGTAAATTTTTTAATAGCACTTATAAGGATTCATCTATGGTCAATATTTCCGGTATGAGTTACTTACACTCTCCGTTTCACATTATAAGATGTTTTAGGTGTATCACATGTTGTCTAGATTCACCCTAAAGTGTGTACGTATGAATGTGAAAATATGGCTAAAAAATTTATACAGTAAAACAGAGGGAGTAGTAGTACGTCACTAATGCACATCCTACCGTGGCCACACACACCTAGCGCTTCTATATTGTGATGATCGTGTGGCTTGTAGTTACTATCTCCATCTATGTCTATAAAGAGACACGTTTCCGCTCCCACTCAGACATGAATACCAACGTTGGGGGTCTAAATTCCCTAACCTCATATGCAAGATTCATGGAGCTAGACACATGGATTTGTCATCATGATGGTTCAATAGGAAATTAGTGTTATGAGAAATTCAATGAAATGCTACGTACGTGGAACCTTTTTTCGTGGGATTACGAGGCAAGAGGAAATGGTTGAAATCGAGAGATGACGCAGTGACCAGCAGGTAAAGCCATTCCAGTGAGAGAAAGAAAGTGTGCCGGGCAATCTGCTCGCATCTTCTGGTTAGACTAAGATGGACACACCCGGCACGTTCACTTAGTTTTCGTGCAAATGGAGATCCAGGTACAACATGTCATGTACATACCTATCCACTTGTAGTTCACCAAGAATTATTACTGCAGCATGCTCCTGGAAAGGGAAAACTTAGTAACGAATTACACATGCATATCGGTGATGTGAGCTGCTACGGCCTAGTAGTACGCAACACCCTTGTCATCGCGACCGGTTTTACATCACGTTTCCTCCCAATAAATAAGTTGTAAATTACTATTTTTAGTCATGTCCCTATACCTACTCAGTAACACAAAGAAGAGTAATGGTGAGAGAAATTTTGGTGGAAGCGAGACTGTGTCTTCTTCATTTTCAGTCTCGATATCACTATCTTCGACACGATGAGATGACGAGAAACAGAGAATAGGAGCCAACAACAACCAGATAAAAAGCATGACAAAACATTGTTTGATTCAAAGGAACTTCATAGGATTTTTTTAGGATTCTATCCCATGATTTTTTTCCTAGTCTATATGTGGGAGCAGCAGCTTCTTGTGAGGTATCAGTGAACATTCTAGAACTTGTAGAGAGATCCATACTGGAGTGAACTCTAGCTGTCAATCTCTTTTGGTCATCAGTGGAATTTGTGTTCAACCTACCCCTAGGAGGAAGGAGAGGTGCAGAGTCAACTCTTCTGAGCCAAAGATCACATGTTTCAGGAGCTTTTGATAATCTCTTTACATGAATTTATTTTGAAGAAGACATTGGGCGCTTACTAAAAGTATGTGATGAAGTCCCATTGGCAGTTGTTGCAAAAAAAAACAGGGTGAGGAATCTAGCTACAAGAGAGTATGTGATGATAAGGAAAAGAAATGTTATCATGAAATGAGAATTCCTTACAGTACCTAGACCTCTGGAAACATACAACTTTCACAACATTGATGATATGCTAGTATTAGCTTGTATTGGCCTATCAACACTTTCATTTAAATGTGCTTCACCATTTATCATCCACGTACAACTCAATTTTCTGAAATTTATGATTTATACAACATCAGAACAGGCACAAATGTGAAACATTTTAAGCTATAGAGAATCATACCATCAAGTCCACAATCCATATATATTCCAACACAACTTTGGTTGTATGAACAACCAAGAAGTTTTCCCTCAGGTACATTTAAATCTGCTAATGTTGACCAGCCAACATCAATCGCATCATGACATATGACAGGTTCCCATGAAAGAACCTACAAGCAAAATGATAGCATTCAATTATTTTGTTTCTACCTCATTGCTCGAAGTTTTGAATGATGATATTCACAGGTTAATAAAGCATCTACCTTTAAGATTTCATGTAATCCACAAAGAAAGTGTTTTACCGTCACCGTTGAATGTCATAGCACGAACACGTTAGCCTGAAAAGTAAGAAAGCTTGCAATAAGAAACTTGAACTCAACAGAGGATTTACACAGCAAAAAAATCTAAGTTCCGAAATCTCAATGGACATTCCTTCGTCGATATAAATTTTCAGGTAGTATACAACATCTGATCTGTATCATGGCAAGCTTTACCAACTCACGAGTCCAGGTATAAATGCATGAAATCAATGACTAAGGCTGATCTATATGTTATCTTGACTCCTTGCAGAGAGTCATGTTCAAGGTTTTGGTTACCGAAATAAAAAAATTCCCGAGGGGGCTCGGGATTCCAGAAATCCCGGAAATTTACCGGACGAATTTAAAAAGTAAATTTCGAATTCAAATTAACTTTAAAGAGTTAACTACGCGCTCAACTGTAACTAAACATATCCTCCTGGTCGGCACAGTGGTAAGCCCTCCGTATAGCACCTAGCAGGTCTCTAGTTCGAGTCTGGCTCCAGGTATATTTTTGCAAAATTATGAAGATTAATCACAAGACATGGCTCAAAAAATAATATAAGTGGTGGGCTCGAACCCAGGACCTGTGGTACAGGAAATAAGTCGTTGGTTCGCTGCCGCTGGGCTGCCTAAGTAGAACTGTATTGGAATATAGGATACAGTCTATTTATCACAGTTGTTTGGAGTTCAAATTCAATTTTTTCAAAAATTCTCGAAATTTTTTGCCTGGGAATCCCATTTCCCGGGGGTGCTCGGGAAACCCGGTTACCGGCCGGTAACCAAAACCTTGGTCATGTTTAGGCAGAGTTCACAAAGGGTAAACGAAATTCAGAACGATTGAACTTAGTTTGAATTAAACTTCCTTGAAAGCTTATGGTCGAATGGTCCTACTGCTTAACACAAAGTCTTAAAACTCTACACATATAATTTTGCCAGATGACTACATAATTTCTAGGAGTAGTACCCTCTCTGTCCTGGTTTATGGGCACAATTCCAATTTCATGCAGTCCTAAATAATTAAGGCACAATTTATTAATTGATTCCTTTAACTGTACATGTGATCCTGTCTCTCTCTCTACCATGTATGCGTGTGTGAGCATGCCTGTTTTCTTTTCTTGGCTCATTCTCCGCTTTAATTTCACCAACGAGAGCGATGCATGTGTAGGTAGAATCAACATTCTAAATTAACTACTTCCTTTAATTTTGGCAATGAATCATATAGTTTTAACCTCAATCAAAAATTATTTAGGGTCCATAGATTTGCTATGTGTGCCTATTAAACAAGGACGGACGGAGAAAAGTTGTGGTGAGAATAAATTGGGTGGAGCCAAGGCCTTGACCACCACACCCTGCCCAAAATGCAGCTTCCGCTCCTCATCCTCGTTGTGCTCCTCCTTGCATGGCTGGTGCCGATGCTCTATCGTCATCCCGTGCCGGTCATGCAAACCGACATGCTCGACGTCGCCGTGCTCCCCTCCAGCGCACACGCTTCGATCTCCACTGACCGCCTACCCTCCACCTCCACTCCCGGACTTCCTGTCGTCGGAGCAGGGTCGGCATGCGAGCTACAAGTCCTTGGTCCCGGTCCTCTTAGTTTGTGAATAAACATCATTTTTAATTTCATTACAAAAATTTGAACTTAAATTCGAATTTCCTGGAGAATTTTGACGCCTTGTCCTATAAAATGGATGAAATCTATAGTCCTATGTCCTATAAAATGGATAAAATATATTGCCTCCACAACCATTCAACACATGTATAGTAGAACCTTCTTGTCTTCCGCAGGCGTGCCAGGCATTAGCACCGACGAACACTGTAAAATGCTCCTCGCTGCCGGCCTAGTGAGCACAAGAGCTCCACACTTCAGTATCAGATAATGTTTCTCTAGGAAAAACGCTGCTCGTATTTCATATGTGCCTCAATGGCGCCTTACCTCGCCCGTCCACGGTGTTAGGGAACTCGTCCCCGTATTCAGATTCCGTGAACTCCCCCACTCCCACCCCCACCCGCGCATCATCGTCGCATCGAGCACGCTTGTCCAGAGGAGCAGGAGGGAACGGATTCCAAGAGAAATACAGAGAGGGACAAGGCGAGGTGATAAAGACACCAGAGGACTACTCGCCGTTTCTCGAGCCGTTTGAGTTGGCTGAGCGTGAGGGGATACCGTGGATGCCATAGAGACTCTATGCGAGACCAAGTAGGCTGATCAGGAGAATGACCAAGACACTATTATAAATCTCCTGCTTGTTACCCACGTGTCGGCATGTGATCCTTCCATTGGTTGTTGGAATTGTAATTAAGCCTTCGGATTGTGATGACGTTTCTAGCAGTCAATATATCCATACAAACCGCGCGCCACCACCCGTATCTTTACACGATACATGTTTCGTCTACCCTCACACTCACACATGCATACCGACATTGTGTATAAAAGTCCCAAAGCTTGATGGTATATGTGCTAGCTGCATGGAGTTCACAGCGATATTGGTTCTTCTAATCTTCCGTAAAAATTGGTTTGTCTAATCTCCATGAAGGTTCTTCTAACCTTCATATAGTTCACACCTACATTGGTTCTTCTAATCTCCATGATGCGGCAATGAAAGAGAAAAGTATCATGAGAAGCTCAAAGAGATGCTACACCGTACCTTTTTCTTCGTGGGATTAGGAGGCTCAGGGAAATCGTTGAAATCCAGAATCAACAAACCAACGGCAAGATAGATCCGTGACGGTGCTGACAAGGAGCTGTTGAGGGCAGCCTTGGGAGTTCCATCTGGTTAGCTGAAGACTGCTACACCCCGCCTGCTGACTTCTTTTTCAGACTCGTATTAAACATGTACAGCTTCGCTTCTTTTTCGACCTGTAGTTATCTCGTCGTTCTGGAATTAGTAACGCAGACGCTTTCAATTTGAAGGCAGAATTAGTTGCAACATCCCTGCTTGGTGATGATCTAGTACGGAGCAGGAAGCGATGTTAGATTTGCAACACACCTAGCATCAACTGGTTTTATATTACTTTCCTCCCAACAAGTTACAAATCACAAATTTCCAATTAATCGTGTGTCCATGCCTCCTCAGCGAAGTTAGATTTGCGACATCCCTCCTCCCGCTATTCTTCGCCTTCATACAATGACCAGAAGCACATGAATGACGTGAGATCCATCTCCTTCAGATTTGCAACATCCCTCCTCCCAACAAGTTACAAATCACAATTTCCATTCGACTTTTCCCTAGTTTTTAGATCAACGACTTTAGACTTGCAACTCAACCGGTTTTATATTACTTTCCTCCAAACAAACAAGTTATTAAATATTTTTTCTTAACAGAGGGTCCACTACAGGAGTAACAGCCCAGAGCCCGACGGCCACCGTCGGCCTAAGGCCGTCGGGCTGTGATCCATCGGGCTCACGCCGTGGCCGTCGGCGTCGCAAATACCGTCGGGCTCATCCGTCGGCCTTATAACTACAAATTTAGTCAGCAATGCCGTCGGGCTCATAGATGGCTCTACCAAATTTTTTTTCAAAATTTTTTTTTCAACTTTTTTATTATTATTTTAACTCCAATTTAGTCATATATTTAATTTCATATCACACACTTAATCATAATCTTAGCTCAAACTATCCACTCACACACTTAATCATAATCTTAGCTCAAACTATTCACCCTTAGTCAAACTTCCCAGACGGTCACCCATCTTTAGAGTGCTCCAGGCCAAGCACGCTTAACTATTGAGTTCTATTCAAATGAGATTCCAGTTGAGATGTCATACCTTGTTGCTATTAGTATGATAGCAATCATATTAACCCTCATCTCAGATATTATATTTTTTAATCTTTAAAATTTCAAAAATAAGATTTGAATAAACAAAATAACTATGTTTAATAATACTTGAATAATAATAATAATAATCAATTATTTTATTTTTGTTTTATCTTTTCCTTTAATAAGAAATAATTCATATCTTCATATTGATATATCAGAATTTAATAAATAAAATGTCTATATCGATCATAAAAATGAGAGGAATCCAAATATGACATCCATGCCATCATTTTCATAATGAATAATGTCAAAATGGAGAGCACTTTTTCATAATGAGAGGGTTTCTTTTTTTGAGTACTTTTTCATATTTTTCCATTTCTTTCAAAAAACGGTCAAAATGGAGAGCATGGCTATTCATCAAAAGTGGTCGAATTTTTCAAAACTATTGACGGTTCTATGTTGTAACCACTACTTGTGTACCTTAAAATTATTTTTGTAAGAACTTCAGAGCAAACTATCACACAGTTGTAGTTCAAATTTGAATTACTTCCGGAAAATTGACATAAAGTCAATTAAAGAGGCAAATTTAGATAGAAAGCAAGGAAAATCCTCATATTAAGTTATTATCCATAAAATATGTTCTACTCTTTGTGAAAATTAAATGGGTGTCACTTTGGACCATATTTTATGTACTTGCTTCACAAAAAAGTCATTTTTCACACTTAAAAAATGGAAAATGATATTTCTAAAAAGAATTTTGAAAATCGCTTCGGTGACGTTGTTTCCCATACCATGACACACATATGTGCTGAATATGGGCACTTTATCACAAACTATGACATGATAATGGTCATACATTGGTCATTTGTCTTGAAACCTATGCATGTTTATAGATGTTTGACATTTTTGTGAAGTTTCGTTTTGAAAAGTTTGCCAAAAATCAAGTTTATCATTTTTCCTATTAACTAGTACACGTAAAAGGACTTCATGCCAAAGGGTTTCTTTTTTTGAGTACTTTTTCATATTTTTCCATTTCTTTCAAAAAACGGTCAAAATGGAGAGCATGGCTATTCATCAAAAGTGGTCGAATTTTTCAAAACTATTGACGGTTCTATGTTGTAACCACTACTTGTGTACCTTAAAATTATTTTTGTAAGAACTTCAGAGCAAACTATCACACAGTTGTAGTTCAAATTTGAATTACTTCCGGAAAATTGACATAAAGTCAATTAAAGAGGCAAATTTAGATAGAAAGCAAGGAAAATCCTCATATTAAGATATTATCCATAAAATTTGTTCTGCTCTTTGTGAAAATTAAATGGGTGTCATTTTGGACCATATTTTATGTACTTGCTTCACAAAAAAAGTCATTTTTCACACTTAAAAAATGGAAAATGATATTTCTAAAAAGAATTTTGAAAATCGCTTCGGTGACGTTGTTTCCCATACCATGACACACATATGTGCTGAATATGGGCACTTTATCACAAACTATGACATGATAATGGTCATACATTGGTCATTTGTCTTGAAACCTATGCATGTTTATAGATGTTTGACATTTTTGTGAAGTTTCGTTTTGAAAAGTTTGCCAAAAATCAAGTTTATCATTTTTCCTATTAACTAGTACACGTAAAAGGACTTCATGCCAAAGGGTTTCTTTTTTTGAGTACTTTTTCATATTTTTCCATTTCTTTCAAAAAACGGTCAAAATGGAGAGCATGGCTATTCATCAAAAGTGGTCGAATTTTTCAAAACTATTGACGGTTCTATGTTGTAACCACTACTTGTGTACCTTAAAATTATTTTTGTAAGAACTTCAGAGCAAACTATCACACAGTTGTAGTTCAAATTTGAATTACTTCCGGAAAATTGACATAAAGTCAATTAAAGAGGCAAATTTAGATAGAAAGCAAGGAAAATCCTCATATTAAGTTATTATCCATAAAATATGTTCTACTCTTTGTGAAAATTAAATGGGTGTCACTTTGGACCATATTTTATGTACTTGCTTCACAAAAAAAGTCATTTTTCACACTTAAAAAATGGAAAATGATATTTCTAAAAAGAATTTTGAAAATCGCTTCGACGACGTTGTTTTACATACCATGACACACATATGTGCTGAATATGGGCACTTTATCACAAACTATGACATGATAATGGTCATACATTGGTCATTTGTCTTGAAACCTATGCATGTTTATAGATGTTTGACATTTTTGTGAAGTTTCGTTTTGAAAAGTTTGCCAAAAATCAAGTTTATCATTTTTCCTATTAACTAGTACACGTAAAAGGACTTCATGCCAAAGGGTTTCTTTTTTTGAGTACTTTTTCATATTTTTCCATTTCTTTCAAAAAACGGTCAAAATGGAGAGCATGGCTATTCATCAAAAGTGGTCGAATTTTTCAAAACTATTGACGGTTCTATGTTGTAACCACTACTTGTGTACCTTAAAATTATTTTTGTAAGAACTTCAGAGCAAACTATCACACAGTTGTAGTTCAAATTTGAATTACTTCCGGAAAATTGACATAAAGTCAATTAAAGAGGCAAATTTAGATAGAAAGCAAGGAAAATCCTCATATTAAGTTATTATCCATAAAATATGTTCTACTCTTTGTGAAAATTAAATGGGTGTCACTTTGGACCATATTTTATGTACTTGCTTCACAAAAAAAGTCATTTTTCACACTTAAAAAATGGAAAATGATATTTCTAAAAAGAATTTTGAAAATCGCTTCGACGACGTTGTTTTACATACCATGACACACATATGTGCTGATTATGAGCACTTTATCACAAACTATGACATGATAATGGTCACACATATGTGTTAAAACTATTGCATATTTGTATATGATTGATATTTTTTGTAAAGTTTTGTTTTAAAAAGTTGCCAAAACTCAAATTTATCATTTTTTTAAAAAACTAGTACACGTCAAAAGACTTCATGCCAAAGGGTTTCCTTTTTTTAGTATTTTTTCATATTTTTTTTGAATGTAATCTAATTTTTTGAGAAAAACTGAAAAACTGTATAGTGAGGCCGACGGTTATACCGTCGGGCTTACAATGTGATCTAATTTTTTGAGAAAAACTGAAAAACTGTATAGTGAGGCCGACGGTTATACCGTCGGGCTTACAATGTGATCAGGTCGCTTCGTCCAGGACGCCCACGCGGGGGAGACGGGGGGAGAAGTCCGACGGTGTTTTGACGCCGACGGTGGCCGTCGGGCTCACATTAGAACGCCGACGGTGTTTTGAGCCCGACGGTGTTTCTCTGGCCGTCGGTGCTAGATTGTGACGCCGACGGCCCCGACGTTTGGCCGTCGGCGTTATAATTGCCGTCGGGCTGGTCTGCCACTCCCGTAGTGGTCCCTAGCTATCTCTCAGGAACATAAAGAACAGTTTATAGTCAAGAGTAAAGTGGGTAGGACCAAGAGGGTGCCTCCTCTATCTAATCAAAACTGAGAACAGTCAATGTGTGTCTAACAATAGTACATTTATATTTCGATGAATCATATTTTGACACATGCCCTATTGTGTTTCAATTTTCCAATATTATTTTCGGTAGCTTATAAAGTATAGTATTCAATAGCTCCGGTAGACCATGTACAACGCAGGTGCTAAGGTTGGATGCTTAAGGGAAAAAAAACCCGGTTTTTTGGCTGCGTCAAGAGTCATCGGATGCTTGAGAAAGGGAATGAGTGTCTAGTTAGGATCCGATGCCTCGTCGGTGCTAAAGAAAATAACTGCTATTTCTTCTGCACAGGGCTGAACGAGTCCCCAACCAAAGCACCGCGCTAGATCTGCTAGCGTTGGAGCAAACGAAATTTCGTCAGATGCTAGCTGACGGTGCAGCATTCTCTCCCCTTAAGCACCTTTTTAGTTAAGCCCCTTGCATTGTACATGTCCTTAGTAGATTTTGTTGTTGCTGTTATAAGAAATTTTGAGTTAAACTTGCTCACCGCCGCTGTTAATTTTGAGTTAATTTTGTTGTACGGTACCATACATGCACCCTACACTTCAAATCGGACAACGAGTTTATATCATACTACTAGTATTTATAATCAGGGACATGATGAACTGAGCGATCGTTCCGGTGGTTGTTGCAACAGTAACTAAGCCGCTGGATTGTGATAACGTGGCTATCAGTTAATATCGCCATGCAAACCCCCACCATCCATGTCTTTAAAAAGGCATATGTTTCATCTACATTCAAACTCACACATGAATACGAACATGTAGTTCATCGTAAGCTAGCCTCATGTAGTCAAAACCTAGATTGGTTCTTATGATCTCCATGATGCACCAACGAAATAAAATACCATCATGTGAAGCTCAAAGAAATGCCATATTTAAAATGTTTTCATGGGATTAGGAGGCGTGAGGAAATCGGTGAAATCGTGAATTAAGGAGTCAATCGCGGTAGAAATCCATGATGGTTCCCAGAAGGAAGCACTGAGCGCGGGCTGGCGGAGCCGCATGCCTGCTTCTTTTTTCATGCTGAAGGAGATCGTGATGAGCAGAAGAATGACGTGAGAATGCGAAATCCATCCATCCACCGCCATCAGGGACACAGGCGTTGTGTCCGACACACTTCAATTCGGTTTGAAAATGGGTCTTTTTTCGTTTCAAAAAAACTTCGGCCCTTTACGGGTGACGTACGTCCTGTGTCTGACGTGTAGCCCACAGCAAACCACAAAAAAAATTGGGGAATCCAAATTTAAATAAAAGGTTCAAATTTATTTATATTTAATTTAATATTTATATATTACCAAACAATTGAATGAAATTTGAGCCGCAACTCCTAGCCCTAGCCTACCCGAACAAAATAAATTACGAAATACTTATTGTGTCCCTGCCTACTACTCGTTAGAACCATAACGAAGAGTTTTTTCCTTGGCTGAGCGTGAGGCGGAATACTGAGTTCGATACCGACGAGGCAATAGGTCGAGGAATGACCAAGACATTATTAAGAATCTCCTGCTTGTTACCCGCATGTGATCCTCTATTGGTTGTTGGAGTTGTAATTAATCCTTCAGATTGTATTGATGTTTCTAGCGGTCAATATATCCATACAAACCGCCACCATCCATCTCTTCAAAAAGACACATGTTTCATCTACGCTCTCACTCGCTCATGGATACTGACATTGCGCCCAAAGTCCCCAACCTCGATGTTATATACTTATGCTAGCTTCATGCAGTTAATACCTACATTAGTTCTTCTAATCTCCATGGTGCGGCACTGCGGCAATGAAAGACAAATACTGTAGTATCACGAGAAGCTCAAAGAAATGCTTCATCGGATCTTGTTCTTCGTGGGATTAGGAGGCTCAAGGAAATCGGAGAAATACCGAATTGAAGAGCCGATAGCAATGCATATCCGTGTCCGTGCTTGCAGTGAGCTCTGTAGGGCAGCCATGTGAGTATCTTCCAGATAGCTGAAGACTGCTACACCTTCTGGCTGATGCCGTTCATCTACTGTTTATCTCGTCGTTCGGAATTATTAACACACATGCTCTCCGCAAAAGCAATTTAGTAACAGATGTTGATTGGTGATGTTCTATAGTACCGAAGAGGAACAGCGATGTTAGATTTGCAACACCCCTGGCATCAATCGGTTTAAAATATTACTCCGAAGAGATAAATTACGAAATATTATTTCTTATACGTAGTGTCCCTGCACTACTCGTGAGCAATATAAAGAAGAGTTAAAGGCGAAAGTAAATTGAGTAGAACCAAGAGCGTGTCTCCTCTGCCATTCTTCCCATTCATCCATCCATTTTCGTCTCCATCCATCTACCGCTAGCATCAGGGGGACACACACTCTAGTTAAAATCGTGCCCGACACTTTCTAATTAATTTAAATTGGGCCTTTTTAGGATATCGAACCTACGTATGAGGAGTGCAGCCCACAGCGATCCACCAAACAAAAATGCGGGAATGCCCACAGCTACCTTCACGTAGTTCACACCTACACTGGTTCTTCATAATCTCCATGAACCATGATGCGGCAAACCGGTCCCTAAAGAAAAATAGTGTCATGAGAGGCTCAAATCGGACCTTGTTATTCGTGGGGTTAGGAGGCTCAGGGAAACCGGTGAAATCCAGAATTAACCAGCCGATGGCAACGTGAATCCGTGATGGTGTTGACAAGGAGCTGGTTAGGGCAGCCTTGGGAGTTCCATCTTGTTAGCTGAAGATTGCTACACCGCGCGTGCTGGCTTATTTTTCGAACTGGTGATAAACATGTACAGCGTCGCTTCTTCCATTAGCTCAAGATTCAATTACTAGTAGTAACACACATGCTTCCCGCAAACGCAAAAATTAGTACTACTACGGAGCAGGAAGAGCGACGTTAGGTTTGCATCAGTCGGTTTAATATTAGAGCAACTGCACTGCAGCGCGGCGCTAGCCTGCCGACGCTAGGAATTAATTCCTGTCTGATTAGCAGTTAGCCAACAAATCCTGGTGTCATCCCTGGCATCGGACGCAAATATATGCATGGGACGCTCGGCCCTTCTCCTCATGCAGATCATCAAAGAGACAGCAGTTTAGCGTCAAAGTTAGCGCCTCGCCGTTGTACAGCAGGCGCTTAGATAGAATTTTGATTTTGTAATATTTATGTTTTTTCATATAAGCGCCCAGATAAAAGTCTTCCATTGTGGATGCTCTTACTCTAAAGAGATAAATTACGAAATATTATTTTTTATACGTAGTGTCCCTGCATAGTATACGAAATTACGAAATATTATTTTTTAACCAAGAACGTGCCTCCTCTGCCATTCTTCCCATTCATCCATCCATCTTCGTCTCCATTCATCTACGGCTACCATCAGGGACACACGCACTCTCTTGTTAAAATCGTGTCCGACACTTTCTAATTAATTCAAAATTGGGCCTTTTTAGGATATCGAACCTACGAGTATGAGGAGTCCAGCCACAGCGATCCACCAAACAAAAATGAGGGAATGTAAATTTAAACAGAAGGTTCAAATTTCAGTTATATTTTTTAAATATTTAAATACCGCCGCTCATTCTAAAGCGTGGACAACACTTTGTAGCCCTTCAGGATGACCTCCACCGTCAGTCTTTCCGTCCTGTGGCGACGCAGGTAGAGGCGGATGCACGGTGGCGAATGTCGTGGCTTGCAGCGGTCGCAGATACGACGCCGCCACCACCTCCTCTGCGAAGCGGCGGTGAGCGTGGCTCCTTCACCAGCCAGCAGCTGCGGCGTGGCGCGCGGGGCTGGAACGCTACCGCTCCCGGTCCCTCGTCGCCTCCCACCCGTGCACCATCGGCGCATCGAGCACTCTTGCCCGCTTTAGAAGGAGGGGGAAGAATCCAAAAGAAATTCGGAGATGTACAAGGGCGAGGTGAAGAAGACACCAGAGGATTACTCGGCGTGTCTCGAGCCGTTTGAGTTTCCTGAGCGCGAATTAAGTGCAGAATCACTGAGATTTCAGAAAATTGGTGTACATGTTAGCACTGAATTTTGTTGTACAAGTTAGCAGAGATTTTTGAAATAGAAAGTATTAAGTGCAGAATTTGAGTAACATGTGTATTTAAATACTGTAATATGGTTTCTACATGTTGGGAATGGTTTACTTGTTTCCAGATCTTGAAATGTGATGAGACACACTTAATTGTCTTATTAATACAGGAATTGATGTAATTCACATCTATTGAGACACTTAACTGTATTATTAGTACAGGAGTCGTTTTGTATGATTCTGCACTTAAAAGGACAACTTCTTGTACCACGCACCACATATTGCAACTTTTTGTATGAAAATGCACATGACAGCCAAGTTTTTGTTCCTCTGGTGCAATTACCTCTACTAAGTACTACTACTTATTGTGTCCCTGCCCAGTACTGTGCTCGTCTGCAACATAAAGAAGAGTAAATGGTGAGAGTAAATTGAGTGGAACCAAACGGCGTGCCTCCTTCCAATGCAGGACATGAAAGCCATGTGGCGGCCGCCTTCCAGAATCTCTTGGAGTACCGACACTCAAAAAGAAAATATCAGGCCGTCTCAAACTCCTAATCTTGATACTCCTGCTCGCCTGCTCGGCGTTGACGCTCTTTTATTTTGTGAATTTTTCATGCATGTTAATCTTGGTCAATTATCTTTATTCTTTAAATTTTTCGATAAACTAGGTCAAACTCTTCAAATTTTTACTTTTGAAAAACCTAGTATGTGAAATAAAAAATCGGAGAGAATATCCAATACCTCAGTTAGCAGATTTTTTTGTGGTAATTATAAGAAATATGTGAGTTAAACTTGCCTTACCAATGCACATTGTACGGGTGTCGTGCACCCTTTTTTCGAGAAACACAGTATAAACGCAGACGCTCACAACACTCAGCCCTATGAACACATGCACGCCCATCCTACCCCTATGACCACCTTCAAAACACTGAGTCGGCGGATCGAGTCCTGAGATTGACGAAATCACCACGGGCGCCTCGCTATCGACGGGAATGTCGCCTCCCACTGAAAGAATATTCCGTCTAAATGCAACACACAGACGTCAAATCTGCGGTTTGAACTCTGGTGGGCTCAGAGTACATAACACCCTGCTAGCCATCCAACCACAACACTTCCAATTGTGCAACAAACATATATCTGACTGGTAATCTCGGTTGAACAAAAGTTAGTTACCCGATTTGACACACCGTTTAGTGATTCTTCTTGCGGTTGCTGGAGATGTAACTAAGCCTTTGGATGGTGATGACCTGGATATCAGTTGATATTCTCATGAAAACCCTCACCATCCTTCTCTTTAAAAAGACACATGTTTCATCTACGCTCTCACTTGCACATGAATACCAACATTGCGTCCAAAGTCCCCAACCTCAATGGTAATGCTAGCTTCATATAGTTCACACCTAAGATTGGTTCTTCTAATCTCCATAATGCACCAATGAAAAAAATACTACCATGATAAGCTCAAGGAAATCCATATACAACACGATAACCTTATCCTCCCCCCCGTCGCTCCCAGGCGACGCTGGGGGAGACCTCGCGCCGCCGCCCACCCACCACCCTCCCGGCGCCCCTCGCCGCCGCTGCCGCCGGCCGTGCGCCGCGGTGGCGGCGGGCCCCCCGCTGCCAAGTGGTGGTGTGGGGGAGGCTCCTCCTCTCTCCTCTTCATGCGGCGATGTCGGGGAGGGCTCGGCTGGGAACGAGGCCGGCGGCTCTCCGGCGAGGGCAAGCCGGGGCGGCGGCCCCGGAGACGCGGTGGCGGCGCTGCCACGGCGTACCGACGGTTCCTCGGCGTGGGGACCGCTCGGAGGCGTAGATCGGGCTCCGCCGGATCCGGCGTCTTCGGTGGTGGCCGTGGTGCACCACTGCGTGTGGCAGGCTAGCCGGGGCGGGGCTGCTCCGTCCAGTTCCTGCAGTTCCACGGCGATGGCGGTGTGCCGCGGATCGAGGATGGTGGCGCGGCGGCGTCACGGATGGCGGGTTCTTTCTGCCCGTTAGGCTCCTCTCGGGCGTGTCTCGGGTGGCCGTGACGTCTTGGAGGGCTTCGTCGGGCAGTGGAGGTCGGGGCGGCGGCCTCGGAACGGCGGGCGTGGCAGGATGCATCGCGGCGTGAGGTTCCGCGGTTGTTTCTCTGCGGTGGCGGCGAGCTGCAAGGCAGGGATGGCTACTACGACTTGGGCGGATAGGCTCGAGTGGCTCTGGGCATGGTGAACTCCGCGCGAAAGCATTGCACCGACCTCGGTTGATGCCGGCGATGTCGTCGTCTTCGGACGTCGCTCCCCTCGTTGGAGGCATCGTTGAGGAGCTCCTTCACCTCCCTCGTCGTTCTGAGTCTCGGACTCTCCGGATGAAAATCTATGCTTCGGCCTTGGCCGGAGCGGGCGTCGGCGTCGTCATCGTCGCTTCCCCCTTGGGGACGTCGCCTCGGAGGTTCGGTACTTCGCCGGTTTGTGGTGGTCTGTTTTTGCTTCACAGCTTCGCGGTCGGCTAGGCGTGAGCGCGGTCCCGGGACCGGTGTGGACGTCGGAGCGGCGGCTCCGGATTTCGTGTTGCGTTGAGATCATCTCCGCCGTGTTGGTGTCGGTTATGGTTGCTTGGGCAACATGGTCGTCGACTCATTTTAGGGGCGTGGCCTTGGGGCCGGTGTGGATGTCGGAGCGGCGGCTCCGGATTTTCTCCTTGCGTGAGGTTGCCTCCGCCGTGTGGTGTCGGTCCTGGTTTTGCTAGGGCAACTTGGCCGTCGACTAGTTTTTGGAGCGTGGCCTTGGGGCCGGCGGGGTGTGTTGTGTTGTATGGTTTTTGGACGGTTTCCCTTATAAATCGTCCAACTTGTTCTTCCTCTTCTTTATCAATATAAAAGCAAATCTTTTGTCTCGTTTCAAAAAAAAAAAAAAGATAAGCTCAAGGAAATGCCACATAGAACTTTTTTCTTCATGGGAGTAGGAGGCACGAGGAAATTGTCGAAATCAAGATTTGACGATCCGACACCAATTTAATGCCATCCAGGTGTTGAGAGAGGGTTGTTTAGGGCAGCCTGCTCATACTTCCTGGTCAGCTACACCCGAGTTGGCTTATTTTTCTTGATTGTAGCACTTGTGAACGATTTGAAACTAGCACACTTTGTGGTAAACTCGTATCCACTTCAGTTATCTCGTCGCCCCGAGTTACTAACACACATGCTCCATGCAAAAGGAAACTCAAGGAACAGCATCGTTAGATTTTCAACCAGCATGGCATCAACCGGTTTTATATTACTTTTCTGCTAAAAGAAAAAATTTAAATTACCAGGTTTTCCTAGGAGTAGTACGTGTCTCCACCTACTAAGCAAATATGAACAAGACTTATGGCAAGAATAAACTGGGTGGAGCCAAGAGCGTGCCTCCTCTACCATTGTTCGCCTTGATACGACGACAAGAAGAGGAGGAATAACGTGAGATCCATCTCATTCTCCATCCACGAGCCCTGCCCAATGAACTATCTCACTCTCCACCTCCACTCTCGGGACTTCCTACCGTCGGAGCAAGGTCGACACGTGAGCTACAAGTCTTTGGTCCTAGCCGCCGTTGTCTAACCGCCGCTGATGTCACAACCACTTCTCTGCTCTCGGCCGACACCTCCCCGCTATTTACCGCCTCCGCGGCCGACATCCAGCAGGGCATTATTATGAATCTTCTGCTAGTTACCCGCCGTGTGATCGATTCTTCTTTCGGTTGTTGGAGTTGTGATTAATACTTTGGATTGTGGTGACGTTTCTAGCCGTTAATATCCCATTACAAACCGCCGCCATCCATCTCTCTAAAAAGGAACATGTTCCATCCACGCTCAAACTCACACATGAATACCAACATTGCGTCTCAAGTCCCTATCGTCTGCTAGCTTCGTGCACTTCATATACATCTATTGGTTCTTCTAATCTCCACGGTGCACCATTGAAAAAACAGTATCCTGAGAACTCAAAAAATGCCGCATTGAACCCTTTTATCTATGAGATTAGGAGGCACGAGGAAATTGGTGAACTCCAAAAATGACGAGCCGATGGCAATTCATGCTGGCGCTGGGAAGGAAATCATCAGGGCAACCTGGCTAGTACTTTTTGGCTAACTTGAAACGGCTAGCCCCCGCATGTCGGCTTCTTCTTTTGGCCTGGCAGCACTTGAGTACGATGTCGCTGATGGACGTAGCTTCAGTGACTCTGAGTTACAGAGTCCAGACGTGGCTTTGCTATGTATGTATATTGTATTATGTTTAGAAACACTTAAAAAGATCTACTAGTAAATATGATATGTTACATTAAGCATTTTGTGAAAGTTTCCTCATATTCGGACAAATAGTTTGTCAATAAACATCATTTTAAATTTCACAACAAAGATTGGAACTTAAATTCGAATTGGTGCGTCGTGCAGCTCCTCCGTGCCTATATTGCAAGGAGGTGCCTTTTGTGTCTGCGGAGTTCACCGTTGCATGACCGAGTAGGTGTGTCGTGCAGCTGCTATGTGGGGGATATGGAAAGAAAAGGAGACAAAAGACCTTCCACAATGTGGTGTTCTCGCCTTTGGAGGTGATGGCTTTGGTGCGGGAAGATTTGGAGCTACGGCTTTCGCCCACACGCAGGATCCTGGAGATAAATTTCTTTTGTTTTTGCATGTAGAGGGATCTTTTTCTAACTCAAATTTATGTACATAAACCTCTATTCTATCTAATCGAATGGCGGATACGACCGCCTTAAAACTCAAAAAATAACTTCAAAATTTCTAGAAAATTTTGTATTAAAATCCGGTAAATCACATGTCCTTTAGTATGTATTCGGGGAAAATTTTGTCATATGTGGACATACAGTTTGTGAATATATAATACTCATGAATACGTATTTGGAGTATTTTAAATTTTAGTCCAAATTTTTTTACTCTTTTCTGTCTGATGGATCACGTTTAGATGGATGAGACAAGGGCAATGTCACAGCTACTACCTATGTTTTTTAATATAAGATGTTTTAGCATTTTTCCACATTCACATGTCCAAACTTGTATCTAGACATGTTATAGTGTCCATATTCACTCATTTTTGTGTGTGTCTAGACAATATGTGCAATATCTAAAACATCTTAGATTAAAAAACGAAGTGAGTAGATTTTATACCTCACTCATTAAAGCTGTGTTTGCCGCTGACGACCTCTAGTTATCTGGTCGCCCCGAATTATTAACACACACATGCTCCCCGCAAAAGGAAAATTAAGTAACACATGTAGGTTGGTGATGTGCTAGTACGGAACAGGACGTTAGATTTTCAACACGTCTGACATCAACCGGGTTAATATTGCTTTTATCAAAAGAAAAAGTTATAAATTACCAGGTTTTCCTAGCTAGTACGTGTCTCTACTCTCTACCGATTGAGTACTCAGCAAACATAAAGAAGAGTTATAGTGAGAGTAAATTCGGTGGAGCCAAGGGCGTGCCTCCTCTGCCCTTCTTCGCCTTGATGCTCATCGCACACCCGTATGCCAACATTGTCTCCAGACTGCTATGCTAGCTTCATGGAGGTCAAAACATAGATTGATTATTTTGATCTTCATGGTGCACCAATATAAAAATAGTATTACGCCACGTGGAACTCTTTCTTTTTCACGGGGGAATCAGTGAGCAAATGACAAGCATGTCCTTTAGTGCGACCGCCTTAAAACTCAAAAAATAACTTCAAAATTTCTAGAAAATTTTGTATTAAAATCCGGTAAATCACATGTCCTTTAGTATGTATTCGGGGAAAAATTTGTCATATGTGGACATACAGTTTGTGAATATATAATACTCATGAATACGTATTTGGAGTATTTTAAATTTTAGTCCAATTTTTTTTACTCTTTTCTGTCTGATGGATCACGTTTAGATGGATGAGACAAGGGCAATGTCACAGCTACTACCTATGTTTTTTAATATAAGATGTTTTAGCATTTTTCCACATTCACATGTCCAAACTTGTATCTAGACATGTTATAGTGTCCATATTCACTCATTTTTGTGTGTGTCTAGACAATATGTGCAATATCTAAAACATCTTAGATTAAAAAACGAAGTGAGTAGATTTTATACCTCACTCATTAAAGCTGTGTTTGCCGCTGACGACCTCTAGTTATCTGGTCGCCCCGAATTATTAACACACACATGCTCCCCGCAAAAGGAAAATTAAGTAACACATGTAGGTTGGTGATGTGCTAGTACGGAACAGGACGTTAGATTTTCAACACGTCTGACATCAACCGGGTTAATATTGCTTTTATCAAAAGAAAAAGTTATAAATTACCAGGTTTTCCTAGCTAGTACGTGTCTCTACTCTCTACCGATTGAGTACTCAGCAAACATAAAGAAGAGTTATAGTGAGAGTAAATTCGGTGGAGCCAAGGGCGTGCCTCCTCTGCCCTTCTTCGCCTTGATGCTCATCGCACACCCGTATGCCAACACTGTCTCCAGACTGCTATGCTAGCTTCATGGAGGTCAAAACATAGATTGATTATTTTGATCTTCATGGTGCACCAATATAAAAATAGTATTACGCCACGTGGTCATGTAAAAAAAATGCCACGTGGAACACTCTTTCTTTTTCACGGGGGAATCAGTGAGCAACTGACAAGCAAAATACCATCCGGGTAATTAGAATAGAAGCAAGTCATCCGAGTAGTACGGCCAGCATTTTCTAGTTAGTTGAAGACGGCTACAGCTCGCATATTGGCTTCTTTCTCGTGCTCATGATATATGGGCACAGATTGGCTGACTTTGCCAGGCAGGTGACTTTGAGTCACTAACAAGTGGGCCCATAATATGTGGGATCCACATGTCAGTGGCACAAAGTCAGCCAAAGTTACCGCCCACAAAGTCAGCGAATCCTGCTTGATGATATATAGGACGTCGCTTCCCCCGCCCACCTCCTTCCCCGCCATTTTCACCTTCGGCGATCCACATCCGTCGTCAATGTCCTAGAAAATGCATAAAATGTATTGCCTCTTCAACAGTTCAACACATGTATAGTAGAACCTTCTTGTCTTCCTCATGTGTGCTACGTGTTAGCGTCGACGAGCACTACAAAATGCTCCTCGCCGCCGGCCTAGTGAGCGTAGACCAGTGCCACATTACAGAATCACATAATGTATAATGTGTTTATCTAGAAAACACCGCTCGTTTTTCAATATTTCGTTTTGAAGTCCCCCCCCCCCCCCCCCCCCCCCCCCCCCCGATTTGCAAAGACTAGATTCGAACTCGCCATCATGCACAAAATTGACTGGACGCTGAACCAACAGAGTAAAGGAATGTTTCTAATGCATACGTGGTTTTTGTTTCTCATATCCATTAACTATTTGATTTTCTTTTACATTTACTTGAAATTTTTGGCCAATTTAAGTGTTTTCGCCCCTCTACGGGAATCAATTTTTTTTGAGATATTCGCCCGCTCGTTTGGAGATACATGTTTCGGTCTATGCCCACGCTCACACAAGAATACTCGCATTGCATTGCGTCCAAAGTCCCCAACCTCGATGGTATTCCACCTTCATGTAGTTCACACGGGCATTGGTTCTTCTCATCTCCATGATGCACCAATGCAAAAAAAAAAAAAATTGTAGTATCATGAGAAGCTCAAAGGAATTCTCCATCGGACCTTGTTCTTGATGATTGGATTAGGAGGTTCAAGGAAATCGACGGAATCCAAAATTAACAAGCCGATGGCAACGTTTGTCATGCATGCTGGCTTCCTTTTCGGATTGACGCCATGCCATGTGTTAACTATTGGAGTTCTATGTAAGAAATGTCGGTTTTAAGATTTCTTTTATCCAATAAATTCATGTTTTTGATTCTAAAGAATTGTTAATTGTTGCTTATGAAGTAGCACACATGCTTTCAGCAGAAGCAGTTTTAGTAACGCATGATGGTTTGGTGATGTTCAGTTCTCGGAGTAGTACGGAACAGGAACATAACATCGACGTTAGATTTGCAACACCCCTGGCATGCATCAATCCCTTTTATATTATACTCCTAATGAAAAATAAAATACGAAATACTTATTGTGTCCGTCGTGAGCAACATAAAGAAGAGTTTAATGGCCGGTGAGAGTAAATTGAGCGTGGCTCCTCTGCCATTCTTGGCATTCATGCCACTGTCGGAGTCGGAGATCTCCACCGCTCTTACATTCATTCCCATTCCCCTCACTCACTCTGCCTTCACTCCACTCCAACCACCACCTCCTCCGCCACCGGCCACAATGCAGCTCCTCCTCCTGGCCGTCCTGCTGCTCGCCTGCACGGCGCCGGCGCTCTCCCGCCACCACGCGCCCGTGGCCGCCACGCACACCGAGACGCTCGACGTCGCCGCGTCCCTCTCGCGCGCCCGCGCCGCCGTCTCCCCCGACGCGCTCCCGCTCCACCACTCCCTCGCCGCCGTCCACCACGACCCCAGCCCACCCACCACGCCAGGCCGCCTCACCCTCCACCTCCACTCCCGCGACTTCCTGCCCTCCGAGCAGGCCCGCCACGCGACCTACAAGTCCCTGGTCCTCGCCCGCCTGCGCCGCGACTCCGCCCGCGCCGCCGCCGTCTCGGCCCGCGCGTGCCTCGCCGCCGACGGCCTCAAGTCCTCTGACCTGCACCCGTCCGACGCCTCCCCGCTCTTCTCCGCCTCCGCCGCCGACATCCAGGGCCCCGTGGTGTCCGGCGTCGGGCAGGGCAGCGGCGAGTACTTCTCGCGCGTCGGCGTGGGCCGCCCCGCGCGGCAGCTCTACATGGTGCTCGACACCGGCAGCGACGTCACCTGGCTGCAGTGCCAGCCCTGCGCCGACTGCTACGCGCAGTCCGACCCGCTCTACGACCCCGCCCTCTCCTCCTCCTACGCCGCCGTCGCCTGCGACTCCCCGCGCTGCCGCGCCCTCGACGCCGCCGCCTGCCGCAACGCCACGGGGGCCTGCCTCTACGAGGTCGCCTACGGGGACGGCTCCTACACCGTGGGCGACTTCGCGACGGAGACGCTCACGCTCGGCGACTCGGCCCCCGTGCCCGACGTCGCCATCGGGTGCGGCCACGACAACGAGGGCCTCTTCGTCGGCGCCGCGGGCTTGCTCGCCCTCGGCGGCGGCCCGCTCTCCTTCCCGTCACAGCTCTCCGCCACCGCCTTCTCCTACTGCCTCGTCGACCGCGACTCACCCTCCGCCTCCACCCTCCACTTCGGAGCAAGCACTTCCGACGCCGATTCCGTCGTCACCGCTCCTTTAGTCCGCAGCCCGCGGACGAACACCTTCTACTACGTGGCCCTGACCGGCATCTCCGTCGGCGGCACCCCGCTCGCCGTCCCGCCCACGGCCTTCGCCATGGACGAGGCCGGGTCGGGCGGCGTGATCGTGGACTCCGGCACGGCCGTCACGCGGCTCCAGGCCGCCGCCTACGCCGCCCTCCGCGACGCCTTCGCGCAGGGCACCCAGCCGCTGCCCCGCGCCCCGGCCGTCTCCCTCTTCGACACCTGCTACGACCTGTCGGGGCGGAGCAGCGTGCAGGTGCCCGCCGTGGCGCTGCGGTTCGAGGGCGGCGGGGAGCTCAAGCTGCCGGCCAAGAACTACCTCATCCCCGTGGACGGGGCCGGCACCTACTGCCTCGCCTTCGCCGGCACCGGCGGCGCCGTGTCCATCCTCGGGAACGTGCAGCAGCAGGGGGTCCGGGTCAGCTTCGACACCGCCAAGAACACCGTCGGCTTCGCCGCCAACAGGTGCTAGCTAGCGGCAGCTTGGTCGCCGGGGTAATTAGGGAGTGAGTGATTAGTGCGTGGTGATTAAGTGGAAATGTGGAGTGTAGCGGACGGAGGTGGAAGAAAGGACAGCGACAAGGAGTGCCAGCCTGTCTGTGCTTGTCTGATTTATGGGTCTACTGTACTGTAACTGTCGCGTCGTCGTCGTCTAGCTCCGTACGAGCTCGATTCATTGCCATGGATCTCCTCGTCTTTCTCTGTGTGTAGTACGTGGTAAGTAGTTACTGCATTCTGCGTGAACCAACTTGTTCACTCACTGGTGGGTAAATTATTTTTTCATGTCTGAATTCGATTGCTAGTTTGGAATTTGATGCAAAGAGCTAGTGTAGAATTTGGTTCATGTGGAATTGCATGGCCAAAGGTTGTTTGACATACATGGGAGTGGGACCCCTCCTAACAAAATAATTAATGTTGCTGGTGACCGATCGGTCTCGCATCACATGCTCTTGCCTTTGCATGCATGCAACGTGGTGCTGACCGTGACTGCTTTCGGACCGAGATGCACTGCTAGCTCACTTGTCCTCACTCCTGACCCTACTTGTCTAATATCTTTCTCCAAAGCTTGTTCACCTGGGTAATTATATATATATTATAGATATTTGTAATTTATAGAATTAGTATTCGAGGGAAGACGCATGCCGTGTCTATGTATAGGATATAGACATAGAGGTGGGTATCGATATGCTACATGTTGGTAAAAAAAGTTGAGCGTGTTACTGATTCAATACAGAACAGTAATAAATGGACTTGTACAACACTCGTACTTAAGAAGATGCTATTTGAAGACAAGGACTCCGAATTGTACAGAAAGACCCTCATCACAACAAGATAAATGCAAACAGGTGCCTAGGCGTCTCCGTCATCGCGAGCGTTGTTGTTTGCACATGGCATCGGTGTATGTTCCAGCGAGCAAGAGCAGCGACAGCAAGTACACGCACCCACCGTTCTAATTGCTTTCCTTTTTAGTAGCACGGGGTTGTGTGTGAGAGAGACTGATGGGTCAATAACTACGTACAGTATACTGTACTAAAGTGATGGTAAGATGGATGGACGAGATTAAGTGGGAAAACCTCTATTTTAACACCGAACTCAGATAGGTCCGGAGAAACGAGCCCAAACATCCAAATCCATGTCGTTGTCGGGCAAACTTAACGACCCCGCCGGTCTAAATCGAAACCTCGGCGCAATCTCGGTCGGGTCCATGATTTTTGAACGAAATTAACCTCGCTACGTCATTTACGAGCACAAACGTGGTAAAAATCACATGAAAAATCATCACTTTTCACCACTTAACCCCAATAAAATAAGACGGTAAGACCCTAGCCCTAACCATGCAAGCATATGGTAAAACTACGATGCACAACCAAGCAACCAACGAGCAGAAGCGACGGCGCGCCGTTGACACGGTAGAGCGTCGGTGAGGGTTACTGTGCACGCTTGAATGCTCCTCGAGATGCCTCCATCGCTTGGAGGTCCTCGACATTGTAAGTCCTTTTGAAGAAGAATCAACGCTGATCTACTCTCCCCCTCCATGGCCCGGCCGACCACATCTTCTGTTCATGCATGTAGCTTCATTTTCTCCATGCACGGTTAATCGAGACGTACGGGTTTTGAAGGTTGCCGCGAGGAGAATCGGTTCCCGACAACAACATCTGGTGGATATGCTCTGCTAGTGGTATCGCTGTGCCGGGCGAGCACAAGTTTTGCCCCAGAAAAGGTTATGGCACAGCCAGTTAAACCATTAGGTTGTGAAGATGTGGCTAATAGTTAATATCCCATCAAACGTCCACCGACCACGTCTTTATAAAGATACACGTCTCGTCTATGCTCGCACTCACACATGCATGATGCCAATGTTGTGTCCAAAGTGCCCAACTGTTAGGTACCAGCGTTGCCGGTGACCTTTAGTCCCACCTCGCTAGTAGGAGGAGGCCGCACCCAGTTTATAAGGGAGAGTTCCCTCCTCCCTTCAGTCCGGGCTTTTGGGTTGGAGGTGGGCTCTCTCCTTGTAGCTGGGCTGTGTGCGCGGCCGTGGGCCAGGAAACGTCCGTGCACGACGTGAGTGTGTGGAGCTGGACCCGGGACGCTGACAAATGGTATCAGAGCCAGGTTCCCAGGGGGACGGGGTGTTAGGTACCAGCGTTGCCGGTGACCTTTAGTCCCACCTCGCTAGTGGGAGGAGGCCGCACCCAGCTCATAAGGGAGAGTTCCCTCCTCCCTTCAGTCCGGGCTTTTGGGTTGGAGGTGGGCTCTCTCCTTGTAGCTGGGCTGTGTGCGCGGCCGTGGGCCAGGAAACGTCCGTGCACGATGTGAGTGTGTGGAGCTGGGCCCGGGACGCTGACAAATGGTATCAGAGCCAGGTTCCCAGGGGGACGGGGTGTTAGGTACCAGCGTTGCCGGTGACCTTTAGTCCCACCTCGCTAGTGGGAGGAGGCCGCACCCAGCTCATAAGGGAGAGTTCCCTCCTCCCTTCAGTCCGGGCTTTTGGGTTGGAGGTGGGCTCTCTCCTTGTAGCTGGGCTGTGTGCGCGGCCGTGGGCCAGGAAACGTCCGTGCACGACGTGAGTGTGTGGAGCTGGGCCCGGGACGCTGACACCAACCTGATATGCTAGTCTCACGGAGATCCAACCTTGATCGGTCCTTCTGATCTTCATGATGGTTCAATCAGGAAACAGTATTACGAGAAGCTTAAGGAAAGGCCATAAGGAACCTTTTCTCATAGGATTAGGAGGCGCAAGGAACCCTTTTTCGTAGTATTAGGAGGCACAAGGAAGAAGAACATCACCGAGCAGCCGCCAAACAACAATCGGAGCAACGTCTGGCCGCGGCCTCAGCTCGAGGGGTTCGGCGGTAACCCTAAGGCTGCTGGACTGGAGAGGTGGGACGCTACTCGTGATCCCTTGGGTGACTGTAGCAACGGAAAAAGGGCGATGCTACGAGCGCCTAGGGAGGGTGAACACGCGCGAGCGCCGGGGTTCAACCCCGCGGCATAGACCACTGTGTGCCTGCATTGTAATATTGAGGAGCACATTGTTGCTCGTTTTCCTAGTTTTCCTACTATCAGGTGTGAGAGATGCAATAAACTTGGGCATATTTCGCAAGTATGTCAAACTGTGCTTCCTTGGAATTGTGTTGCAGCTATGTGTGGATTCCAATCTCCTGGGCATGCCTTTTTTATTTCCAGATCCATCTTCTGTTAAGCAAGTTAAGGAGCGGGTAGCTGAAAGTGCATGGTTGTCCCCATGCATGGTTTTGGTAATTAATGACAATCCTTATGGCCTAATGTTTGATTTGAGATATACTTGTAGATCTTGTCCATAGGAAAAGATTGGAGTTCATGTGTTGGACTCTAGTAGTTTACATGATGATCAATGCTCTACTCAAGGGTTTATATGAAGAATGGTCATGTGAAGAGTTGAGCTTATTGCAAGTATGGCTTGGAAAAGAAGATTGAGTGATCAATCATGTTTTACCCCAAGCCATCATACATATCAAGAGAAGAAGATGAAGCGCAAGATCAATATGATGCATCTCGAAGATATCATTTGATTGAAGGTTGCAAAGGAGTCATGAAGACGATGCTTAGCGAGGCCCTCCCATAATGGAGTATGGGGGAGCATTTGGAGAAGTCTTCATCAAGCATGTGCTAGCAAGCACAATCAAGAAAGGTGTTTCAACTTGAGAGAGTCAAGATCGTCATCATCGAGCTCAAGTGGAATGCGCAAGGCAAAGGTATGATCTTGATAGGTTTTCTATTTTACCGGTCTCATGGTGTTAGTGGGAGACCGGGTTTTAGGATAGACGGCGTACTATCAAGAGGGGCTCTCAAGTGAGTAACTTGATCGCATCGTTGTGGAGAGCTCAAACCTTTGCATACTTGGCATATCATATTTCTTGGTTCTTATTTGGCTTTTATGGTGGTGAGGAATTAGAGCTTGGTTCATCTCCATGTCAAGCTCTAGTTCATCGAAAACGGTTTTACCTTGGAAAACTAGTTGCGTTTTCGGTGGCGGAAATATTGCCGGTTCAACCGTGAGGAAAGTCCCACACCTTGCCATGTGTGGTGATTTTACTCTATTTATGGGATGCAATATTTTCACTTTTTGTAGCCTTCTCCTTGTCGGTACCTTTCCAACGGAGTTGGTCTCACCTCATTCGGAGTTCATTTGCAAAAGTTATAGCTGTGTTTTTGGTGTTCGGACAGGCCCGGTAGTACCGGAGAGTTTTGTTCCGGTAGTACCGCAGTCAGCCGGTAGTACCGGGCTCTCTGCGGTACTACTCTCTGAAGTTGGTTTTCGGACGTTTTGGCACGGATGGCCCCGGTAGTACCGGGGTTGGAGCCCAGCACTTGGGCCCGGTAGTACCGGGGTATTTTTCCCCGGTAGTACCGCGCGCTCGGTTTTCTGCGTTGACGAAGATACCGCAGGGCCGGTACTACCGGGCTTTAGGCCGGTACTACCGCACTTGCGGAACAAGAAGTGCTGCAACGGCTGGATTTTTGAGTTGAGCTATTTAAGGGGCCTTCTTCCCCAATGGTTGACTAGCTCTAGAGCAAGTCTTTCTCCTCTCTCTCCTCCATTGTTGCCCTTTGTAAAGCTTGCTCTTCCTCTCAATCCCTCCCATGGTTCTTGCTAATATTTGAGGGAAAGTGAGAGGTGATCTTGATCTACGTTTCCACCGATCGATTTCTCCTCTATGTGAGGGAAACCTTGTAGATCTTGATCTTGGAGTTCTTGGTGCATCTCCTCTTTGTTCTTCCTCTCTTATTCCCCCATAAGCATTTGTTGCTTTGTTGGAATTTGAGAGTGAAGGATTTGAGCACTTGTGCTCTTGCCTTTTGCATTTGGTGCATCGGTGTGCTCTCCACGAGGATTCGTGGAAGTTGAAAACTTGTGAACTTGTTACTCTTGGGTCCTTGGACCCTAGACGCCTTTGTGGTGGTTGGACCCTTGTGTGGTCACTTGAAGCCGTTCGGGAGCCCCCAATCCCATTGTGGGTTGTGCCCCGGATTGTTGTTGGAGGCCGTTCGGGAGCCCCCAATCCCATTGTGGGTTGTGCCCCGGATTGTTGTTGAAAGGCTCCGGATTCCGCCTCGAAGGAATTCCGATAGTGGAAGGTGAACCAAGCCTTTGTGGTGCGGTTCATCGGAGAAGAAGGTGAAACCTTTGTGGTTGTTGAACCGTTGTGTCGGTTCACACCTCTCCAACGAGACGTACTCCCTTAACAAGGAGGAACTCGGAAATACATCCTCGTCTCCGCGTGCTTCGGTTATTTCTATACCCGAGCTTTTACTTATGCACTTTACATTGTGATAGCCTTCGTGCTTGAAGTATTCTATATTGCTATCACCTTGTTGTTTGTCTTGCTTAGCATAAGTTGTTGGTGCACATAGGTGAGCCTAGTTTATTTAGGTTGTCGGCTTGTTAATTTAAACATCTAGTTTTATTCCGCAATTATCAAGCCTAAACCGGAAAAGTTTTAAACCGCCTATTCACCCCCCCCCTCTAGGCGACATCATTGTCCTTTCAATTGGTATCAGAGCCTGGGCTCTCTTTTTGGGCTTTACCGCCTAGAGAGTAAAAGATGTCGTTTAGAGAATTAGTGCACGATCCCACTTTCATATTCAATGGCACAAATTATGATGTTTGGAAAATTCGCATGCTTAATCTTTTTAGGGCCATGGGTCCAAATTATATTAAGAGGATTGTAGATGTGAGTTTATCTCCTCCAAAGGATTCCCAAGAATTATCTTTAGAGGATGAGATAAACTCTCATCTCGAGACTCAAGTTACTAATGGTCTTATGTGTGTTTTGAGCGATGTAGTTCTTGCTTCAATCATGCCTTTTCGAAATGCACATGAGCTTTGGACCAAGCTTCAAGATATATATGAAGTGTCCAAAATTATTGAGGATGATTGTTCTCCCTCCACCTCCGGACGTGATGAGTTCACAACTTCTTCCACTTCACCAACATGTGATTCGTCACAAGGAAATGATATGGTGAGTGGTGATAGAAATTGCATTGGTGATGGTGAACTTACTATTGATTATACTTCTTCTCTATCACATTGTAATGTTCTATCTTTGGACTTAAACTCTTCTAGCACTCCAAATGTCATACATGCTAGAGTTGATTGTCCTTGCATATCAAGTAATAGTTGTTTAACTAAATATGATGATGATATGCTCTCTATGTCTTGTCGTGATGAAAATTACTCTTCCATATCCTCTAGTATTTGCATGACTAACAATGTAGAGGAATCCCAACACTTGTTGGAACAAGACATGGAACTCAATGGAGCTTCAAGTATTTCTTCATCCTCTTCAACCATTAATCATGTTTGCCTTATGGCTAAGGATTCCGAGGTATCTCCCACCTCGAATCCAAATTGTGATGATGTGGATGAGGATTCTCATGAAGAAGGTTTTGACTTTGAATCCTTAACCAAGATGGGTGAGATGGTACGTGGTGCTCTCCCCAAAGGTAGTAAAGCTATCCCTCCTCTATGTGAAATCATTGCTTATATTATTAAGAGTAGGGAATTCATTGAGGATTTGGAAAATCAATTTGATGAGAAGTGTCAAATTGAGAGAGATGACTCTATCACCATAGCTTACTTGAACGCTTCTCTTGAAAAAGAAGAAGAGCTTAGGTCTTCTCTTGAAGAGAAACTTGAATCCCTTGATGAGTCTAATGATCTTATTATTGCTAAAATCATTAAGGAAAGAGATCATGCTATTGCAAAATATAAAGTGCTTAAAAAGGAAAAAGTTGAATTTGGTGTTGGCAATGCTAGACTAAGTGAGGACATAGAGAAACTTGACAAAGCTCTCAAGGCTTTAGAAAGTGAACACTCTCTCCTCATCAAGTCTCATGATCAACTCCAAACTCAACTATCTAAGAATGATAAGCTTACCAATTTGTCTTCTTCCATTTCTAATGTTAATGATGCTTGTGCTACTAACTCCACTTCTTGTGAAGCATCTATTTTGAAGGAGAATATTGAGCTAAGGGCTCAACTTGAGTTGCTATCTAGTAAGTATGGGAAATTGGAAGAAAGTCATGAAAAGCTTTCTAGCTCTAATGATGATCTTCTAGCATCCCATGCTAGGCTAAAGTTAGCTCATGAGGCTATCTCTACAAAGGTAACATCTTGTGAGCCTCATGTGGATATTGGCACAACTTCTTCTAGAAATGCCTTATTGCCATGTGCTAGTCCGAGTGATTCATCCACTCACAATGCTTCTACATCTTGTGATGAATTACTTTCCATACCTTGTTGCTCTAACAATGAAGCGTCTACTTCCTCTAGTGTTTTTGTTGATACTAACCATGTAGAGGAATTAAATGAGCTCAAGGCCCAAGTCACTTCTTTGAAGAAAGACTTGGAAAAGCGTCATGTTGGGAAGTCCACACTTGACAATATGTTGAGTGTTCAAAGACGCCCCAATGATCAGAGTGGACTTGGATTCAACTCCAATATCAAGAACAAGTCCAAGGTTAACAAGATGAACAAGGGCCAAGAACAAGTCAAGGATTCGGCCAAGATTGTTTGCTTCAAGTGCAAAGTTGAAGGGCACCATGTTAGATCTTGCCCTTTGAAGAAGAAGGCTCTTAGTGATAAGCAACAAGGGAAGAAACCTCAAGTTCAAACTCAAGCTCCTCAAATTGAAGAACGGTCTCTTCCCAAGAAGAATCAAGCTACCCCTCCTCAAGTCAAGACTCCAACTAAGAAGAGAGGAGGAAGTAGATGTTGCTACCTATGTCGTGAGAAGGGTCACCTTGCTTCTTCATGCACAAATGGTACCTTATCCAACCCCATTATAATTAATGATGTTTATTCTCTTCGAAAGGATAAGGTTGGCAATGTGTTTGCCAAATATGTTGGTACTCAAAGTGGTGTCAAGAAAAGAACCATTTGGGTTGCCAAACCTATTGTGACTAACCTCTTAGGACCCAACTTGGTTGGGGACCAACAAGCTAAAACTTGATCAATAGGCGTTGTTGGAGGGCTTTGGAGACTTGGCTACACTATGAAGAATTAAGGGATCTTCATCAATTATATTCTCTCAAGTCAAGTCATATGGATTATATTGTTCTATCTCATATCCAATGTTCCTCCTTGCGGTAACTTTTATTTAAATCATATATACATTGAAAGTTGCTTGCACCCTTGCATGTGTTAGGTTTTGTACCTTGCTAGTGTTTGTATGTGTTGTGCTCTCTACTTACTTATCTTGAGAAATCAAGCATGTGTATTTTGGTTTGCACACCATCTACTTGTTTTGAGCCTTATTGCTTTTATATCATATCTTATCTTGTTGGCTCTCTTTGAGAGATAAATGGACTATCCATTTTTGGAGAGTGATATGCTTCGTGCACTTCACAATCCTAAAAATGTGTGTACATGAGGAACACCACTTAGTTTTGATATATCAATATTATCTATTCTCTTTGTGGTATGTCATGCTCATGAGAAATTCAAATTATATAATGTCCATTAATTTCTCTAGTTGTTTTTGTCTGCCTCTTGTGTTAAAATAAATGGATTATCACATTATGGGGGAGTAATAAGCTATGTGCATATTACAAGCCTAGAAAATGTGAAAATGTGAGGTTTTGCCACCTAGAATTGATATTGCTAATTATCTTATTCCTATGTGGCATGTTGCTCAAACAAGTTCCCATTTACTTAAATGCTCTTTGTTTCTCACTCTTTTGGATCTTGTTTGTGGAGGATGTTCTTGATATGGCTTTCCCTAAATATGTTCTCATATATCTTTTTGGGAAGCCAATTGATTCAAGCTACTCCTTGGAGTTGCTTTGCATTATCACATGATTTGTGAATCTATCAAGAATATCTATCTAAGCATGGCTTTTAATTCCTATTCTTTGCCTCATGCTTATGTTTTGTGAATATGATCTTGAATATATCTTTGCAATCCACCACCGAGAAATATCTCCATACGTTACTTGTCTTGACAAGTGATAATCATATTTGGGGGTAAATATGTTGATCATATTCACTTTGGCTCTTGCTTTGAATTGCCTTATTTGATTGCCAAGGATTTGCTTTTGATCTAACTCTTATTTGTCTTCCTTGTATCTTTTGGATACTTTATTGCTCTACTTGAAATTTGTTTTGTGCTTTCTTGAGTTGGGAAAAGCAATGATCCAATTCTTGTGCATTGACATTCAAAAGTCATACTTTTTGATAATGCACTATTCTTTGGGAAGCTATCCTACTTTGAGTGGAACATCGTTCTTTAAATTGGTATTGCAATTTCTTACCTTTCTTGAATATGACTAGTGTTTGAATATCTATATAAATATATATATGGAGAGTGATGATCTCATTTGTGTGCATTTTGTATTCAAATGCAAGATCATAAATAATGCACACATCTTGGGGGAGCAATCCTATGTGCTTTCGAACATTAGTTGTCTTCATTTGGTATTTGATCCCGATGACGTGTCTCTTTGGAAGACAAACATTTTTCGTTTTGTCACTTTGTGCCATCATGAAAAGTGTAGAGGGTTTGGTTTATTATTTGATGTTATTTTCTTCAATTGGTTTCTTGCTTTCATGTGGTATCTTTTCAAAGTGGTTTCTTCAATCATGTGTTGATTTGGGCCTTTGATATAATTTGGACAATTCTTTTTCTTGTCGCACTTGTGTGTGCTTTCTTGGTTTAATTGGTGTTTTGTCCAAATTATATCTCTTTTGGTTCTTGAAAGTCTTGTGCATGCATATTTACTACATGTATTTCTTTGGCATGCTTACTTTCGTTGAACCAATATATAGGATAAACTCCATCAAATCCTATATGGCTAAGATGTGCATGAAATTCAATTTCACATTAATATGCACATATTTATGTGGAGTTTGTCCTATGTATTGTAGTTGCTCTAACTACTTTGGACCCAATGAGTTTGGGTACCATTTTGTACTTGAATTTGTTTTAGGTACATGTGGAGATGCATTGGAAGCTTGTCTCATCTAAAAGGAAGATGTTGTCACCATGTGCTTAATGGAGCCAAGTTTGGATGATCGTTAACTCTTATACTATACATCACCAATGCTATCTCGGTAACAAGTATCTACCTCATGCATACATTTCTAGTTTTCAACCTTGTGTAGGTTGTATCTTGGCATGAATCTTTTTGTTGCAATTAATTTGATTCTTGCAAAACGTCTTTATTGCAAATGTGAGTAAGCCGGGATGATTACATATAAGAGGACTATATATTCATTTCTATGATTCATCGATCCCAATTATGTCAATCTAGCACTTTCTACTTAAAGTCTCTCATGTGCAACATTGATGAATTTTCAAAATCTTTGTCCTTTCAATTGTCCTTTCAATTGGTATGTCAATATTGGATTTTTCAAAATCATTTGCCTTTTGGGATACTTGTTATCTTACTCGGAGCATCCATTTGTTAACCTTTATCCCTTGTGGATAATTTTTGATGCTATGATGAGTATGTGTTGGAAGTTCATTTATATTCCTTTAAGATAAAATTGGGCTTTGTGCTATGCTTTTAAGCAAAGATCTTATTGGTGTATCTATGACTTCCTCCTGGATATCATGATCTTTACCCGTGTATCTATCTTATGTGTACATGTTTATTTGTAGACCCATATCTTAGTGATTAGTGTCTACTTAGAAACTTATACACGTGAGAATAGTACATCCTTAATTGATATTCCAAATCTTTAGTTACCACCTCTTATTGCTTTTGACTCCTTGGTGGTTTCTAAAAGGCTCAAGCTTTATTTTTCATGTGTTGCTTGGTGCATTTTACTAAGCTTGTGGAGCCATTTGCTATATCTCTTTTGGTGTGTGGGTATGGGAAAGACATGATGTGCACTATGTGCAACACTTCTTGAAAGACTATGTTGATGCTCTCATCCTTGTATTAGTCTCCTATAATGTCTTTTTATCTCACACCCATTATTTTATTTGCCGCTCCTTGCTCTTGTTGCAAAACATTTTTGTTGCAAATTGTGTTGCCTCACTTCTCATTTATATTCTCTTGCATGTGCTTGTGTTAGAATTTATCTAGGAGGGAGTGAGGATTCCATGTTGTGCACACTATATTGAAATACAAATCCTATTTGTGCACGTACCTTGGGGAGTTCCCTCTTGATATTTAGAACACTTTTCGGATCCTTTTGATTGCTTGCTTCTTTCGTTGAAGTATCTTTCTATTTGATCTTCTCTTGCAATATTTGGATCCTCTATATAGCTTGATCTCCCTCCATCTATTCGTCATTGGATATGTGCATTTGATTTCACTCATATTATGAGAAATGCACACTTTATGGGGGAGCTCGCACTATATTGGCCTTCTAAGTTTTTCTTCTCATTTAGGCAATCAATGCCAATGGGGGAGAAATTTAGAGGGTTTAAGAGAATATGGGTTTGTTCTCTTGCGGTTCTCTTGCATCCTTGCTCTTTGTGTTGCATGGTTGCTTAAATTCATTATATAAACCCTCGTAAAATGGATTGTCATCAATTACCAAAATGGGGGAGATTGAAAGTGCATGGTTGTCCCCATGCATGGTTTTGGTAATTAATGACAATCCTTATGGCCTAATGTTTGATTTGAGATATACTTGTAGATCTTGTCCATAGGAAAAGATTGGAGTTCATGTGTTGGACTCTAGTAGTTTACATGATGATCAATGCTCTACTCAAGGGTTTATATGAAGAATGGTCATGTGAAGAGTTGAGCTTATTGCAAGTATGGCTTGGAAAAGAAGATTGAGTGATCAATCATGTTTTACCCCAAGCCATCATACATATCAAGAGAAGAAGATGAAGCGCAAGATCAATATGATGCATCTCGAAGATATCATTTGATTGAAGGTTGCAAAGGAGTCATGAAGACGATGCTTAGCGAGGCCCTCCCATAATGGAGTATGGGGGAGCATTTGGAGAAGTCTTCATCAAGCATGTGCTAGCAAGCACAATCAAGAAAGGTGTTTCAACTTGAGAGAGTCAAGATCGTCATCATCGAGCTCAAGTGGAATGCGCAAGGCAAAGGTATGATCTTGATAGGTTTTCTATTTTACCGGTCTCATGGTGTTAGTGGGAGACCGGGTTTTAGGATAGACGGCGTACTATCAAGAGGGGCTCTCAAGTGAGTAACTTGATCGCATCGTTGTGGAGAGCTCAAACCTTTGCATACTTGGCATATCATATTTCTTGGTTCTTATTTGGCTTTTATGGTGGTGAGGAATTAGAGCTTGGTTCATCTCCATGTCAAGCTCTAGTTCATCGAAAACGGTTTTACCTTGGAAAACTAGTTGCGTTTTCGGTGGCGGAAATATTGCCGGTTCAACCGTGAGGAAAGTCCCACACCTTGCCATGTGTGGTGATTTTACTCTATTTATGGGATGCAATATTTTCACTTTTTGTAGCCTTCTCCTTGTCGGTACCTTTCCAACGGAGTTGGTCTCACCTCATTCGGAGTTCATTTGCAAAAGTTATAGCTGTGTTTTTGGTGTTCGGACAGGCCCGGTAGTACCGGAGAGTTTTGTTCCGGTAGTACCGCAGTCAGCCGGTAGTACCGGGCTCTCTGCGGTACTACTCTCTGAAGTTGGTTTTCGGACGTTTTGGCACGGATGGCCCCGGTAGTACCGGGGTTGGAGCCCAGCACTTGGGCCCGGTAGTACCGGGGTATTTTTCCCCGGTAGTACCGCGCGCTCGGTTTTCTGCGTTGACGAAGATACCGCAGGGCCGGTACTACCGGGCTTTAGGCCGGTACTACCGCACTTGCGGAACAAGAAGTGCTGCAACGGCTGGATTTTTGAGTTGAGCTATTTAAGGGGCCTTCTTCCCCAATGGTTGACTAGCTCTAGAGCAAGTCTTTCTCCTCTCTCTCCTCCATTGTTGCCCTTTGTAAAGCTTGCTCTTCCTCTCAATCCCTCCCATGGTTCTTGCTAATATTTGAGGGAAAGTGAGAGGTGATCTTGATCTACGTTTCCACCGATCGATTTCTCCTCTATGTGAGGGAAACCTTGTAGATCTTGATCTTGGAGTTCTTGGTGCATCTCCTCTTTGTTCTTCCTCTCTTATTCCCCCATAAGCATTTGTTGCTTTGTTGGAATTTGAGAGTGAAGGATTTGAGCACTTGTGCTCTTGCCTTTTGCATTTGGTGCATCGGTGTGCTCTCCACGAGGATTCGTGGAAGTTGAAAACTTGTGAACTTGTTACTCTTGGGTCCTTGGACCCTAGACGCCTTTGTGGTGGTTGGACCCTTGTGTGGTCACTTGAAGCCGTTCGGGAGCCCCCAATCCCATTGTGGGTTGTGCCCCGGATTGTTGTTGGAGGCCGTTCGGGAGCCCCCAATCCCATTGTGGGTTGTGCCCCGGATTGTTGTTGAAAGGCTCCGGATTCCGCCTCGAAGGAATTCCGATAGTGGAAGGTGAACCAAGCCTTTGTGGTGCGGTTCATCGGAGAAGAAGGTGAAACCTTTGTGGTTGTTGAACCGTTGTGTCGGTTCACACCTCTCCAACGAGACGTACTCCCTTAACAAGGAGGAACTCGGAAATACATCCTCGTCTCCGCGTGCTTCGGTTATTTCTATACCCGAGCTTTTACTTATGCACTTTACATTGTGATAGCCTTCGTGCTTGAAGTATTCTATATTGCTATCACCTTGTTGTTTGTCTTGCTTAGCATAAGTTGTTGGTGCACATAGGTGAGCCTAGTTTATTTAGGTTGTCGGCTTGTTAATTTAAACATCTAGTTTTATTCCGCAATTATCAAGCCTAAACCGGAAAAGTTTTAAACCGCCTATTCACCCCCCCCTCTAGGCGACATCATTGTCCTTTCAGTAGCTAGCCTAGTTATAATTGTGCTCGAGGGGAACCCTACTACTAGAAAAATTGAACATGAGTATAATGATTAATTGGACACTAGTTGGCGTTGCACCTAGGTCGATTAATCCTTCTCAATATGTGATGAGGTTTGCTAATCACAAAGAAGTTGATCGTGCATGTTCCTTGGAGGGAGAATGTAGTACTTCAAGTTTAACCCTTTCTTGTATCGCTATATACATCTCATGAGTGTCAAGCAATATAAAGAATACATTTTTACATGGTATCAGAGCGTTTAGTTTCATGATCGTCAACCATAAAGTTTTAAACCACTTCCGCATAGCACCGGCCTCAAATTACTATGGAATTCCTTCAATCCAAAGATACATTTAGATTATGATGATGTGGCTAGTAGTTAATATCCCATCAAACTTCCACCGACCATGTCTTTATAAAGATACACGTTTCGTCTATGCTCACACTCACACATGATACCAACGTTGCGTCCAAAGTACCCAACCTCATATGCTAGTCTCATGGAGATCAAACCTTGATCAGTTCATCTGATCTTCATGATGGTCCAATCAGGAAATAGTATTACGGAAGGCTTAAGAAAAGATCACATGGAACCTTTTATCCATAGGATTAGGGGGCACAAGGAAATTTGCGAAATGCAAAGTTGACCGGCCGTCCGCTGATGAAATAATGCAACTTTCAAACCCTTTGGAACATTCCCGTCTAAGAAAAGCACACATGTGCTCCCATTGCCGCGTGAGTTCTCAGAGAAAGAAGGCGGGTGCACAATATTCCCTCTGTGTATCCAGCCATATTTAATTCTCTACCGGCAGCTTCGTCTTGTGTTACAACCATGTCTCCTGTATGCGAGAATGATTATCATGCCATATTTTGAAACACCGACGTAAGTGTATTGGTTTTGTAAAGTGAACTACTGCTTTTATATGATGGTATATCAGTAAGCAAAGTTAGATGACTCCGTAAAATGAATAGTTGAATTAACACTTTATCCTCCTTGAGATAGGTCACGTAATTATCATGTTATAACATTTTTTTGACTCATTTACTCACTCCATGTCACATTGTGGAAATATGTGTTGATTTAACCAGCAATTTTCTTAGTGTGAGTGACGATGCGGTCGATAGGGTGACTAATGTTATGACATCATTATTATTAAATCTCACTAACTGAAATTTGAACTTTCGTGTGGGTTTTGCGTGAGTGGTTAGATGGTGGTCAAATACAATAGTCATTTATGTGTACTCAATAATAGAACAATCTACATAGTGCGATTAATTTTGCGACTTCATTAATTTTTGTAATCCCAAACTTATTAAGACGTTTTGTGTGTTTTGGTCTAGTGACACTTGAATAAATGTCACTTTCATGTACTCAATCATAAAAGACAATGTACTCCCTCCACAATTAGTCTGGACTTTCAAAGTTTAGCCAAATATATAGAAAAAGATATCAACATCTAAAATATAAATAATCACTATTGGAATCATCATAAATAGTATTTTGCACATTATCCGAATTTGATATTATGAATTTTTATTTTAGTCAAACTTTACAACTTTTGATTTTGACTAAACTCAGAAGAGGATAAATAAAATAGAATAACACTAATCAGTTTATATATTGTTTTAGATTGTCCATATCCAAACAGCTCCTACCTTTATCACCACCTCGTTCGTGTAATATTATTTTCTTCTTGGCTTGGAGTTATCATGTTTGAGTGAAAATAGTTAGTCTCGTGCATGGTTACTTTTTTAAACAGACGTAGCTATTTAATATTTACAGTCCTACGTGTTGTTTTATTTTTCTTGCAGCTATCACATTCCATTCAAATCTAGTTGTTTTGTTAAACGGATTACTTATTGAATTCTTCTACATTTTTTGTGGTAGGATGCCGTCATGTTTTAGTGTTGTACTCGCACACAGCACACTTGTTAGCTAATAGCTGATCGCATCGATCAGATTTTACATTTTTTTTCACACAGCACACACTTATTTTAGCTAATATAGCTGATAGCATAGGTCAGATTTTGTATTTTTTTTCAAACTTTTTACCTACCAGGCTGTAATTTAGCTAATATAGCTGATAGCATAGATCATATTTTGTATTTTTTTCAAACTTTTTACCTAGCAGGCTGTATTGATCAGCTAGCTTCCGAGACCATCACGTTTATGAAAGGTTTTTTTCCTACCAACCGTACCGCGGTCGCGAGGGAGGCCTTCAGTATGGCGGCCTCGACGGCGTCGCCAACCGCCTCGTAGCCGACCCTCAACTGGTTGGCCGCCTACTCGGCGCGCCAGGTGTCGAAGGAGTTGACGGCGACCACCTGGTCGGTCAACAGCGGCGGCGACAGCTCCTGCTCCGGTGCCGGCTCCTCCTCCGGAGGCGGTTCCTGCCCAGGGTAAGGATCCTGGGCCGGCTCATGCTCCAGCTGCTCCTCGACGTCGATGTCGTCGACGTTCGCCCAATCGAAGGGCTCCTCGTCGACGACAGGCTGGAGCGTCTGCTCCGGCGCCTGCTCCGGCTCTTGCTCCTGCCCCGGAGGGTGAGCGCGGCGCGTTGCCTGGGTGAGGGTGGACCAGGTGGTTTGGAGGCGGCGAGGCATGGTGCTTGGCTCGGGGCGACACTACGGCGAGCGTTGGTGTGGTGAGGTTGCACGGCGGAGGAGTGTTATATAGGCGGGGAGGTGGCGGGAAACGGAGGGGCGGGAAGCGGTGGCGCTGGGCGAGAAGCGGCAGGTGGGTGAGCACGCGTCGCGTCGGAATTACGTGGCGGCGACGCGATTCGGCCACGCCAACACTTGGGAAGCCGGGAAAGCCTGGGCGCCGGCGTAATTGCGAGGCGTGCCGCAGTCGCCTCGCCGTCCCGTTGCTTCGTCGCCGCGTCGCCATTAACGCGGGCGGAACGATCTCCTACACGACGCAATTGGGCGCCCTGTCTATGACGGGTGGGGCGCACCTGTCGGAGGCCATGTCCGGTCAATGTCCGACACCCCAGGAGGGCCTCCAAACTTGGAGAACCTATTGGGGGTGCCGGACACAAAATCGCTCGGGACGAGGCTTTGAGGGGTGCCGCTGGTGGACGTTTTTCGTGTCCGGCCCCCCAAGGCCTTTGTGGTACTTTTAGAGGCCCCGGTGGAGATGCTCTCAGGGGTCAGGGGTAGTGCGTGCGCGTGTATACGAGCGTTTACGTTGTACTGTGTTTAAAAAAAATATTTTTATTCCCGAGGCGCAGGCGCAGCAGATAAGGTTCCGTACCTCCGTTCGTGGCTCCGTGAACTCACGGACGGGGATCAACTACAACAGAGAGAGGTCCGGTCTCCGGTGGTGGTGGGTGGCAGCCAGATCCCGGGAGCGAGATCTCCTCTCCCTGCGAGGTACGGATCATCCTTCCTCTTCTTCTTCCCCCCGCCTCCCGACTGATCGCGCGCGTTGGATTGGATGAATATCAACACGGGGCCCTCCTCGCGCGAGATCTGCGCGGTCGCTCGCGCGTGTCCTTCGTTCGTGCTTCGGTAGATTGGTCGCGCGCGTCCGGTTGGGCGCCACACCGGTGGGCAGGCGAGGCCAGCCGTGGTTTCGAATTTCCCTCGGCTAGGCTCGTTCAGGGCAGGGAGGAGCGCGGCAGATGGATTGGATGCCTCCTCGGATGTTTCCGATTCATTGTTTGTCTGATCGTAAAGTGTTTCTGATCATTCCTCAATCCCATCCGTCGTCTGGGCCTTGAGTTCTGGCTGTGGCACTTCACCCCACCCGGGACTTGAGATGGTGTCTAGATTGGGGATGCATTGAGCACTGGGATTTATGCGGGATGCATATAAATATAGCTAGGAGCTGCTGCTGCCACTTTGCATTACCATCTCTGAGTGGCTATACAAGATAACGCATATCAATGTAGTCCCGTGGTCGCTCCATTTTAGTCTAGCCTGCATATAGATATGGAAAGGAATTGAGTCGCCAACAAGTCCAGCGGCTATATGGATGCGCAGCTTGTTTTATTTAGGTGGGCGTTTGTGTTTTGGTGCCTACTCGTCAGTCACTAGGAAACTGATCTCAACTTTGAAATAGCGGCTCCTGATCTGGATCTGTGTGTTATCGTGGTTGCGGTTGTATGTAACTAATGTGATAAGTGTGGTTGCTGCTGTCACTATATCACTCATTCTTGCTCTGCTTCGCTCCTAAGTCCTAACAACCGTCTGCCATATTCACTGCCAGAACCAAGTTTATTTCGTATGCATCCACATCCTTAGCATTGACAACCACACGTTCATTGAAATCCAACACTCCGATTTCTGGTGGTATGTGTTTAAGTTTGCAAGGGGGGAAAGGAACTGGGCAGTGAATCTGCTAGAATTGTTTGTTTTAATGTATTTTGACCACATCTCTTGTCATACTTTATGTTTCATTTTCTGTTTAGTTACTCTTCTGGTGTGTCGCTTTCGCAGTTTGATTTGAAGCTCAACTTCTTGATACTCATCTGGTCTGGTGGGTACTTGTATGAGTTCACAAGACGTTCGACATGAAGCTTTTAGAATACACCCCGTTCGACTGGTAAACAGGGCGTCTTCTGCTTCTTTCTTGCTGTCCAAGTGCTCGTGGTAACATGCAATATTCGTGTCCCTAAATTACTGCATTTGTTTGTTTCCTTTCAGTGTAAATGTGTTCCTGGATCAACTGAATCTTGGTGATTGTACAATAAGGGGGAGCCTTGAAGCATTCTCATGTAAGAGCATTCTCCATTGACTGTGTTATTGTGCATATTATAGCATCACAATAGGGTCACACTCTATGTTGATCTACAGGCAAGCATGCCGGGAATGATCGCCGGCTTTCAATGAGTCTTGAACATGACGTACGTACTTCCGTTCAGCTTATTTATTTTTATGACAACTGATATCCCTTCTCTTGTATGTTGGATCACCATGCTTTTTCACTATTGTCGTTTCTTAGGATATACTTTGTATTGTGCTTATCGTTGGGAATCATATAAACTGGAGTTATGTTATGGAAGTTTGTGGCAACATATGATTTTCTGCTTAATGTAAAGAAAGTATGTCTTGTGATTGCCGTGGGAATCGGATAAAAACTAGAGCGAAGTTATGAGAGTCTGTACTACCATGATAGGAAATGATGCGCATATGAATTTTATGAAAATCTTATACGTTAAGTTACTTCCCACTGTACTTGTTTCACTAGTCAGTATTACCTTAACCCCCTATGAGCATCTTAGCCAGAAAGATATGCATATAATGCCTTATGAAGGTGTATGTATTACGTACGGAACTTTTGCTTCTCCATCCTTGTCAAAATTTAGGTATCTAAGCATGCCAATGATAAATTTATGCATGCTTACATATGTGCTAATTAAACTTTTCTGTTGCGTATTCAGATTCTTGATTACCTCGGAAAGTCTTCTGATAGTGAGTCACCTGTGGAGCATTTATCTTGTAGATCCAGGTACCAGTTGTAGATTACCTTTATTTCGCGCATTTTCTGTTTAACGAGCCTGATTCTTTTTATGTTCCTTGTTTATTCCAGCCGGAAAACGTTGATATATCTAGTCCTCACTCTTGGTCATATGTATCCAGATTATGATTTCAGGTAATTATGTCTTACGAAAGTGTGTGTCCTATATAATCTGGAAGGAAGGATATTGGGTAATGTCATACTCAGCTTTTTTGGGCGATATGACAACCCGCGATTGTCCTTTCCGACCAGCCTAAGGGGGTGTTGTCAAATGGCATGACAAACGGATTAATTGCCGTTGCTCTTTAGAGCTGAGAGTTCAATTCTCTCCATTTCCCTTGAACATTTTGGTATTTGAAAAGTGCCGTACTATTCTTAAGGTCTTCCTACTGTCATGCGACATATGCATGATGGCATGACCTTCAGATTAGATTTAACATCCTCTTTGTCAACACTTGTTCGCTTAGCAGTGCCATTCGGGCACACCTGTTCTTCAAAGAAGAAGATTTGGAAAGTTTCAAGCAGATGCTGGACAACTTCTTGTCAGAGGCTTCTACGGTAATGCTTTCACGAGGTCTTACTCTTGATCAATGCACATGTTAGTAAGCATTCACAATGAGTTCTGGAATGCAAAAGGGATATAGTCATATAGTTGCAAGAACTAAGTTTTCAGCGTTCAAATGACACAGACTATTTTCAGTCCACCGGTTTTGTATGCTTAACCTGAATATCTGGCTATTTTTCAGCTATGGGCAGCAAAAAATGATGGCTGTTCTCTCCTAGACAGTATGACTAAAGCTATTGATGAGGTGAACACTCTCTACCTGCTTAGTTCAGACTAAAAGTCAGCAGCCCTACATTTACACCTTATTTTGTAGGTTATCAAAATCAGAGAGTGTGACATCTACAGCTACAACCCAGACTCTGACGGAGATCCATTTCTAGAGAAAGGAGCCATGTATGACCATCTTATCTGTAGAAATCATTTTTTGAATTGAACTTGAGTCACTCATCAGGATGCTCTGATATGAGAACTGCCCATCTGTTTTTCTTGTAGATGGTCGATCAACTTTTTCTTCTACAACCGGAAGCTGAAGCGAGTAGTGAGCTTCCGCTGCTGCTGCACTAGGTAGGTACATGATTTCTTTTGTATGAAGAACCTTACATGACATGTTCAGTAACAATATGAATCACTGACAGTTTGCTCTGGTACTGCAGCAAGTTTGCAGGAGATGACTTCCTTGCCGGTGTGCTCTCTGATGGCGAGGATGAGGACGCCTTGATCGACATGGACATATGACTGACCCGTTTCTGCTAGGAACATGACCAACCAACCAGTGTGACCTGTTTGTGTAATATACGACACGTATGGCAGTAGGAAACTGCGTCTTCCAGTTTAAAACCTTTAGCTTCACTTTTCTATTTGGAGAGCATACATTCTGGCCTGTGTTATTTCTGTCCATGTCTGTAGATCGAAGATTTGAAGCAGAACTATCAATCTGCTTGCCTGGGACTTGTATCTAGAGTAGCGCTCTTGACGCTTTTTGCCCTACTTAGTATTTAAACTATCCTTACCCAAGTGTCAAGTGGAAGGACAATTGTTGCGCACAGGCTTCTTGAGTTTGTACATGGTCGAGCCATGATTTTGACTACCAGTAGTCCCCTGAATTATACTTGTATAGTTGTTGCAGCCAGCCTTCATATTGTCATACATCTTACTGAGGTTGCGAGCAATAAGAATCAAGTTATTGGCGATTTGCTCTCTGTCTTCTACTACATTACTTGAGAGTTTTTGAGGTTGAGATGCTTTCAAAGCAACGTTCTTATTTTGATCAGAAAATACCATACCTTGATAGAAATTCGTTTTGGCACTCAGATCCAGATGCTCCCGCTCCGGCTTTCTGGACCAGATCAGTTGTAAATATGTATGCTCCTATGCTCAGATCAGTTGTGAAGGATGGTGAATAATTTGGTGCTTTGATGTAATACTAGAAGGATATGGCGCGCTTTGTTGCGCCCGTTTTTGTTGGTTGCGGTGGGATGTTTCATCTTCTTTCTCTTGGTGGTCTGCAAATGTTGAGAAGACTCTCAGAACCATTTATTATGTCAGATAGATACTTGAGTTTACCAGATTTTTTTTTTCCTTAAACCGAGGGTTCAGCTAAATTGCTGGCAACAAGTAGTACATATACAAAAAGGAGGGGTTAGATCAGCCCATCTGTAACACTCAGATTTCTCTCTAAACCCAAACAGAATGCGCTCCTTTGTTGCAAATACGCTGTTAGAAGATGAACTCAAATGAGTCAAAGGAACTAATACTACTGCTCCTTATATCACGCAATAGAACACCAACTTCTGCCAGCTCGTGAGAATCAAACTTCGGGGCCTTGACCAAAACCTAGGAATCTATTATATACTAAAAGCAAAATGAGTTAGTTTTTCGAGCCACCACGTTAATCCACATCATCAAAATTATCTAAACAGTTGGATCTATAATTAATGGTTTATGTTTCAATCAGTGACCAAAAGAAGCAGCAAAAGGCTACGCGAAACACCCCAGCGATCATGACAGGCGGGCCCAGCACAGCGACGCACCACAGGCCTCCATATCCAGGGAGCTTAGGTTTGGGAAGGGATGGAATCCAGGCCATGTAGATGGCGAAGTGGCGAACTAGCTTCCGGAGTGCGCGCCGCCAGGTGCAGGTGGGCATCCTCCACCGGTCTTGCCTCGGCCTGCTTGGCACACTCCATCGTCGCCGGGATGTGCTTGGCTTGGACGTCATCTCCAAGCTCGGGGACAGACCTAGTCTGAGTCGTTGCTTCCGGATCCCGACTTTGCCATCTATCCTCTGATTTGGTCATTTGGAGGTTTGGCGGTTCCTAAAAGGCTAAAACAGAGATGCAGACGAACGAAAATTCTGGACCGAAGGTACAGCCGTGTCTGTATCCTGTACCACAGGTACATGTTTCGCGAGTGTTACCTTCAGCGTTCGTGCTAGTCTACACGTTCGAATTTACTACTAGAATATATGTCTCTCTGAATCGTAATTGCATAGCAATATGGTCCCTCTCTTTTACAACATGTGTTCCATCTCAAAATGAATCGAGATAAGGCTTTTCAGTATAAGCATGCTACCACCACACAACAGTAGTGGTGACATGTGATTGATATAGGCCGTTGTTTCAACGATAGCACCATTTGTATCTTGATCCCAGTTCGCGACAAGACATGCACGCTAATGAGCCGCGTTTGTGTTTGCGCCGCCACCAATGCAAAGGGACTAGGCGTCCATACGAGACGCCATTTTGGGTCCCAGGCTTCATCAAGTCTGTAATTTTGTAGACAAAAAACAAAAAATCATGATATTTTTAGATTCAAAACAATCTGATTTTTGTAATGGTATGATCTACGTACCTGCAAAGTTTCAGTATAGATTACAAATATTTTGGACCACACAAAATTGTGACTCTAAAAACGAAAACAAAAGACTCCTTTTGATTTCCACATTTGTCTTTCTTTTAGATCATGGGATATTAAATACAATATTCTAATTATGTCTTAGCGCGATGAGGTCAAATATCCGGCAAGTAAAAGTTATTTGATTGGTGCATGACAAACATTACCATCGACTTTGACGAACATTCCCATGGACGTCGCTGCAAGGAATCTACAAAGCAAAGGGAATTGAATACAAGGAAGATAAAGTATGTTTCAAGCATGATTATTATTACTTTTTGCACAACAACAATAATGACTCGACGCCTAGAACATTATTGAAAACCTTAATTTTTTGTTCAGCCTTCAATCTTCTCAAGATAATAATCTTCTTTGAAAAGGTCATTTACTCTTAATTTCTTATAATTTCTTTTACAAAAAAATCTATTAGCATATGTCTTGGACCCGCTGCATTCACCCTTCTCGCCGACCTCCTGAGACTTGGACATGGCTCTGATACCACTTTGTTGTCCCGGGCTGATGCTTTATCAGCTAGCTAGTTTGGCTCACACGAACACACACTGAGTGGAATGAGAAGTATTGGAGACAGCTCAGGTACGCACTAAAGCTCTATTGCTTTGTGTTAGCCTTTAGCTTTTTTATCAACGATGGGTGCATGTCCTATTTATAGGACTTAAAAAACCGACCTGCTAGGAAATATCTAGTACTCACTCCGTTCCAAAATAAGTGTCTCAACTTTAATAGAAAGTGGATGTATGTAGACATGAGTGAGTACTTCTAGTGTCTTCTACTGATTACTACAGGTTTGATGTATTTTAGAAACTACTGCTAGTTACTACCCTAGCTACTAAGCTACTGTAGTCAAAAGACTACTAGTACAGGGTAGATTATTCTAGAACTGTGCCATATGTGCACATGCCTTAGAGGCGCACAGGATTATTCCAACATATATGACACGTATGGGCGTATGGCAGTAGGAAACTGCGTCTTCCGGTTTAAAACCTTTAGCTTGACTTTTCTATTTGGAGAGCATACATTCTGGCCTGTGTTATTTCTGTCCATGCCTGTAGATTGAAGATTTGAAACAGAACTATCAATCTGCTGGCCTGGGACTTGTATCTAGAGTAGCGCCGCTTTTTGCCCTACTTAGTATTTAAACTATCCTTGCCCTTATGGCCTTATCACTGGGAGGCTTGATACAGTTTGCAACAGTGTCATGTGGAAGGACAATTGTTGCACACACGCTTCTTGAGTTTGTACATGATCGAGTCATATGATTTTGACTACTAGTAGTCCCTTGAATTATACTTGATTCTTATTGCTAGCAAACTCAGTAAGATGTATGGCAATATGAAGGGTGGCTGCAAACGAACAAAAATTCTGGACCAAGGGTAGCCGTGTCTGTATCCTGTACCACAGGTACATGTTTCACAAGTGTTACCTTTAGCGTTCGTGCTAGTCTACCGGTTCGAATTTATTAGAATATACGTCTCTCTGAGTCGTAATTGAATAGCAATATGCTCCCTCTCTTTTACAATATGTGTTCTATCTAAAAATTAATTGAAAATAAATCGAGATAAGGCTTTTCAGTATAAGAATGCTACCACCACACAACAGTAATGGTGACATGTGATTGATATAGGCAGTCGTTTCAACGATAGCACCATCTCTATCTTGATCCCAGTTCGCGACACGACATGCGCGCTAATGAGCCGCGTTTGTGTTTGCGGCGCCACCAATGCAAATGGACTAGGCGACCATATGAGTCGCCATTTTGGGTCCCAGGCTTCATCAAGCCCGTAATTTTGTAAAAAACAAAAGAAAAATAGATTCAAAACAATCTGCTTTTTGTAATGGCATGATCTACGTGCCTGCAAAGTTTCAGTGCAAATTACAAATATTTTCGAACACACAAAATTGTGACTCAAAAACGAAAAAAATTACTCGTTTTGATTTCCATATTTGTCTTTCTTTTAGATCACGGGATATTAAATAAAATATTCTAATTATGTTTTAGCACGATGAGGTCAAATATCCAGCATGTAAAAGTTATTTGATTGATGCATGACAAACATTACCATCGACTTTGACGAATATTCCCATGGACGTCGCTGCAAGGAATCTACAAAGCAAAGGGAATTGAATATAAGGAAGATAAAGTATGTTTCAAGCATGATTACTTTTTGCACAACAACAATAATCACTCGACGCCTAGAACAATATTGAAAATCTTATTTTTCTGTTCAGCCTTCAATTGAGTACCTCTTCTCAAGATAATAATCTTCTTTCAAAAGGTCATTTATTTTTATATTTGCTTATACTTTATTGTACAAAAAAATCTATTAGCATATGTCCAAAGTGTTAAATTTTATCTGAGTAACGGGAGGATAAAATTTATAGTAAGAGGATCACATAACCCAATCAACCATATCAGTCGTACTAAATAATTTAGAATGATCTCTCAGTAATCAAACCATAAATATGTAATGTTACAAACTCTATGCATGACAAGTGCAATGTTCTCATTATCTGTTTTGACTTTTGAGCTTGTTATCATGTAATACTATAGCGTACCATCAAGGAACCACAAATATTGGGAAGAATATTCCGATATTACAGTTCATGTACAAATATACGGGTATATCCGCAAAAGGCGGATTGCTCTGCTGAAATACTGGTCAATGCTAAATAGCTAGATTGCTAAAAAATTAAAGTTATTGAATGCATAACTCTATTCCACTTGCTCGGTTGAGCATCCGTGCTCAAAGATTAAATACAAGACATAGTATCTTGATTAGCCAAAACCCATAACCTTGGGAGCCAAATCGAGCAAGGGCTGGAGCGCGTCTGGCTTGAACTTCCGCGCGAACAAGGCGCAAATCTCTGCCACCTCGCCATTGTAGGTGCAGTTCCCATACATTCCTCGTCTCATCTCCTTGATGAGAGCCTCCGTCACCTCCCTTCCGCTGTGGCTCTTGGGGCCCCGTGGGAGACGCCAGTCCGAGTACATGACCGATCGGTTCGAGTTGAGATTGCTCAGGCCTAGCACGTTCACCAGCGTCGGGATGTAGTGCTCGTCCAGTGCGAACCCGTGCTTGACGTTGCGGAACACGGGGCCGTAGTAGGTCTCGTCTGAGATGACCTCGAGGGCGAAGACGCGGTCCATGACGAACCACTGAGCTCCCTTGCGCCACTGCGCGAGGCTGATGTTGTGCTCGGCGAAGAAGGGCCTATGGCGCTCACGGCTTTCCTGGCGGTCGAAGCTGTCAACGAAGTTGGTGCTGGAGCCGGTGATGTAGGCGTTAATGGCAGGGAAGTCGAGGAGCGGGATGCATGACTCCGACAGGAGCGCGAAGTGCGCGTTTGAGAGGTCCAGCATCGCGTTCCCTAGGAGACGCCGCTCCGCGTCCACCAGGTTGATGTTTCCCCAGCTCGTTCTCTAGCACAATAATAGTAAATGGATGAGTTTCTGAATTAGAAGTACCCCCTCCGTCCCGGTTTATAAATCCTCTACGTATCCCTATGTCGTAAATTAGAGCAGCATAATATGATATATATATTATAAAAAACCTAAGGATACGTAGAGGACTTATAAACCGGGACAGATGGAGTAGAGAAGAATCTGACACAAAATCCAAAATCATACCAGTACGTACCTGGCTTGGAATCATGCGGCCAAAGAACGGGGAGTCCGGCGGCGGCGAGCCTGTGTAGCCAGGGCTGGCGTGCACGTAGATGGAGTACAGCCCCTGGTGGCCGTCGAAGAACTTGTCCCACAGGGGACGCAGCGGCATGTCACCTCTGACTAGGAAGAGGAAGGCGATCTTGGGCGCGATGACGACGTGCTTCGGCATGCCTTTCATCTTCGGCGCCATGGACGCCCTCCAGAGCAGCTCCGTGTCGGTCATGCTGTGCATGATGCCGCCGGCGCTGCGGGGTGCCAGGAAGTCCGTGAACGCCATGCGCCGTCCCACTAGTGAAGGCGGCGTCGGCTCGGAAGAAGGCGACGGTGGCAGCAGGATGCAGGGAGCTGCTTGTGATGGTGGTGGCGGTTGCAACCGAGACGCAGCAGGCAGCATTATTGGTGACAAGATCATATTGTGGGTGTAGAGATTCTGGAATTTGGCGCTGGAGATCAAGCCCAGCACATATGCTAAGCAGAAGACGAGCAGCAAACGTACCACGCCGACGCTGCCGGAACGAGGCACGGTCAGGGCCTTCTTCATGGCCTAAATGCTACAGTAGCTAGCCTCCTCGAGCATGTAATATGCTGCGCTATATATTGCTAGGTTACTTTCATAAGCACCGGTAGTGACTTTGCACTGGAAAGCAAGCAATATGTTACTGGTAAGACTCATCCAATGTGCTCGATCTTTCAGGAATAACAGCCCATCTGGCTTTTGAAAAAAACAAAATGGTCTAATACACCATGCATGATTGGATAGTACTATATATATAGAAAGGAAATATGTTCTTCGTCCACAAAGGGAAATGGAGTAAACTTTTTTTTATGAAACATAATACAACGTAAGCGTACACTCACCCCTATGAACGCATGCACGCACACCCTACCCCTATGAACACCTCTGAGATACTGAGCCGACGGATCAGGTCTTGAGATTGACGAAGTCATCACATACGCCTCGCTGTCGAAGAAAACATCGCCTCTCACTTAAGAATATTCAGGCTAAACGAGAAACACCAGCGTCAAATCTAGGGTTTAAACTCTAGTGTGCCAGTGGTACAACCACCCATCTAACCAACTTGCCACAGACAAGTTCTCAGTAAACTCTGATAGCTCAAGGTCAATGGAGTAAACTTCTACCGGAAATGACGACACTTGCACAAAGAGACGTGAGATCACGTAGACTAAGTCAGAACGGAGGATAATCTGAGAAAGTACGCAAGGTAAGGAAGATCACGACAAACATATCATTGGACTCTCCGAACGTACGGCCGAGTGCACATGATATTATGGATTGAAAACGAGAGCAAAACAAGAGATGCATGTGTGCCAATTACACTATCGCATGCGCGGACCGATGGTCATTGGAGGAGACGACAGCAACACGTAAAGGAGCTTGGTCTATATCTAAATCGCCAATGCATGGCTGCGAGGTCGTCTGCCGCAACCCGAAGTTTGGCTCATGGGACTCTCACCGGTCAGCTCACGTTGGATAACTGTCTTTACCATTGATATCTATATCTCTGATAGACTTGTCATCGAACGGGAGCTAACTTGGCACAGCAGCTTCGCCTACAAATTAGTCAGCTCTGTGCAGCGCCGGAAATAACTTGTCTCTTGAGCCTTGGAGTCATCAGGCAATTTAATACTCCCTCCAGTCCAAAATAAGTGTCGCTTAAAATCAGCTAACCATGTACAATTCAGTATGCAACCGGGGACAATTATTGTGGATCGGAGGGAGTAGTCTCCTCTCTTTATATGAAAATTCTCCAAGAACATGCGCGCCCAACCCCGATTTTTTTTTTGGTGTTCCAGAACCCTCTTGAAGATCAAAATCCTGATTTGTCAGCTTGCAAGAGGCCGCTTGCCAGCAGGAGATCAACTAGTCCTCAGACATACATGGCCCTTTTAGCTGGCTATTGTGCCCTTTGTGGCGAGTTGGGGATTCCAATCACATTTTTTTTCACTCGTGCCTTGCCCTCTTTTGCGTGGAGCGGTTTTCGGCAAAGTTTCCAGGTCCAATGGAACACGCAGGGTTTTGACCAGCTGTGTCAGTTATCCTTTCTCTTCAAGCAAATCGCAGAAAAATCATTTGGTTGCCTTTTCCAGCTTCTTGTTGGGCTCTTTGAAATATTCGTTGCTCATATACAAAATCTAGGTGGGCCTATCTGGACTAGAGACCTACACGCGCTTGGGCCTTTTCTTCTTTAGCGATAGTCAAAGCTGCTACCAATTGTGCTGGATCGCTGCTATTTTTTTCTAAGCTAATTAACGTGCTAGCTACCAGGGCGGGCCTAGCTGAAGTCAAAGGTATTCAGTTGAATACCCATTAAATTTCCAAAACTACTATGTACATATAGCATATACTATGTAGAAGTATGAAAAAAACGTGAATGTAACGTACCGACCTCCTGATTCTCTCTCGTTCCTGACTTCTACAAAACTCATCTGTCTTTCTCCAATCCCATTAGCCAAAGTGGAAAATCCCAATCAAAATAAGATTTCAGTCTATCAAAACACTTTAGCTTTGATTTTTTTGAATACCCGCTCTTCAAATCCTGGGCCCGCCACTGCCTAGCTATAGCTATGTTATGTACATATATATACCCAGACGCGTGACGGCGTGAGAGAGACGTACGCAAGATAAGGAAGATGACGACAAACATATTATTGGAGACTCCGATCGCACGGGCCGGAGTGCACATGATATTATGGATTGAAAACGGGAGCAAAACACGAGATGGTGTCTCGGTTTCACTAGCGCATGCTGACCGATGGATTGGCCTTGGCCATTGGAGGAGACGGCATGCAGCAGCAACACCACGTAAAGGAGCTAGCTTCTTCGTCGTCTATATATATATATATCCAAATCGGCCGTAAAGGTATAGTGTCAACTTGCCGGCCGGCTACTTCCCGGCGAGATCAACAGAAAACCAGCAGGTTCTTACAAAAAAAAAAAAAGCTTCTTCGTCTATATATATATATATCCAAATCGGCCAGTGGCGGCAAGGTCGCCGGTCGACCCAAGTTGGATTACATCTCCGAAATAGCGCGAGATTCAAGCGTACGTAAAGGTATAGTGTCAACTTGCCGGCCGGCTACTTCCCGGCGAGATCAACAGAAAACCAGCAGGTTCGTACGTGCAGCACCGGAAAGTGCACGTCAAGTCAACAGTTCCTATGTAGCTAGTATATATACGCTTGAAATCGTTTGTAGCGTCAATTTTGGCCGACGATCCCGCGGCCAATTGCCGATACACATGCAGATTATAGTACTGTATATACGAAGCTCCTTTACGTACGTTTGCGGTCACGCCTATTCCATCGAGTACATATACAGCACAGTCGACTGTTCATCCGTCCGTACGTGTGACATTCCGCCGCGGATTCCATCTACAGTACTGTAGTTTCGCCATGTTCACCGCAACGAATCTGGTGTGTTTCGTCACGGCGGCAGCCTTGGCCGTCACGGCCTGCAGCTTGCTCATGCTCTCGCCTTCCTCGTCCTGCGGGCCTGCCCTGCTCGAGCTTGTCTCGCGCAGCAATGGAACCCAACAACAAGATCCTAGCTTCAAGGTACGTCCGTCCGTCCGTCCGTCCATGGGATCCACACCTTTTTATCTAAATGCACTAAAAAAAATGCAGTTAGCTTTCTTTTCTAAATTTTAAGGCGGTCTCCTCTCTTTTCATATCCCGAATAGTAGCTGCACGGCGCACCAACTCAATCACGCAACGGTAAAGTCCAGTTAGCTTTGCATACAGGATGTAAAAACGGAACTTGTTTGTCACACTTTTTTTTCTATTTTATGTATGTGTAGTACAAAATTTAGAAGAAGAAAAATTGTACTACGCATACATAAAATGGGGAAAAAATGGAACAAACGGGTCCCGTTTTCGCATCTTAGCACTATGGTCTCACGCAACATCGGATCTCCCCATGCTCTCCCCACTCATCATGCCTCTCACGCTTTCCGCTGAAACTCGTCGCCTTCGTATGTATCATATGTACACCCAGGTGCGTACACCTTGCTGAATGCTGAACTACAACAGGCTATATTTAACTACATCATACAGAACTCAAAACTAAACATGCAGATAAAAAATATCACGATTAGTGCTCACATCTAGTAATAAGTCGTGCATAAGCTCTTAGATAGTCATCCTAAGTTCCTAACTGGTGTGGTGTCGTCTGCGCATAATAGACAACCAACCCAATGCCTTGTGTCATGGAGCAAGTGCAATAAGATGATGTAATTAACCAGACTATAACGATATAAATTGGAAGAAAGAAGAGTAGAGAAGAGAAGCACACCGTAAAATAAGAGCCAATTGTAGCACGAACTACTCACTCCGTTCCGAAATATAAGAGCTAAATGGTGTACAATTTTTTATGAGAGTATATAGTGGGACATAAACTAAAAAATTAGGACATCTTTTTAGCAACTACATTTGTTACAAAATATAAGATGATTTAGCTTTTTATTGATTCAAATGCACTAGATATTTAATCCATATTAAAATATGTAAAACATCTTATAGTTTGGAATGGAGGGAGTAATAACTATTATAAATATTGATCATAACACTTGTAATATGTTAAACTGCACCAAGATATAACCGGTTGACGACAGTATTATCCTCCTTTCTCTTAAGAGTTGTATGCAATTAAACTTTCTTTTAATGATTTGGGTTTCAAGATGTTATGTTTTTCTTCCGATCCAGTGTGATAGCTATGTTTTGTTGTTAACTCATTAACTATAGTGCCACAACAACATTTTACCTCTAATAGTGTATGTTGTCGTTGCTCCATATTTTTCGAAGTAACACTTGTAGATGCTCTCAGTGATTGCATTGAAATAAAAGACCACCATGTTTTGAACTTATCGTTGTTTTTCTCTTCCTAGCGACGTAAAATGGTATGAACTGTTGACTTTGACTCACAAAAGAGTTGAGTGCCGGTTGTTGGTTCCTAGCTTCTTCTCTCTCGGACTTCCTAGCTAGTTCTATTTGTGTGCATGTAAGGCAGGCAACAAAAGGTTGCTTAAAAGAATAAACATGTTATTTATTTTCTTTTTCTTAAACACCGGTGCTTATATTTCTTGAAAAGAAATGTACCTTTGATAAATAAACAACGGTGTTTAAGCATCTCGATTTCTAAACAAAACACAACTTGCATTTGTGCTGGCCTAATACTTGCATATATGCCATGTGTCCATCTATGATCTAGCTCCAGGCTCCTGCTTTCACTCTTACTACACCTGAAGACGAGGGCCTTTCCGTGCTACTGAGTAGGGCAGCCATGGAAGACAACACCGTAATCATGACCTTCACGAACAAGGCTTGGACGGCGGCCGGCTCCCTCCTCGATCTCTTCCTAGAGAGCTTCCGCGTAGGCGACAAGACCGCACCCCTGCTGAAGCACCTCATCATCGTCACCGTCGACGACAAGGCCTTCGAGCAGTGCAAGCTCGTGCACCCGTTATGCTACTGGTTGGACGTAGGGGGCGGCATGAACCTCACAGGGGAGCAGGCGTTCATGAGCAAGGACTACCTGGAGATGATGTGGGCCAGGAACAAGTTCCAGACGCGTGTCCTGGAGCTGGGCTACGGCTTCGTCTTCACGGTGAGCCCTAACACCACACCACTAGCTGGTACATGATCGGATGCTGAATTGCTGATGCACATCATCCTCGTCTTCGTCTCTCTCTGTCAGGACGTGGACATCCTATGGTTCCGAAACGCGCTGCTGAACATCCCGCTGGCCGCCGACATCGCCATCTCCAGCGACAGGTACCTCGGCGATGACCCGTACGCCCTGCAGAAGCTAGCCAATGGCGGCTTCGTCTACGCCAGGTCCAACGCAAAGACGATCAGCTTCTTCAAGGGCTGGTACGAGGCGAGGACGGGGCGGCTGAACGAGCAAGACGTGTTCAACCAGGTGAAGCACGAGCTGTCGCTGCGGCTCGACGTCACCGTGCACTTCATCGACACCGCCTACTGCGGCGGCTTCTGCCAGCCCAAGATGGACTTCCGGCGGCTCTGCACCTTCCACGGCAACTGCCTCAAAGGCCTGCGTGTGAAGCTGATGCGTCTCCGGGCCATCCTGGGCGAATGGAAGAGGTTCAAGATTGCTCGGCAGCGGGAGGCCAATAACAGCACGCTGTCACATTAATTAAGCATCAATGATGTGCAATATGTTTTTATAAGTACGATAATAAATGTTTTATTTTTAGCGCATGCATGCATGGATGCATGGGGCAACTTTTGATAACAGTGAGACAGGGTTTTGGATTTCGGCCGAGGGAAACGAAATTCCACCGAAATCCGGCAATTCCGGTCAGGACCGGTAAAAGTATTTACCGGACGGAATCTTTCGAAATTAGGGCAATTTTGGTAATATATATTCATAAAATATAAATTTAAATGAAATTTGCTTGAAAAAATTCAAATTTCAGTTATTTTTTGCTCTAAGTTTCAAATTTTGGTTCTTTCTTTTCGTCCGGAATTTCACCGAAATTGCCGAAATTTCCGAAATCCGGCCATTCCGGTCAGGACCGGAAAATTTACAGAACCGAAATCCAAATCTGTGAGATTACAAAGTTTGAATAACAATATGCAAATTATGCAAATGCAAGTCCTTCTGGGCAGTGCAATGTTGGACATTGATATCTCGTATCTGCAATTCTGCATGTAGTTGGCTGTTTTTTTTGAAACAAGGCAAAAGAGTTATATTTTCATTCAGGTGTGACTGTTGTAGTCAGTTTTAGAGCCAACAAGGTGTACATGTGATACGTATATATGAAGCAGGCGAGTATTTCGATGGAGGCATGTCAGGTGAGATGTCGAGATGGCGTTGTGCGGTACAGCAGCGTAGATGAAGTTGTTAGTAGTGTTAGCTGAACAACCTTGAATCCCGATCAAATAACAGCACTTTGACACATTGATTAAGCATCAATGATGTAGTAATATGTTTTTATAAGTACGATAAATGTTTTATTTTTAGCGCATGCATGCACGGGGGAACTTTTGATAACAGTGAGATTACAAAGTTTGAATAACAATATGCAAATTATGCAAGAAAATGAAAAATGGGTTTTTTCGTTGGAAAGTTTCTTGTATTGAAAGGTTTTAGATACCAATTGTAAGGATCCCACTAATAACAAGCGTGTCTGCTTCGTGGGCTTGGGCCTGTATGGGTTGCTGTTGGGTCGGGGCCCATTCGCATGGTCATGACATTTACCTGCTTCCCGTCACTCAGTTGGACGATTTTTTCTACGGTTCTGTTCGGATGGTTACCGTGATCAGCATGTCCTGCCTGATCAGCAATACAGACTGCCGGCAGAATACCTGGTCTTGATTTGCATTTGTGCGTATAACTTTGTGTTCTTCTCTGTAGCAGCTGGTTCCCCGCAACAATATGAGTCTAATTGTGTTGCCTAGTGATTCCACGACTAATAACAAATGGTCTAGCCCGTTAATTTTATCTCCCCTTTTTTACATCAAATGTGGTTATTCTGACTTGTGAATTTTAAATTTTCACAGGGATTGACGAAAGTGCTCAGTACATGAATTGTATCCTTTCAACGGTATATTTCTCGCATCGTCATTCTGATATCGGGTTTGACGATGTCGTTAAAATAGTCGTTACCCTGGGGATTGCAAACAGAGTTGTTCCAACGCTATAATATCTGTATCTGATCATGATAGGATACAAGTACAGTAATTTCAAATTTGTTTTTGATCTGTGAGGAATTTGTGAAAACTTTCAGTACAAAAATGTTGTGGAATATTAGAGCATCTCCAGCGGTAAACGCATGAAAACTGTAAAATAACCGTCACTTATCAGTTTCGCGAGCGAGCGGTAAAAAAAATCGATGGATAGCCGCAACCGTATAAGGTACGAAACTACAAAAGCGTTTTCAGAGCCCAGTGAAATCCCGAGTTCACAATGTAATTGTAGGAACACAACTACAACGTAGAGCTTAGAACTGAAGTTCCCACCTCCTCCGGAGGAGATGGGCGGCGAGTAACTAAGGTTTTCTTTCTTTCTTAAATGGCTAGGATTTTTCTCCAGCCCATAAAAAATGCTTTTTAGTTGGTAGAAGACATAATAATATTGCCATCTATAGTACATGAAAAGTAAAGTAGTAGTATCCCATACCGTATCCGGTGCCATCATGTATTAAGCTGCATGTATGGTGTTCCTTTTTTTTTGTCTAAATCCAAAGTCACATTTTGAAATCTCAAAAAGAAATCTGAAACATATATTGCGTCTGAGTAGATGACTAAAGTCGCCCTTTAAAAGTTTTTTTTGAAGAAACAACCCCTTTAAAAGAAATCTGAAATGCATAGTAGGATAACTAAAGTTCCTTTGAAAGGAATGAAATGCCACATTTTATAAAATCTTAAGAAGAAAAAGAATCTGGAATTTATGTATGTATGTATGTATGTATGTATGTATCTCACATTCCGTAATCCAAGCAAGGGGTTTGTCTTTTTTTTGCGAGGAAACCAGAAGATATTACAGGAAGAACATTACAGAAAGAACCTCGAGAAAGATAGAAATTACAGTACAGTCCTTCTGCAACCCAGAGACGCCGACGAAGAGCATAACGTGCCGGTGGCGCGCCGCCGCCGCGTCTTCCTTCAAGCCTTGGATCGCACGCGCAGGCACACAAATGCTAGATCACCATGGCCCGTGACTGAGTAGGGAGTAGGTGTGGTCGGCAATTGTAATTGCAGATCGAGATGACAGAAGCCAAAGGTGGTAAGATCCAGCGCGTCAGTTAAAAGAAGCGGATCGACCTCTCCTCCTCCCAGCACAGATGAGACGGCCCTACTACTGTTGTCCCGTGATCGAACAAGGAACGGAATGAAGCTAGTAGTACAGGCAGGAGCTGCTCTGTTAAGAAAACACATGACAGTGCTGTCTTCCGTAAAATTAACTAGTTTTTGCTGAGATGATCAAAGAATGCGGTTGCCAAGTCTGCGTCATCGGGCCTTCGATCGTCTCAGCATCTTCTCCGGTCCTGTTCGAATTAAGGGGTCCTCCTTGTGTATGCCCGATCGAAATTAGGTACAGTGCTCTACAGGTCGGAGAAGAAGACTTGCATATAATGGTGGAGCCAACATCGATCGAGAAGGAAGCAGACAGGCCGCGCATTACTGCGCACGTCCCGGCGCGAACATATCAGTTTAACAGACACCAGCTAGTATTATCATTATCGCCCCTCTCCGTAAGAGACGGTTCTTTTAAAAAAAAAATCTTATTCTCTCTTTAACCGGTGCACGTACAAAAATATCAGATGAAAAAAACTTGGACGACGGCGGTGCAATGTTGTGAAATGGGATGGAACCACATGTGTTGTGTAGAAACGGTTAGGGTTTCACGTGACCGGGTCGGGTAGGGCGAGGGCGCAGCCCCACATCCAAGTCCGTAACAACCCCACGATTTAAAGGAATGGGCGAGAGTCTCTCCTCTTCTCATGCTAATACAAGTGTTAGAAGAGCTCATCTTATAAAGTAAAAACTAGTGCGGCTATCTTTAAACTAACAATGTGGGACTAAGGTTTGGTACACAAACCAGCCATGCAAATGGTATATGAGAATTTTAGAATTTAGTTAGTCCTTGGACAATAATCCACGTATAAATTCCATCAAATACGACGGTAACAGCCAAGCTGCCCCTCGCCTTGTGCTTGGGGCGCAGCCACATCGACTCGAGGCGTGGCTGCAACAAAATCGAGGTGGGAGTTTGTTGGAATCGACGCGGGTTCCGTCAGTCATATATCCGCCGGGAATCCGCGAGAATCAAGGGCGTGCGATGGTGGTTGGCCGGATCTTGTTAAGGAGGGGGAGGGTGAACAACGACGGCTAGCCGGGTTGGCCGGGTCTTGTTAAGGAGGGGAGGGCGAACATCGGTGGCTAGCCAGGCTGGCCAAATTCAAGGGCGACGTGATGCGGTGGGTAACGTGGGAAGAGATTGGGACTATTCGGCATGGTGCTTGGGGTCAACGCGTCATATCACGGTTGTGTCCCATTTAGGGCATGACCAACGCATAGCCCTAGGGGTGCTGCTCGACAGGCTTTTTCGGATAGAAAGCGTCAAGTTCGGGTGATGCCGCGTCGGGGAAAGCTGATAATGCCATGTCGTGATGGCCTTAGTTTTTGTCGTCGAAGAGGGAGGAGGAGGAGGAGCTCCCACTCGAGGGTACACTCCGTGGTAATTACTCCTCCATGTTGAGAGTAGGTGAGTGATGGATGGCGGTAACTTAATTCGATCGGCCCCCAGCGGCTAATTAATTGTCTTGTACACGTGGCGCCGCAAACAGTTCTCCCGTGAATGACGCGGTGTGACGCGTATTATTTAAAAAAAAAACTCGACGAATGTTGGCCGCGGCGCATAGATCCAGTGGTATCTCACATTCCCTAATCCAAGCAACGGTTTTGTCTCGCACACACACGAATGCTAGATACTCCACTTCACCATGGCCCGTGACTAAAGTAGGTGGTAGGTCTGGTCGGCAATACTAATTGCAGATCGAGGGAGAGATCGATATGCACCGATGAGACGGCCCCAGCCCAGCTACTGTTCTCCCTCCCGTGAAGAAGGAATGGAACGAAGCTAGCAGGACAGGGAGCTGCTCTGTTAAGAAAACACATGACACTGCTGTCTTCTGTAAACTAATTTTTGCTGAGATGATCGATACTAAAAGAATGCGGTTGCCAAGTCTGCGTCGCCGGGCCTTCGTTCTGTTCCAGCCGGTCCTCCCTGTGCATGCCTGATCAAAATTAAGTACAGTGTTGTACAGGAATCGGAGAAGAAGACCATGGGCCCTGTACAATGGTGGTGCCAACACCCACAAGGAAGCCACACGTAGCAGACAGACAGGCCGCGCATTACTGCGCACGTCGCGGCGCGAACATGCCGGTTTAACAGAAACAACCACTATCATAATCAAACTAAGTCGTGCGATTTATTAAAACTGTAGAAATAGGAAATCCAGTACAATCTAAAATAGAGAAAGCATGAGTACATACAGTGTAGCGGGAGTGAGCGGTTGGAGGTTGTCACTCATGTCGTCGAGGAATAGGTTGCTGGTGCCAGAGAAGAAGCTGTTATGTCGCGCGGGTGCATTGCACAAAAATCTGATCGCACCTCTCTCTACAGAACCTCCATGTGATATTGGAGAGTGATTGTCAAAATGTGGTTACAGCGCTGAACTCCAGCAAATGGGGAAGATCTCAAGCGAGCCTCGTGTATGCTGAAGCCTATCATGCAATTCAGAAACTTCCCAGTTTCAAGGCGCAATATACTCCTCGATCAGCAAATGTTTCTGCTCACATCTTGGCGGCCTTTAGTTGCAAAACTGGGAGTAGTGGTGTGTTGCGGTACTCTGCTCCAGCCTGCGTGCTGAAGCAAGTCCTGCTTGATTGTAATACTGATTCTGTTTCTTAATTATATAAACACCTTTCAAAAAAAAAATACAGTGTAGCGGGAGTGAGCGGTTGGAGGTTGTCACTCATGTCGTTGAGGAATAGGTTGCTGGTGCCAGAGAAGAAGTTGTCGTGTCGCGCGGGTGCATTGCACAAAAATCTGATCGCACCTCTCTCTATAGAATCACAAGAGACGAGGTTCCAGAAGCCTATCGTCCCTTTAACCGGTACACGCCCGAAAATGGGATAGAGAAAACTTGGAAGACGGCGGTGCGATGTTGTGTGAAACGAGGAGGGACCATATGTTGTGTAGGAACGGTTAGGGTATCGCCCGACCTATATATACAGTGCGGGTCGGGTAGGACCTGAGCACAACCCCACGTACGAGTCGGTAACAACCTCACGATTCAAAGGAATCGGAAACGGACGAGAATAATTAACGCTCTTGTTAAAGATTAATAAATAACATTATTTTTTCCCGAACAACAAAATGTAGACATTGGCGACATGGCGTGGCGAGCGGAGAAAGAGGAATGCGCGAGAGGCTTTTGACAGATCAAGCTTCCGCGACTGCCTTCTTAATGATGTTTGCCAGGAAATGTCAGGATATGATATTGCTAGAGAATATTTTGTATCCAAGTACATCGATCCCTCTTGTAATCCAAAAGATATGGTACGGAGATTAACACACCCTTATCTTCGGAGGTGTCTGTTGCTTTGGGAGCTGCTAAAATCGACTTCCTCGGCGCCCCTATATGACAGTTCCAATATTTGGGAAGGGTCACAACTTCACTTAGATAATAGCACAGCAGAAGGCAACAATTCTTCACTGACAATGGAGCTGGATGGAGTACGAGAACTGGAAAACCTATTTCAAATTCAGCCACTGGACCTGATACTCAAAGATGAGCGTGTACATATGCTTGCCTTAAGATGGTCTCAACATTTCTGTGAAGACTACCAATCTCGTAAATATAGAGGCATTCTCTATTCTACCCCTGCAGTCCCGTTTAAGCTGATGCACTTACCAGCTGTCTACCAAGTTCTCCTAGAAAGGTTTGAAATTTCTAAGTTCGAATTTCCCTTTTCTTGTATGTGTGCGTGTGGGTTCAGGAGGTAGACTTTGGTTCGAAACCTAACGACTTCTTAATCCACTAGATATGTCAAGATGCAGTGCCCTGATTGTGGTTCAGTGCCCGATGAACCGGCGTTATGTTTGCTTTGCGGCAAAGTTTGTTCGCCTAGTTGGAAACCATGCTGCAAGTAAAGTTTCGTACCCCCCATTCCACAAGTTTTTGTTTTCCTGTAATTTCTGAAATGTTAAACCTGTTCTCTTGCTTCTGTTTAGGACGGGTAAATGCCTAAGTCATGCGCCCACGTGTAAATTTCAACTAATACGACCGTGGCCGTCAAGCTTTCGCTCGGCGATCGAGGCGCGGCTGCACCTGAACCGAGTTGGGAGTTTGTCGGAATCGACACGTGTGTTCGGTCGACCGTATATTCGACGTGAATCCGTCGGAATCAACGACCCGTCGGAATCCGACGCGAGACGCCGCCGAAGAGGGAGGAGAAGGAGCTCCCACTCGAGGGGTACGACCAGGCGACATTCACCTTTGATTTAGGGTTTCCGTTGTGCGCTACGTATTTCGAGTATTAAATGGCAGAAAACGGAGTATAAACGAGTTATAAAGACCCACGAAATGCCCTCAAAAACAGGTTTTTTTTGCAGCCGCCTAATTTTGAGGTGTCCGTTGGAGCTGCCCTTGCAATGGCAATGGCAATGGCACCGCGCTCACTGTAATTACTACTCCATGTTGAGAGTAGGTGAGTGATGGATGGCGGCCGGTAACTTAATTCAGGGCCCAGCGGCTAATTAATTGTCTTGTACACGTGGCGCCGCAAACAGTTCTCCCGTGACTGACTCCCGCGCCTTTCTATCCGTCGATCGGACAGCCCGGCGACGCCTCCCCGCCGTCCGATCCTCCAGATCCAGTCTCGTATCCGTCACCTTCCTCTCCACCGGACCACCACGTCTCCTCCACTCCCCCCGCCAGCTCCACCTCCCGACATCCTAAATTCCCGACCAAATTCTCCGGCGAGCCTCCTCTCCCCGGAGCCGGCGGCAATGCAGCTCCTCCACCTCGTCCTTCTGCTGCTCCTCCTCGTCTCCGCCGGCGTCCGCCTCGCGCGCGCCTCCGACGACCCATTCCTCTCCGGCGGTAAGCTCCCCGCGCCCCTCGAATTCAGCTCCCCTCCAAACAATATGTACACTGACGCTCACTCTCCATGCCCTCCCCCCCGCGCGCGCGTACGCGCAGCGCAGGCGAACCACAGCTACAACATCGACTGCGGCGGCGAGGCGGACTTCACCTCCGCCTTCGGCCGCCGCTGGCTCGCCGACCGCTACTTCTCCCCGGGCGGCGCCGCGGGGATGGTCGCCGAGCCGCACCGCTTCCCGTCCCCGCAGGAGCGGACCCTCCGCTTCTTCCCGCCCTCCTCCGCCGGCAAGTCCTCCTGCTACGCCCTGCCCCTCCCGCCCGGCCGCTACTACCTCCGCGTCTTCTCCGTCTACGACAACTACGACTCCAAGCTCCGCTCCCCGTCCTTCGACGTCTCCGCCGCCGCCACCCTCGTGCTCTCCTTCCGCTCCCCGTGGCCCGAGTCCGCCGCGCGCTACGGGGCCTACTCCGACCTCATCTTCCCCTCCCACTCCACCTCCACCGCCAACGCATCCACCACCACCGACATCTGCTTCTACTCCCTCTCCACCGACGCCCCCGTCGTCGGCTCCGTCGAGGTCGCCCCCGTGCACCCGCTCGCCTACGACGGCGCCACCACCGGCTCCGCCCTCGTCCTCGTCAACTACGGCCGCCTCACCTGCGGCAACGGCCTCTTCGGCCCCGGCTTCACCAACGACTCCGACGCCTTCTCCCGGGTCTGGCAGGCCGGCACCGACTTCCGGAACAACGACCTCGTCTACGACGCCGTCACCGCCGGCGGCCGACGGATCTTCGGCGCCGAGCAGCCGCCCAACTACTTCCCCGCCAAGATGTACGAGTCCGCCGTCACCACCGGCGGGGACGCCGCCAAAGCCGAGATCGAGTACCTCATGCCCGTCGACACCAGGCTATCCTACATGCTCTGGCTCCACTTCGCAGAGCTCGACGCCGCGGTCGGCGCCCCTGGACAGAGGGTGTTCGACGTTATGCTCGCCGGGAGGAACGTCACCAGGATCGATATTTTCAAGCAGGTCGGAGGCTTCACAGCCTTCAAGTGGACCTACATCGTCGAGAACCTCACCAGCAACACCATGAGCGTCAGGCTCGTGCCCGTCGTGGGGCGGCCGATCCTGTGCGGGCTAGAGAATTACGCCATGGTGCCGCTCGAGACAAGGACCGTGCCCAACCAAGGTAACCGTAATTTGCAGGACAGGCATTTTGTTCTCTAAGCTTGTATCACTTTCCTGAACACATAAGTGGGGTCGATCCCTCCAATTTCCATTATCTGGAACCAGCATACGTTCTGTCGTTCTCTGATCTTGTTTGTTGGATTTTGGTTTTGGCAGCGGCTGCAATGAAGGCCCTCAAGGATTCACTGAAAATTCCAGCAAGGATGGGGTGGAACGGGGACCCTTGCGCGCCGAGGAAGTGGGATGCATGGGAGGGCGTCACTTGCCATCACGGTGACAAAGGTCTTGTGATCACTGAGCTGTGAGTACATTTCTCGATTCTATGTTTATCCACTCCCTATTTTATTATAGCATAAAAGTGTGTTTTCCTACAACATAATAATTAGCGTGCCAACTGCCAACCGTGTCATTGTGTGGACCTGAATGATACTTCATTGTGGAAGTATCAGTAGACTTACAAAACATAAATAAACATAAAATGTACAATGAATGGAATATTATATTTTTTGAAAATTTGAAATGTGGACCGTGTCATAAAATTGTTTTCCTACAACATAATAATTAGCGTGCCAACCGTGTCATTATGTGGACCTGAATGATACTTCATTCTGAAGTATCAGTAGACTTACAAAACATAAATTGTACAGTGAATGCATATTATATTTTTTGAAAATTGGAAATGTTTGCTGTCATTAACTCGTGCATGTGTTCATTTGCGTTGACAGGGATCTTGGAAGTCAAGGCCTGAAAGGTTTTATCACTGATGAAATAAGTCATCTGACAGACTTGGTAAGCTTGTAAGTATCATTGCACACACTTAAGTTGATTTCAACTTGATCCAGATCAGTGCTGGTATTCAGAGTTTCTGTGTGTTCAATGTTCTTGAGTTTCATGTTTGCATTAGCTTTACAGGAGCACATGAACTGTCACCTTGATTTTCTAGCATTATAGACAATTGGTTGACCTTGGTTATGACTTATGAAATCTCAGAGACATACCCTGATTATTTTCTTTCTATAAACTAAATCAAGCAGACGTACAAATATTAAAAAAATCATTAGAGATTGTCACCTGAAAATAAATAAAATCTCAAACTTCAGTGTATAATATATCATTGGAAGGTCCCAAAGTCGAAATAGGACCAATTGCACATGGGTATATAATGTTATTATATCAAGGAGTGGTAGAGCACTACTAATAGCAACCCTTGACCTGGACTTGTATGATAACCTGAATCTGGAATAAGCAAAGCAGCTTTCCCAGCCCCACCTACAATAGAAAGGCAATATTTCAACAAACAATGGGCTAACTATGTCCTTTACCGACCTTGCAAGATTATACTAGACCCATCTGTATATACATGTTGGCTAATGATATAAAGCCTTCAGGTAGGGCTTCGTCTCACGGTTGTTTTGTAAAAAAAAAGATTTTCAGTAGGAGGTTCACAAAAATGAATGTCTTGGACCTTTGTTATCCCATTCCGATTAATGCACTCCCTCCGATCCATAATAAGACTGATTTAGTATAAAGTTGTACTAGATCAGCGAGACTTACTATGGATCGGAGGGAGTAGTTGCTTTCAGCACTAGTTTTATCATGATGTTTACATTGATCTAGCTTATCTGTTTCTTGCTGTCCATTTAATATTAAATTTACATCTCGTCTACAATTTTTCCAAAGAATGGCTGAGGGTCAGGGTAGCAGTGTAGCAGTGTAGCACTGTTCTCTTTTCAGACCATGTGGTTATCTGTGATTCTGTGTGTTGACTAAAAAACATCTTAATTCTCGAAGTACAAAATTCTAACACCTGTATTTCATCCATGCCCCAAAATTAAACAGCCTACAAGTATTCGTGAATGCTAATGCAGTGGCAGAGACAAACTGAGTCCTTATGTCGCTTAACGCTAGCTTCTATCATTAACATTCTGGATTATCGGTAGGGGATATGAATTCTAATAACCAGATGCCCACGTAGCAAGTATGGTCTTTTTTTTGCGGGGAAGTAAGTTATTATTTCTTGACCTGACTTTTTGATGTATGAACACCAAATGACTTAAAATGATGATCCATCTTGTATACAGTTTATGTTGGTTTCTCTAGAACCATTAATTAGGGGAGTTGTGTTTTTTTGCCTAGTGTGGCTATTGCCAAGAAGCTGGAGAGGAGAGCTCTATAAAATAGAAGGCATCAGAAATTCTTTCTTTTTACTGTCATGTTTTCATCTAATTGGAGAAATGTCATTTGTTAAGTTTTGCACAAATTGTCCCTGCATGGCACACAAAACCAGTTGTATTGCGTAGTGACGGTAGTTTTTGTTCCTCACATGAGTCTTTTCTCTTTTGTGTTCTTTGCTGTTTGATATGGATTGACAAATGACAAATAGAGATTACAGTACAGGTGCCACCTGGAAATAAATGGCATTTGAAACTTCAATGTGAAAAGTCAATTTAGAACCAACTGCACATGGGTATGTAGTGGAAGTATGCAAAGGAGTGGTACGGCACTATGAATACCAAGCCTTGCCTTGTTTCAACAAAAAAAAGGAATACCAAGCCTTGACCTGGACAGCCATGATAACATGCATCTGGAATGAGCATACCTACAATGGTTAACAAAAATGGGCATACCTACAATGGTTAACAGCCATGATAACAAGCTGGAGTGGCTTTCTTAACCCCACCTGTCAACCACAGCAGACCTACAATGGTTAACAAAAATGGGCTTTTCGCATAAAAAAACAAAAATGGGCTAGCCAGGTCATCGAGGTCAGGAGCTTCTTGTAGGAGGTTCTGCATGAAAATGGATCTCTTAAAGGACTCCATATTCCCATTCGGATTAGCCTAATCACCTACAGTATCTCTGGTCCTTGCAGTCAAATTTAATCGCATGTTCAGATTCTACCTAGATTTATTTTTCCAAAGAGGGGTTGAGGGTACTAGTCTTTCCTTTAGGACTATATCTGTGAGCTGGTAATGCCAGGGTGTTGATTTCTGCATGTTCAGATTCTACCTAGATTTATTTTTCCAACTTTCTAATCAGAAGCTTGGTTATTTGCGTGTGGTCATCAGAACATCTCATTTCTCAAACTACAATATGCGAACCGTGTGTAATTCATCCATGCCCCAAACTAGACAGCCTACAAATTTTCATTAACGCTGATGCGGAGACAAAGGCAAACTGGGTCCCTATTACGCTTAACACTAGCTTCTCTCCTGGACATTTTGGAGCCTTTATTGGGGATGTGAGCTCTGACCACCAGTTTCTCCATAAATCGCACTTTGATGTTTTGACTTATGTAGAAAACAAGGTGTTCTTATTTCTTAGCCTAAACTTTGATTTATGAACAGCAAATGACCAAAACGGATGCTCGAACTTGTAGATAGATTCTAGCTGTCTCCTCTAGAATCATTCGGCCTTATGGGGAGTTGGGTTTCTCCTCGTAGTAGGAGAGCTCTATAAATTAGGAGTTCTGCAAAAAAAATTGCTTTTATCTATCATGTTTCCATCAGTAGACGTTGTTCATCACAGATAGTAATTTCTCTTGTCTCATTTATTCATTATGATTGAAATGATGTGAATTCATCACCCAAATGACAGTAGAAGGTTAAACTATGGGTGCCATTTGTTGCATCCTGCCATTATCTCACATATGTACTTATTTCTCAAGAACCTGCTAAATTGATACTGTTTCATATTTCTATATGTGCTCATATATTTTTCTGAGCATACTTGGTTCTAAACTATATAAATGTTCGTTACGTTACTTATGTGGTATGCAGTTTATGATCTCCCCTTATTTGATGTTAATAGTGCTATGCTCTGCCTTACCAGGAACATGAGCTCTAATTCCTTGACCGGAAGCTTACCGCCTGGTTTAGGCCAACCTTCACTTGCAACACTGTGAGTACAATAATTTTTTTACCATAATGTTCAAAGTTGTAAGTCTAAAGCTTCTACTCTCTTTGGTATCTCTGTTCTTGTAATTCTTTTGCAAGACCTTGTTCTCTAATAAGTTCTTGTCATTTTGAGCAATTGATCTCTCTGTTTCTTAGGGATCTGTCTTCAAACCAGTTTACCGGGAGTATTCCTGGCACCATAGGCTCATCCAAATTACAAACTGTGTGAGCACATTGTCTAACAGTAGATTCACTTTGTTTCTGAGATGTTCATATAGATATAAGTATTTAACTATCTGTGCAGTGTGCACACGTATGCAGCAATACTGACTTACTAGATACTACCTCGTGCAGTTTACTAAACAGCAATCAACTCGATGGGCAAGTTCCAGAAATACTTTATTCAGTTGGTGTGCATGGTGGTGTGATAGAGTAAGATATCTGCTATTTCATCATACAAAACCTTCATTTTCTTCCTGCAAAGTTTAAATAGCATATCCATGGGTGACCGTCAGGAAGAGTTACTATACTCGGTCTGTTCCTCCCAAACTGAGGTCCAAGATTTGGTTTAGGCATCATCATGTCATCCTGAGTGTCATATAGATAGCAATATTGGAGTTTGTTCCCCATCATTCCTCTTGAGCTTAGGAAAATTTAGGTGTGCAAACCCAGAGGTGAAGCGGGTGCATGCAACGTTATAGATAAAGATGTTAATTCGGATAAAAGTGTCAGCTAAGTTACATGCTCTACTCTGAGAATGTTCTGTTATATATCATCGCAGACAAATAGGGTGAGATTAGGTGCACAGAGGGTGAGCAGATAGATCGAGAATCATGTTTTTACATACTAGAAAGATTATTGACAACTAGTAATGGTATGTAACCTTACATTTCAGCCTCTTGTGTTTTAAAAACATGCGTTATGTTGTCAGTCTCTCAGGTAACAAAGGCCTGTGTGGGGTGCCTACTCTACCTGCATGCGCATTATTCTGGGAGAAAGGAGGATTGAACAAGACCGGCAAAATTGCACTCGGAGCCTCGTTTGCACTTCTTCTGCTTGTCATACTTATAGTGGTGTACATAGTGTGCATAAGACGGGGACCGTACGACTACGACTTTGAGTTTCCTCAAGATTTGACCTGTAAGTATCTCACTAAACCCTTTGGTCTTTATATATGATTTAAGTCGCTGAAAGAACCCATCAATTAGTTTATCATGCTTGTTCTGAAACTTTAGCTGGGTTCGTATTTGCTGAAAATTTTCAATGTTGCAGACTTGTGCTCTTAACTATAGTGCCTCTGTTATACAAACTATGTTATCTTGATTATTCTTGAACTAGGCAACACAAGTCAATCCTCAGTTGTGTTTTTCCGCTACTGTATATGTCGTCACTTGTCTCAAGGCAATGCGTGTTAACTTGTTGAATTCACGCCTGCAGCAATATCGGCGATCTCGGCGAAAAGGAACAGGTATCAGCGGGCAAAGTCCGTGATGCTCGCGGAGATGGAGGCGAACAGCTCGGATGGTTTCCACCCGAACGGGACCGGGAGCACCCGTTAAGTGACATACACTAGAAATGGACCAGTTGTTGTATTTACTCAGCAAACACTCATGAGTCATGACAGGCTGCAAGGGTTGAAGCAGGGACCGCACGCCATGAATTGATTTTGCCAGCATCATCAGCATGTGTGCCCCTGCAACTTCAGTCAGCGGCAGCTTCGGTGGTGTTCTTGTGGAGACGGTGTAACATATATATTGTGTCATCTGTGTACCACATTCCTGATGTGAGGTGGTGGTGGTGATAGTATTATTATGAGGGGCCTTTGCTCCAGGATTCTTGCGTTAGTTTTAGCTTAGGCATATGCCCGCTGAATGAACCATGATGTAAAGGCGATGTATTATGATGGGGCGTGAGCTGTTAAGGCTGTGTGATGGGTGTCTGTAATTTTTGGTTGTATAAAACCTGACATGACGTTTACTGACGAAAAATATTAGCTCAGGTTGAGGTTGTGTTGGTGTTGGCAATGCCTCTGCTGGACGCCTTGAATCTGAGTTTGCACTCGATGGAACTTGGGTGTTGCAGGATGTTGTTATTGAAAAAAAAACTGTACCCTGTTTTAGTACTTGCATGCTTAGCAGATGGGCCTGGAATCTACATGGACCAAAAGTGTAAGGCCCCATCTCTCTTCCTTGCAAGGTTTTTTTTTTTTGGATTATTCCTTGCAAGGTACTTAGTTCATTGTCGACACAGACATCTTATCTGTATGCGGTCATTTTGAAACATGACGTCCGTCTCGTGTTTCAGATATCCTACCACTTTCCTTTCGCTCATCATGACCATTACCGCATGACCATTACCGACTGCACGATATATAAGCAAAATAATATTACAATTTTGATATGACCTCCCTACAATTATGACCGAGAATTTTACCAAAATTTTGCCGATATAGAAATTCATCAATGTTTCGGTAATACTTTAGCAACTCATTTCATATCACATCATTTTCGAATCGATAACACAATACAAAGTATTTATTTAGTGATTATATCCGCCCAAATCTCATAATTTTATATAGTGTTACGTCCTCCGATTCATATAGTCACCTTTACCCACGCCACGAGATAATCACGAGACGACACGTCAATCGGGGGAGAGTTTGTCGAAAAAGGGAGATAAATAAATCTATAGATCTAGAAGGTGTCGGAGAGATTTAGTGGCTAGATCTACGTGTCATGGATGTGGGGATGTGTGGGAGAGAGATTTGCTTACACCTACCAACTAAAATAAGTTAATACGCTCAAATGGGTGGAAAATTGGAAATGATGGGGAAATGAGGTAGGACCAAGAGGAGACGAGTTGAGTGGTGAGTGAGTGAACTAGCAATAATGGAGTTGGTGGTGGGTGGCCGAATTTAAGTGTGCCGCCATAGGTTACATGTGCTGTGGCGCACACCAACACATGCGCGTCACAGGTACAAATTTATCTGTGGCACCACATAAAATACATAAAATACGTGGGCTACATGTGGCATACAAATATAGAGACGGAAAAGGCAGTCGAGCCTGCTTTTCATTTCAATTAGAAGAGTGTACAGGAGTACAAGGTAGCCCAAAAAAAAAAAAAACAAAGAGAGCTATGAACTAAAGGGGAACAAGGGCTACAACAAAGTGCTGCAGACCAAAAAAGAAAAAGCCAGCTTCTTAGTCAGGTTCCCTGGGTCTTCAAATGAGGTCCGCAGCACCTGTTCTGCCTGCGTCTCTCCAGCATCTAGCCTCATCAATAATGGTGGAGTGAATTCTGGTAAGTGGTACAGCTTTGTTGTTGAAGATTCTGGCATTGCGTTCTTTCCAAATGGACCACCAAGTCAGATGAACTAAGGCTGCCCAGCTTTTCCTCTTCGGCGGTTGCAGCCGGCGGCTAGTTGTCATGAGCCATTCCTGTAATGAGGTCGTGTCGGCTTGTGGCCTTAGGCTGGGGTTGAGCGCTGCTGTCCGAATGATCATCTTCCATAGTCGAGTGATGACGGGGCAGGTGGCGAGAAGATGAAGTGATGTTTCCTGCGTGCTGAGGCAGAAGACACACGCTGCATTATGCGGCCACCCCTTCTTCTGAAGACAATCAGCAGTGTTGCATTTGCCACGGAGAGCAAGCCAGCAGAATGCACGACACTTCAGTGGCGCGCCACTGCTCCAAATGGTGTCCCGGAAAGAGAAACGGATGGAGCCCTCAAACTGCATCTCATATGCAGACGTTGCTGAGTACTGTCCATTTGGTGTCCATAACCAGGTAACCGAGTCAGGTGTCTCGGGCCGCAGCTCAATATTGACCAGAAGGTCATGGACAAGGAGGAACTGATTCAGAGCAATGGAAGGTAGGTCGCGCTTGAAATGCATCATCCATTTGTTGCCGCTGATGGCCTGTGCAACTGTAAGGTTGCGCTTGGTGCAGCACTTGAAGAGGTCGGGTGCAAAGGAAGCAAGGCTTTGATGATCAGCTATCCATGGGTCTTGCCAAAAATTGATTTTGTGTCCATTTCCTAAGTTGAAGGATACCGCTGAGTTGAACAGGCTGCGAGCACGGTCATCGATTCCCAGCGGTAGGTCGCCCCAAGCTTTGTCATCTTCGGTCCAGGTGTGCCACAACCATCTAACACGCAGGGCAGTGGCTTTGCGATGCAGGTCAGTAATAGCCAACCCACCGAAGTCTAGCGGACGACAGATGGCCTCCCAACGCACTAGGCAGCGACCACCAGTTGCAAGCTCATCATTGCACCAAAGAAAACCTCTGCGCAGCTTGTCAATCGCTTTGATCAACCAGATTGGTGGGTCAATGACAAGAAGGTGGTAGATGTTCATGGCAGACAGTACATATTTGACCAGCAGCAGTCTAGCATCAAGAGAAAAATTCCCCTTATTCCAGCCCTTGACCTTACTTGCCAGCTTGTCGAGGTAGGGTTGCAAATCACCTTTGCGCAGGCGCTGGTCCGATAAGGGGAGGCCTAAGTATGTACAAGGAAAGCTTTGGACATGGCAGGTAAAGATCGCTGCAAGGGCATTGGTATCCAACTGGGAGCAGTGGATTGGAATGATACAACTTTTTGCAAAGTTGGTTAGCAGTCCAGAAGCCTCCCCAAAACACTGCATCAGCGATTTGACAGAATGGAGCTCGGTTGGATCAGGTTCGGTGAAGATGACAACATCATCAGCGTACATCGAGATGCGATTTTTTGCCTGTAGAAATCTGCTGGTTCTGAGGGCCCCTACTTGGTCCGCCATGGAGAACAGGGCAGCTAGGATGTCAGTGGCGATGACGAACAACTGGGGCGAAAGCGGATCGCCCTGCCGCAGCCCACGTCTGTGCTGGATGAACTCAGACAGTTCACCATTGACGGCTATCTGCGTAGAGGCAGTGAAGAGAAGGCAAGCGATCCAGTCTCGCCATTTCTGCCCAAACCCCTTGGCCTCGAGTACTTCAAGCAGGAATTCCCAAGAAATAGAATCGAAGCCTTTTTGCAGGTCAAGTTTGAGTAGCAGTGCAGGGACTTTGCGTTGCCTGAAGAGCTTAGCTTGAGCACGGACGAAAACAAAGTTGTCATGGATGGCTCTGTTCTTTATGAAAGCACTCTGGCAGGAACTGACTAGTTCGTGCATCCTCGGACGCAACCGCAAGGCAAGAATTTTGGTGAACAGCTTCGCAAAGAAGTGGACAAGACTTATAGGTCTGAACTCACGAGGGTGCGCAGCATCAGGAGATTTGGGCAGCAACACCATGATGGCTGAGTTAAGCAGGTTCAGATTTCTTGAGGTGCAGCATTCCAATGCCCCAATGGCTCTCATGACATCGTATCTGATAATGTCCCAGCATTTTTTGAAAAAGATGGCAGTGAAACCATCACTGCCGGGAGCTTTGTCAGAGGGCAAATCCATTATAACAGCACGCACTTCTTCAACATTGATGGGGGCTTCCATGTCAGATAAGTTCAGGGGCTCAATCCCAAGTAAACCAAGGTTGAGAGAGTGCAGCCGTGGCTTAGTTTGACCAAGAAGCTGTTGAAAGTACCCCTGACAGCATCAATTTTGCCTTGTTGTTCAGTGTGCACGACACCTTCAAATTCAATTCTGTGAATAAAGCTCTTGCGTCTCCTAGCAGATGCCTTTGCATGGAAGAATCTGGTACTAGCATCGCCCTCTTTTAGCCACTGGATCCTGGATCGTTGGCGCCATTGTGTTCTCTGAATTGCCTCAATTCCTAGTCTGTTCATCTTCAGCATTGACCGAAACTGTCTCTCCTCGTCACTTAAAGGTCTCTTCTCCATTGCTTGATCAAGTTTGAAAATAAGCTCATTGGTGATAGCTGCTCTGAGCGCTAGGTCGGAGGTGAACTGCGCGCTCCATTTTGTCAAAGCATGGGCGGTGGTGGTAAGTTTAACATGCAGGTTTATGAATGGATCGACATGCTGTGGAACTGAGTTCCAGGCTGAAAGCACCACGTCCATAAAATCCTCCCTGGCGATCCAGGACTGCTCAAACCTGAATCTGCGAACTGGCTTGAACCCCGCATCGCTACTTAGGAGGATGGGACAGTGATCGGACATTTCCGAGGATAGAGCCCGGAGGATGCAACTAGGGAATGCCATGTCCCACTCCTGGTTGAACAGGACCCTGTCCAATTTGACCATGGTGGCGACCCGCTGCTCGTTGCTCCAAGTGTACCTCCTACCGTGCAGGTAGAGATCTTTCAGCTGCTGATCATTAATGAATTTTCTGAACTTGGCCATGTTTCTCCTATTCAAGTTCATGTTGCTCTTATCAGAAGCTTTCACAATCATGTTGAAGTCCCCAACAATTATTGTGGCCGTGGCAGGAGGGAGGTCAATGTTGATTTTTGCTTGTAAGTCTTGCAGGAACAACTCTTTTTCAGAGTCTAGCTGAGGACCGTAAACAGCAATTAAGTTCAGATTCTCATTGGAGTTGCAGAGCACTCCGTTGACAGCAACATAGGACGACGACATGATGCGCATGGAGCATTGAAACGTCTCAGGTTTCCACGCAACCAGGATGCCACCTCTCGTTCCCACAGCAGGGGCATAGTGAAATTCAGAGAATAGCGAGCCACAACACTCCCGAACAATGCTCAAATCTATGAAATTCAGCTTGGTTTCTTGAAGGCAGACAAAGGATACATTGTGCTTTCGGATGACAGCAAGCACTACACCTCTTCGAGCTAGATCATTCAGACCTCTAACATTCCAGATCAAGTAGTTGCAATTCATTGGGGAACTAATACGACAGGCATGACAAACACAAACCTACTGGGCGAGCTGTCCCGTCGCTGTCGCGGCACGGCGCCTTCCGCGTGCTCCCTTCGCGAGGATGGAGAGGGCGTCCATCTGGTTGGTGGAGAGGGTAGAGTCGAGCGCCGTATCGTACTTGAGGAGTGTGTCATCGTCGGATTCCTCCCCCTTCTCCGCGATGGCGAGGCCACGCTTGGAGACAATCAACTTGCGCGCCGCCCTCATTGTCCCGTTTCCGCCGCCCGTCACCGCCTGCTTGCGGTTTTGCACGCGGTGGCTCCGGCGAGTGGCAGCAGTACTGTCTTTTGCCTTGGAGCGGCGCGGCGGCCCTGGTGGGGTGTGCTGGGAGCTGGGAGTGAGGAGGATGCCAGGAGTGATGGGCTGAACGAGGTCACGCAGCAAGTCGGCAGTGGACATCTGGGCTGGGCCTTGGGCTTCACGATCCGAGCCGGCAGGGGCAAGCAGAGTGGGGCCAGTAGTGTTCTCTTGGGCCTCACAGTCCGACACTAGCCCAACAACAGGCTCGTCCACACAGCTCTGCAAAGGGGTGACCAGATCGACGGCGGCCGGCGGGTTTGCAGCGTGGTGGAGCAGTAGCACGCGGCTGCAGCTGGCAGCTCCCACAGGCGGGGCCACGGCTTCTGCATCTGCAGTAGGCACGGCCTCTTCCGTAGAGCTGGCGGTCACACCATTGGTGGGCAGTTTCTCCAGCACGCCCTGAGTTGCCAATCTCAAATTGGGGGGCTGCAGTGATTCCCCGAAAGAGGCAGCAGGGTCTGCGGCAAGCTTCAGTTGCCATTCCAGGGAGGAGGGCGGTATGGGCTGCATAGTGACTTGCAAGTTGCTGTTGACCGGGGCCTGGGGCTGGGCGACACGCGTGTCCATGCTGTAGCTGGGGTCTAGCGTTGACGTGGTCTTCAGGGTGATGGAGCCAGCCGTGTGACGAGGCAGAACCGTCACGGCGTGGACGCCGTTTGGGTTTGGAGCAGCGGTAGTGCAGGGCACGAGCACCGTCGTCTCACTGTCGTTGAGAGGCGGGGCGACGAGGGGTACGAGGAGCAGGTCCGCTGGAGCAGAAGTGTCGTGGCGCCTGCCAGGACGCTGCCGGCGTGGGCGGTGTTGGCCGGCGGAGGCGCCGGAGGAAGTGGCCTCGAGGCGCTGGTGCCAAACATCATCAGGCACACCATTTGTCCAAGGGTGCACCTGCTCCTCCTCAAGCATGTCGCCGTCGTCGTCGTGGTCGTCTCCGCCGCGCCCGTTCGAGCGGTCACGCGGCGCCAACGCCGGCCTGATGAAGGTAGAGGAGTCGAGGTGCACAAGCGCGGTCGTGCCGAGCATCCAGGGAGGGCGCTCGCTGAGGTGAGCCTTGGGACAACATGTTGTCGGAGTTCCCGCTCCAGCGGTCGGCGCGTCCGTCGAGGAGAATCCGGGCGGCAGCACGGCATGAGACAGCGGGTCTGCGCAGGGCGGCGGCTCGTGGAGGTCAATAATGGCTTCGGTTGGCACATCCTCCAGCCGCTCGACCCAGGCCTCCACCACAAAGTAGGAGAGGTCGAGCTTCCCATGCGTCTCCCCGACCACGGTGTGGATGAAGCAGCCCGGGAGAGCGCGCTGCACGGTGTTCAGGGTCCAGGCCTGTGGCGCAAGCTGCTCGATGAAGAGACGCACGTTGAACCTGTACTGCCGCAGCGTAGCGAAGGTGAGCCGGTTCCAGTGCTTGATGAGGATGGGCGTCCCGCGGAAGTGGAAGACCGAGTGCTCGGCGATGAGGTCAAACCAGCGAGAGTCGGAGAACCGGGCGAAGAAAGTTCCCGGCTGTCTGATGGATATCTGCACAGCAGTGGGAGGCAAGCCGGGGAAGTCTTGTAGCAAGCCTTCAAGAACGTGGCCCGGCGCAAGGCGAGGCTGGGCGCCGGAGACCGAGAAGACGAGCGCGGATCGACGAAGCACCATCTCCTCCACTGCCATGTCCTGCGTCAGCTCAAGCGCCACCCTCGTACGCAGCGACCTCCGAACAAAGCCAAGCTTACCAGCCATGGTGGGGAAGGGATCAGCGTGGGGTGGTGGTGGAGGTGGTGGCGGCGGTGGGGTACCCACGGGTGTGGTGGCCGGCGAGGGGATGTCAGCGGCAGGGAAGCGGATGCGAGTACGAACGGGTTGGCGGTTGAGGTCAGGGTGGCCTGGTGGAAAGGTGAGGCGAGACTTTACCGGCGGCACGGCGCTGCGGCGGCGGGACGATGGCAGCGGCGGAAGGGGGACCCGTGGAAGGTGGCGAGTCGGGCAGCCTCTCGCGGCGTGGCCAGCGTCAAGGCAGTGGAGACACCGAGCGTCGTTGGTGCAGTGGCGGACAGAGTGTTCCGGTGAGAAGCAGTGAAAGCAACGGCCGCTGAGCTCCCGTTTAAAGGCCTCGACAGCCAAGGCGCGCAGGCCAGCATTGAAGTTGCTCGACGAAGATGGCATGGTTGCAGGGCGCCGGCTACGCTTGTTTCGGACTTCTTACCATTCCAATGAGACCTGCGCGTCCGCAGGGCATGGCTTGGTCGGGGGCACCACGATGCTCCGGACCGTTGGGCGCGGTGGAGTGCAGGAGGGGGCATGGGCGATGGTGGACGGCGCAGGCGCAACATCGGGCATTGAAGAGGGAGGAGATAGGCGAGCTGCCATGTCGGCATAGGACGGGGATGCATTGAAGCTAGAGGCAGGGGTTGGTGGAGCTGAAAAGTGGAGGCGCTCCGTCGAGCCCGGGGTGGTAGCGGCAAGGGAGCCACGGCCTGCGAGACCCCGCGGCGAGGTGCGGCGGGCCACAGTCATGGTCGGTGGGGTGGGTGTCGGTCTCGGAGTGAGGGTGCGGCACGGTTGCGCTGTGGCCGAGGTGGCCACCGGCGACGGAGGGGGTGGGAGGGCTAAACTTAAAATACTATGAGAGCTCACACACGTACGTCAGAAGATCTAGTTCAGCAGGACTCCGTCGTCACAGTTCGGAATGTTGCTGGTGTAGATGAAGGTGGAGATTCTCAACACATGAGAGGGAGAAAGAGAGATATATCTCAATGTCTAATCGGAGAGGAATCCTCGAAACATGATTCCTCTAATCCAATTAGAAGAGGCTGTAATCAACTAGTCTAGTCTAATTAGATATAGCCAAACTAGAGATTTTGGTCCCAAACTAGAGAAGTTCGTAACCTGTCTGAAAATAATGTGTTGGCCTTGGGGGGCTTATATAGATGGCCAGGGGGTGGGGGAGTGGCCCATAGATGGCCCATAAGTAGGAGCTTCTCCAACTAGGACTCCTCCCACCACCGAACTAGCGCAACACCGATAGCCCAAGATATCTGTATAGTAGATCGGAAGCTTCGGTAACATACCTCTTGTAGATCGAACACGGGGATTACGCTCCCGCACAAGCGTTGATGATGAAGCCGACGTAGCCGACCTCAAGGTCACGAAGAACTTGGTGTAATGACCCAGTGCCACACGTGTAGCACCTCCAACTACTCGTACACGTATGGTTGTCGATGAATACTCCCAGAACTCCAATCCAACAGAATTGCGGAAGTAGATATGTTTATATCGGATCCGGCAGTATCCCACAACACGCCGACCTGCAGCGGTGGAGAATATCTCACCCTGGCGCAGCTCTTCGAGGAACCACATGGGAGAGAGAGAGAGAGAGAGAGAGAGAGAGAGAGAGAGAGAGAGAGAGAGAAAGAGAGGGGGAATTATGGCACGAGAAACATGTGGGGGGTTCACCTCTATATATACTGGGAGGGGGAGCAATCACCTAGATCCAATCTAGGCGGGGAGGGGGGAATTCCGGTGGTACAAGGGGGAGGATCGGCACACCCTACCCCAAACCCTAACCCTGGTTCGGCCCCTTCCCCGCACCTGATGCGCCATGGGCCCTAGGGCACATCCAGAGGGGGGGGGGGGGGGGGGGGGGGGCGCACCTCCCTCAACAGGGCCTCTCTCCAGGAGAGGCCCATTTAGTGGGGCTGCCTATTAATTCCGAATTTAATCATTATTACATAATATTAATTCATTTAGTTAATATTATTTAATATATACAATTAATTCCTTCACCTCCGGAACTTTTCCGAACCGTCCGAACTATCTTCGCTTCTCCGAACTAACTTCGGGTTCTCTCCCGCAACTTTTCTGGTACTCTCTTCATTATTCTCCGATAAATCCAGATCATCTAAAACCATCTTTAAAATTCATCGACACCTTAAGTGTATTACCCTACAGTCCGAGAACACTCCAGACATCACCGAGAACCCTCTCCGATGAATGATCATCAGCGGGATCTAAATGGCCATGATGACCCCTGTGCGTTCACGAAGATCTTTTGTCGTTGAACCGTAAACGTCGATAATCAAATACCCCATTCCTTTTGTTTCTGCGATAGTTGCACTATCTGAGATCTGATCGTCGGTATCACAATACCTGGTTCTATCTCATTTCCGACAAATGTTATTTTACTCGTTCCCGTGATATTCCATCCTCCCTGACCTAGTCACTTGTTGCGCACCGTTGGATGTAATCTCACAGAGTGGGCCCAGAGTATCCTTCCGTCACGTGGATGAACAAGTCCTGCTCTTGATGCATACGCCTCTACATACTCCATAGGAATACCTAAGAGAAACCTTTTCGATCACTCAGATTCGAAGTGACCATTGGTGCAGTCAAGGCAACCTCTGGAATTAGTGATTAGATACCATCTCACGGTCTAAGGATTAGGTTTAAACGTTTCTTATTATTGCAACATGAACATCGTGACACGATCTCGTTGCAATACTAATATTTGGGTATGTCCATCACAACATTCTCCCAATGGTGTGACTTCATCTCAATTGACATAAATGTCCATGACCGGGAATCTCGATCGTCGGTTGCCCAATGAACTAGTATTTATAGAGCCTTACTAGGGGCTCTGGTTAGTTTAATACCACACGTGTATCAATGATTCATATCGATACAGTTATAGCTTGATATAAACTTATTACGAACTAATGAGATATGTGAATAATACACTATATTATTTGCCTCTAGGGCATATCTCCAAAGGGGGGAGTCATCCCCTCCCACTCTAACCGCACTGCGTCCTCCCTTTTGGGCCGCCGACCCATTAGGTTTTGGTTGGGGAGGAACTCCCCCCCCCCCCCCCCCTCCCGTGCGTTCTGCCCATGCACCCCATGTGGGGCCCGACGACCTGGTGGACCCCAAGGGTCCACCGGGGGGTCCACCCGGCGACCTTCTTTTGTGGATAAACATTAAAAAAATATATTAAATACTCCCTCCGTTTCTGAATGTAGTGTGTATAGTTTTCTGCACGAATATTAAGACATGCGGTTTTGTACATAGTGAACTCATTTTATCAGGAAAAACCGGCGAGAGATGAGTTCTTAATAGGCACAAAATGAATACAATCCGTTAAATCCCTCTTTTAAGACTAGGTCACATTTTTTTATGGGTCAAATTGTCTAGCAAATACACCTTATATTATAGTTTTTTTTTTCAAAAAACTATACACATTATATTATAGTTTTTTACACCTTATATCAAGAAACGGAGGGAGTACATAAATATTTTTCTATTAATAATTTTGTCTAAATTAATTCCCAAATGAAATATATAATATTTCCAAAATTAATTATATGTCATATAAATCATATTTACATGACCCGGGACGCCCTGCCCTGCGTCCGCCGATAAAAGTTATCCGACAAATATTTTCTCTATATTAAATCCTTCGGAATAAATCCGACAATAATAGAAACCTATTTCTATTATTCCGAGACACCAGGTATCTGACTGTTCAATCTCTCCGACACGAATATGTCTATCACACAAAACCTAGTTCGGACCAACCAATATACACTACAAACTAGACCTAACTTAAGTGTGTGACTCCAACAAGATCGGATAACTAATGGCTTTGATTTACCCAATCAACGATTAGGGTCAGCAATCTAGACATCCTGAATGATCATCATCTGTTATACAAAGATTGCTCTATCAAATCCGACGATTACTTATATGTTATTTCCGTTACTCACGATATTGTACTTTACCCGAGGTAACATCCATCGATATGTTCCTATGAGTCAAGACCCGATTCATCATATCTTTATCTATCTTGTTAAGAGGCAATTACCCTTTACTTGTTCTCGTATTATGAAATATCACATGATGCAACTTCATCATGCATTGTTTGCAGAACATAATGGATCTCATGCATACCGAGTGGGCTCAGATTATATCTCTCTTTTAACGTAGGAGTAATTTCCCATCTTGGAACATTGAAGATTATGCATATACTAGGTACCACCTAGAAACTGTCGTCATGGTCACCAATTAAGGTCGTGATGGTTGACATCACCAAAGTAACACTTTGTGTAAACACAAACCTAATAACCTCATGGTGTAAGGAAAATCATATAACAATCCCCGTGGTATAATACTAAGGACAAAAGACACGTTAATGGATTCTTAGCATATCAATAAATATGGATCTACCCAGCCATATTGTTCTCCAACAATATGTCATTCGTTGATGCTAACATAATCATGTCCATGACAAGAAAAGCGCAGTCATCACACATTCAACAAATTAGTCCTTACTACAAGACTAGGGGTATAAATCTTATTCATGCTTACTACACGTGCGTATGGGCTTTCCTCTGAATCACATAGTCAGGGCCACAACAGTTATAGCATAGAAATATGAATTCTTAATTACGAATCAGATGTATAAATCATTGCCTTTTGGGTATACTTCCAACAGTTGCTACACAAGATCTCTGGATTTGACATTCATTCTTTGGGATGCCAGAATATCACAACGATATCAACATTCTGTAATGCTCCTCCGTCTCCGCCAAGCTTGTTGAAGGTCATGCTCCCCCGATGAACTACGAGATTAATGAGCACCAATACATGAAGGGCAACCACTTGGCCGATGGCATTTACCCAAGATGGTCAACATTTGTGAAGACTATCTTAAACCCTGTGCCAAGAAGCGAAAAAAGTTCGTTTTCCAAGTGCTAGGAGGGTTGTAGAAACGATGTCGAGCGGACATTTGGTACGCTTCAATCTTGATTTGATGTTGTCCGATAGCTCGCTTTGACTTGGTCAAAAGCTCACATGTGGGAGGTGATGAGTTGTTGTGTTATCTTACACAACATGATTATTGAGAGTGAGCGGGAACGACCGGTGATTGACACTGAACCATATTACAAGCTGGTCCTCTTATAGATGTTGAACACTCGATGCCGACAACATGGGCAGCCTTTCGCGCTATGCGTCAGACGATTCGAGACCCACATGTGCATAATCAACTGCTGGATGATAGAAGATAATGCCTAGTTTAATATGTAGTAATTTATGTCTAAACTTGTTGAACTATTTGTATAAATTTATATGTGTATGTATTGATTTGTATGTTGAATTATACTTATAAAAAAATCTATGAGTATATGAATATTTGTGTAAATTGGAGGCGCAATCACTGACTCGAGGGCGGGCTCGACGCATAGGATGTCGAACTGGAGGTGATGAGCTTTTGAACATGGAGGGCCATGTTTTAGAACTCGTGGGAGCGACGAGCCGCGAGTCAGGTTCAACGCAAGAATGGCGTGCTTTTTGCCGGCTCGCATCCACTTTAGACATGAGAGGCGAGCCGCTTTCACTGAAGCTGTCCGTGGATGCATAGCGACACTTACTCCCTCCGATTTTAATATTGGATGTTTTATCTATTGTACATGTTGTCTAGATACACATAAAAATGAGTGAATATGGACACTAAAACATGTCTAGACGAATATAAGTTTGGACATGTGAATGTGGGAAAAATCTAAAACGTAGAGTTAGTACATGTGTGATGTGTATGATAATGCTCTGCTCAAATTCTCGGGCGATTCAGCTTGTTATCTCAAGGGAAATGTATGATAATGTTTAAATTTTCACGGGCATGATGATTGCAGTACGTGTCGAACATTTACAAACAATCGTTTTGATTACAAATACTTGATCGAGCACTAGGTAATAAATGTAAAAAAAGAGGACTGGAGTTAAAAAAATGAGGACTGAAAATACTGTATATGCCTTGAGCTCACTAGCTCGTACGTGGTTGTTCCTCGAGCCTCACCACAGGTTTAGTGAGCTCGCAGGTGGTTGTTCCTTGAGCCTCACCTACCACAGGTTTAGTGAGCAAGGAGGATAACCTTCTCTTCAAGCTGGGGAAAGGCCGCATCATCTCCACCGAGTGGAGGTTTTGTGAGCTCGCACGTCGTTGTTCCTCAAGCATCACCGCAGATGTTGCCTCGTCGACAAGTTCCTTCGGCGGACCGTTCTTCAGTTTTTCAACTTTTCCGTTGAGCAGGAACAAAAGTTGATCGGGTAGATCATCCAGGCTCGGAGACTTGTATGATTTCAACATAGTGCTGAAGTCAAGCTTGAGAACCTCAAGTTGTTTCATCGTCTTTTTGCCGAAAGTAACATTTAAGCTGGAGCTGCTGGTAATCTCGAGGATCTTGACCTTTGTAAAGGTGGGCAACTCAAGCCCATACATCTCAACCATAAAACGGATAGTACTTCTCTCCTGGACAGTTTTCTGCTCAACGCGAAGGCGTAGAATGCATAGGTTTGGTAGATCCCCCAGGAATGACATGTCTTCTGGCGTTAAATCGTCCATCTCCAGAACCAACTTTGTGAGCACTCGGTTGCTCGGCACTTGAGGCAACTTGCTTCCGAGCCCATAGAGTTTAAGGCTCTCCAGTTTCTCCCAGGCCGGCAGGGAGATGCCATCCAAGCAATTCTCGCTGCCCTTCTTGAGCCGCACGGACAGAGATTCCAAGTGGCCATGAGCAGAGATTGCAGAGAAGAGCTTGCAGCTGTTACCGCTATGGATGCCGGACACACCAAGCTTATGCAATTGGGTGAGCTTCTTGAGCTGTTTCACGACGCCCTTGCCACGTGAAGCACTGACGTTGATTACGCCGACTGTGTGCAGTGCCTTGACTTTGGCAAGCCCACGAGGAACCTTGACACCCACAAGGCGTCCCATCCCGGGAATCTGGGATGTCCATGGCTTCTGCGTCTTCACAATGGTGCCGGCACGAATATACTGCAGCTTCTTCAACCTGGTGATGTTTGCTGGAAGGGTGACTATGGAAGTGTGCCTGATGTCCAAGCTTTGCAGCTGCCTCAGACCCCCTATCGAACCTGGCAGGTTGCAGACCTCGGCGCATCCTCGCAGCGAGAGGAACTTGAGACGACGCAGAAGCTTCAGCATCTGCTCCAAATCCTGGTCCCTGACACCCGATGCATTCTCCAGGTCAAGCACCCGGAGCAGCTTCATGGCCTTGGAGACGAAAAAGGATTTCCAGTCCCCAAACACTGTCAGAGACCGTAGCCGTGAGAGGTTCATGTTCTCGAACACGATCTGGTCTCTGCTCCATTCCTCCCATATGGTGAGATGGTGCCATGTGCACTGGGTGGAGATGCTGCTGCCTTTCCCCAGCTGGAAGACAAGGTTCTCCTCCTTTTGCCGTGAGATGATGTACTCGTACAGGAAACTGTTCACCTGGCACCAAACCATCCGTGTGTCACTTGACGCCGCGGCGACAGACGACTGTGTCGGCTGCTGGATTATGCTCATCTTGACGAGGGAAGTGAAGAGATCCTCCCCGTACTCTTCCACAGACCTGCTACGACTGCTCTCCTTGGAATAGCCTTCCGAGACCCACCGCCTGACGAGGCGTCTCCGGCGAACGCTTTTGTCTGGTGGGAAGATTGACAAGTATAAAATGCATGGCTTCAGAAAATCCGGGCAATTGCCGATATAGGAATGCATCCAACCAAATAGCCCATGAAGATCTTGAAATTGTGGCTTGGTCTCCAGCTCGGTCAAGAATCCCTCATTCAGAGATGTTATCATGCGATTCCATTTCGTCTCCCCCTTCGCCGTGGCCAACCAGCGAGCTATAGCACCTATTACTATGGGAAGTCCGCCACACCGCAAAATAAGTTCTTGCAAGCCTGCATGGTCGTCCTTGAGTGGGAGAGACTTAACCCGACTCACCCTCTCTACCTATATTGCCAAGAAAAAAAAATACCCTTCATTAGTTACAGCTATTCAGATATATAGTATTTGAGTTCCAAAACGTAAGTGAGCAACAATCACTAATGGATACACGAATCAGCAGAAATTAAGAATAGAAACGAAATGGATCAGGTATCAATATATCCTGGTTGATGCGCATAAGCATATTGATTATTTCAACAATGCCGAGCAAAGTAAGCCGAAAATTGTGTCTTCACGAAAAATATAGAAAAACCTGAGGCCAATATATGACCCGGGACAATATCTCCACAAATCCTGTAACATGTAACAAAACAAAACCGTAAAAGTACACTAGAGCACATATTCTGTAAAAGTATACCGCATCACATAACGGTGTCCTGTAGCAAATTTTCCCATGTTTATTTTTGTAGAAGAAAAGGGTAACAAGATGACCACATGTATATATATATGAAGTTTCTTTAGTTGTGAGCAAATTAGTGTACCTCCGTTTTAAACATAGTAAATGCTGCATCAGCTTCTAGACCTTTTACATTCAAAAGTTCTTCTTTGCTGCGTACGCAGTGTGCTGCAATGTCTGCTTCATTTGTAAGGACGACCATAACACTCTTCGATGGCCGAGATACCAATGAATCTTCAATTAAGTCCCAATCTTCAGTGGACTGCAGATTATTAATAACCACGAAGCATGGATTCGTGCTGAGAAAAACACGACACGCTTTAATGGGGTCTTTGACACGGTACTCCTTGGTTTCAGTAGATTCCGAGTCCAACCCCAAAAGTAAACTCAGTGAGAAGTCCCTTAAATTGAAGGGAGGTGATAGATCCACCCAACAACCGTACTTGGTAAACTGCTCATGTTTTCCCATCTTTTCGATGTACAATGATTTGACAATAGCTGCTTTCCCAACACCAGGCATGCCCCAGACGGCGGTAACCTGGGAAGAGTTGATACGTGCCATAGCTGTGATTTTACGAAGCTCATTTAGTTCATACCGGCGTGCAATCAGGGGAACCTCTTCGGGAGAAAGGCCGCTGCTGGACCCTTGGGTAATATGAACAGGGGTGACAGCTCTTCGGCTAAAGCTCTTCGCGCCTGTTAACTTGATGTCATTGCCTTTATTACCAGGAGCGCTATGACTACCACCATGACAACCCTGAAAGAAATAATGTACGGGAGAGTGAGATAGAGGATCAAAAAAATAGTTTCGGATGACTAGAAGAGGATCCAGACTCATTAATAGTTTAACACGGTGACAAAGAAAACGTGTACTACCTCCGATCGGAAATAGTTGTCGTGGAAGCGATACTAACCTAGTACAATTTCCTGCTTAGCTCGCGGCAAACTTTACCGATCGGGGGGAGTAGCTTTCTGTAATCTCTTGAACGTAAGGTAATTTTCATGTACTCTCTGAGACGAAGTAAGTTTTCGTTGAGATGTCGTATCAGATTTTATCCTTATGTGGTTGTGTGTATCGATTAGATGCCGAATCCCGGGCATCCACCCCTTTCGCAAAAAGTGATTTTAGCAGGACTCGGGGAAAAGAGAATGACGTTTCATTCTTTGTTTTGTCTTATACAAAAGGTTTCTAATGGGAGGTACACTATCTCTCTTTAGTGTACCAGATGGCACCTCTTCCTCGGTTGTTTTAGAGTAAAACTTTACCTAGTGATTTAAACCCGCACGTCAATTATTTTGCGCTCACACAGTCACAAAACTGAATCAAACAATGCATCCTATTTCGTTGACATGCTTCCTGCTGCCGGTATATAAGCTTTATATCTTGTTGTTTTCTACTCCGTCCGTCCGAAAAAGGATGTGGCTATAATGGATGTATCTAGACATATTTTAGTGCTAGATACATCCATTTTAAGGATATCCTTTTCACGACGGACAGAGTAATGGAACGCCATATCTTGCCACATCATTATTTTTAGTGTCATCCTTTTCCCGTCCTTAAGTAGGTAGACATCGTAACATAACGGATTTCGAGACAACATGAGTTATAGCCTAATAAATACATTATTATACTCCCTCCTTCTCGGTTTACACTGCGCATTTCAACAGTCTCTGGGACCTATGTGATACTTGATTGGCTGAAAATAAGTTTGGCACGGGTGGAAAAGTAGCAATATTTATTATACCAGAACGCCCTAATTACTCTCTGGCCAATAACCAAGCAATCACAGCGCATGCACTGGTGGAACAAAAGCAAAGGGCGTGGAGGACGGGCTAATTGATCTAAAAATGGCCTAATTAATTCAGCAATAAATGCCCACACGCATTATATCTCTTCTATATTCTGAAAATGCATGAAATTGGAAGTGCGCAGTGTAAACCGAGAAGGAGGGAGTATGATACTACACATATGTTACCACCCGCTATTGAGATAGTATCATAGAATGGTATCACATGCATGATAACGCTATATGATACTCTTCACTATGACTAGTCTAAACGGAGGGAGTACTCCCTTCTTTTCAGTTTAACGGGTACAATGGCAAAACCATGGAGTCACAGAACACGCACCTCATAGGCACATTAGCATTTAATTCCCTCTCCACTAGTGACTAATCTACCTCCAGCTCAGTTTAAAGTGTAGAGTGCAAAAACCATGCAGTCCTACCTACTAGACGCATTAACATTTAATTTCTTTCTCCACTACAGACTGATCCTTTTTTTCTTCAACGAATCCAACATTTCAGTCTCAATCAACTACTCCCTTCGTTCCTAAATATAATATGTTTTATTTTCTTCTGCTCCACCCGTATATCTTACGTGTTGTTTTATTATAAGTTGCACATGAATCTATACACTAAAACATATCTACACATGTGTGAGCTAGAAAAGGCTAAACCATTTTATGTTTAGGAACATAGGGAGTAGAACCTTGGGCTCAGAGATTTGTTAGTTATGCCCTTTGAACTTAGACGGAAGAGGGAGTATCACAAATGGCTAGCGACCAAACATGCACAATAACATCAGACCAAATGACTAACATGTATCATGCATAATAGTAAAATATTACTGTTCATATGATGAATAAGTCCATCAACAATTTTGTACTATCAGAATAATACTTGCAAGTCGCAACTAAATGCCTAATAGAAGCTAGTTTATCAGCCTCCTTTTACTTCCACATGTACAAATATAACGTAAACAACCAAAGCGTAAAGGACACTTAAAGACCCGCGCTCCGCCACCCCGAGGTGGTATTGAGGGTGGAAATGGGACCCTACTAAAAATATATTCATCTATTCTGTTAACTAGTATTTCTGTATATAGTAGTTTCTTAGTCATGAAATGGTATTGGTTGGCTTCATTCATCTAACATTGTTAGTGATGACGTTATTACAGAAAGTAATGGTACAGTGGAGGCTGTCCAAATGTGGAGATAAAAGAAAAAAATTCTGAAAGCAAATAATCAAGAGGATGCATGATTTGTTTCAAGCGTACGTACCTTGTCGAAGAAGGCACAAACAGAGTGGTCATCTGAGAACTTCTTGAGCTCTAACAACTGGTAAGAGTGTCCCACGCACAGGGTTGCTACTTCGGGTTGCTGCGTGGAGACGATGATCCGGCTGCCATCCGTCTTGGGAGGAAGCAACGTCCGGATAGCGTCCCAATCTACCATGTTGGAAAGGTTTTCCAAGACGATGAGGTACCTAGTGCCGATTTGCTTGGTGAAGTCGTTGAAGAGCTCGTCATGGGTGGCCTTGAGCTTCTTTCGGACAAATCCAGCGACAGATTCTCCTTGGTCTTGGCACGAGTTGTTGGCGTAGTGTTGCGCCAGGAAGGTGCGGACAAACTCGTCCGGGTTGAAAGGACGCATGAGCTTTACCCATGACCGGCAGGAGAAGTTGTGGCAGATCTCTGGATCATTGTAGGCCTTCCTGAGGAGGGAGGCGGTCCCATGATCGCCGCCTACGCCCCACACCGAGATAACCTGAAAATCACTGTCTGTGTTGGTAATCAACTGGGTGAGATCCCCGCGGCGCTGCTGCCTTCTCGTGGCCTGCCTTGCCTCGATCAGCAGGTCGCCCGCCGTAGCCCTGGACGCCGGCTCCTGCAACATGACGAGCCTGGAGCCGGCGTCGTTGATGAGGTTGTAGCGCGTGTAGCACTTGCTCACGTCCTTGACCCTGGCCTTGAGCTGCTCGATCTCCGCCACCGCCACGTCCAGCGGCAGCGGCTCCCTCCAGCAGGCCGGAAGCAGCCGACGCCGCCAGGTTGGGCCGTCGTCGAGGTGGATGACGAGCTCGATGCAGTCCTGGACGTCGTAGGCCACCTTGCGGACGTTCCTCACCCAGGTGGCCACCAGCTTGTTCCGGACGTTCTCTTTGTTGGCCATGTCCAGGAAGGACTGCATCATTTCAAATTCCACGGTCATGAACGCCAGGTCGCCCTGCGCTCGCGTACGCAGCTGCTCGTCCTCCTCGATCGCCGACTGCACCTTGCTTAGAGCGCCCTCCACCACCGACTTGGCCAGGCCAACCACCAGGTTCTCCATTCTCACTCGATCGATCTCCTATTTTCTCTTTCTGATGCGAGTGTGTTCTTGGAGTCAAAAGGGATCGATTCTGCACTGCGAGATGCCTTTGATGGGAGAGACCTTAAAGCCCCGTACGTGAGAGTGAGACTAGTCCTGTGAGTCCTAATAAAAACTCGTTTAGGCCGGGCGCGCGCGCGTAGACTTTTAACATTCAAATTCACACGTACATGTACGTACGTCAACAAGTTGATGCCTCGGATCAATAAGTCGCACCGGATCCTATGCTCAACACGAGGCGCACCACCATCTCTTTTGCTGCATCGATCTCCACTTCTTTGTTTGGGGAACCGAGCTGGATCTGATTTGGAGTCAACTAGCTAGCTAGATACGAAGAGAGAAAAGAGAGAAGGGAAGCAATCTTCCATATTCGGAGTAGTACTATTTTTAAGACTAGTAATAATGAGAGTAACATAGGCGGTATATTATATAGACAAAAATAATGATGTTGAAAGTATTTAATAAGGAGAGAGGTGATGGTAATATCATAGGTAGTACTAGGTACCATAACATAACGTATTTCGAAACAAGATGACTCTATAGGTTAATAAATGCATGATTATACATGATACTACACATATATTATCACCCACTATTGAGATAGTAACATAAAATAATATCATATGCGTGATACTAATTACACATATATTATCACCCACTATTGAGATAGTAACATAAAATAATACCATATGCGTGATACTAATATATGATACTCCCCATTATGACTAGTCTAAGAGTGAAAGATAGGTCCTATCTTGATAAATTAGCATATTTTTCCGAAGAGCTGAATCTGAAATGAAGTGGCACTTCCAGGTTGAAATTAATTTGAGAGATAACTATATCAAAATAAGTTAGAACCAATATTTTTGCGCACATTCTCTGGTGATTCGTACAGAAGGTAGCAGGCTTGTTATTTGGTTAAGAGTTAACCTAGGAGTTGGACTAAGAGTTGGTACATTGAATCTATGTCATGGGAAAAAAAAGAGAGTCAATCTATTAAAATGTGGAGTTAGTAGTTAGTACATAGCTCACTCCTGGCTGGAGCTCGCAGCCCACCGCCTGTCCAGAAGGTCGGTGTTGGGGGGATCGTAACCCGGTAGGCCCACCGACATAGAAGACCAGACGGCCTGGTAAGAACCAGGACCGGGTCAAGCATGAAGATATGGGCCGGGTATCACGTAAGCCGGCGCGCTACGTATGTCTTGGCCCACACGTCAAGAAGGATCTAGAAGGCTAGAGACCAAGTATGGGACGGAGTTCTAATGAGGAAGGTGTAGATTTAGAGGACTTAGAAGAGAGTCCGGGTATGATTGTGACCCGGATGACCGTATGTACGTCCAGCGAGACCCGCCGCTTATATAAGGGGGTCTCCTGGTTCCTAGAAGACCAAGCTTTACCAGATCGCAAGTACCACCATTGTAACCTCGAGACCCGGAAGCTAAGGCGCCGAGTCCTCGAAACCCATATCAATAAAGCAGTAGCAGGAAGTAGGTCTTTACCTCGAGACGAGGGGCCGAACCTGGGTAAACCCTTGTCTCCCCACGCCGTGCTAGACAAGCTCCCGATGTCAGAAGTCGCTATGTCCCCATACTCAAGTTTCCACCCGGAAACATCTGCCGTGACAATCCCACGACAGTTGGCGCCCACCGTGGGGCCTGCGGCCAAGAACATCATGATTTGTGGAGAAGCGCGGCGCGGTATGGAAAACCTAGCTATCGGCCAGATCCACACGCTTCCAGGAGGGGAGCGGATCGTGGACGACTTTGGTTGGAAAGAAGAAGCAGATCAGCTGGAAACCGGGTCTATGATCGCCTTCGGTCAGATCAACGTCTTCGTCGGCGTGATCCAGACCACAGGAGCCGGCTCAGATCAGTATGAGCCGGAGTACGAGTCAGAATCCGGGTCAGCTACCATGGCTCAGTCGGATGGAGAAGAATCTGTTGGATCGCCAGAGTGCGAAGTCATGTCTATTGAGGAAGAGGCGGCAATTCAAGCACTACAGGATTCCGTCGGAATACCAACAAACGTGTCCGATCTGGATACAGATACCGAGTCAATTCTGCCGCTGTTTGAAGATCGGTGGGCATTTGGGCTCGAAGAAGAGGATCACCCGGTGTCCCCGGGACCCACGCGACACATGACGGTTCACGTGGTAACGACGGCTCAGCAAACCGATGGGGTGGAAGCATCCGTAAGTAGTGAAACGAGCGCAGAAAGAATCGCCAGACGGGATCGAGAAATTTGGGATCAGAGCAACCTTGGCATGCCACCAGCGGCGTACCCTCCACCACACCCCAATACCGGACCCGTTTTACCAACTTTTGGCCCGGGAGTACAGACACACACGCCAGCACCCGGGACAGCGTTCACAAACCCGATCCTGACCGCGGTGAACGATCAGGCGAGAGCCGGTGCATCAGGAATCCCGACTCAGAACCCGGGAGAAGTAACAAACACCAACTCAGCTATACAGAGAGAGTTGGAAGATTTAAGGCGAGCCATGGCTAGGGCGAACCAAGAGCGTGCGGATGAAGCCCGACGCGTAGCGGAGAAGGAACGATCTTTGGCCCAGCAGGAGCAGAGGCTACAAGACGAAAGAAACGCCCTCCAGAGGAGAAGGGACGAGTTAACTGCGGTGCAGAGCAGAAGGCGCGGAAGCCGGCTACCCTTGCCGACTGGAGTCAACACCATAGTGCCTCAAGTCTTGGAGTATCAGATGACGCCAGCCAATGCGTCCATAGCAGCGGTTAATCCGGTGATGGGAGCCGGCGCACCACAGGCCGAGTTACGAGGAGCAGGAAGTCCAGTGGGAGGAGCCGGAGCCAGGGAAGCAGCCGCAGAACAACTACCTCCGCCACCTCCCAGGTTCACTACTCCCCCGGGTCATAATGCGCCTATAATAATCCGGTTGACAATGTTTTTGCAGCTGCACACGCGCTACAGCAGATCCCGTTCGACAATTCGCCAGCCGGTATTGAGGCACGGAGAGCCGTGGATTTGCTGCGCACCGCTGTGGTCCAACAGAATAATAATCCGCGCGGGTCGCAAGCATTCAACTCAGAACCACAAAGGAGTCGTACCAGAAGCCGGCACGGAGAGCCACCAGTAGCAAGATCCATCCAGAACCGGCTAGGGCCGGTAAACCAGCAAGTCCAGCAGCAAAATCAACAAGTAATCCAGTCGCCACAGCCGGCCGTGTCCGCGGCTCAGTCAATAGTCAATAGTTCAAGAGCAAGACGTGCAGCCGCGGCGGCAGCACCACCGGCAGCTGGAGCCGGAGCAGCCGGAGTACCCGGAGTCGGAATAGTGACTCTCGCAACACCTTCCCCCGCGCCGGGTCACACAGGGGGCTCAACTTCAAACTTGACGGGACCAAAGTGTTTGTCAGATGCCATCAGAGCGGAGCCGTTCCCAGAAAAATTCAAAGAGCCGACCAAAGTATGCAATTATGAGCCGAACATGAATCCAGAGACATGGTTGAGCAGTTACGGCATGGCCATGGACATGAAGAACGCTTCACCGAATCTGTGTGCACGCTAGATGTATCTTATGTTAGCAGAAGGAGCACCTAAAATTTGGTTAGACCGACTCCCGCCACGCAGTATCAACTCATGGGAGGACCTAAAAAGCCGGGTGAAACAGAGGAACAACAGAGGAACAATCGGATCAGCGGAGGTCGTAACCCAAACTCGAGCCAGAGTAATAGCAATCAGAACGGAAATAACAAGCGTCCCTATGAGGGCGGAAATTCAGAGTTCGTAGGCACAACCCAGACGACGGGTTACAGGGGACCAAGACTCGGTGGTAACTTTAGAGGAGGACCTCCGAGAGGCTCGAACTTCAGCGAGATGTATAGCATGCCGTGTCCAAAACACAGCAAGAACGGGAGACCATCCAATCACTCGCTAGCTCAGTGCGCGGACATCAGAGCCTGGATGAGACATGAGCAGGAAGGCCAGAGGAGTCAGGGGAACTTCGGAGGTAGCAGCGGTTTCAATGGAAACAACGGCAACTCGATGGGACCCGGACAGGGTGCTGGATCGAACGGACCGCCAAACAATAATGCCGGGTCCAGTCAACAACAGAATCAAGTCACAACCGGGTATCAGCAAAACCCGAAAGAGCTTCATAGTCAAGGACAGTATCACGTCTTCACCACAAGCACGTCCAGGAGAGACAGAAAATTAAAAGCAAGAGCCGTCAATGCAGTGGCATCAGCTGTTCCAAGATTCTTGAAGTGGTCGGAGCAAACTATAACTTGGAGTAGAGAGGATCACCCGCCAGCAGTAGAACATCCGGGTCTCCTGGCTCTCGTCGTGGCACCACAGGTGGACGGGGTCTCCTTGAATAAAGTTCTGATGGACGGAGGCAGCAGCATCAATATCTTATACCTCGATACTTTCAGAAGGATGGGTCTAACCCAAGACCGCCTTACCCCTACATCTACGATCTTCCACGGCATAGTCCCAGGGAAGTCGGCACATCCGATTGGCCAGATCAGCTTAGAGGTGGCATTCGGAGTGAGCAAAGAGCAATTCAGGTCGGAGTTCTTGACGTTTGAGGTTGTTGATTTAAAAAGTCCGTATCATGCTCTATTTGGGAGGCCGGCTTACGCCAAATTCATGGCTCGGCCCTGCTATGTGTACCTCAAACTTAAGATGCCAGGACCCCAGGGAATAAACACAGTAGAAGGAAGCAAAACCATGGCTGCAGAGTGTGACAACGGGGATGCCATCATGGCAGAGCAGGCTTGCTCAGAGGAGGAGCTCAAATTCTACAAGTCTCAAGTAGACCCGACAGATAAGCGTGTGCTGGAAAAGCCGGCTCACGAGGAAGAGAAGAAAAAATTCAAGTCGGCTCAAGATACAAAGATGGTTGATTTTGAAGAGGGGGACTCCTCCAAGCAGTTCTCGGTGGGGACTCACTTGGACCCGAAATAGGAAAGCGAGCTCATCAAGTTCATCCGTGAGAATCGGGACATTTTCGCATGGTCTCATTCAGACATGCCGGGTGTCCCGAGTGAACTTGCTGAGCACAGCTTACATGTTGATCCAAAGGCAAAACCGGTAAAGCAAGGATTACGTCGTCTCAACGCAGAGAGGAAAAAGATCGTCGGAGAGGAGGTAGCTCGTTTGCTTGCAGCCGGGTTTATCATGGAAGTCTACCATCCCAAGTGGCTGGCTAACCCGGTCCTAGTTCTGAAGAAAAACGGAGAGTGACGCATGTGCATTGACTACACCAGCTTGAACAAGGTCTGCCCGAAAGACCCCTTTGCATTGCCTCGTATAGATCAGATCATCGATGCCACAGCCGGTAGTGAGCTGTTATGCTTCCTGGATGCATATTCCGGGTATCATCAGATCAAGCTTAATGTTGACGACCAGGAGAAGACATCGTTCATCACCCCTTTCGGTGCTTTCTGTTACAAAAACATGACCTTTGGCCTCAAGAATGCAGGTGCCACCTACCAAAGGTGCATCCAGAATTGTTTCCAGAACCAAATCGGTCGCAACGTGCATGCCTATGTCGATGATGTCGTGATCAAGTCACAGAAAGCCGGGTCACTCCTGGATGACCTAAAGGAGACCTTCGCCAACCTGCGCAAGTATCAGATGAAGTTAAACCCGATCAAGTGCGTGTTCGGGGTTCCGGCTGGCATGTTGCTGGGTTTCATAGTCTCAGAGAGAGGGATAGAAGCTAACCCGGCTAAAATTAAGGCCATCATGAACCTTAAGAAGCCGGAGTGCGTTAATGATGTCCAGAAGCTGACAGGGTGTGTCACAGCCCTGAGCCGGTTCATTGCAAGGATGGGAGAGAAAGCTCTTCCGCTGTACAAGCTGTTGAAGAAGTCAGATAAGTTTGTTTGGGGCCAGGAGGCAGACGACGCCTTTGAAGACCTAAAGAAGACATTGTCCACAGCTCCAGTGTTAGCGGCTCCCACGAGCAAGGAGCCGATGTTGTTGTACGTCTCCGCAAATTCCAGAGCCGTCAGTGCTGTGGTCGTGGTGGAACGCAAGGAAGAAGGAAAGGAGTACCCAATTCAAAGGCCGGTCTACTATGTTAGTGAAGCTCTCACAGAGTCCAAGCAGAGGTACCCGCAGTGGCAGAAATTGGTCTACGGCGTGTTTATGGCAAGCCGGAAGATGCCACACTATTTTCAGGAACACCCCATCACTGTGGTGAGTTCTGCTCCCTTAGCGGAAATCATCGGAAACAGAGAAGCTACTGGCAGGATCGCAAAGTGGGCCATCGAGATGGGGCCTTATCATATCAACTACGAGCCAAGAACAGCAATCAAGTCACAGGCCTTGGTGGATTTCGTCAATGATTGGACAGAGTTTGACCCCCTACCTCCGCCTCCAAGCGCCAAACATTGGATGATGCACTTCGACGGGTCAAAGCAGTTTGAAGGATCGGGAGCCGGCGTTGTACTAACTTCGCCAAAAGGAGACAAGCTGAGTTACGTCCTGCAGATACATTTTGAACCATGCACCAATAACGTCGCAGAGTATGAGGCCCTGTTACATGGTTTGAAAGTCGCCAGAGAGATGAACATCAAAAAAATCATGTGCTACGGAGACTCCGACCTTGTGGCTCAGCAAGTTTCAGGAAACTGGGATAGAAAAGACGCCAACATGGCGGCTTACAGGAGAGAAGTAGACCGTGTTGCCGGTTTCTTCTCCGGCTACCAAGTTGACCACATCGATAGACGAAAAAATGAGGCGGCCGACGCCTTATCAAGACTCGGCTCTAGCAGAGAGCCGGTGCCTCCAAATGTATTCCTTGCCGAGTTACATCATCCCTCAGTCAAGTTGCCAACAGAATAAGAGTTAGCAAACCCTGATGACCCGGAGTCACAGCTAGTCGCAGCTGTACATCAAACACCGTCCTGGACAGAGCCGTATCTGGCTTACCTGCAGAGAGAAGAGTTACCGCAAGACGAAGTACTGGCGCGACAGATTGTGCGCCGGGCTAAGGGATACGTCATCATCAATGGCGAGTTGCACAAGAGGAGCACGGCTGGTGTATTCTTGCGATGTGTCTCACCAGAGGAAGGCCGGAAAATTCTCCAGGAGATTCACGCAGGGGACTGCGGACATCACGCGTCCACAAGATCGATGGTGGCCAAAGCATACAGGCACGGATTCTTTTGGCTGACGGCTCTGGCTGACGCAGAAAATATAGCCCGGGTTTGCGATGGTTGCCAGCGATATGCAAGGCAGATTCATATTCCGGCTCAAGACCTGAAGACCATCCCAATAACATGGCCCTTCGCAGTTTGGGGCATGGATATGGTAGGACCCTTCCAAACTTCACCTAACAAGAAGACTCACCTACTGGTCGCAGTGGACAAATTTACGAAGTGGGTGGAGGTTCAAGCCGTCAATAGTTGCACTGCAGCAACAACAGTCAAGTTCCTAAAGAAAATCATATATCGTTTCGGGTATCCTCACAGCATCATCACTGATAACGGGACAAATTTTTCACTCGGAGAGATGCAGATATTTTGCAAAGAGAACGACATCCGGCTCGACCTTGCTTCAGTTTCACATCCTCAGTCGAACGGCCAAGTTGAGAGGACAAACCAGGAGCTGCTAAGAGGCATCAAGCCAAGGCTCCGGGTTCCATTAATCAGAGCCGCCGGGTGCTGGGAAGAGGAGCTCCCATCAGTCGTCTGGAGCATAAACACAACCCCAAATAGATCAACAGACTTCACTCCCTTATTCATGGTTTATGGGGCAGAAGCCGTGTTACCCAGCGACATTATCCATGATTCTCCAAGAGTGGCAAACTATGTTGAAACTGAGAACGAGCAAGCCCGGCAAAATTCAGTTGATATGCTTGAGGAGGCAAGAGAGCTAGCCCTGGAAAGATCAGCCATATACCAGCAAGACCTAAGGCGTTATCACAGCCGCCGGGTTAGATCAAGGACTTTCCAGGAAGGAGACTTAGTCCTGAGGCTAGCCCAAAACAAGACCGGCTTCCACAAGCTAACTCCCCCATGGGAAGGCCCCTTTGTTGTAAGCCGGAACTTGCACAACGGGTCTTATTACCTGGTGGATGCTAGAGAGCAAGCTACAAGGACAGGAAACAATACAGACCATACAAGGAACCCGTTGACAGAGAACGACAGGCCTTGGAATATAGCAGAACTTCGACCATACTACACTTAGGTTTTGTGAGCCCCTGAATGAGACGGGCTCCACCTTTTTGTATTTCTTTTGTTTAAAGGCAGCAGGTTTCAGACGCGCTCTTTTCCTTACCAGGGTACCTAAGGGGACTGGAAGGTTTTTAATGAGGCGGCTTGCTAGCTATGTACATACTATATGATCAATGAAATGAGGACGGCACCTCTAAAAAGAAAGAGTATCGTGTTTTCAGTTCCTTATTTTTCATATGATCAGGGTCTTGGGGGCTTACCAACTAAGAAAGTTGTAAGTTACAAACTCATGACCCGGCAGAAAAGCCGCAATTATTCTTGGTTCCTTGCCTGCTAGCTTGATGTTTTTCTCATACATGACCAGATGCTAAAATACCGGCTTTCAATCTGACTATGAGGCCCATGGGGACTTAGCAGACCCTGATTGTTCCGGGTTTTCAGACACAGAAGTCACGAGAAAACCGGCTTTGCAGAGAGCTAAAGAAACCAAAAGGGTGAATGAAACCGAAAAGGCAAGACCTTCATAAAGACAGACTATATTGCAGCACCAGCGCACGAAGGCGCATCAAAAGGTATAGCAAGTATGTACATCTAACCTATTACAGGCCATTAAGACCAATATAATGTTGCAGGAATTTAAGACAAGTCAGAAGTTTGTAAACCGGTACAAAAGTCGGCGTTAGGAACATCTGGGCGGTCTATTGGTGTGGAGGAGCCGATGCAGATCCTTGCCCAGGGTCCCTCGTATCCTTTGTAGTTCCGCCTCGTGGCCTCTGCAAAACGACCGAAGCCAAGGCTTCAAAGCCGTCAAGATCGGAGGGACGAGAAGGAGCTGGAACATCAGGAGTTGAGCTTGAGGGGTTCGCACTTGTCGTGAAGGGCGTGAAGAGTTGCGGCGCCTCCTCTACCGGCTTCCACAAGTTGACCGGCTCCGGCGGGACTTCCTTGATGGCATGGTTATTTTCATCATAAGCAGCTTGGAATTCGTCCAGTGCCAACCCATGGGAAATCTGACAAGCCGGACGCCGAACAGACTTCACGAGCTTCCCATATATCTTCGACGTCTCAGTGCCGTCAGGCTGGAATTCGCGGAAGCCCTTGGTGAGCTTGGCCGGGTCAAGGTTGGGGTAGTACACCTTAGCCAATGCAAGTGCGCGGATTGCACCCTTGCGACAGGCAGACGCCTTCCATCGCTCCACCAGCACAGGCACCACAGAGGTGGCGGCGAGAAAATCCGGAAGACCCGGTGGACATTCCCCAGAAGAAGTAGACGCCTTGATCATTTCGGCGCAGCCGAAGTAGAGCCGGCGGGTGACGCCGTATATGGCCTGAATTTTTTCAAGTGTTCCCTTTATAGTCACCCCTTGAGCCGGACCTGACAGGAAGCAAACGGAGGGTAAGAAAACTTGAGATGACAAAGCAATACAGGAAAGAAAAGGGAAGAAGAAGACTCACCAAAGACAGCAACGGCCAAGTTATGGACGAGCTTCTTTATTTTCTCTAGCTCGGAGACCACTTTTTGCAGCTCAAGAGCCTTCACCTGTATGGCGAGCTCCTGTTCATGCACCTTCTTCCGTAAGGTCTCATTGTCAGTTTGAAGCCGTTTTAGTGCTTCTTCTTGAATCTTCAGTTGTTCCTCAGCCTTCTCACGGAGGCCGGTTTCACGCGCAAGTTCATGGCGGGTTTCGCTGTTGCTTTCGGCAGTGGCTTTCGAAAACTCCTGCAGAGGAAATATATATTTATCAAGACAGACAAAAAGATCAGGAAGCAGTCTATAAAGCTGTGTCAGTATCTCAAAGAAGACCCGGAGCGCAGCAAGCTACTGCTCCGACTCTTGGGGACTACTCATTGCAAAAGTTCACTAGTAAGAAAGACCCGGAGCGCAGCAAGCTACTGCTCCGACTCTTGGGGACTACTTCAAAGAAGCATTTTTATAGAGACAGGTTCCCTATCATGCAAGTACTAAGCATTTACCTAAGTAAAGTCTAAGCACTTGGGGACTACTAGAGGGAACATACCTGGTAGCGGAAGTGCAGATAATTACGCAGCTGAGACTCCTCCTTTCGCACCCTGGAGAGTCGTTTATGGATCCTCTCAAAAAGTTCCGGAAACTCCAAGGTGTTGTAAGGAGCTTCGTCTTCAGAGTCCGACTCTTCTGTTTCCTTGACCTGTTCTTTGCCTGCGGCACGGGCAGCGGGCCCTTCTTCAGCCTTAAGTTCCGGCTCCAGGACCTTCGCCACGGAAGTCGAAGGCGCAGCAGGATCCTGAAAGCGGGTGCCAGTCACAACGACATCCGGTTCTTCCGGAATGACAGGAAGGTCGGTCTTCGGAGGCGAAGAAGAGTCTGGGACAGGGCGAACCGGCTCAACCGGCTTCTCAGCTCGAGTCTCTTCGACCTCAGGTTCAGCTGGAGGAGTCGCGACAGTCTCAAGGGTCTCCTCATCACTAAGGACGGCTTGGGCTCTGAAAGAAGATAAGTTATGGAAGTAACAGCAAGTGGACCAAAATAAAGACATGGCGAAGTAAATCAGGACTTACCCCTTGTTGATGACGAAGTCGGAGGGGAGAGCCTCGGAGCCGGAACCTGAGGAGCAGGACATAGACCGGGATTTAGAAACCCGGAGTCGGCCCGCCAATGGATAATGGGCGTCAGGGGAAGTTTGATGAGCGTTTCTCCCGCGAGGAGAAGGACTGTTTGGGATGAGGAGAGCTCTTCGGAAGATGTGGATGAACGGGTCTTTCGCCGCTTGGGGGTAGCCTCCTCCTTGTCCTGCGCAGACGGACAAGTTTGAGACCCGGAAGCTTCTAGATCGAGGAAACGAGAGCGTGGTATCAGTTGTACCGCGTTACGGGCCCGCTTCGCTCGAGCCGGTGGTGAAGGAGGCGCTGGGACCTTAGCGGAGTCTTGATCACCTTGACCTGGAAGGCGGGGAGTATGAGAAGAAGTGTTGTCTTCAAGATCGGCTTCTATGAGTTTTTGCCAAAGCCGGTCCATGGAATCAAGCTCACCTTTGCCTGCTTCCTCTCCTTCCTCCGAGTTTTGTTCCGACTCATCTTCTTGGTCGGAGGAGACGGGGGTTTCTTCGGCGGCGTCCCACCAGTCTTCAGTGACCTGATAAAGGGTTAAAGGCATTCGTAAAGGAGTACAAGAATACAGTTAAGATAAAAAGAAAAGCATAAGAGATAGAGGGGAGCGAGTTAAGTACCTTGGGAGCCGGGTTCTCGGAGCTAAAGGGGAGGAGCCCGTCGAGCGTTATGGCGGCGATGGACTCGGACAAAAGCTTCTTAGAAGCCCGGATAACTTCATCATCTTCCGGCTCTTGAAAGGTGAACCGGAGACAGTCAGAAGGAATGTTCGTGTAGTCGCAAATAAGCTTGGGCCGGATGGATAGTGGCTTTATACACCATCCGACCCAGCATTTGACCAGATCGGTGCCTTTGAGGCCGTGGGCCTTGAGAGCCCGGATCCTGGAAAGAATGGGGGTCAAGGCAGCACGGTCTTTGGCGTAGGAGTTGGTCGATTCTCCTAGCACGAGAGGCTCAGCTCTGAAACCCGGTAGTTTGGGCTGGCCTTTGGGAGAAGTGTCCTTGCAGTAGAAGAAAGTTGACTGCCAGGCTCGAGGATGGCTGTTAAGTTTGAGAGCCGGAAAAAGGGAATCTCGGCGCCGTTGGATCGCGACTCCTCCGCAAACATTTAAAGGAAGAGTGGCAGAGGAGCGCTGTGGATTGCAATAGAAGAACTCGAGAAAGAGGTCGATAGAGGGTTCCATTTGAAGATAGTCTTCACATAGAACGGTGAAGTTCGAGATGAAAAGAATGGAGTTCGGGGCCAGGTCTTGAGGCCTGAGGCCGCAATAGGAAAGCAGAGTGCGAAAGAAGAGGGAACCCGGAGGCTTAAAGCCGCGACTGAGATGATCGGAGAATATTATTACCTCACCATCCCGAGGAGCCGGCACGACCTCGTCGCCGGGGGCACGCCAGTGGATGATTTCTTGGGCTTGCAGATCGCCGGAATCAACCAAGTCCTGCAGCTTAGCAATAGAGACAGCCGATCCAGTCCAGCTCCCGGAGGGAGGTGCTGCGGCGGCGGCGTTAGAAGCGGAGGTGCCGGCGGTGGCCTTGGCTTTCTTCAGGTTGGCCTTAGCAGCGGCGGCGGCCGCGGCGGGGCCCTTGCTCGCTACTTTCTTCCCCATTGAAGGAGGTTGCCGAGATCTAGATCTAAAGAGGAATTAGGAGAAAAGGGCGGCTGCGAGATGAGTGCAGCGCAGCGGCGGATGCGGCTGGAAGCAGGAAAAGGGCGGCGGCGCTAGCTAGCTCCGGCGTAGGTTGGAGAGCTTGAGCTCGGGAGTGACAGCGGCGGCGCTGGAGGAAGAAGAAGGAGTGGGGGCGCACGGGGGAAATGATTACCCTTTCCCCGTCCCCACTTATTTATATCTCAAGTGGGAGTTGACCTAGGGGCAAAACAGGAAGAAGCCAAAGATAATGATGACCTCGAGGGACCATATCCGAGGTGTCAGATTTTGTACCTGACAGAATCTTGGGTTCCCGAGATGGACGCTCGACTCCTCGATTCTCGCGAAAGGATAAGCATTAAAAATGTCGTTGACCCCGGAGGTTGACCGACGTCTTCGAGGAAGTGTAAAGAAAGCTGAAAATCGCCAAGTCTGGAAGTGGAAGTCGGCAGGCGATTGCCGGGTTAGGAACGGGCCGCCAGCAAGAGCCGGCCAAACCAACACCCGTGTGCCCGCTTGTTTAATCAGTTGTTTATTGTTTTTCAGATGATAACCCGGACAAACGGAATGATGACTTCCCCAAAGTTAGAGCTCAAGAGCGCGAAGGTGAAGTGAGTCCATTCCGATGTTCAAGTTATCCTGGGGGCTACTGTTGGGGGGATCGTAACCCGGTAGGCCCACCGACATAGGAGACCAGCCGGCCTGGTAAGAACCAGGACCGGGTCAAGCATGAAGATATGGGCCGGGTATCACGTAAGCCGGCGCGCTACGTATGTCTTGGCCCACACGTCAAGAAGGATCTAGAAGGCTAGAGACCAAGTATGGGACGGAGTTCTAATGAGGAAGGTGTAGATTTAGAGGACTTAGAAGAGAGTCCGGGTATGATTGTGACCCGGATGACCGTATGTACGTCCAGCGAGACCCGCCGCTTATATAAGGGGGTCTCCTGGTTCCGAGAAGACCAAGCTTTACCAGATCGCAAGTACCACCATTTTAACCTCGAGACCCGGAAGCTAAGGCGCCGAGTCCTCGAAACCCATATCAATAAAGCAGTAGCAGGAAGTAGGTCTTTACCTCGAGACGAGGGGCCGAACCTGGGTAAACCCTTGTCTCCCCACGCCGTGCTAGACAAGCTCCCGATGTCAGAAGTCGCTATGTCCCCATACTCAAGTTTCCACCCGGAAACATCTGCCGTGACAATCCCACGACAGTCGGGTCGTCAGTGAACCCTAGCCACTGCCTCTCGCCTCCCTTGGGCCTATATAATTCATGTCCTCAAAATCCCTGACGAATTATTTATTTCATATTTTCATGACACTGAGACACCTCCGGCTACGTTTATCTTCCTTAAGGGCTAATTTGGAGGTGAGCTCAGCCTCCGGAGAGTAGAAATTGTCATCATCGTCATCACGAACTCTTTTGCACTGGGTAACCATTGTATTCCTCCCAGCCATATGTGGGTAATCCAGCTGTAGACACACGGGTTGGATCCGATTACTTGAATTTTCTTTTGTAATAGATGTGAGATTAGTTATAGCTTGACTCCTATATATAGATGATGTTTTAATACTGATGTTGCTACAGCTTGTACAATGTCTCTAAACTATATGCACATGTTTTATTGCTCTGTACTAGAGACCCCAAAGTGACGTGGTTGACTAGACTATAATTTGAGAATCACATATATTCATTCAATATTAATTATTTACTCCAGTGATTTTTCAAAACGAATATCCTAAATTCATAATAAAGTAGTCCTGATGAAATGATACTGGACAAAAGAGTTGTGTAAATTCTTAAGCACGTACAACTATATATGAAATACATGTATACATAGTATTGATTAATTTGAGATACCTTATCTTTTATATGTTATGTGATTCCATACATGCAACGTCAATTATATACACCATGGCAGCCTACGTTTCACTTCATTGTTTCATCGTTGCTCTCTTTATATTACAATTCGCCTCAACCATTTACTTCGTCGTTATGATATCACTACTGCTGTTGAACCCCTTTTGTACTAATAAGTTCCCCCAAGCAAGTACTACTATACACTTGTGAGTAAATTGACAACACGGCTATTAATAGAGGTGCGAAAACAGGATCTATTTGTCCCACTTTTTACTGTTTTATGCTTGTGTTTTTGTACTACACATGCATAAAAAAAAATAAGTGAGACAAACAGGTCTCGTTTTCGCATCCTTAACTATTGTCACTTACAAATATATTATGTCTCTGCTTGTACCTAATCAAAGAAAACTGGGTTCTGAAACATCCCTCAAAATCTGTTTTGATTCCCTAAGTTTGTGTTCTACTCAATCGAATTCAACCAGCAGAGACGGTGCGACGTTGAGATGCGAGAGGGTTTGTCGACAATGGAGGAGGAACGGAAGGCGTAGAACACGCAGCCGACCTGTCAATGGCGCCCAAGCCATGCGTGTTGCTAGGTCGCCGGCCGTTTGTGTGTCTGAAATCTTGTACAGCTAGAAACGTGCCGGTTAAGATTATCGAACTCCAACGGCACCGCCCGTCACATGCTGGGCGTAGACTTTGATCTTGAGTTGTCAGGAAGTTAATGCATCACATCAGTATCTCGCATCGGGTTGTGTATCCTATAAACGGTTAAGATTATCGAACTCCAACGGCACCTCCCGTCACATGCTGGGCGTAGACTTTGATCTTGACTTGTCAGGAAGTTATTGCATCACATCAGTATCTCGCACGGGTTGTGTATCCTATAAACACGAGGTCACGTTGGGCGATCGGCCATAGCGCACGTCATTATTTTATAGACCCAATAGATTCTTATACGTCACCCGGTTAATTGTCAAACAAATAAGCCACCGTTCCATGTCGCCTTCTCAGCACGATTTCAAAGAGGCGACCCAAATTTTGTCTGGATTTTATCCGTTTGGCAAAACGGACAGGGTCCGGCTCATGTCCGCTCTTTTTTAGCACTTTTGGATGAGTCGTCGGGCTAACGTTTTAACCATTTGATCATTTTTTTAATCCCAGTCAGGGGTTTTGGCCATTTCAAACTCTTACCTTCATACATACATACATACATATATATATATATATATATATATATATATATATATATATATATATATATATATATATATATATATATATATATATATAGCAAGCTCAATTGGGGCACCTAGGAGCCTGTGCACCATGAATCTTAACCGTCCGATTAGGTATCTTGATGTAGCATTTGATTGTGGATTCTAGCAAGCCGGGTTGACCCGTTAGCATTTGCTGTTGAAACGAAAATGGTGCATTAAGTATGCGTGAGGAGAGAGAGTCTATAATTTTGAAATCATACTAATTATGTTTCCTTGTTTCACCGGCTACGGAAGGATAATCATATTTCCTTGCATGCAGCTCCCGTGTGATTCTAGGTATGAGTATGTTACGGAGAATTAAATGGGAGCTTACGACAGGTATTAAATGATGAATTCTTTGGTGGAGACCTTGACTACTCGGTAGTAAATTGGTGGAGTAATTATTGCTGCATACCCATAAAATGTGGACGCCATGCACAGTCGGCACTCCCTAAGTAATGGTGATTTATAATTATGCGCTTGGGTATCATTACTACGATGCATCATTCGTACAGAGCAGGACGTATCGTAGTATCTAAAACATGAATATTTTTCGGAATAAAATCTTTTTGAATTCTAATTGGATGCCATCGTTCTTAGTTTATTATCACAAAATAAGTTCGTAGCATGTCGCCTTAAAAATATAAATTTGTACGGAAAACAAATCAAATACCCTAAATTGTGGGTATAGTGATAAACCATGGTTTATGCCCCTGCCGAGACTGATGTTTGTGGGTATCGATATTGCAGACTCATGTCATACGATATCTAATAAAAAATTAAATTCAGCTTATGTCGTCGGTGGGACATAGTCACACTACATATCCTACGCTCTCAGTATATGGTACACAAGGTATCAATGTATCAAACGGAAGTAACAAGCTTTAGAGTATCCGGTACACAATATATGGTACCCGAGGTAGTGCATACTCATACGTGGCACGAGGTTAAGGATATCAAGTAAGCGATATCGCATCCTAGGTATGTGATACCTAGGGTATGTGATACCCAATTGAACGAGGTATTGAGTATCGCATACTCATTATATGGTACCCACAATATCGGCGACGAAGACAAACTCTAGAGCTTATTATAAGTTTACATACATTGTTATCCTAGGCTATGCAAGCTTAGCGTCTCAGGCATTTCATATGAACCCGTATTTTGTATGTATGCGAACAAAGTTTCTCAGATATTGAGGCATAGGTCACGACGTTTGCCTGTGACGTGCACTGTATGAGCATTCGTGACAAATATTCACACTACTCAGTATCAATATCACATAGGGTGGGAAATCTTCTTGCCGTCTTACTATTTCCATACCGCATGCCAAGTATCTACTCTATACCTCATATATCATGAAATGAGTATGCGATATAGTCAATAACTTGTTTAGTTCATATTTGTGCATTTAAGTAGTGTCATCTCACATGCTGAGGTCATGATAATACCTCGTTCATATCACAATACTTGATCACTAAGTATGACAACTTGAGTATGTGATACTCAATACTACCTCACTTGGGTATCACATGCTGCGAATCCGAATCTACTGCATACCCAAGATTCGTGTATGTTTGTTTAGACTTGGGTATCAGTATCACCAAGGTACTACGTGATGTTAAAAGAAAATGGTTTATTAATAGCACATATCATACCTAGTTAAACGTGCATATACTGTGGAAATAAAGTTTTTTTGAATTTTAAGGGGATATCTTTGGCCTCAGTTTAATATGAAAAAATCAGGCTTAAAATTCTAAATTTGTACATATAATAATCGATACCCTAAATTGTGGGTATATTGACATGGATTGTTTGATCTCGCTGCCAAGAATGCTACATGGGGTATCGATATTGCATATCATGTCATAGAATATGTAATGAAAATTAAAATTCGGCTTGCATATACATGTTATGTCGATAGTGTCAACATATGATTCGATACTCTGTGCTCTGGGTATGGTGATTATCTTGGGTATGTTAAAATATTTATAGTTATTGATGCATACGCAGTTTTTTAATGAAGAATTGGTTTTGGACACAAGAGCAGTCATTATCAGCACAATAGAAAATTTAAGAAGAAAACTTAGTGTACTTATATTACAAAAAAACTCTCTTAGTACATCACATTGTTCCAAAACAAAAACATTGAAACTATTACATAGACATTTCTTAACATGAAAGATATTTGTAATCAACATCGTGTCAGTTCTAGCCTATATCTATAGGTGTGACGCCTCATATGTATTCAAATGTTTATTGCCTCATCAGTTCTTGCACGAACGAGCGCAGGGTGACACGCAACATTCTCTTCTCACCTAACGATGTCCATCAGAATCTCGGTTTTGACATTATCCATGCAATCCTGTGTTGACAACCAGAAAAAGAGAGTAACCAACAGGAGTATGTGGATATTCAGGTATGATGATGGCGGTGATAAAAACACTAAATATTCAACTTTAATGAAAAACATATCAATATTCGCAATCTGTTCGTACTGTGAATTCTTTAAATCCCAAATATAATCTGAATGCATTTATTGCATGAACGACTGCAAGAATTTCTCTATCAATATTATTCACTGTTTTCAATTTATAGCTTCCTGAGGCATATCTGCATATTTTCTCTTCTGCTTTAGGAGAGTACTTATTAGGCTTTTGTTTTAATATAGCTCCCCATCCTACTTTGGATGCATCTGTTTCAATTATAAGATAGTTATCTTCTAAAGGTAATTCTAAGGGTTTCAAATTTTTAACCTTATCTTTTATAGCCTGAACTAATTTTATATCTTCAGAATTAAAATATTTTTACCTATATATATATATAGGTTAATTAACAGGTGCTCCCAGGTGCCCATGCTCCTGTATGGAATACGTTAAGTTTTAGGTATGTACACCATGTAAATATTTTGGGTATGTATATCTTAGGTATGTATGAGGTATATATGACTTTGGGTATGCATTTTCAAGGTATCTACATAGTACATATACCTCGGGTATATATTTTCAATAGTACGGGTAAATTAGTATAAAAATATAATTAGTAGATTAAATAATTAGTTCAATCAAATAGTTATTTAGTTTAACCAAATAGTTATTGCTCCAATACAAACTGTTTACGAAGCAAATAGTCATTATTACAATACAAACTGTTCTACGAAGCAAATAATCACTACCGGAAAATTTAGATATGCCGTGTGGTTGATGCTTTGCCGTGCGCCATAAATTTGCGGAACACGGCATAGAAGAATTTGCCGTGAGGAAACAAAAAAGGCGCACGGCAAACAACCCTATCACGGCACACACTATCCAGGGCACACGGCAAAAGTATCTACACGGCAAAAGAGCGACAAAACGCTCGGCAAAGATTTCTCTTTGCCGTGCGCCATTACGCTCCAGCACGGCAAACCAGTGGCACCCGCGACGACCAGATTCAGCAACTTTCCCGCGCTAACCATTAAATCGCGGGAAATGTCTTTGCCGTGCGTGGACATCAACAATCACGGCAAAGAATCGCCAAATTTTGGCGGCTCATTTCCCGCACTCAAAATAATTCGGCGGGAAAAGCTATGCCGTGCTGAGAGCTGGTGCACACGGCATATCACTTCTTTGCCGTACGCCTTCAAGTCCAGCACACGGCATATCACTTCTTTGCCGTGCGCCTTCAAGTCCAGCGCTGTTGTCTTGTACACGGCAAAGAATTCCTCCCTTATTTTATTTGCTTTGTCTTCGTATGTTTGTTTTGTTGATTTTCTTTGTTAAGATTCTAGTACATTCATTTACTTCACTTAATTATGTTCTCTCAATAATATATATATATAAACCCTCCGGTGGGAGCCACATGTGTCGGAACCCTGGATAAGTGGACCGAACGTGCGAGGCGTCGTCTACCCCTTCCCGAGGCGTTGAAAAGGGGTTGCTCGGTAGGCTTTCCAGAGATGATTATGTTAGTTTAAATCATATGAACATCTCCACCCAACTTTGATTAGGTTCCCACAACCTACCAACACACTATTATACATATGTTAGGGTTCTATGCAGATTTTGGTGGGGTTCCGACGCTCCGGACCCCCCTACGGCGAAAACCTGCTCCCGTTGGAGAAAAGTCCAACCTGTCGATCTACCCCTTTCACCGGCGCCGAGAGGGGGTAGACGCATGAACTTTTTTGCTTGTTTGTGTTAGGTTGGTACATAGGACCATGGGGAATCAACATTTCATGTGTTCCATCGCACGATTCCATGCCCGACACCCGAAATGGGAGTTCTCACCTCTAAGTGCAAGAACTTACTACGGAGTTAGAGGGGTCGGTGAAGCGGGTCGCGCCTCGGAGCTGTATCTTGGTTCTCACAACCTAACAACACACCAGTATACATATGTTAGGGTTCTATGCAAGTTTTTGTGGGGTTCCGACGCTCCGGACCCCCTCTACGGTGAAAACCTGCTCCCGCTGGAGAAAAGTCCAACGTGTCGATCTACCCCTTTCACCGGCGCCGAGAGGGGCTAGACGCATGGACTTTTTTGCTTGTTTGTGTTAGGTTGGTACATAGGACCATGGGGAACCAACATTTCATGTGTTCCGTCGCACGATTCCATGCCCGACACCCGAAACGGGAGTTCTCACCTCTAAGTGCAAGAACTTACTACGGAGTTAGAGGGGTCGGTGAAGCGGGTCGCGCCTCGGAGCTGTATCTTGGTTCCCACAACCTACCATCACGTACAATAGTATTCATATGTTAGGGTTCTATGCAAGTTTTGGTGGGGTTCCGACGCTCCGGACCCCCTCTACGGCGAAAACCTGCTCCCGCTGGAGAAAAGTCCAACCTGTCGATCTACCCCTTTCACCGGCGCCGAGAAGGGGTAGACGCATGAAATTTTTTGCTTGTTTGTGTTAGGTTGGTACATAGGACCATGGGGAACCAACATTTCATGTGTTCCGTCGCACCATTCCATGCCCGACACCCGAAACGGGAGTTCTCACCTCTAAGTCCAAGAACTTACTACGGAGTTAGAGGGGTCGGTGAAGCGGGTCGCGCCTCGGAGCTGTATCTTGGTTCCCACAACCTAACAACACACTAGTATACATATGTTAGGGTTCTATGCAAGTTTTGGTGGGGTTCCGACGCTCCGGACCCCCTCTACGGCGAAAACCTGCTCCCGCTGGAGAAAAGTCCAACCTGTCGATCTACCCCTTTCACCGGCGCCGAGAGGGGGTAGACGCATGAACTTTTTTGCTTGGTTGTGTTAGGTTGGTACATAGGACCATGGGGAACCAACATTTCATGTGTTCCGTCGCACGATTCCATGCCCGACACCCGAAACGGGAGTTCTCACCTCTAAGTGCAAGAACTTACTACGGAGTTAGAGGGGTCGGTGAAGCGGGTCGCGCCTCGGAGCTGTATCTTGGTTCCTCATAGGAATATATAGATAATTAATGTACTAAATAATATTAATAAACAGTCCACAATAATAAACAATTGCAAGAAAAACAAATAGGAAGAAAAAATGAAAAAAAAACAAAAGCACACGGCAAAGGGTGTTTGCCGTGCGTTTGCTTTGATTCCTCACGGCAAAGGTGGTCTTTGCCGAGTGCCTCGCGCTAGCGCACAGCAGAGGCATTAGAACACACGGCAAAGAAGCCACACGGCAAACAAGTGAGCTTATCCGAACTGAATCGTCACCACGCACACACACCACACTCACACGCATCTGAATCCACCCCGCGCACGCAGCCCGCAGCACCGCCGCCCGGCCGCCGCCCGGCCGCCGCCGGACGCCGCCCTGCACGCTGTCCCGCAGCTCCGCCACCAGCCGTCGCCCCGCACGCAGCTCCGCCGCCGGCCGCCGCCCCGCAGCTCCGTCGACCGGCTGCCCGGCCGGTCCGCAGCCCCGCCGCCGCCTGCTGCCGCCCCGCAGCGCCACGCACGCCGCCCGCCCTCCATGTAGCTGGCCTGCAGCGCCGCCGCGGCACGCACGCTGCCCGCCCGCAGCGCCGGCCCGAGCCCTTCTTCTCGACGCCAAGAAGTCCGGCCGAACCTCCTCCCACCTGAACCTCCTCCTCCGGCCGAACCTCCTCCCACCTGAACTTCCTCCTCCGGCCTCGTCCGAATCCAACCCGAGCAGCACCACCACCTAGGTAAAATTGTGAGAAATTTCATTCATTTGCATTTAGTTTGTTGTAAATAAATGTTTAGGTATCCCTTTTGAATGTGATAGCATGTTGCAAATAAATGTTTTATTTCTTTCATTGTACAGGAGTATGTGTGGAGCGTGAGAGCGGGGATTGTCAACAGAGGGTGTCGGCGGACGATCTTCTTCGCCGTCGATCACGCTTCGAGGGTGAGAAATTCGTCGCCTCTCTTGAATGTACCTAGGTTTTTTTTTGGTCTAGACCACCGAGTCTGTCGCGTCACCTAGGCGTCTATACCCGTCCATAAGCGTTACGCGGAAAAATATGCACATAGAGTTAGAGTTGCATATTTTCAGCCGTAACGCTTACGGCATTTACGGGGCAGCCCGCGGGTCCGTGGATTGGGTACGTTCTCCCTGCTCTACCTCGATCTGAGATAGAATTTCGGCAGTGCCTCCCCGTTGTTCTCCGGATGCACATTCTCTCGGCTTTTTGCCGAGACGTGTATCGGGAGAGCAGCGGGGAGGTGCTGCCGAAATTCTGTCTCGGATCGGGTAGAGCGGGGAGGACGTACTCAGTCCACGGATCCGCGGGCTGTTTAGGTCCTTTACCCACGGATACGAGTTGAATTATGACTTTGGTAAAGGGCTAAATCCCGTTGTATTCAAATGCCATTGGTTCGACCCGCATCGGGTGAGACGGGATCCTACAATTGGATTAGTCGAAGTTGAACGAAGCTCCAAGTATTCGGGAGACGACGTCTACATTTTGGCTACCCAGGCCTTCCAAGTATTCTATCTTCTGTACCCGTGCAAGAAAACAGCAAAAGCATATCAAAAGCGTCTACAAGGGTGGGATGTTGTGATGACGATACCGCCGCACAATAGGCCGCCTTTGCCTAACAGTGAAGAATACCGCCACCTAGACCCCTCACCATGTAACGGCGAGTTCTATCAGGATGGAGGACTCCCTGGGATATTCACTATCAACTTGCCGACCGATGATGACATGGAATACGGCGAAGAAGACGAAGATGCGGGAATGGAGGACACCGCGCATGATGAAGTCGAGGAGGTTCATAACCAAGCCGATGTGACTTTGCTAGAGCGGCACCACGCAGGACTTGACGTCGATGAGCCACAGGGACCACCTCCAGGTTCCGTGGATGGTTGGTGGTGTGGCGACCCTGACAGTGATGACGATGAGCCACAGAGACCACCTCTAGGTTCCAATGAGGACACAGGCTACTGATAGTGATGAGGACACATGTATTAGTGATTGTCAGCCTAGCTTATATGTAATAGGTCAATGCTACTCTATGTAATAGTGATTGTCAGTCTAGCTTATTTTGTGAGAACTCATTGTCGCTACTCCATGTATTTTGTTTTATTCTAATTATTGCTTCATCTAATTGTATTCATTTTTTACTTTACTCATTGTTACTTCATCTAATTGTATCTATTTACCTTATACTGATGAAACCCCTTTTTTTGTCGATGCAGGAAACATGCCCGGGGGGGGGGGGGGGGGGGGGACAAAATGAAGAGGGCCTTGGCAAAAAAGGTGCGCAGCGTGAAGAAGATCCTGGTGGGATCGGGTACGGCACCACAACCACCTTCACCTCCACCCTCACCCTCACCCTCACCTCCCCGTGCGAGGAGTGGACGGCGTGGGAGTACGAGGAGAGTGCAGACTCCTAGTCCTCCCCCGGACGAGGAGACTGACCCGGAGGACATGGAGTACGAGGAGGAGCCGAGGCCGGCATCTGTGGACGAGTCGTTGGATTCTGAGTCCGAGTTGGAGAGCGAGGAGGAGGGCGAGGACTGGAGACGCCGTCTTGAGGTCGAGTTGGAGAGTGAGGAGGGGAGTGAGGAGGAGGAGGGCGAGGAGGGCAGCGAGCATGAGGATATCCCTGAGGACGAGTTTGAGCTTGACCAGACGTTACAGTGGGCGCCGCCGGAGGAGGAGTGGGTTGAGACTAACCCGGCTATCCCTCCACCACGGACCAAGCCCGTGTATCAACGGGGGGCCGCGAAACTCCCTGATCCTCGTTCTTACGTCGGGCGTCGCCATCTTCTCGTGCCCAAGGGGGAAAGGTACTTATTATAGTTTTTGTTTAATTTTAGCTTATCATTGTGTTTTGACTCACTAACCATACTAATTTTGGTTTTTTCATTGTGTAGGTCATTTGAGTATGTGCCTCCTAGAGTGAAGGGGCAGCGTACCTACGCGAGCATCCTTGGATGTCTTGTCAAGAAGTTCTTCCCTGGGATGGTCACCCTCCCAGATGGTAGCGAGAGTATAGCTTGGACTTTCAAGCATTACAGCTACAAGGAGGATATTGAGGGCAAGTACCTCAACATGGCGCATAAGACCATCCAGTCTTTCTGGGTAAGTTTGTTTAACTTCTCATCATTATGTAAATCCGAGATTGCACTAATGGCTTTGACCCTATTTTACCTATGTGCATGCTTGTAGGACTACTTCTCCCACCGGCCGGAGGACGAGGAGGCGTGCACAAACATCCTTATGGAGATGCTCCCTAAGAAGGTGACAGACATGCACTACGAGGCTCGCGTGATCTCTGTCCGCAATTGGTACGCCGAAAAGGTGATCGCGATAGATAAGAAGCAAGCCCGGGACATCTTGCTGCAGCCATGGCAGTACCTGCAGGTAGCTTCATTTCTACATTGTCGATTTTGTTGACCGCCATGTAATATCATTAATATGTGTGTTCTTTGTACGTAGGTGCCTCCTCCGTTCGTCGGTAACGATGATAGGTGCCACCTCGCGATGGTAGCATGGTGGACTAGCCAGGCGTACCTCAAGGTGCACGAGGAGGCAAAAGCAAAGCGGGCGCACAACATGGGTGGAACACACCGCCAAGGCAACCTTTGCCTTGCCGAAGTCATACGAAGGGAGGTGAGCAAATGCATTCTTTAATCCACCTACCTATGTTCGTGCTGTCTTTTGCAATATCATCTCCTTTTCACCTATGTTGTTGCTCTCTTTTGCAGGCCGTGAAGACCGGCGTAGAACCCTCGCCCTTCGCCGTTTGGGCCAACATGCGTACCATGGATGAGCCGGATCCTGTGACAGGGTCCAGGTGGATCAACAAGGGCGCCTGGCTCAGGAGCAAGGGGTACACGGCGAAGTTCAAGGAGCGCAACGGTGAGGACGCTGACCCTCTCACCAGTCCACTTGACATCGACGCTATCGTGCTTGCGGGGGCAGGCAAGGCGAATGGCCGCTTGTGGATATGTGACGGCTTCGTCGACCCTCGCATCGTCCCGTCTCTACGCCGAGTCCGTCATGGGAGGGCGCCAGGTGCGCCTGCTGTGGAGACCCGCCCACGAGTTTCGTCACTAGCTGTCGAGGAGCTTCGGGTATGTTCTTCAGACACTACATTTTATTACATGTTCTCCATTGCAACATTCATGACATCGCGCTGACATAATGTAGTCCGAGTTGGCCGAGGACAGGAGACGCCGTCTTGAGGTCGAGGAGCGGGTCCGTAAGCAGGAGGAGCAGATCCAGCAGCAGCAGGAGCAGATCCAGCAATCACAGGATGGTCTTCGGCAATCGCAGGAGCACTCGAAGCTGATGATGGAGTGGATGACGAGCACGATGCTGCGCATGGCTCCTCCTGCGGACGGGACTCTTGCTTTTCCTCCACCCCCTCCACCGATGTTCCCATGGGTATGTTGTCAAAGTTGTCATTCTATTCATCTTATTGTTGTAACTAACTTATTTGTGTAATCCGAGTATTTTTCCATGTTGTAGATGGATCCAGGATCGGTGGGTGGATCTCACTCGATTGCGCCGCCACCGCCTGGTGGCCAGGACGATCCGGAGGGGCAGCCCCACGTCTCCAACCCTACCATTGTCAGGTCGCTGCAGTGGGTATGCACGCATGACTTAGCTTATTTACTTGTCAAAGTTGCCATTTTCACTTACTTGGTTAAATTATGCCCATGAAATTGAAACTTAGCTATTCTAGTTGTCAAACTTCGTCGTTTTAACTTAGTTAGTTTAATTTAGCCGATAACATTGACACTTAGCTAGTTTAGTTGTCAAACTAGCCATTTCAACTTAGCTAGTTAAACTATGCTCATCTCACTGACACTATGCTTATGGATGCCATAAATGAATGGAATACTCATGATTTTTATATAAACTTGCAGCAGGGTGGACAATGACGGTCTATCATCGTGGAGTTCATGTGGTCGTGAAGATTATGTCTATGCTTGAAAGGAGAATGCTATGTTGAATTATGACTATGTGGTGTTTGAGACTATGTTTATGATTTGTGGAGTATGAACTATGTTTAATTAGTCATATGGAGGAGTTTGATCTTGTTTATATATGTTATGGAGCACTATTTAGTCATATTTGTGTGAGAATTGTGACCTGTGAATTCATGAATTATTTGTAAAATGCAGGGATTTTCGAAAAAAAGCAAAACTGGACATAATGGTCACTTTGCCGTGTCCAGGTACACGGCAAAGGCCTTTGCCGTGCGTATATACACGGCACAGCACGCACGTGTCACGATCCTGTGCACCTGGCGATGTGCGAGGTGACCATATGGTCTTTTTGCCGTGAGCTTGCAAACACGACGCACGGCAAAGGATCGCTCGCGCTCACCAGGTCGGGGCCTCTGTGCCGTGAGCTTGCAAACACAACGCACGGCAAAGCACCAATATATGCCATGCATTGTTGTATTAAGCGCACGGCAAAACAGAAACATATGACGTGCGTTTTGCTGCACAATCACGGCAAAGCGAGGCGATGTCCCGTGCGTTTCCCTGGACACGCACGGCAAAGCGAGGCGATGTGCCGTGCGAGTCCACCGGAGGCTCACGGCAAAGGTGAACGATGTACCGTGCGTTTTTTAGACCAAGCTCACGGCAAACTTTCATCGACGACAAAAAGCCTTCCGGAGGGTTGACCATATTCTGACAATATTTTGCCGTGCGACGCTCTTAGGGCTCACGGCAAAGCATGTGCCGTGCAAGTATTTTCCAAACACACGGCAAAGAAGCTTTGCCTACGCGTATTATGCCGTGCGGCGTTTGCCGTGCAAGGCCGCACGGCAAATGCTTTGCCGAGTTCCGAGAGGTCTTTGCCGTGCGATTTGGCCGCACGGCAAATGTCAGATTTCCGGTAGTGAATTATCATTACAATCCAAAGATAATAAAATGTATCAAAAGAACCACTGGTTTCCGTAGTGCTGACACACATGTCCAGCCAAATTATTTTGAAGCTAAACATGAATCGTACTCTCACCGGATGAAAATAGTTCGCGTATAGCTGTAGGATGCTAGCTGATCTATTCCTGTCCAAAACCGGTGAACGGTCCGACAACGAGCCGCGAAACAATGGTCTCGTCCTCTCCATAGTTTCATTGACGACATGAGTGGCAACGAGGCCATCACTGTCATCATCGGAGGACTCATCGGACTTAGGAGTGGTGCATGATGTAGTTGTTGAGAAAAGGACTCATCAGAGCTGTTCATGGCCGAGACCGTACCTTTGTTGTCAGGGCGGTGATATGGCCGAACACCTTGGGGCTGAGCCCGAGTAGCAGACGTCCGAGCCGCGCGACCGAGAGAATCACTGGCCACAGTGAGGGTGGAAGCCGCTCCGGTACCAGCGGGGACGAATAGAGGCGCAGGGTGGCGGCAGGAACGGCCTGTCGGTCCAAAATCGGGAGCGGGGGCGAGGTGGCTGTGGGAGGGGCGAGGAAGGAGAGGAATGGTGCAAGGGTTTGCACTGATCGGCGGGCTGGAGCGGACTAGAGGAGGACACACAGACGGTTCGCTCGTGTCCGCGGCCGAAGCAAACGAGGCTCAAATTTGGGCCAGGATTGGGTCAAGGCGGACAAAAAAGGACCGCTATCCGTTTACTCCGAACGGACGGGTCAGCACGTTGGAGTCATTCTCGGACCACTAAATTCAACGAGACGTCGTATTTGATCGCCCTAGCCAGGGGTTTGATTATTTTTATCTTTTTTTTATTGATTTTGACATACTAATTAGGCAAGGTAAATATAGCAAATATGAATGTTGCCATACTGGCATAAGCATATCACTCAAAAGAACTGTCGCACATAGTTTCGGCCATCTAGGCCATAGTTCGACACTAGTACAGATCGGGCAATTTATGCACTTGTGATAGAACACGAGAGTAGGCTTCCGTATGTGTTGTCACCTATCGCATTCATTTCGAAATTGAAGCCGTGTGTGAGCCCTCGCTAGTAGAGAAAGGGCCTTTAGCACCGGTTTTAAAGGGGCTTTAGCACCGGTTGTGCAACCGGTTCTAAAAGGTCGAGACTAAAGGGGTACCCTTTAGTACCGGTACAATATGAAACCGGTGCTAAAGGCCTCCACGTGGGCATAGCTGCGCACGCGCGGGCGGCAGACCATTTGTACCGGTTGGTATTCCAACCGGTATACCAACCGGTACAAATAGTTTCAGTTTTTTCAAAAAAATTAGAATTTCTTTTTGAACTTTTTAATTTCGAAATTTCTCACTTAGCCACACAATTCATTACCCACTAAGCCACACACTTAATCATTAAGTGCACACTTAATTTCAATTCAAAGTACTCAATCTAGTCAAACTTCCCATTCGGTCACCCATCCTCAAATTGCTCCAACCCAAGCACGCTTAACTATTGAGTTCCTTCCAAATTAAATACCAAGTGAGAACAGAGAACTTACTAATATTAATATCCTATCAATCACGTTAACCACTCGGTCATGATGTTACACTTCTTAATTGTTTGAATTACAAAAATTTATATGAATAAACAACAAATATTATATAATAACATTGAAATAAATAATGATAAAATAAATATTAATTTCCTTCTTCCTTTTTCCTTTTCCATTTAGTATGGAATAATCCATATCTTTAAATCCAGAAATCAGAATTTGACAAATAAAATTTCTAAATGGAATAGAAAAAATAGAGTAATCAAATATAACACCCATATCATCTATTGCATTATAGAAATATCGATATTTTAAAAAAAATCGACCTCTTTCGATGAATAGTCATGTTGGCCATTTTGACAGATTTTTCAAAAAAAAGGATAAACACCTCAAAAAAGCATATCCTTTGGCATGGGGTACTTATATGTATACTAGTTGCTATGGAAAATGATAAACTTGATTTTTGACAAAGTATCAAAAAAAGATTTCACAAAAAGGTATATCATCTATAAACATTTAGAAGTTTCAAGCCAAATGATCAAGTTATGGCTATTCTCACGGCATAGTTTGTGATAATGATCTCATATTCCACATATAGGTGCATCTTGGTATAGGAAACAACTATGCCGAAGGAATTGTTCAAATTATTTTCATAATATCATTTTCCATTTTTCAAGTGCAAAAAATGACTTTTTTTGTGAACCAAGTACAACAAATATGGTGCAAAATGGCCCCCGTATAATTTTCACAAAGAGTAGTCCACATTTTATGGATAATCCCCGAATATTAGGAATTTTCTTGATTTCTACCTAATTTCGCCTAGTTAAATGAGTTTATGCCGATTTTCCGAAAGTAATTCAAATTTGAACTACAACTATTTGATAGTTTGGTCTGAATTTTTTATAAAAATCATTTTAAGGTACACAACTATTGGTTATATCACAAAAACATCGATAGTTTTTAAAAAAATCGACCTCTTTCGATGAATAGTAACGGTGGCCATTTTAATAGTTTTTTCAAAAAACTCAAATGAAATGAAAAACACATCAAAAAATGATATCCTTTGGCATGGGGTCCTTTTATGTGTAATAGTTGCTATGAAAAATGATAAACTTGTTTTTTTACAAAAGTATCAAAAAAGACTTCACAAAAAAGTATATTATCTATAAACATATAGAAGTTTTAAGCCAAATGATCAAGTTATGGCCATTTCCACGGCATAGTTTGTGATAAAGATCTCATATTCCACATATAGGTGCATCTTGGTATAGGTAACAACAATGCCGAATGAATTGTTCAAATTATTTTCATAAATATCATTTTCCATTTTTTAAGTGCAAAAAATGACTTTTTTTGTGAACCAAGTACAAAAAATATGGTGCAAAATGGCCCCCATCTAATTTTCACAAAGTTTAGTTCATATTTTATGGATAATCCTCGAGTATTAGGAATTTTCTTGATTTCTACCTAATTTCGCCTAGTTAAATGAGTTTATGCCAATTTTCCGAAAGTAATTCAAATTTGAGCTACAACTATTTGATAGTTTGGTCTGAATTATTTGTAAAAATCATTTTAAGGTACACAACTAGTGGTTATATCACCGAAACATCGATGGTTTTATAAAATCGACCTCTTTCGATGAATAGTCATGATGGCCAATTTGGCAGTTTTTTCAAACGAATCAAATGAATTGAAAAACACATCAAAAAAGGATATCCATATCCTTTGGCATGGGGTCCTTATATGTGTACTAGATTCTATGAAAAATGATAAACTTCATTTTTCAAAAAAGTATCAAAAAAAGACTTCACAAAAAGATATATCATCTATAAACATCTAGAAGTTTCAAGCCAAATGATTAAGTTATGACCATTCGCACGGCATAGTTTGTGATAAAGATCTCATATTACACAAATAGGTGCATCTTGGTATAGGAAACAACAATGCCGAAGGAATTGTTCAAATTATTTTCATAAATATCATTTTCCATTTTTTTAAATGCAAAAAATGACTTTTTTGTGAACCAAGTACAAAAAATATGGTGCAAAATGGCCCCATTTAATTTCCACGAAGAGTAGTCCACATTTTATGGATAATCCCCGAATATTAGTAATTTTCTTTATTTATACCTAATTTCGTCTAGTTAAATGAGTTTATGCCGATTTTCCGAAAGTAATTCAAATTTGAACTAAAACTGTTTGATAGGTTGATCTGAATTTTTTGTAAAAATCTTTTTAAGATAGAAAACTAGTGGTTAAGTCACATAAACATCGATAATTTTAGAAAATATTAACTCTTTCGATGAATAGTCATGGTGACCATTTTGACCGTTTTTACGAAAAAATGAAATAAAATGGTAAACACCCCAAAAAAGGATATCCTTTGGCTTGGAGTCCTTATATGTGTACTAGATTTTATGAAAAATGATAAACTTGATTTTTGAATTTTTTTGTAAAAAAAATCTTCACAAAAAGGTATATCATCTATAAACATATACAAGTTTCAAGCCAAATGATTAAGTTATAGCCATTTCCACGACATAGTTTGTGGTAAAGATATCATATTCCACATATAGGTGCATCTTGGTATAGGAAACAACAATGCCGAAGGAATTTTTTAAATAATTTTCATAAATATCATTTTCCATCTTTTAATATCAAAAAATGATTTTTTTTGTGAACTAAGTATAAAAAATATCATGCAAAAGATGATATAGTTGTCATATTTGGATTCCTCTCATTTTTCTAATCGATTTAGACATTTTATTTGTTAAATTTCGATTTATGAATTTAAAGATATGAATTATTTCATATTAAACGAAAAATGAAGTTGTGCTCGCGTGGAAGAAGTTAATATAGGGCAAACTACCGGTTTGTAATACAAACCGGTACTAAAGGTCCACTACAGCCGCCTGCCCCAACCCTTTAGTACCGGTTGTTGTTACCAACCGTTACTAAAAGGTCCGCACCAACCGGTGCTGTTTCCGTCCGGCCGAATCGCCTCTGAAACCGGTACTAATGCCCCCTTTAGTACCGGTTCCATTATAACCGGTCCCAAAAAGGCCGCACCAAAGGCCTTATTTCTACTAGTGCCTTGAACGGTGTTTACGGTCAAATTTTGGTAAACCACTTTATTTCTGAAACCTTGTGCAATACATCGTACACGATTTAATGTAGTAACGCGTTTGAATTCTTCTAAGGTTTCACATAAGAGTTAAGTACACTCATCGCCTATAATCTTAATAGCCTCCTCGACGGCTTCAGCTGGACTTGTGTACAATTTACAACCTTCTCGCCTCCTCTAGACTACCACGCGTTAGTGACGACCCAGCTTTGTCGTCTGCTCGCCGCCATAGCTTAGTAAATTCAGCAGCGCTGCTACCGTAGACACACTACGTGCAGATGGTGTGCCAAAGAAGACTGCTCGCGCGTCGTGTGTGGCTCAGTGGAGCCATGCCGCGCCTGTCGCGGCTTCCGGGAACTCCTCCCCGCGTGGAGGACGCTTGCCCGGAGGAGGAGGCGGGGAACTTGGAGAATGGTGAAGATGCGGCGACGCCAATGCCGAAGGATTCCTCTTAGCGCGACATGAGGCGCGTCTCGAGTGGTGGAAGGTGGCTGAGCGTGAGGCCGATGAAGCTGAGTTCGAGGCCGAGGAGGTCATGGAGGCTGTGCGTGAGGCCGAGAAGGCCGAGCAGGACAGTCATGAGATAATAGAAGAACATCGCGTGGTGGAACTATTCATCGACAAGGTCGTGCGCATTTAATGATGCCGAGGCTCTGGAAACGGGGAATACGGAGATAATCTGCATATCCGAATCCGACGAAGGAGTAGTATTATAGATTTGTGTAGAATTTATTTTGCTCATTTTCCTCGCAAGTGTTTTGTTTCCTTATATTAGGCGTGTGTGTTTATTCACTTATCGCACAGGAAAGTTTAATTTGAGCCTTGTATTATTCACTAATCGGTAATGTTCAAGATATCGACTGATATCCCGATTTATCTCTTATCGTTGTGTGACCAATAAGATAAATTGGCCGATAAGTCGACCGATATACCGATAAATTGGCTGATATGCCGATAAACCGGCTGATTCAGCCCTTATCATAGGCTCGACCGATAAGTTTCCGATAAGCGATATCCCCAACATTTCTGGTCTTATGATTCGTCTTCACGTTTCTATTAGAATTTTCTCTTAGTATGAAATTCTATGGCATTCCGCCTTTTCGTCTCCTTCTTCTTGCATATAGGACATATTCATACTACTCCCGGGTGTAATTACACCCACGTGTGCTTCACACATGTATGAAGTATCTATCATACCGGAAGGTATGTAACATGTAGTATGAGGTATATAGTGCTATTTTAGTATTATAGGTACTTCTTTTAGCTAGTATGTAAAAAAATTCTACATACTTCTCTTTTATATACATATATGACGGTATTTTGAGTATATAGTGTAAAATATGAGGACAGTTGCAATTTTTTCATGAAACTTGTTTTGGGGACGTATCTTAGATATAGTATATGAACATACTCAAACCGATAAAGTATGACAAATACTTCCGTATGGTGGTATATGAGACGTGGGTGTAGTTACACCCGGGAGTAGTATGAATATTTAGCTTTGTGTATATCTTCTACGGTCATGGCAATTTGTTTATTTAGCTTTGTGTATAGTGCCTCACAGAACATAAGCCAGGGCACATTGGCGTTGCACCGTCAAAGTCGGTGGAGCTACTATCCACACTGGCCGTAGCTAGGAGTACCTCAGTCAACTTCACGCCGGCTGAGGCGACGGAGGAGCTGCTCCCAGCGAACAGAGCTGGGGTAACTTCGTAGACCTCACGGTGGACGAGCCCGAAGACAACTCTTCGGGTTCGTCGTCAGACGAGCCGTTGGCTAGCCCAGAGGAACTAGAGGAGCATAAGTTGGTGGAAGTGCCCATCGCGTCCGCGCGGCGTGAGGAAACACTGGTCCATCGCATGGTCGAGGAGTCATTCGACTCTCTTCGCGGCTGCGCGGAAGGAAGGATGCCAAGAAGCAGACACGGCTTTCGATGGGCACCACGGCAAAGCGTCGTGCTCAGTTGCTATTTGTTGTCGAGGCCACAAACCTCCGATAACCCGCTCGGCGACGAAGTGGCGGAGGCCTCAAGCAACGGCAAGGGCTCCGCCCGCGATGAAGACGTACGTGGTCTTCCTCTCTGACGACGACGATGATGTTTAGATAGGTATTACTAAGTGTTTTCTTTATGTTTCCATATATATAGATAATGTTTTTTTAGAAAAAGGGGAGTCCCGGCCTCTGCATCGATTGATGCATACGGCCTTTATTAATTTATTAAGAGTCCATATATATAGATAATGTGACATTGAGAATGTCCGGTCTTGTTGTAGCAGGAAGGGCAAACCATGAAATTAATGATGTCCTTCCAATACCAACTTGTAATATCCAAATATTAATAACCAAGTACGTCTATACTCATTTGCTTCAACGGCTATATTTGGTGCCCTTTCAACCTAGAAGGAGGGGCACAAGAAGAAAGACACCGGGACAAACGTGGGGAGGGGAAGGAGAGACAGGAACGTGCGTAGGACCCATAGACGCACGCTTCGCGCTTGCGGGGAACCGCACGATGGCTCGCGCGATCAAGAAGCAATAATTTCGTGTACATACGTTTTATAGAGTAGAGAAGAGATAGTTCATCCATTATATTTTACAAAGCCAGAAATTATGTTCAACACACTAAATCAAGCCTTGTTTAACATGTAAATGCACAGCTTATCTTGTTGACAATGTCCTCTATGGATGGTCTTTTCTTTCGATCGATCTCAACACACTGCAGCCCAATCTCGATGCATGCTATTATTTGTTTAAGCAAAATGGCATCTTCGGTTGGGTAAGCGGACACTACGTGATCATAGGTCCATTCTTCACGTACCTAAATATCAAGTTTGAACGAGAATGTTAAATGACGACAAATAACATAACATAACAAAAGGTTTTCAAAAGTAGACCCATATTTAAAAAATCGTTATGTGCATTTGTGTTACCTTTTCAATAAAGATCCTTGCTGACGGGTCACTATGGTTGCCTGAGTTTCTCTTCATTGTTGTGATCTCAATAATTGTAACGCCTAAGCTGTATATGTCTGTCTGGGTAGAAATTTCACCTCGGTATAAATATTCTGGTGCGATGTATCCACTGTATCATATTCATATCAACATTAGTTGGTTAGGTGAGACTCAAAATAGCAAAACATATATGAAAGTAAAATATAATTAACTATACTCATGTGTATTTTTATCGCTTACTATGATCCCACAACGTCCTGTATTATCTCCTGTGCATGTTCATTACTGATGACCCTCGACAAACCAAAACCCACAATTTTGGCCACCATATTATAATCCAGCAATACATTTTTTGGCTTAAGGTCCATATGGATAATCTGATTCTCTGTATGTAAAAAGTGTAAGCCATCGCAGATCCCATTAATTATTTTGAAGCGTTGGTCCCATTCTGGTTTACTGGATTCATCTGTCGCTGTAATAATTAAAACATAGATCAAGAAAGAATTCCGATATAATGAATTCAAATACGGAGTAGCACTATTTCATAAGAACATAAAGATGTAAATTTGGTTCTCCAACTGGATTCCATATTCTTTTTTCAGGGAAAGGAAATGCAAGACGAAACAGCAAAAATGATGCAAGTATGAAATGAGACCGTAAGACAAAAACAATATTTCAGAGAGTGCATTACGTAAGGAACATACCAAAAATGTACTTGTCAACGCTTCCCCTGGGTAAATATTCATAGCAGAGCAGACATGCATCATTCTCGGTAATCGAATATGTTACTTCGTTCTGCACCTCATTCCTTTGCGCCTCAGTGCAGTAGCCAACGAACCTCACTATATTTTCATGGCTGAGAGCCATAATATTTTTAATTTCGTTAATAAATACGGTTGGACGTGGCACCGGCGATTTTTCCTTAAGTACCTTCACAACAATCTCTTTCCTATCTTCATGAATAGCCTGTTTGACCTCAAAAATATTGTACATTCGCATCTTTTGAACAGCTCATGAAAGGAAACAAATGCAACTCATACCTTATAAGCTGTTGCAAAGTCATCTCCCCCAAGTTCGTGCTTTTTGGAGAAGTCATCCGTGATTCTCTTCAGCAAATCTAACTGTAGTTCCTTCTGCAGTGTACTTGGAATTCTTAGCTCGCTCTCTTTAGTTTTAGTGGTGCTGAGGTCCTCGACAATTTCTGAGGATTTAGAGAGTTATATGGGAACCATTGCTCATTTCAGACAATAATAGCTTTGCTGCAGGCACTGGTGCGAACAAGATGTAGAGAGAGATAATAGGAAAAACTGAATTGGTTGACAAGGAAAACTACATGTTGGGATGGCCGCACACTCTCAACATTTTTTTTCTTTTTTCTTGCAGTGCAATAGCCACCCTGAGGTCAAATTGTAGCGGAAAAACAAGATGACAAAGTTGAAGATAATATGTTGATGGCTGTATACACAAATGATGCGCTTTCATCGGGCACTTATTTAATTGTACTACATACACTTGTTGGCGCCTTCATGACTTCTTCATTTACTTATTTTGTGTAAAATTACTAGAGAAGAAATCTGTCGTTTGTTAAAGTTTTCAGGGAAGAAAAATGTTTATGGAAAACAACCTATAGTAACGCATGGGCATCTGTGCTAGTTTTAATATTATTTAAATAGATACACAAGAGTTTAATATTATTTAAATAGATACTCATATATAAATTTACATCGTGTAACGACATATAGAAATATATGTGATTGTGACTGTATATTTTCCGAGTATTCATCTTTGACTGACAACTATGATATATACTCCTATAAGACTCACTACTCTCACGAATATTACTACGTCCTCACCAATACGAAATATTTGCATATGTACTTGTGGTCAAAATTTAAAGTTTGATTGTGTAGCTTTTAAAAAGTCATGTGTACCTCCGTATTATACTTACAGTTTCTAGTATTATTATGTCATGTATTAACTGATTACTTTTTTATTCTCGTAATGATGTGTTTGTATGCTAGCACTCTCACCAAATAATGGTAGCACATAAAATTGGTTGTATGCAATCATTATGACTCATCATTCCCAGCCCTACCATATTTTTTTAGCTAAATGAGAAATAAGTAAGTATTCATACCTTGCTAGTTAATAATCCCAGAATACATAGAACATCATTAATCGCCGCAATTGTTTATGCAAACGAGCTTTTGTATTATAATTTTAGGTAGGAGACTAGTAAGTATGAGGAAACATTACAATTCCTTCGTCATTCTGCAGGAAGATGCAAAAAAGTAATGTAAGTAAGGGAGCTTTCGGAGTTAAGCGAACCTGTAGAATCGCTCTTCTGTTTGTCGTTTTCCAGAAAAATCGGATCTTCCTCGTGGGACTGGAAAAAAAGAATATAAATGGAATTAGTTGAGGATGACAATTACTTTAATGCTATATATACTTTTTTTTACATCAATCAACCCGCTAATGAGGAGGATAGACCTAGAACTAATATTGCTTTCCGTCGTATGGCATGAAAGGCATACCACGAAACAGGCTTTCATCCCGCTTTATAAATAAAGCCACAACGGCCGAACGATACAAGGTAGTGAGGCAACCCTCTTACAAAGAAGATCCTAAGAAAACCGAGCTACAACAGCCACATCGAAAACGCTGAAAGCGAAACAACACGACTACGCAGCCGGACAAGTAAACCAGCTCCACGCTAAATCCTAACTCGCCTGAGCTCTACGACAACGCCCCCAAGAGGGTGACGGCGCAAAGCGTCACCGCCGCCGAGTCCAAAAGGATTTGGGTTTTCACCCGGAACCCTGACACGAGAAGATCACCTACACGGCGTCCTCAAAAGGAGAGCGGCACCCGCGGGCGTACCAGGGTTCATAGAATGTGGCAAAGAGGACATGATGACAACACAGGCCGACAAAGATGCAGCCACGGGCACGCATACAACGCGGGCTGGTACAGACTGCATACATGCAGGAATCTCTTACCGCTAAGGCAACCGTAAACTACATGCACCAGTCACCAAACCTCCACCGCTCCTCCTGAATGAGGCTACCTCTAGAGCAATAGGCCACACACCAACACACAGCCTCCTGCTGGATCGCGCTTTGGCCACTATCATGGAAGGCAGAGTAGCACCGTTGAATCCAATGTATTTACGGAATTACGGTGGTTCTATAAGGGCAGGTACAATGCAGGCGCCAGGATTATTCGATCCTGGCCTTCAGGCGCTTAATTGTTTGCATAGACGCAACGTTTTGCGCCGGCGGTCTCACTAGATTTTTGCCTACTGCATGAAAATCGGATCAAGTTAGTTTGGAGATAAGCGCCTGAAACTGAATGCTTTGCGTTGGAGCAAAGGACTCCTACGTCCAGCGCTAGGATTTGTTTTCCTTTTTACCTCTTCTTAAGCGTCTAGACAAGCGCTCTCGATTGTACATGATTTAAGAGCATCCACACATGCACTGTCACAGCATCGACGCTAGGGTTACATTCCCGGCTGATCCTGTGCAAATGTGTCTGCTTTTCATTTGTACCCTAGTTGAAAATACCAGACCCGACCGACGGTTCTATCAGAACAAACCGGGCTTGACTGGTCCGTTAAGCGGGAAGGACCGGACAAGATACTGAACCGTAGAAATCATAGTCAAGCCGAATGTTTTATCCTAAACCGGGCAGAAACAGGGTGCGGTTAGATTGATTGATCAATTCAGGGATTGAAACGTGGTCACAGGGCTTCCTTGTCTAGAGCAGGCTAGCCATCTAGTTCGTGATTGTTTCATGTCTACTATATAGGAAAGTTATCCTATTTGGCCATTTTATTCCTATGTTTATGTACTAAAAATAATTTCTCTAATGGCTAATCCAGCAGTTTAACCAGTTGAATTGGCTGTCGGACCAGTAAACCGTGAATCGACAAGCTGACTGGTTTAATTGCCGGTTTGGTTTTTTAAACAATGGTTTATACTATAATTCTAAAATAAAAACATTGGTTGGCTAGGGAAACAAGAACCGATAAAGGCTATCCTATTTTCGCCCAAGATAAGAACAAAAGAATCGATAAATACTCTTCTTTTCAGCCAAGGAAAAGAGCATAACGTAATATTCCTACCTAATGGAAAATGGCAAATATTTCATAGTTGATCGCACCTGTTCTATCTGCTGCCCGAGATCAAGTATGACTTGTTCTGTCTCTGTCAAAGTAGAAACAATATGCTCTATAGTCGGTCTATCGAGTGGAATCCAGTCGATGCATTTTAATCCTATCTCGATGGATCTCTTGACCTGCTTGCAATATGCTTCGCATGATGTGGGGCTCAAATTTCGATCTATCTTGAGCCTCCAATTATCATGTACCTGCAAGATGGAAACTATAGTTAGAATGGTGAAATTATAAACGATATGCATGATGTGTCCCTTGATGCGTTATAATTCTGCCTAAATGCATCGACACAAAGGCGAAACATAACGTACTCGTTTCCAGGCAAAATATATTCTTACCTTGTCAACAAATTTCTCCGTTCCCATTTCCCAAAATAGATCGTAGCCTTTATGCCCTGCCATTATCTTCACAATTACAACCCCCAAACTGAATATATCATACTCTGGGGATGTTTTATTCCTTTCTTTATATTCGGGCGGACAATATTCACTGCATTCAAACATATTAGGACAAACTATGAGTAATCTCTATACTAAAAGCAATATACGGGTATTTAAATACAGACACTTTGTTAATCCGCATCATCAGAATTATTTTAATTGTTAGATCTGTCATTTGCGGTTTAGATTAAGCGAGGGATCACGCAATTTTATTGTGGAGTCCCTTAATTTTGAAGTCCATGTCACCTATGCACCCTTCAACCCAACTTATTTTTTTAAATAAAAATTCTATGATAAAAATTACCACGACCAAGCACTTTATTGAGTAGTGACATTTAATTCCATAGCGCAAAAATAAATAAATTTATGTTACAATTTTTTTTACTTAAGTATAGGGGGTCGGTTAGAAACTACACTTATTTAGAGGAGCAAATTTACTCCTATAAAGGATAAGGAGACATATAAGGGGCTAAATTTTGAGGGGTCGGTCCTTACCTGTTTACTGTTTCCTTTTCTACATGGAAGAGCTTCGATAAACCAAAATCTGAGATCTTTGGTACCATCTTATTGTCCAACAGTATATTGTAAGGTTTCAAGTTCAAATGCCATATTGGGGGATCCTGTCCCTTGTGAAGATATTTTAATCCCTCGCAGACGCCTCTGATTATTTTGTAACAAGTGCCCCAATCAAGTTCTGTGTTTGCATCTGTATAAAAGTCAATAGAAAGAGATTGTTGGACACTTCTATCTAAGGACTGTTTTTCACTGCTGAGCAATTCAAATTTACCAGGAGCAGAGAGCAGTAATTCAATTACCAGAAATATGATTTTCAAGGCTACCACCATCTAGGTACTCCAAGCAGAGCGCCGTTTGCATGCTATGCCCAGTATCCTGTTTGGCTTCAAACTTCCAAGGTTCTTTTTCCGATTCAATGCAAAATCCAACTAACTTCACAATATTTTGATGCTTAGGAGTCGATAGGCTCATGAGTTCTTCCTGAAATTGGCTATCACCCAATAACCGTTCCAAGTGAAATACCTTCACAGCAACCATTTGCCCATCATGGCGAACACCCTGTTGAGAAAGGATCTCAATTTCAGTGCCAGCATGTCTGTTAGTTGTGGTTACGTGGTAGAACATTGTTATTCGTATCATCCTACGAAAGCTTGTATGTTTCAGTTTACTACTCTTCTGAACAATATTTTATATATGCTGAAAAAGAATCGATGCAACCATATATTTTTGCCGTGGTCAGTATATAAAATGCAGTGGTAATTTGTATACACAGGACTTTGTTACAACTCCGGCAAATGAGACCCTATCAAATACATGCGGCAGGAAATCTTCACATCTGAGATGGATCGTAGATTAAGCTAGGAAAAATATGGTTTTAATCGTACCTTGTAAACAGTACCGAATCTACCACTGCCAATTTTGCGGCTCTCATCGAAATCACCTGTAATCTCTTTTATCTCTTTATATTCCATCTTCTTTGGCTCATGGCTTGTGCTGTGTGGCTTGTTTGCCATGATATAAATTGTGGTCGCAAAACCTGTCGACCAAAATTTGTTTTATCAGTTCAAACGAGAACTTCAATGGATATATCTTTCGGAACCATCTGAAACTTATGAAAGACGCAACTAAATCTGGCATCAAAATAAAGTTCTTGCTCAGTAAAATGACTTACCTGAGCAGTGCAGTAGATCTAGAAGAGATGACTTGCACTCTGATAAGAATCTGCAGGGCGCGTGATGTATGTATGCGAAGCCACCCGGGGTTCACAGCGACTCGGCGAGATTTGATAATAATGTGCCGCTTGACCCTTTAAACGAGGGGCAAACCAACCTGTGGTTGGATGGTTAGCAGGGTGGTTGTACCCTCAGCCCACCAGAGTTCAAATCTCAGATTTGACGTCTGTGTGTTGCATTTAGGCGGAATATTCTTTCAGTGGGAGGCGACGTTCCCGTCGACAGCGAGGCGCCCGTGGTGACTTCGTCAATCTCAAGACTCGATCCGCCGGCTCAGTATTTCGAAAGTGCTCATAGGGGTAGGGTGTGCGTGTGTGCGTTCATAGGGGGTGAGTGTGCGCGCGTGTACGTGAGCGTCTGCGTTTGTACTGTGTTTCTCAAAAAAAAAAAGACCCTTTAAACGAGGGGAGGTGCTCGTCGGTGGTGAGACAAGATCTGGAGTTGAGGGGTAAAATATGGTACTACATGGGAATACCAAGTCGTCTGTTCGACTTTACAAATATCTAACGACAACCAAGACGAATAGTTTCTCCCAAGAAGTTTTACTTTGACTTTAGAACCTACGTGCATGTGACGTTTCTGCTAACAAGCATTTTATAAACCAATTCCTCCTCAATCTTCTTCGTTGGACGGTGACGACTAATACAAATGGGATGAACGAGTTGGAGTTTATACAGTGAAGTACAAGAGATGTTGAAAGTTTATCAACATATATGAATAACTAAACTGGATCGAGTGAGTAATGGAGTGGCACATGCCTTCGCGCATTTAGGCAAGAACGGTAATAATGATGTGTTATGATGTGTGTCTACCCAGCGTGCGTGTTGGCGGAGATCACAAATGATTGTAACAACATTGTTGCTAATATATATAATTAATAGAATGTCGTCTGCTAGCGGTAGCGGCGACCAGGGACGCCGCGGCGGTTTTGGGGAACATCCCGCAGCGTCGCAGGCAGCAACGAAGGAACGCGGCTTGCGCGTCTCTGACGCCCCTCACATCCGCGGGTCCTACAAATGGACCAACCGCTGTCTGCCGGTGTCGGCGGCGTACCAGCGACGCGAGACGCGGTACTACCGCTCGCTCGGCTTGAGCTCCACCGCCGCCTCGAGCTCCCGCAACGCCACCGTCTCCCCTCCGTCCATCCGCACCGGCGCGGCATCGAGCTCCCGCCTCGCCCTCGTCACTGTGAAGACGGAGCCGGAGCTGCGCTTCGTTGCCGACGAGGGCGACTTCGCCGCTGATGACGACCTCGACCGCATCGCCGCCAAGCTCGCCGAGATGGACGCCGGGTTCCAGCCAGGCGACTTGGTCGACGACGCCCACCTCGGCACCGTCGTATCCCTCGTCGCCGAGCAGAGCCGCCGCAAGGAGGATAAGCGTGAGGAGTGGTGCCTCGTCGGCGAGGAGCAGGACCTGATGTAATGTTCATCGACCTCCACTCCGACGAGGAGTGAGGTCGGCGGCGACCGATCGCCGCCACGGCAGAGGCTCCGACGAGAGCCCAATTTTGACTTTCAAACGCCGTGGCGGCGATCTAGTTTAGGAATTCTCGTAGTATAGGATTCCTCTTTTGCGTTTCTGTATATCTGACGAATTGTCGAACCGCTATCTTAATGATACTATAATTTTTTATATAAAACTTAATTTTTATTAACTGAATTAGTGGTTAAAGTGTGATATTAAACTACGTGCAATGCGTGCAATGTTATTAAACTATAATGGGAGGAGTATTGAGATGGATTCTAATGTGACGAGAGAGAAGTTTTTTTTTTATCTTAAAATGTATTGGAAAGATAAAATTACACTCTTTTATGGACAAATCGTCAACTTATTTGAGTAATTGGTATGCAAATTACTGGATGTTATTCTCACTAGGGGTAGTACCTGTGTGAGTGCTGATTGCGGAATGAGCCATGCATGGTTGTCTAAAATGGAATCCCAAGAACTGATTTTAATGTACACACCCTCCAAGATGCACGGGGTCAGCTGGGTGGCTCACTTCCCCGAAGTCATCAAAGTCAAGTGTACCATGTTGCGTTTTTTTTTTTGACGAATCTGGTCTTTTTAATCAACTAAACACATGCATGATTCCTTAATATTTTCAAATTTGGTCTCTTGAGGTCAACGCCAAATAGGATGAAGTCGAACCTGTTCAGTTTGACACCATTTAGAAAGTTACATAGTTTTCGAAGTATTTCAAAAATCCAAAACGGGGATCGACGCCAAGAAGGATGCAGCCGACATGTACAAGGTCGGCACTATTCTCTCTGACGTCAACTTTAGGGGTCGGATTTAGAAATAGTTTTGGAAAGAGGACAAAAGATACGCAAGCTGCTCACTCTGTTGGGCGTCGCAGTTGTCCTGTTTTTTCGTCAGCTTACCGATGGACATGATGCGGTCCCTCAGGAAGCACCTTTGTCTTTGGTCTCAAATTTGACCAAAAGAACTCCTCGGGGAAGAGCGGACTCGCCATCATGTCGCAACGGTGGAGTTTGAAGCAACATGAGATGGCACCGGGGTGGGCCTTACGCAATGCATGAGGGTGGGCCTCGGGAGGTGCATCACATCAGGGCCTGCCTAGAGTAGGCCGCTGCGGACAGAAGCGTAACCAATCATATTCCTTCGTACACGGCTGATTTGTAATCGATCAACAAAAGGGGAAAAGAAAAGGGGCACGCCATGAGCAGAATAGAAACCCCAACACGTAACATCATCGGATCTCCGCCCCTGCGCTGGTCGACTGTCCTGGTGAGGGAGGGGCGACGACATCGGCGCGTCTTCTGCTCGTTCCAATGCTTATAGTCGTTGCTATGTGGTTTACAGATTTGGATGTAAATTGTGTTAGTTCTTGCATTCTTTGTACTGTCTTAACAACTAATAGATAGATTGGAAGTTTTCTCGTAAAAGAAAGATAGATAAATGACAGGTCGATGGCGATGGGTCTAAGTTTCATGTGCGATTTTAGACGGAAAACTCATGCATATGTCGTGGAAATATTTAGGCGCATAACAATTAGGAAATTAGGGAGGGAAGAAAGTTAATGCAAGAGACAAGGGGAGCGAGGGAAATGGCACTTAAGATTTAAAAACGAAACGAGGAGCTTCACCAGAAAAATCTGAATAAGCTCATTGGGCATACAATCCCAAATAGAGGGAGTACTACTTTAACATGAATAGGATTGAAGATTACAGAGGGGCGAACCAGAGTTGAACATAAAACCAAAATGACATTGTACAATCCTTTATTGATATACCAAAATGGCGTCGCATAACCCGCTATAAGTCTATAGCAAATTAAGGTCAAATGTTATATGAATTGCGAGGAAAACTACTGGAAAGCCAACGAAACAAATATGAATTGCCTTCTCAAGTATATCGAGTCTATTGTTATTCCTTGTTAAGTCGCTGGAATCACGCCTGCAAAGGAAATGGCAAATTTGTCTATTACAGAAGAATAGGGTCAGGAATGTTATGTTACTTCATAAAATAGTGCATTCAAGTTCACTGTTAGAGCAATGTTATGCTTGAGCATTATTTTACAAGCAGGGACAAATTTTGCTAACAGACATACCCTATTCCAATTTCCAAAGCGAGTTTTCTTGGGTTTCCTATATATGCAAGGAAAAATACGATCGACATAGTAGACGGGCTTGACGAAACTTAAGGGAAAGCTTATATTTGAGTTGTACACTTGACTGTGTTGGTAACGGGATTTACCTCATAAGCTCAATAAGAGCATCCATGTCCTCGTTCAGCTTCCCCCGGATTTTTTCATAGTCCGCGCGGAGGCGGTCTATCTCCTCCCTCTGCGTGGCCAGCACCTCTTGTTCGGAAGAATAAATCGAGTCCTGAACACAAAAATCGCAAAGGAATTCGTTGTAACGCCAGCTTTTCATTCCTATGGTATGGGTTCCCTAAATCAGATGAAATGGTTTGCGACGACTAATGAAATGAAGCTGTGAACTTGTTTAGTCATGGCGAGATGCTTTACTTACCGGGCGATGATCCTGGGACATGAGCCGAGAACCCGCCGCCGGCAACAGCGCGTGGACGGTCCGGCCAGTACGGCCAAGGGCCGGCATCTTTCCAAGAAGAGAGCGCAGCGCCATTGACGAGCAGCGGCCGGCGGCACCGACGGCGAGGTCCAGTGTTTTCACTGGGTTTTTTTCTTCTTCTCGCTTGCTCTTCCTGCTAGCTAGTGCCTCATTGACGAGCAGAGGCTGATACAAGTAGTCAACGAACCTAGCTCACGGCAGCAGCTACTTGTCAGATTCAGTTATTGTTTTCGGAAAGGGAACAAAATATATAGTCGTAACACTGCAATATTGACACTACAAAAAATATGCTGATACATCACCCTCTATTTTCATCACTAAATCATCACTATTTTTATTTATCATATAACATTCTTAGTAATATAGCCCTCATTATTCTAAAATACACGCAAGTGATATTATTCCTGAATTTCAAGATAAACATGGCTAAAGGAAGCAAATCAGTCTTACCCGTGGTAGTCATTAGCTAGTTTGCATGTCATTCAAAAACAAGATGTTAAACAAATATCATGCAGGAAAATAAATAACTAAGCTAGTAAATATTTATCATAGATGGCATGTGGGATCAAGGAATTGTGACTTGCCTACTATATATGTTGCACTCTTCCTGGTATTCTAGTTTTTTTTTTTGCGAATAGAAATTTTAAAACTCAATCATTCGGGATTACAAAAGTCTGGATAGTATCCATAAGACCCTCTGGTATTCTAGTTGATGGTCGACTTCACCTTGTACTCCCTATTCATATACGTATTCATCGCTAGCGTGTCCTACTGCAAGAGAAGAACCAAGCATACAAATAAATTTGAGCTAAAAAAATGCAAGCTGGGAACAAAATGCAATTAGTTTTGAAACTAGAAATAGGATTCAGATTTTATACTAATGAAGTGGGAATATGGATTTATGGTGTTGGGCTGAAAGTACTGGCAGAAGGTTTCAGATTAGTTGGGCTAGACTTTAATTAATTGTCAAGTGGAATTTCATTAGATTGGGCCAGGCCAATCTTTGAGGGGGCACGAGCTGCACACCCGTTCAGGGCCCCATTTTCTAAGCTGAATACACATCGCTAGTTCTGTGTTTAGCCATAAAAAAGAAAAAAGGCCGTGCAGCCCAGCTAGCAGCTACGGATGGATCAAGACTCTAGCTCCTGTCCGCTTACTGCGTTTTATTAGGCACCTCTATCAGTCTCGCAGTCTCAAAAAAAAAAATTTAGGCACCTCTCTTTTTTTGAGTTTTATTAGGTACCTCTCTTTTTTTGAGTTTTATTAGGCACCTCTTATAATAGCATGAGAGGAGTATATCTTTAAGGTATAATTCAACAGGAAAAATGTGCACATCATTTAAATACAGTAGTATGTAATCTAAATATTCTTCAGATATTCATAGTCCAACTTTCCATTTTCTAACTAACGAAAGCGACATTTCTAGGGAACCAAAAGGAATAGGTATAAGAGATAGTAAGCGAACATGAAATTTCTGGTTACTATTGCTAGAGTGTAATGCCACACTTTTAACTGAAGAAGCTTATTTTTACAACCGAAAGACACTGATGCATTTTGAGTATTGTCATTCGTCATAGGTCGTCTATCTAGTGTGTGGTGTTGGAATATACATAGTGAAACTCTCTCACACACACAACCTTGAATGTCGACACACGGAGCTTCGAGTATATCTCACGTAGTTGTGTGTTTGTCATCCGCGGGTATCACGCATGACTCGTACTGAGGTGACATGTGGAAATTAATAGGAAGCTCCTATCAACGTCTAATAGTAAGCCTAGTAGCGATGACCGTATGAATGCGCAGAGGCGGAGCTACGTGCAGTTCAGGGGGGGCCGCCGCCCCCCAGCCCATCAACTGTCTAGGCTAAAAAATTCGAAATAGTGCCCACTCGCCCCCCCAGAACAGGCCCATACCTCTCTAATGCTGGCCTTTTAGCCCATTTGCCCCCCCCATGGAGTTGGGCCAAGCTCCGCCACTGTGAATGCGCACAATGTTTTGTTCTTGTGTCATCGTTCTTCATGTGACTTGGACTTCTTCTTTTGTGATGCACTACCTGTGACTGACAATTAATGCTCCATAACCAAGGGAAGATCTGTTATAATGGTCCTTGTAGAGGCTCCTACCTCCAACTTTTATCGCAAGCACCTCACTGAAAGGTGAGAGTGATTTCTTGAATAAGCATAAATGTGAAATGTGTGATTGTGGTACGTACATGTAACAATACCTTGCTCAGAAGGTTCTGCCGCTCGGGGTTCTTGTTTCTCCTGGTCGCTGCCGGATCGACGGTGACAGTCGCCACATTGTCATCAACCGGAATACCTACCAGGACGGTGACGGTTCGGCGCGTACATTCCTGACTTCCGCATCACTCTCCGTTCAATTGGCAACTTGTAGTACTCCGTAGTATAATAGAGTACATGCCTGCACGCCACTGCAAGCACTACTTGTCCCTCTTGTAAGAAGAGAAAAGAAAACCACACGGAGGAGTCGACGACGGTTGCATGGATTTACCGACGACTCCGGCCGGCCGGCCTCAGTCCCATGCATGCAAGTAGCTCCGGTCTTTCTCCATCGACAAGAACTACAAGTTGTAGTTGCAAGCACTTGTCCCGGCCTCTTGTAACGAGTCGCTGCAATGCATGGACTTTTTGACCGACGAATCCATGCATATGTTGCATGCAAGTGCAACTAGCTAGGTTGCTCCGGCCGGCGTAGGGAAACCACGTCCAGGAACATCGATGGATCGATCCACGGACATCTACTGAAAACGGCATAAAAATGTATCTATGCCTAGTCCAGTACCTAGTGGAGATACTGGTACCAACAGTGTACCGCAGCCAACTGGCTATTGCAGTCCGCAGGTTGTCAAGCAAGTGCTCTTTTCTGAGTACTCCCTTCGTCCCAAAATATTTGATTTTTATTTGTCTACATACTAGGTAAGTATTTTGAAACAGAGGAGTATAAATAGATCTTTTAATACCTCGTCGCGACGCAGAGACAAAAACATGACATCGACTCGCGAATCTTCTCGTGCTGGCTCGATCATCTTGGACCAACAGACGCTCTCTAGTAATGCTATGTACTCCCTCCGTTGCATATTAGATGGCTTCTGTTTGACTAAAAATATATGTATCTAAATTTGTAACATGTCTAGATATTTTTTTGGACAAATTTGAATCATCTAATTTAAAACGACGGAGTACTATATAAAAGGGGCATGCGGCTAGATAAGTGATCAACACAATAGACTCGAGGGTACGGGTTCAAAGAGCATTCTTTCATTGTTTTTCTTTGTAGTTTCAAACATTTTTTCTTGCGTGAAAATTGGTCATGTTTTAAACAAGATGTTTCACAATTGCTAAACTGGTAATGCAGAAGTTGTAACTCTTTTTCTTAAAATTTGAAATTCGGAAACAATAAAGACTCTAATAGTACATGTTAGTGGGCTAACCGATTTCGGCCCGCCTATGGCCCAATATAGGGGACCGTCCTCAAGTTTTTTTTTGATAGACTACGTAAGCAGCATCTTTTAGAATGCGTCATGCTGTCCCACAGGGAAAAAATGGGATATCAGTCAGGGTAGCCAGATTAGAAGCTGGTTATTCTTTTCTCTTGGTCCGTATGGCGTACACGCTCGCGTGCTTATCATCAACAGGAATATAGTATACCCGATGTGTTAAAGTGCAAAAAAAAAAAAGTATACCCGATGTACGTACGGACCGGTGTGCGCGTACATTCTTGACCACGGTTCGCTCTCTGTTTTGCTACTTGCAGTAAAATACCTATATGCAAGAATATGTCCATGATCTCGTAGGAAAGCCATTGATGGACTGACGTACGACTCATATTCCCACGCATATGTATTAGCAAAAGAGTTGCAAAACAAACGTCGAATTGGGATTATGTATTAACAAAAGAGTTTGAATTATGTATACGCGGCCGGTGCATTTTTTTTTTTTGAACCTTCACGGCCGGTGCATTCGATCAGTGACAAATGTTTCCCTAGCTTTTCCTCCACGTACGATGCAGTGCAACATATATATACACTACCTAGGATAGGAAGCTAGCTAATTAAGCAGAAACCTCAATCATTGGATCTCGACTTAAAACGGCATCAAAATGTAGCTAGCTAGGCCACCAACATGAACAGTGTACGCACGGTACGCCAACCAACTCGTGGACCGATATATGGGCCCAATGCAAAGGGCTTTCTTTCTAGGGGGCATGGATCTGGTCCGGCCCCATGCATGTACGGGCCACGCTCCCACCACTACCACTGGCTACTGCATACAACAAATCTGCTGCTTCCACTTGGCCATCTACTCATCAGGTGCACACCCCGTACGTGCATGTACCACCTTGCATAGACGATTTTGTCTTTTTTCGTTATTCACATAGTATATCATTAGGCACCTTAGAAACATGGAAAATAGATAATATGCATGCCCTTCGGTTAAAACGGAGGGCGAGGGAGTATATCTTTAAGTACATTTGAAGAAAATATGCATATCATTTTATTACTAGTACCTAATCCAAACTATTTTTCAACAAGTTCATGCTCTCTTTTCTTTGACTATCCAAAATAAGCAGAAGGAGTAGGTATAACATAGCAGCGAACATGGATTGTTTTTACAACTCCAAGATACCGGGAAGAAAAAATATATAAGGATGCATCTGGAGTACTTGTCAGTCGTCATCCAGTGTGTGGCGTTGGAATAAAAAAACTATGAGACTCCCTCTTTCACACACACAAAATTGACTTATGAAGCTTCGGTATATGTATTATGTAGTTGTATGTCGTCATCGACATGCAACATGCATGACTCTACCGTCTCTACTGAGGTGATATTTAGAAATTAATAGGAAGCTTCTCTCACAAACTCAAACATTTACCCATCAAATAAATAAAAAAACTCAAACATTTAGACTCACATATAAGCCACAAATAGAGAATATTGCGAGCATGAAGAACAAAATTTCCTTCTTGTCGTCGTTCTTCCTGTGACTTTGACTCCTTCTTTTGTCATGCCATACCTATGACTACATATATAAATGCTTGATAACCCAAGGAAGATCCAACATAATGGTCATTGTAGAGACTCATGCATGCCTCCAAAGGTGAGAGTGATTTTCTTAAATATCCATAAGTACTAAATATATAAGTTTTCTCACAGACAAAATATTACTGCGTCACGAGCTAATAATGGATTTCATATGGCATCCTCTCCATTGATGCACAATATTTTTTCTGAATTTGTTCATGGATTACGTGAGCTAATCAAAGACACAACGCTCCATTATTCATATGGTTTAAACAGATATTTAGTAATTGTTAAACTGGTAATGGAATAGTTATGAACTGTGTTTTTAATTAATTCGATTTTTGGGGAAAATAAAGAAGGTTATAGTACATATTAGTGGGCCTGACAGAAGCTGGCCCACCCATGCATGGCTCTGTACCTCTGTGTGAAGTTGACGCTATGCGTCAACCGGAATACCAGACACTCTTGGACGGAGAACTCAGAGCGGCCAAGACCGCGGCGGCGGCCAGCGGCGGTGGAAAACCACCGTCCATCGGCGGCTAGCTAGTCGGCTTCGACGAACCCGTGCAGTACAAGTTGGGACTCGTGAACATGCATACGCTCGACCCAACGAACCCTTCACATTCGTACGTACCAACTGGCCAAGTGTTGCTGCTCACGGATGCATGCATCTGTAGTCATGCCATGGAATGCATCCATCCACTAATTAATAACATGTACTCCCTAGCAAGCTAGCTAAACACAGAAACCTCAATCCTTATCCACGAACCTCAACTAAAAGCGGCATCAAAATGTATAGCTAGCTAGCTTAGTAGTAGATGAGTAGCAAACAGTGTACCACAACCAACTTAGTGGATAAATTTGTTTTTGTAGCGGTAGATATGGTCCAAAGGGCTTTCTTTCACGCTCTGCCCTACCGTGCATACAACTAATCTGTTGCTTCCACTTGGCCACCTTGCTCCTGTAAATATCTAGAAACATTTTAGGGCGTCAAATTCACTCATTTCGATCCATATTAAATCCACATTGAACTGGTAAAAAATGTCTTCTAGTTCAGAACAGACAGAGCATACTTGTTAAAAACCTGAATAAAACATGCCATTTGGTGAAGCAGAACAACTAAAATATCCTACATAAAAAGGCTTGGGCACCTTGTAAAATCGCATGAGGGGAGTATATCTTTGAGGACTGCATATTGTTTTGTTAGTACTCATTCCGTATCAAAATGTAAGATGTTTTAGCCTTTTTTAGTTCACATATATCTAGACATGTTTAAATGCAAGATTCATGTGAACCTTGCACTAAAACATGGGTATATACGTTTGGAACAAAAAAAAATAAACATCTTACATTTTGATACGGAGGGATTAGTATATAGTCCAAAATTATTTTTAAAATGTTGATAGTCCCACTTCCATTTTCCTTGCTATCAAAAGCGACATTTTAGGGATCTAGAGGGAGTGGGTATAACATAGTAAGCGGACATGGATTTCGTGGTTAATGTTGCAAGAGTGCAAAGCCGGGTTTTTGATTGAATAAGACTATTCTTACATCCCAAAGATACTGGAAAAAAATATAGGAATGCATTTGGAGTACTTGTCAGTCATTATAGGTCAATTATCTAGTTTGTGGTGTTGCAATATACATAGTGAAACACTCTCCCTCACACTCATATATATTACTCCCTCCGTTCCAAATTAATTGACTTCTATTTGCCCACATGACATACACATATGTGGGCAAATAGAAGTCAATTAATTTGGAACGGAGGGAGTACATAGTTGTTTGCCGTCATCGCCTGGTAATATGCATGACTCTTACTGAGGTGACATGTGGAAATTAGTAGGAAGCTTCTATCAACATCGAATATTTAGAATCATAGAGAAGACCGTGACCATGCACCCCTTTTTTTTGTTCTTGTCGTTGTTCTTCCTATGACTTGGACTACTTCTTTTGTCATGCAATACCAATGACTACCAATTCTTGATAGCCCAAGGAAGATCCAGTATAATGGTCTTTGTAGAGACTCTGGCCTCCAATTTGTATGGAGGTACCTAATTGATCGAAAGGTTAGAGTGATTATCATGAATATATATAAGTATTAAATGTGTGATGGTGATACATACATGTAATGATAATTTTTATTAAACCAATCATCTCGGAAATACCAAATTGAATATATTACCCGAATAAAAAGTTGGCATGGGTGTTGTTCAAACTTTCTCATCGAAAAAATATAATTATGTCAAGAGACAGTGAAGGATTTCATATGGCCTCCTCTCCATAAAACAAAAACTGATAAACTATGAATTAAGCATCATTGTTTTGTCACTGATTCCGACCAAAATCATTTTAAGAGGAAGCTTCCATCAACATCAAATATTTAGACTCACATAGAGAAGACCGCAAAAAAGAGTCTCACCACGTTGATCATCATATATCGGTTTTAACAAGACGCCAGTTCTAACTCTTTTCTTTTAATTCAAAATTAGTTGGAAACAAGATTAAAATATGAACATTATACATTTTAGTGGGCCTGACCGCTGCCGGCCCATCTATAGCCATTATAGGTGATCGGTCGTAGAGCTCGCTATCAGCCATCAAGTTGAATATTCTCCACAAAAAAAAAAAAGCCATCAAGTTGAAGGAGGCTACTGTGAAGGATTTGACGCTGTCAATTCGACGCTGACGGTCAGTCGTATGTGTGCACGCGCGCGCGCTAATCATCGGTCCACCGTAATTGAATTGACCATGACCTTGCGCGCGTGCGTACATTGCTGACCACTCTCCGGCCGGTCCTGGACAACTGGCCAAGTGTTGCTGCTTGTGCAACGGCCACTACGGCAAAACGTACGGATCCAACTTAATTTGCCAAGTGTTGATGCATTCGTGGACATCAACTAAAAACGGCATCAAAAAATTAGCTAGCTACATTTCGTTTTCCGAGGAAAAAATGAGTGAACCAACAGTGCAGTGCACCACAACCAACTCATCGATAGATATGGGCCCAACGGGCTTTCTTAGGGGCGTGCATCTGGTCCGTTCAGCCTGCTCTCCCCACTTGGCCACCTTGCTTCAATAATAATCGTTAGGTGCACACCCCCGTGTACCAACATAAATGGACTGCCTACTGTCTCCACTTGGCCACCTTGCTCCGTGTACCCCCGTGTTACACCCTGTGTACAACCTTGCTAGCTTGACCATAAACGATTTTGTTTCACATAGTCTTTCAAACATAACGGGAACACATATATCCAGGACACGTTTTAGTATGTATGTATGTTTTTCCATTTTATTACGTATGTAGACCACACTTAAAATAGCTAAAATATCTTATATTTAGAAACATAGGTTAAATAAAAAACAGACTAAATAATGAATGTCACTTGTGTTATTAATACTAAGTGAACATGGATAATTTTACAGCCCCAAGATACCGGAAAAATATAAGGATGCATTTGGAGTACTTGTCAGTCGTTATAGGCCAATTATTCAGTGTGTGTGTGTGTGTGTGTGTGTGTGTGTGGGGTGTTGGAATAAAAATTGTGAGAATATCTCTCTATGTCACACACACACACACACACACCAAAATTGTTGACTCACGAAGCTTCTCGTATATATATTACGTAGGTGTATGTCGTCATCGGGCAGACAACATGCATGACTCATACCGAGGTGACATCTAAAAATAATAGGAAGCTTCTACCAAACTCGAATATTTAGACTCATATATAAGCCACAAATAGAGAATATTGTGGGGGGGGGGGGGGGGGTGTTGGAATAAAAATTGTGAGAATATCTCTCTCTGTCACACACACACACACACACACCAAAATTGTTGACTTACGAAGCTTCTCGTATATATATTACGTAGGTGTATGTCGTCATCGGGCAGACAACATGCATGACTCATACCGAGGTGACATCTAAAAATAATAGGAAGCTTCTACCAAACTCGAATATTTAGACTCATATATAAGCCACAAATAGAGAATATTGTGAGCACATACATAACTTTTCCTTCCTGTTGTTGTTCTTCCTGTGACATTGACTCCTTTTTTTTCATGCAAAATACATATGACTAAACTATTGCTTGGTAACACAAGGAAGATCCAATATAATGGTCATTGTAGAGGCTTATTCCTCCAATGGGTATGCAGGTACCTTGTTCACAGGTGAGAGTGATTTTCTTGAATATTCATAAGTATTAAATCTGTGATGGCGGTACATATATGTAACAATAAATTTATTTGTAACCAATCACCTTGGAAGTACTGGATAGAATATATTACCAGAATATAAAGTTCACGAGGTTGTTGTTCTAATTTTTCTCATTCACAAAATATTATTCTGCACGAGATAATAAAGGATTTCATATGGCATCCTCTCCATTAAAGCACAAAATGAAAAACTATCACTTAAGCACCACAGTTTTGTCACTGATTTGGGCAACAATATTTTTATGTTAGTTTATAAGTTATTCAATGAATTTCTGAATTTTGTTCATGGAGTACGTGAACATATCAAAGACACGGCTAAAATATATTGATAGAATGTTTGCTCCATTATTCATATGGTTGAAGCCCTATATGGTCGTCGAACTAATCTGGGTCCACAACACACGCACTAACAATTACCTTGGTTTTACAAAGCATAATTATGTCTATCTTACTCCGGATTTGTCTTTATCAAGATATCTTTTTTTCAACTATGTATGATAGATTGTGCGCATCTTAGTACGGAAAGGTGGGAGCTGTACGTGAACTCTTGATGTGACGATATGTTCATTTGAAGGCGCCATTACAAAACAAAATACTTTCATGGACAAAGAATGTACTAACATGCACGGGAAACCCCCAAATAGTTGACCGGATTCCCACAAGTCACAACCACATATAACTATGGAAAAATCTAGGGATGCATGTGGGTTGGTTGTCAGTCGTTATAGGTCAATTATCTACCGTGCGGAGTTGGAACACACACACATTGAAACGTTTGGTCATGTTTTAAACCCAATATCTATGATCATTAAACTTGTAATGCAGAAGTTATAAACTTTTTTAAAAATTCGAAATTAGGGGGAAATGAAATGAAATGAAGATTATAGTACATGTTAGAGGGCCTGACCGAAGCCGGCCCACCACCCATAGACATTATCAGAGACGTACTGGTGGGAGGTTGAGGCCATGGACGTAATTAAGCAGCATCTTTTTATAGTGCGTCATGCATGCTGTCCGAAAGGAAAGAGAAAACCGGAAGTTGTCGGCAAGGCCGGAAGGTTCCATCAACGGTCGTCAAGCACACGGTAATCATCAACCGTAATACCTACCAGACTTGACTCTGACCACGAACGCACACGGTCAACTGCAAGCACAAGCACTTGTCTCATCTCATAACAAAACCACCAACGTGCTCCGTTCGTTCTGAATTGATGATCTTTATGTTGTTTACATATAGATGTTCTTAATGAAAACAGAGGGCCTATGACTCCTTTCAAAGAAAAAAACATATAGATAGATATACCTAGACATGCATGTTGAATTGAATTGAAATAACGACGTAACCACTAAACAGCGACGGTACAACTAGAACAGCTGCAAGGACTTGCCACGAACGGATCGCCAAGAGTCCCTGATCTTAATATATTATTAACAGCTGCATGGAAATGCAACTAGGTGGCACGTCCTGAAGGCGGCTAGTCGGAGCACAAGTTGACGCTCCTGTAGAAGGTATATATATATATATGAATCGTCCACATACGTAGCTAGATATATACGGATATAAACGTAATACATGTTGTTTAGATTCACATTATAGTAAGTGTATATGTCCACTAAAATATGTCTATATACATATGTGTAAATATGAATGTAAAAAATGTTAAAACATCACTGTGAAGGAAGGAGTAGATAAGTAAGTCAACAGGACACCACAACCAGCTCGTGGTCAAAAGAAAAAACTCCTACATAGATATGGGCCCAACGGGCTTTCTTTCTTAGGGGGCATGGATCTGGTCCGTTCAGCTTGCCGGCCCCATGCATGCACAGGTCACGCTCGCTTCCCATGAAAAAAAACGAGTCTGTTGCTTCCACTTGGCCACCTTGCTTCAGTAATCATTAGGTGCACACACCCGTGTACCAACATAAATGGATGCACTCTAAAAGCTCGGTTGTAGTTGACGCAGTGTTCGGAAAAATTTAAAAATGTGACTACAAAATTTCATTCTAACATAATCTCGACAAAAAAAAGTTTTAATTCTATCATACTTGTTTCAAGAGGGAATAAAACATGGCGTTTGGCTAAACGAAGGGAAAAATCGACATGAATCATTTAAAGTAGATTACATCAAAAGGCTTCGGAATCCAAACTATTTTTAAGATGTGCATAGTCAAACTTTCAATATTTTCACTACCAAAAGCGATATTTTAGGGACCAGGGGACCGAGTAGATATAACATAGTAAGCGAATGGATTTCATGGTTCTTGTTGCTAGATTCCAACTTGATTTTTAATTCAAGAAGATCATTTTTGTAACCCTTGAGACTCCGCAAACATATTAGGGATGCATTTGGAGTACTTGTCAATCGGTATACCTTATACGTGTGATTTGAAGAAGATGTTTTTTACAACCCCAAGACACCTCAAACAAATAGGAATATATTTGGAGTACTTGTTAGTCGTTATACGTATAATTTGAAGAAGATTATTTTGCAGCCACAAGGCACCGCAAAATATCGGGATATATTTGGAGTACTCATTAATCGTTATAGGCCATGTATGTAGTGTGTGGTGTTGGAATGTACATATTGAGGCTTTCTCACACACACTTGAAAATTGATGTACGAAGCTTCTCGAATATGTTACGTAGTTGGATGTTGTCATCACCAAGTAACACGCATGACTCATACTGAGGTGACATGTGGAAATTAGTAGCAACTTCTATCAACGTCGAATATTTAGACTCATAGAGAAGACCGTGAGCATGCACACAAATTTTCCCTCTTGTTCTTCCGTGATTTGGACTTCTTCTCTTGCCATGCAACCTGTGACTACCAATGCTTGATAATGCAAGGAAGATCCAGTGTAATGGTCTTTGTAGAGACTCCAACCTCTGATGTGTATGCAGGTACCTCATTGAAAGTTGAGAGTGATTTTCTTGAATATTCATTACCATTAAATGTGTGCCTGTGGTGCATACATGTAAGAATAAAGTTATTTTTAACCAATCACCTTGGAAGTACAAAACTTAATATATTACCAGAATAGAAAGTTTGCAAGGGTGTTATTTAAAATACTCATTGAAAAAATATAATTGTGTCACAAGCTAATAATGGATTTCATATTGCCTCCTCTCCATGTACCCACAAAATGAACAAGTAAGACTTAAGCAAACCATGTTTTGTAACCGATTTGGGAAAGTATTTTTATGTTAGATTATAACTTATTCAATTATTATGTGACTTTGTTCATGGAGTACCCAAACTCATCGAAGACACTGCCATAATATATTGTAGACTTCGGTTCCATCATTCAAATGTTTTAAACATTATGATCGTCAACTAATCCAGGTTGAGAACACAAGAACTAATGATTGCATTATCGTTACTATGCATAATTACATCTAGTTGAGTGCATATTTGTCTTTATGATGAGCCTTTTTTGTTTCTTTTCAATTGTCTATGATAGGTTGTGCGCATCTTAGTATGCAAAGGAGGGAGCTGTGAACACTTGATGTCACGATGTTTTCAATTACACAATCCATATGAAGCAAAATATGGTCATGGACAAAATTGTACTAACATGCACGGGGAAACCCCAAATTTATGACCGGGTTCCATACTCACGACCACATATACCCATGGACAAATTAGGGGTGCATATGGGGTACTTGTTAGTCCTCATAGGTCAATTATCTAGCGCATGGAGTTGGAATACACATAGTGAAGCTTGCACACACACTAGAAAGTTCACCTACGAAGCTCCATGTATACATTTCGTAATTGTCATTTATCATCGACATGTAAATTATTTGTGATGTTATATCTAGCAGTTTAATAGGTTGCTCAAGCCATTACATTCGAATAAATAGATTTGTATAGGAGCCGCATTAGAGAAAATCGTGAGTGTATACTCAGGTTTCCCTTCCTGTTGTTCTTCTTTCACCAACATGTTTTTGCCCTGCGGTATCTATGACAATAAATGCTTGATAACCTAAGGAAGGAAAATCCAATATAATGGTGTTTTTGTAGACATCAGCATCCAATATGTTTCCAGGTACCACGCAAAAGGTGAGAGTGATTTTCTTGAATATTCATAATTATTTATTGATTGCCGGTGGAACGCTAATTGTAACAAAATAAATTTATTTGCAGCCAATTGCCAGAGAGTCCCAAATGGAATATATTACCTAACACTAAATTTGTCCAATGGTGTTGCTCTAACTGTTCTCATTGGCAAAGTATAATTCTGTCACGGCCTAATAAAGGAAACATCCTCTTTATGAATGCTCCACTTAAGCACCACCATTTTGTAACGAATTTGGGCAAAAGCTTTTTTAAGTTACTCTGCAGTTTATTTTCTGAATTTTGTAAACTTGGTAATGGACTACTTGGCCTCATCCGAGACACTGATATAATGTATTGATAGACCTCTACTAAGATTCCTTTATGAAACAAAGTATGTTCACGGATAAAGACTGTAGTAACACGCACGGACAAGAACCAAGTTATTTTTTAGCAAAGACAAGAACCAAGTTGATGAGCAGATTCTCACGAGTAAGTCACATGCCCATACTAATAGTGAACAACGCCCATAAGAGAATGTAAAAAAATCCACTAGACGCCAAGCTAGCACACACATCAGCATAAAATGACAGCTTTAACAGACTAATAACCACCAACATAAACACAATCACACCCTAATCGATCAAGAGCAGCAGAGGATGGAAACAACCGCACCAACCTCGATATATACACAAGAAATCACCAGAGCTACGTACGCACGTACAATAATTCTGACGACGATCGATGGCATCTGGCAACGCGACAAACAATCCCACGATGGACTTGGCCGCCATGGGCGACGTCGGCGACATGGACATGGAGTACTCGTCCCCCGAGTCGGGGGCCGAGGACGCCGCGGTGTCATCGTCCTCGCCGGCGCAGCTTCCTCCACGGGCAACGCCGTCGTCGTCGCGGTTCAAGGGCGTCGTGCCGCAGCCCAACGGCCGGTGGGGCGCGCAGATCTACGAGAAGCACTCGCGGGTGTGGCTCGGCACCTTCCCCGACGAGGACACCGCCGCGCGAGCCTACGACGTGGCCGCGCTCCGCTTCCGGGGACGCGACGCCGTCACCAACCACCAGCGCTCACCGGCGGCGGAGGAGGCCGGCTCGTCGTCCACGGGCGAGGTCGATCCCGAGCTGGCCTTCCTCAACGACCACTCCAAGGCCGAGATCGTGGACATGCTCCGCAAGCACACCTACGCCGACGAGCTGCGGCAGGGCCTGCGCCGCGGGCGCGGGCGCGCGCAGCCGACGCCGGCGTGGGCGCGGGAGCACCTGTTCCAGAAGGCCGTGACGCCCAGCGACGTCGGCAAGCTCAACCGCCTCGTCGTGCCCAAGCAGCAAGCCGAGAGGCACTTCCCGCAGACGGTGGCCGGCAGCGGGAGCGACAAGGGCGTGCTGCTCAACTTCGAGGACGGCGAGGGGAAGGTGTGGCGGTTCAGGTACTCGTACTGGAACAGCAGCCAGAGCTACGTGCTCACCAAGGGCTGGAGCCGTTACGTCCGGGAGAAGGGCCTCAGCGCCGGCGACACCGTCGTGTTCTCCTGCTCCACGTACGGGCCGGAGAAGCAGTTCTTCATCGACTACAAGAAAACGACGACGGCCGATGCGGCCATGGGCGATGAGAATGACACCGGCTATGTCGCCGTCAAGCTCTTCGGAGTTGACATTGCCGGAGGAGTGGGCGAGGGATCATCGGGTGGATGAAGCTGGGCACGGTTAGTTGTTCTTTGATCTTCTGCATACATGGATTGCTAGCTAGCATCTTGATCTGCATATCCATTTCCGTTCGGGGAAGCAAGCAGCATAGACAGAAAAAACAACATCGACTTGATCCAGAAAATAATCCAGAGATAGTCGTGTGATGAGTCTATGCATGCATGAGAGAGGCAATTCCTTGTACATTTCTTTTTGTACATCAATCTGATTGAATAGATTCTACTATTCAAAAGGGTTGTGAGAAAGCGAGAATTCTTTGTATATTTTTATGATGATCGTATTGAAAATTTTCTAGATCATCCATCTTACTGAATCTGCAATTGGCAAAATAATGACCCTTCCTTGACATGATTGTAGTGCGCACCTTTAACTGAGATACACTTTGGTTCTCTTTGTTAGATCAATTTGCATATCATTCTCGATATAGTGCATGCACGTGTGTCATATCTTAAGCTATCAGAGATTGAATCAGGAGCCGCTAGACATAAGGAATGTGGAACCTTTCTTTGTTCTGTTGATCAGAAATTATTACACAGGGAAGAGAGAATCCTCTAACTTCTGATTAAAAAACAAGTATCGATCAGAGCAACGCAACAATATTAATCTAATCCGTGCCGTAAAACATGTTGATCAATGGCGTGGAATCAAGTAGACAAATATGTTTGACGAAATCTTAATTAGTGTGTGGCAACGTGTGGTGAATGCTGCTTTTGTTAAACATGGGTTCACGCTTTAAGGGGTCAAATTAGATAACTAAATGGCCCATCCTATGTTTGTCTCAATGAGTATATCCATGGTTCCTCAATCATCTTGATGTTTTTCCCAAGCTTAACTATCATGGATGATGAAATTGACGAGAACGAGATGGTTGTGTAAGTGACTTCATCTTGGCGCCATGCATGGGACTGTGGAGAAACCATTACTAACTTAAACGCGTCAGCTACAATACTGGAGAGGTAACTGCAAATGCAATCATAGTCTTCCTTTTGAAGGATAAATGAAGCATTGGTCACCAGCGATCAGTGTCATGCCATATGCACGAGTCAACCGGAGAAGAATGAGAAGACCATGAGAAGAAATGTATGTTATAATGAGACACATAAGGACCTACGATAAATGAACATCCACTCTTTAAATAAGGGGTGCATGCTTAGAACCAGTGAGCATTACGTCACCTAATAGGTTTTGGATGAATAATGACCAAGAAAATAAAGTGCCCAGTGACTTGATTAAGTGTTAAAGGTACAATCAAATATGTAGTTAATTTGGATTTCAACGGCGAAATATAAAAGATTAATTAATCACATTATTACTACGTATTTTGGTGGTTCTTGTTGAAATATATTGACTTTCATTCTCCGTCACTTCGAAGTTTCGTGGACATCTTGTTGGTGCATCCAGTTCAATAAGGTATCAGATCCAACAGGTCTAGAGTTCATGACTCGACAAATATACTCCCTTCGATCCTATATGTAGGGTGTATAAATTTGACACGGAAATTAAGAATGCTTGTGTAGGAAAAAATTACACCAATTTAGGATGAAATACGTCTAGCTAATTTACGTGGTAGAAAGAATAGTTTGAATTAGATTAGAAAACATAATCAAATCTTTAAATAAATTTAAATGAGTGGTGGAAAGAAGTACATTCTATAATTTGATTTTTTTCTTTCTCAAAACTTTAGCCACCTTACATCAAAAAGCGGACGAAGTACTTTTTATTTACATCGGACATCAGTCACACATATAAACTCTGGAGAAGGTTAGACATGGGGGTAAGTGTTGAAATATACCAACCACCCTTCTAAATTTATTCTACTAACTTCTAGATCAATTGGTTGTTTGTATCCAATTCAATAGGGTCACCGAGTTAGCCGAAAAGCTATACTTTCCAGAGGAGAGCTTTTCCTCACCTAGGAAGGCGGATTTGTGTTGCTAAGTTCTCAAAACGAATCCATAAATACCATAGTGAAATTAGTCACTTTATCTCCAACCTTTATTGTTTATCATCATATACCACTAGCTAGTTGATGGTACACTGTGTTGGGGAGGGTTCCTAACTACGTGTAGTTTTCAGAATGGCCGTGATGGTAACATTCTCGGATCCATCACACAAACACACTTATATTACTGTCTAGTACAACCGGGATTCATTTCAGCAGGTAACACCATAGCTATCTAGATTTTTATTGGCCAAGGAGTTCCAACGTCCTACAATATATACATTCGGATAGTGAAGGTTTCAAAGTGTTGCGCTATGACTTTTTATCCAAAGTCTACAATTGTCACGGATTTCTTCATCCAAAGCCACCACTACTCCCTGTGTTCCACAATATAAGACATTTTGGTTGTAACACATGTTGTGTAAATTCATACTAAAATAAGTAGATAAATACACTAAAAGATGTCTAAATACATGTTTGTACGTATCAATGTGGAAAATTGATAAAAATATCTTGTACTCCCTCCGTCCTAAAATAACTGTCTTAAATTTATTTAAAAGTGGATGTATTAAGACAAGTTTTGTATCTACATACCTCCACTTTTAGTCAAACTTGAGATAGTTGTTTTGGGACGGAGGGAGTAGATAGATTAAGAGCTTTCCTATTATGGTGTGGGGAAAGCGCTGTTACCTTCGATTCATTGTGTTTACATGAACACGAGACACCATCCACCTGTATAGAACCATCGGCGCTTAATTTATGTCCGGTACCTATGAAATTCGATCCTTGTGTGGTTTTGAATGACTCGGTACCTCCATGCGAGCACAACATCTGTGGTAGATGTATCTTCTGTAGTTGTCTGAATTTTGAACCCGTCTCATACCTTAAGACCATCTTAGTATGTTACCTTTGTACGTGCGGTCACTGTACGTAGGCTTGTTTTTAGAGGTTTCCGATATAAGTCACTCCTATCGCATGTTCCCCTACCTAACCGAAGATTTATACAGTTAACCCAACTAATTGACGCATTGATGAGATAAGTTTCGAGATATAGCACTTATGGAATTCCAAGGGTGTCTTGACAAATTATTTCCTTTGTTCATGTGACTCGTTCAATGTACTTATTTTTATTCTATACAAAATTCACATAGTTTTTTCGATAAAGCATAGTTTATTTTTATATCATGAGCGTATGTCTTTTATGAAACGAAATGATAACCTTGCTCTAAACCGGTTGATCTATATACATCTATATATTATTAGTTATGAAACAAAGCAAAGAAAAGCCATTTCTTGTACCCATGTAACATTCTGTATCTCATAATAATTTGCCAGGATGATAATTAGGCCCTGGTGCATCCCTCCGTTCCATAATATAAGACATTTTAGTTTTTTTCACATGGACATGTCCATACTTGTATCTAGCCATATTTAAGTGTATGTGTACACTTATTTTGATGTGAATCTAAACAATATGTATAACACCTATAACATCTTATACTATGGAACACGGACGGAGTACAATGCATCAACCAAATGTTGTTTGGGACAAGCAGACGTACGAATAGCAATTTGTTGTATTACTTGGTCGAGCATGCTCAAGGGTAGGATAGAAGTGTGCACAGTTAATTTATAGAAAAATCTCTAGTAAGCGCATCCAGACAACATATATATGGTTTGCATCGCTTCCTGCTCTAATTTGGCATACTCCTGTCCTGACGTGACCCAATAACGCCATAAGATTGGCCGACATATTCTTGCATGGACACGTGATTGCTTCAGCCTCTGAATGGCGAATCAATGATACATGGTCAGTAGTTCGATAACAGGCCGACCTGCATTTTGATGATCATGGGTTAGACTATGCTCAAATATATTTCATTGATTTCTTATCAGCTAACGCAGGCAGAGATTGATGTACTACATGCCATTAGGTGCACCTGTGCCATATATTTATATAGACACTAATGGATCGTGCTACCAGCTGCTGCTTGCATGCCTAGTACAATCGGTTGCACTCTTTTTGTTAAGACTAGTCATAATGGGAAGTATCATGCATATGATATTACTTTATGTTATTATCTTAATAATGGGTGGTAACATATATGTAATATAATATAATTATGCATTTTTTATATGCATTTTTTAGGCTATAAACTCATTTTGTCTCAAAATCCGTTATGTTACGATATCTACCTATGATACCACCATCACCTGTTTACTCATTCAATACTTGCCAGATTATTATGTTTGCCTATGTAACAGTTATGTTACTACCTATGTTATTTCCACTATCACTAGTCTAAGCAGTTAGTTATAATCCCTCCGGTTCAATTTAAGCGTCGCTAGGAATAAACCGTCCAGATACAACTTACTAGTACTACTGCCGATACTTTTTTAGGATCGGATGTAGTAGATCAAATTAGGTCCATCTTGTTCGTTACCTAAAGTGGGATTTGGCGAAAAGCAGTGGCTTCCATTGTGATGGTCACATTTTGAGAGATTTGGAAAGAGAGACATGGGGAGCTTTTTGGAAAGTTTATTATTTTCCTAACATGATAATGATCAAGATAAAGTAGAAGCTGTAAATTGTAGAATGACGGGTGCAAAGCATTTGAGTTTTATTTTGCCGTGAGCGTAGACTTTTGTATAATTTGAGTCTTCTGGAATTAATCTTGTAAAATCTTTTTAATTAAGGAGGATGAACCAAGGTTTTGTCCTCCGTTTTTTAAACCTGAACACTTCGCCAATGTTAGACTATGCTCCGCCAGTTAAAATCTTTGGTACATTTTGCCCAAGCATGTCATTGACAGAACATGTGTTTGCTCGTTATTTATGTTTCTCAAAAGAGAATTAAACACCCAAATTGTGTTTTGTTTTATGCCACAAACTGCGTAGGTTTGTGGCTTAGTTCTCTACTACTATGTCTTTACATTCCCTTCACTAAGCTTCTTGCATCCATGCATATATCTAGCAAATGGTACGGTTTTCAGCTTAATTTTGCGACGCCTCACAACTCAATTACCTTGCTTTTTTGTACCATTGTTCTATCTTGCCTCCCTCCTACATACACATATATGTACAAAATACTCGGCATGCAGCTAGGACCCTCTCTAGGTTGATACTGTAGCTTCTTGTTGACACATGGTGGTGGACAGGCATGCATTATAAGCTTGGTCCCAGCTGCATGGCATCTAGCTGCCTGTCGGCACAAACAATTCAGATCTTGACTCCTCATCGATTCAATTATTGCATGCGTCTCAGATTGATCAAAAGGCCAGGGGGTGTATGAGTTGTCCTGACTTTTCAGCATGCAGCTGCATTCTGTTCTGTTATGTTCTACATACGGCTCAAGTTTGTGTCTTTCTTCCACCAACAGTGGGTACATACTATCCAGTGTCCACTCCCCGAAATGGTTAAAGCAAAGTACTACAAACTTGCCTTTTCCGTAGAGAAGATATTATTGTTCATTTTCATGAGCAGGTGGTTTTAGGGGCCAAGGATCATCTAAGAACTTCTGAAGAATTCCATATATCAAAAGCTTCATGTTAAAAAAGTATATCTTTTTATGGGGTGGTCAGATCATCGAAGACTCAAAGCATGCTAGTATATATAAATCGATAATAAGTATGCCCACTATTGCCAATGACACTCGCAAAAGGCACATAGTGAAAGTATTAGCTGATATGTCCTTTCAGAAATGAGTCGCTAGCTGGTGGGCTACTATAACACTTCAGACTTAAAATTTCGATATCAAGACTCGTTTCAGGAAAATACGATAAAGAGAGATGTCACGATGAGGACGATCAAGAGCCCTGATAGTGTGTCGGTGGGAGAATTCATCATCGGAGGTCTCTACATCACCATGATACCTCCACAATGATACATGAGTAGTTCTCCCTTGAATTATAAACTCATAGCAGTAGCTAGAGACGACATCTTCTCTCAAAGTTCTTTAATAAATATTGCTACATTGTGTTTGTTGAGATATTATGAATTGTCACTTTTAAGTTAAGTTTGTGCATATCATTATGTATTATCATGATTGCTCTATTTATAGTCCTGTACTCCTACATGCTCACACGCAGGGAAGATATTGTTGTTCATTTTCGTGAGCACGTGGTTTCAGCGCCCAAGGATATCCTAAGGGCTTCTGAAAGAATTCGAGTACTGTATATCATATCAAAAGACATTGTTGATAACTGTGGCTGTTTCTCCGGCCGAGATGATGCTTACAAGGATGTACCGCTAGCTAGCTTGTCGTTCCATCGACTCCAACAGTGCAAGTAATGGAGTTGATAAGACATGATGCGCCGAGGAAGAGGACGAAGCTTAGCAGAGGCCGGCCGGATACGTACGGCGATGGATGGACAATCTCTACGCATGCATGTGGCAGTGGCAGTGGCAGTGGCAGTTCGCCTGCATCATGTTTCCTTCCGAGTCGTTCGCCTGCATCATAGCGCTGCCAGAGCCCAGAGGCTCATTACTGATTCTGTTTGCGTAGCACTGCTACGTGTCGATCCTACGTGTCGATCCTACGTGAAGCCGGTTCGTTGTAAGCTTTCCACGAAACACCTACGACGCGGATGTTCGCATAAACACACCGGCACTCACATAAACACACGTACACTCATCGCTATAAACGAACGTATGCATATCCTACCGGAGGAACACCTCCATTGTAAACTTGCTAGGATAAGCCTTTTCGCGGTTTGTCGGGGATGTAATCCCCGGTACCTAAAGTTACGGTGTTGTCATGCTTACGTTCGAGTAAAGAGACGCTATTCGGGCCGACATAACCATTCTCCCGGCCAGCCTAAGCTGGGATGGACCGACTTTATGGATAACCCGGGTGGACCGAGGTAGCCAGCAGAGGGGCACGATGCTTTTGGATTTCGGGCCGTCCGAGTTATCTCCAACCTCGACTTCCACCTTGCCAACTCCACCAAGCCGTCTTCAACCTCGCCCCCGCCTCCAGCTCGCCCGCACCATCGTCGACCTCGGCCTCGCCCCGGCAGTCCCGGCTTCCCCGAAATGGCGCCACTCCCGGCTTCCCCGACTCGGTGTCACTCCCGGCTTCCCCGACTCGGCGTCACTCCCGGCATCCCCGACTCGGCGTCACTCCCGGCTTTCCCGACTCGGCGTCACCCCCGCCTTCCCCGACTCGACGTCACCCCCGGCCTTCCCCGACTCGGCGTCACCCCCGACTTCCCCGACTGGTACGGATGATTCGGAAGACAGGCGCAAGTAGACAAGACAAGGACGCGCGCCGCACGTGTTCTGCCTGCCCTGAGTGTGACCAGGCATGGCTACAGTGCTCTAGATGTGACAAGAGTACAAGTCATGATGCAGGGAACAGTGCTGACAAGACCCCAGTAGTCATGTCAGCTACAGTGCCAGAATAGTGGCATGTGGGCCACCTCTTGTCCCCTGGGCTCCTCCGCACCGGGGGGAAGGCCAAAGACACATCCACGGCCATGGCCGACCAAGCCACGGGCATGCTCCTTCGCCCCTTGCTCTCTTTCTCCCCCAAGACCTCCTAGAGACAACTCGGCTCAGCTCATGGAGCGTCTGTAAGGTTCATGTACAGAGAGGAAGAAATACACCAAATAGGCTAGATGCTGCAGTAGTGGTTTTATCTCCTCACGAGAGCCCCGAAGCAGGGTAAATCCCTGTGTCAATGTGTTCATCCGTGTGCGATCCCTTCGCGCTATCCCTTCCCGAATCCTCTAGCGTCCATCCGGCCCCACAAATTAGCCTACCCGTAGGCATCTGTTGTTCGCCACGACGACAGTTGGCGCTTGCTGGACTAAATTCGGACGGGACCTTCTTCATCAACGCGGGGACTCGGCATCACCGTTGTCCTCGCACTCCAACTCGCCGCCGCAAGCAGAGGCCGGCGCAGCCGGTATCAGCGATCGTCTTCGACAGATCCCGGGTAACTCCCCGACAGTTGCCCGGGTCGTGTCGATTCGTTCGGTCCGCACAACTCTAACTAGGCTCCGTGAGTATTATTTTCAGTACTGCACGCAATTACCTAGATTCAAATATAACTCGGGGACTGCCCCTTCATACCTAATTTAGTTGTTTACCCGGGAGCGAGAGGTCGTAACCCGGGGACTGTCATGTTATGTTATCTGTATATTTTTCCCGGGGGCAAGATGTATTGACCCGGGACTGGCTCACCGGTCAGTTATGCTTTTCATCCTAAGTCGGTAGAGCAACTCGGAAATTAATTTATCCGTATGCATGTGGTTTATGTCTGTTTGTTCCGAGTTATTTGCATATCGGCACCCCGGGATGAACTCGGGGACTGCCCCGTCTTTAATTTTGTGTTTTATCTCAGTTGTTTCTATATTGCCTGTGTGCCGGCACCCCGACTTGGAACTCGAGTACTGCCGTGTTTATATGTCTGTCTTGTTATCTCTGTAGTCTGTATGCCGAATAAACTTATAACCGTGTTTCAAAGTTAAAATAATGTATGCTATCGGATATAATCTTGTGACTCGACTGACGAACGTCTAAATGGTAGTCAAGAGCAGAGATTTTGGAGTGTAGTGAACATGAAAACAAACTCGGGGACTCGGTCTAAAAAGCAATTTGGCATACGTTGTCTGTGTGTTTCCCCCGGGAGCGAGATGTCTTGACTCGGGGGCTGGCCGGTTAGTCGGTTCTGTTTTTACCTATAAGATCGGTAAAGTAACTCGGGGACTCGGTGAAACCGAGTCCGCATCCATAATGCATAGCTTCGCAACTTATCGTAATTTCTGTCTTGTGCTAGACTTAGTTTTATCTGCTGGATAGAGTTATCGCTCCTGTTGAATATTCGTTATACGTATGCTGAACTAACATTAAAAGGTGATGTCGGTTTTACCGAGAGAATATTCATATCAAAAGGTCTTGGTTATTTCGGTTATCTCGGATCCATCTTATATTTTTTATGGTCTGAAAGTATATCCCGGACTATCTTTGATGTCGGTTTGTCGAGTTATGAATGGCCTGCTAAACCGTGTTGTCGCTTATGTCGGTAAGTTATAATTTGATCGGATAATTAGAATTGTCGCTCCTGTTGGATATTCATTATATATGTATGCATGAACTAACATTGAAAGGTGACGTCGGTTTCACCGAGAGGATATTCATGTCAATGGTCTTGGTTATATTATGTCGGTTATCTCGGATCCATCTTATAGTTATTATCGTCTCAGTGTATATCACGGATAGTTTTTGGTATCGGCTTGCCGAGTTATAATGGCATATCATACCAAGTTGTTGTTTATGTCAGTTCGCCACTGTATCACGGCATCCTTTCATATCCCAGATCACCGTTTATGTCGGTTCGCCAATGTATTACAGCATCTTTCCATATCTCCAGATCGCCGTTTATGTCGGTTCGCCAATGTATCACAACATCTTTCCATATCTCCAGATCGCCGTTTATGTCGGTTCGCCAATGTATCACGGCAACTTTCTATATCTCCAGATCACCGTTTATGTCGGTTCGCCAATGTATCACGGCATCTTTCCATATCTCCAGATCGCCGTTTATTTCGGTTTGCCAAAGTTCGCCAAAGGCAGCATACGAGATACCCTTATGTCAAACCAGCAGTGGCCGGAGACATCCATGTCGGTATATGCCCAGAGTGCCTACCGGACATTCGAGACACCTGAGGTACCTTATGTCAAGCCAGCAGTGGCTGGAGACATCCATGTCGGTATGTGCCCAGAGTGGCTACCGGACATCCGAGACACCCGAGATACCCTTATGTCAAACCAGCGGTGGCTGGAGACATCCATGTCGGTAAGTGCCCAGAGTGGCTACCGGACATCCGAGACACCCGAGGTACCCTTATGTCAAACCAGCAGTGGCTGGAGACATCTATGTCGGTAAGTGCCCAGAGTGGCTACCGGACATCCGAGACACCCGAGGTACAAGGAGGAGTATGTGAAGACGTTGATGTTATTTTTTTCTAAGTCTGCGCGCGACTCTGCGAGTCCCCCGCAGCCTCGGGGAGTAGTGTCGGGGATGTAATCCCCGGTACCCTAAAGTTATGGTGTTGTCATGCTTATGTTCGAGTAAAGAGACGCTACTCGGTCCGACATCAGCATTCTCCCGGCCAGCCTAAGCTGGGGATGGACCGACTTTATGGATAACCCGGGTGGACCGAGGTAGCCAGCAGAGGGGCACGATGACTTTGGACTTCGGGCCGTCCGAGTTATCTCCAACCTCGACTTCCACCTTGCCGACTCCACCAAGCCGTCTTCAACCTCGCCCCCGCCTCCAGCTCGCCCGCACCATCGTCGAACTCGGCCTCGCCCCGGCAGTCCCGGCTTCCCCGACATGGCGCCACTCCCGGGTTCCCCGACTCGGCGTCACCCCCGACTTCCCCGACTCGGCGTCCCTCCCGGCTTACCCGACTCGGTGTCACTCCCGACTTCCCCGACTCGGCGTCACCCCCGACTTCCCCGACTGGTACGGATGATTCGGAAGACAGGCGCAAGCAGACAAGACAAGGACGCGCGCCGCGCGTGTTCTGCCTGCCCTGAGTGTGACCAGGCATGGCTACAGTGCCCTAGATGTGACAGGAGTACAAGTCATGATGCAGGGAACAGTGCTGACAAGACCCAAGTAGTCATGTCAGCTACAGTGCCAGAATAGTGGCATGTGGGCCACCTCTTGTCCCCTGGGCTCCTCCTATATAAGGAGCACCAGGGGGAAGGCCAGAGACACATCCACAGCCACGGCCGGCCAAGCCACGGGCACGCTCCTTCGCCCCTTGCTCTCTTTCTCCCCCAAGACCTCCTAGAGACAACTCGGCTCAGCTCATGGAGCGTCTGTAAGGTTCATGTACAGAGAGGAAGAAATACACCAAATAGGCTAGATGCTGCAGTAGGGGTTTTATCTCCTCACGAGAGCCCCGAGGCAGGGTAAATCCCTGTGTCAATGTGTTCATCGGTGTGCGATCCCTTCGCGCTATCCCTCCCCGAATCCTCTAGCGTCCATCCGGCCCCACAAATTAGCCTACCCGTAGGCATCTGTTGTTCGCCACGACGACAGGGTTTGCTTGTATACGGTACACAATGGTCGGAAGAGGCACCGACATGAGGGGTCTCCATGTCATACACACAAGTTTAACTAGGTGTGATTAATGGCGGCGACTTCGCGGGCAATTCCTGAGAAGGTCCGGTCATCCGCAGGTACCAGACGCGGCGTTGCTAAACATGCGGCCGCCTCTACCCGCGGAGGTCGAAGAGGGAGGGGAAGGAGGAGAAACGCTCATCGGTGAGGCAAGACATGCATGGTGGGCTACTGGGTGCCTCCGCCAATGCGGGAGCACGTGCACGATGGCGGCCTCTTTGACATCAGCTGCACTTTTGTGGCGTCACTTCCCCTGCTTCTTGAAATCGATTGAGTTCACGACACAGCTGACGCCTCCTTGGACGGTGGCGACGCTTCCACCCCGACCACCGCGCATCTGGATCCTTGCTTCTCCTCTCGTGGTGCCTCCCGCCGTCTACATCGACGACGATGGGGTACCAAAGCACCTCTCAACATTGATATATTTTGGAGTAATGGACAAATTTCTAGCGCTGCTACCTGTGAAGGTGTCAATGAGAGTGCCGACGTCTACCAGACAATATAGACACTGCAAGTTAGTACTAGTAGCTGCATGGATATACGGGTGCACGTGTTTGGTGGATGGCACACAATATGTATATGTGCTCGTCGTGTTGAATGGTCGATATATACTTCCTTCATTCCAAATAAGATGACTTTCATTATACAGGATTAGATGTATCTAGTCTTGTTACAAATCTAGATAAGTAATCTAATATGAAACGGAGGGAGTACATTTGTGTTCATGCTCTTTCTCTTAACCAAAGGCCCTAGGGGGTAGGCACCATCTGCGTCCAAAGGTAAGACCAAAGTAATAAACGACAAAGGGAAGTAGAGAGAGAATGGCAAGGGGGAGGCAGGACCATGTTTTGCCATTGGGCGTCGGCTTTAAAGTTTGCGCTTCCAATGGCGCCATGCCATGCATGCATGCTTTGTCCGAACGTTGCAGCTTTGTACGAGCGCCTGCGGCAGTGCTGCTACTGCTACTGCTAGCCGTCGATCGGTCCGTGGATGGATCTTGATGAGGATTGCAGCAAATGTTTCTTGTCGTTTGCATTGTCTGAACCACTTCCCGCATATGCTTTTGCTTGCCCCCACAGTCGGTGTAGAAATGTCAAATAGGGTTCCTCCACCAGAAATACTAAATGTGGTACTATATGGTCCTGTCCTCATGCATCCATCAGCTACATGTCAGTCTCCATCTTCATAAATGTTACCATATCAAGTGTGCCCATATGGCCATATGGGTACGTATGGTCCTACGTACTCCTAAATGCATCATGCAACCAAACACCAGCACTTGGCAAATAATGGTTTCACCTTGTTTCTTGGTAAACCAAGTGATGACTGTATCTCGTTAATTAACCGTAAGAATGTAGAGCATTCAGAGCATGCAGCTCTATCACATCTTGGAGAAACCCATGCATACATTGAGCTTGGGATTATGACTGTGTAGTAAAAGAGTGTATGATGCTTTAAATTGCTTTTATATCGTTCGTTAATGATTTTGCTCCCTCTCCTCATTGGAGTACTCACATCCACTTCAACGAGTTAGCACGATTTCGTTGTCGTAGTTCTTATATCATTGTTGGCTACTAGATGCGGTGGCCATTTGACAAGATTTATGTATCTTAGATGAATTATTAATGGTTATGTAGCAAAAGACCTTGTCATGCTTGAAATTGGTTCTGTGTCATTTGTCACAGCTGTTGCCCCCTCTCCTCATCAGAGCACCCCCATCTACTCCAAAGACTTGGCACAATCTATCTGGCTCCGTATGAAGTCCTTAATGTTGCAACTGGACGAGCGCAGTCATTGTTGGCTACTAGATGCAGGGGGCATTTGAAAATGGAATCTCATGTATCCGAATTGCCTGGCTATGTTGCAAAAGACAGTGTGATGCTTGAAATCTCTTTATGTTGTTCGAGACCGTTGCTGCCCGGCCCCTCTCCTCATTAGAGCACCCCCCGTCTACTTGAAAGAGTCGGCATGGTATGGTTGGCTCTGTATGAAGTCCTTAATGTTACAAGTGGACGAGCACGATCATCGTTGGCTACTAGATGCAGGGGCCATTTGAAAATGCCAGGTCAAGATTTGTTTATCCCTGGTGGATGACTATGTACAATAAGATCATGTAATGCTTGAAATCGCTTATGTATCCTTTAGAGTTTGCTGTGACATCTCCTTCTCACTGGAGCTCTAAAAGTTTGCCTAGATTGTTTTTTATCAAACTTAGATATGTATATGCATGGATAGGGGGTGACGTTTATTTGTTCAGTTTTTTAATAATAACGAAAAAATACAATCACAACAAGGCAATGCATGGGCATTGTTAACCTTTTGAACATCCATCCTCTTCGAAAAAGGTGATGTTTAAGGTATTGGCATGGCCTCTAACTCCAAGAAATTACTTTCACCATTGCTTCTTGTATGTGTAGGTTGGTACAAAGTTCATAAATTATTATCCATTACAGACTATAACATACAATTAATGATGGTATTTCTATCTTATGAATACAAATAAGTTGTCGTGCATTTATAGTTAAAGCTGGAAACAAGCTGGAGTACAACGCATATTTTAGTAGGACGTGTAATTCTGTCTAAGCTTGTGAATATATAGCATACTAAAAACGTTCCAAACAACGAGCCGCCGTTGATTGGCTGCATGCATGCATCGTAGAGAATACGGTTGATTGCTTCCAGAGAACGCCGGCCTTGACTTGAACACGAGCGTCACAGCAACTTTGACAGGACCAAGAGCAACCAATAATTATCAGTATGCACGTTGTTAAACCCAGAAAGGTAAGTCATGCATTAAGATTGAGATGCATGATGGTTATAGTATACTTATCTCGCGTCTCATAAAACTATAAAAGAGTAGTATTTATCCATTGTCTTTTGCAAAATATATCCATTGTCTATTCGAACGTGGCAGATAATCAATAACTTCATACTGCATACTATCTAGAAGCCTACCGTCAATGATCTCCTATGCCACTTGAACATATAAAAAACAGAAAATATACAGTGGACGGGCCATCACTCTTTTGTCCAGATTTTGGACCCCTGCTCCACTTGCAGTAAAATGAAAGATATTCCAAATTGCACGTGGTATTTAAAATTTTGAGCTAGCGGAACAATTCCATATACTGTATGAGAAATTCCACGGAAGAAAGTTTCTTGGCTCTAAACTGAAGTCTACATTTGGTCATGAAACTTTAAAGTGGTTCAAACTCATCGCTGAACTTCTTGGAAAATATTCACTGATTTCAAAGGGTTTCAAAACTGCTTCATATAATGATGATTTTTTATGGCATCTGTTACGTTATGAAATGTTAGTTGAATATGCTAGCACCTGCGTAAATAGTAAAATCAAAAAATAGTAAGAATTTTTTTATTTTTTAACAATGAGCATGCAAATGTGTTTTCACTGCATGCTATTTTAGATTATCTTGTAATATTAGATATTTTAGATATTTCACATGCTGATTAGATATAGACTGAAATGAGCGAACATACGCGATAAAATATATCTAAATAAATATAAATACATGTAAATTTGAAAAAAAAACTAAAACATAAAACTCATGCCTATGAACGCATACACACACACCCTACTCTATAAGCACCTCCGAAATACTTAGCCGGCGGATTGAGTCTTGAGATGACTTGCTGTCGACGGGAACGTCGCCCCCACTAAAAAAAAATCCGCCTAAATGCAACACACAGACGTCAAACCGGGGTTTGAACTCTGGTGGGCTGAGGGTACACCCACCCTGCTAACCATCGAACCACAGGTTAGTTTGCTAGATATTTCACATGTTGATTAGATACAGACTGAAATGAGTGGACATACGCGATAAAATATGTCTAACTAAATATAAATACATGTAAATTTGAAAAAAACGAAACCATAAAAATCTGATGTGGTATTTTGTTATCCCATCGCGCAAGTGAAGTGTCCCAGAAAGAGTGCCGACATGCACTTCATCTGAGGCCGAACAAGTTGCAAGCGTGGCGACGACGTTTACTGAACCAAATTAAAAACCATTCAATTCCAGAAGTAACGACAAACAAGGAGGGTCCAAGTGGCCTTGATAAATACACTGGACCATATCCACCCTACTTACCAGCAAGATGCACTGTACAAGCGGCGGCGGCGGCGGCTTGGGTCGCCGTGGTTTCCGTCAACCAGCTCTGCTAGCTCGTGCAGGGTTAGCTACCGGCGGCCGGCCGGTCGGCCGGATAGTATCTTTGCTAACTCCGTCAGTACGGATGCTCAGATGTGTAGGGTGTGTTTGAATGGTCGCATGAAAATTGGAAAAGTTGAATGAGTTTAAGAGCCGGTCTCTTCAGGGATTAGACTCAGCAGAAACATAAATCAGGTCATATTGTGCATCGAATTAAGTTGTCTACAGTTTTCTTCCACAGTTGCCTGATTAAGGAGAGTGAATACGTTTGTTCCTAGATCGCTGGTACCATTTAAGCTCTTATTCCCATAACATATGTGCTACATGCTCATTCGATTTATTTAAGTTCAATCTCTTGTGCACATACTTTTGCAATTTGGTCGAGCTTTTTAATAATGGAACATATGCGCTCTCTTTTTTTAGCATACCAGTTGTGTGTCTCAAGATCCGCTATCAGCAGAACTTGTCAATCCGATGCTGAAAGCACACATATTCCTTGTGTGCCTAGCCCATCCTCGAAGGAATTTACGGAAATTACGCATCTTGTTATCTCATCTTTGGATGGGGATATCGCTCACCACTGGCCGAGACCATACCTTTTTAACCAGATCATTAAAACCATCCCGCATGCAACAACCATCCTAATTTGAATTGGCGTTGAACGGAAAGCGTCTATGTTCCGGTGGACAAAAGTATGCATAGCAGGAATGTTATGTGTGATCCATATTTTATAATTAGGTGAATCAGACGTTATTTACACAAAACCAGGGGCCGGCCCGAAGCTAACGGTGGAAGGTTCCAAGCATCGGATGGAAGCTTAGGTTAGCGTTGGAGGTAATTAACGCGTGGTCGGCTGGGTGTGAGCCGCCATCTATGAGCATTTAGCAGGTGGTTGTGTGTGGTACCGAAACACAAGCACAAAACATGGTGGATGAAGGCGACGTCGCAGGAGGAGGCGATAAGCATCAAAAAATAGCAGCGGCAACGAAAAGTCGCCGACGGGAGAGATGACAAAAGGATGTACTTATATGCATGGCGACATGGCGCCAGACGTACGCCTTTAGTGCAGTGCAATGGACTTGGCCATCCTGTCACCTCTCCCACTTGATCCACCACCTCTGCCTGCTTGCTCACTTGCTTCCTAGAGTAGCTGTTTGTATCAAATCAAATGTTAGGCGCACCCTTGCTCTCTCGCCGCCGGAATAAGAAATTCAGGTCTCCTACCAATGCTACTACCAACGGAGAATGCAAGGGTGTTTTGGTCTATCCATGTTTTGTGTAGGTTTTGTTTCTTGGTGAAGATTCTCAAATTGAATGGTGATTTAATTAACTTGAGGTTCCATTACCAAAATCCTGTCCAAAATGTAAGTTTCTTCACCATTTTCTACCAGCCAAACATTTCATAGTCTGGTCACTTGAACATACCAAAATGCAACGGTGTTTGGCAATTTTGTGCTGACTAAGCCCCTGGAGCTCCACCATTTTCTACCCGCCGTATACACTCTTCATCCAGTCGTAGGGCTCTTCCGTAGGGAGGGTTTTTTGTATCCGTACTTTATATTTGTCCCTGGGCTTGTTGTGCTGTGGCCCCAGCTTTTTTTTATCCCTCTTGGGTGTGCACTTGTAACTGACTCCGTTGCTACTGTGGTGGTTGCTCTATTTATAAAGCGGGGCGAAAGCCTGTTTCGAGGCAATTTTGTGCTCACTTGCCACTTGGATCTGATAATTTCTGTCAGTACACATCTGTTTTATGCAATTACACACATCAGCCAGTACCACTTTATCTTTAAGAACAGTTCACCTTTAAAAAAGATACTGTGTTAAATATGTGCAATTTGTGCATGCTTGATGCTTCAAAAGATCAGAACCCACACCTAGTCAATTTTGGAGCACTGCATGCCATAATCTCACAGATATTCAAATGCTGCAGGGGCTACACTACACGTGCCAACCAGATTGATGCCTATATTTTGGGATGGTAAACACTTGTTATTTCAAACATGCTTAATAAAACATGCATAAAGAGCCGTGACATCGGGGAATTCAGGAGACTTCGTTGTTGCGAATGCTCCGAGCACCAACCATATCTCTCTTTCTAAGAACCTTCTTCCCTCTCACTAAACTCGGTAATTTGTTAATCCAGTCAGTTGGCCTAGTGGCCTACACGTCCACTTTATCAGTTCTTCAAAAATCCTATGTGGACAACAAGAAGCTAAGATTCCTTCTCTTACATTATCACAAATTTCCAATATGATAGCAACAGTTTCCTATTACTTGGCAAGATTTGGCTACTTGTGCTTGTACAATTTACTTCCTGCGTCCTAACCAGAAGTTTTTTGCATCCTAGTCCATCTGTTCTCTCTGTACAATTGGCCAACAGACGCCCTAAGAAGTTAGCAATCAAACTCAAGGTACAGGTGACGTTACATGCATACATATTGCTCAATGACGACACTACTGGCCTTGACTTTCCAAGTCCACGTGCACTTCAAATGGGATGGATAACATATACTTTTCTCTCTTTTGTGTCACTTTAATGTCTGTTAGCATCTAATTGTTAATGCCGATTAATCGTACGTACAAAAAAGTGACATCTATCAAATAAAATACTTGACTTAGTAAGGTTGTTTCTTTTGTTCAAGCGCGTGTAACACCCACTTAAGTACTCAATAAACCGTGTATTTTGATCTAGGGCAAGTCCATGTTCAATCTGTATCCAACCATATTAAAAGTAAGTTCACCACCCATTAACATAAGTGTAAATGGGGAAAAGTACTTACATAAACATCTTTTTGGTTTGTTAATTTACAATTTATGAATCAAAGTTCATCAGAGACTTACTCGTAGAGTCCATTGCAATTATTTAGCCACGATAAAGATCAAGTGTATAGTTGTGTTTTCTAGCCATCCATAGGGATTGCCTCTCGCACAAGCAAATCCACTATGCAAGGGCTATCCGTGGATTCGAATGATAGTTCTTATCTTAATTTCACACAAAATTGTGCATGTACAAAAGCTAACTGACATGAACAAATAATACAAAAGTTGTACAAAAATATACTTTTTTCTAGAAATGATTTATTTAGAATATAATTGTTGAATAAATAGGGAGAATGTTTGTAATACTACTTACACTATACATTTTCTAGTGTGCAAGTAATCTAACATTGTTTCATACTAAAAGAGGCAAACACTAGTTTAGGTACATAATCTAAAATCAGAGCGTACGATAAATGGAAGAAAGCTGAAGTATATTTTTTCTTATGTTTCTTATTAGTACTTGAAGTTGAGAACATGAGAACCATACCGTACGTCCATACATATAGTGTACTTGCGCTTTATGTTCTTGCAAGAACTATAAGTTAGCCCAGTCAAAGACCTATGAGCTAGAACATATTGATTGAAGAAAAGTCAATAGTATTTGATTCACCAATCTCACGCTAGTGTGAAAGCACGTGTTTTCTAGAACAGGAAGATCAAAGGAAGGTCATGGTAAGAAAGAACAAACGTACAAGACTAAAGACGGAGTAGAAGGGAATAAAAAGAGGAGAAAACTAGTATTTTTATCAAGTAGATGTCATTTCGTGTATGGTTTGCATAGTCACAGATGAGCTAGTTTCATCAGAATATATGTCAATAACTAAATGTAAACCAATTTGTGAAACAATGTGGCGAATCAACTTATAATATATTTAGCTATATTTAACAAATCCAAACAGTTTGTTTCTTAGGAGTTTGTGAATAAATACTGACGGATTCCCATGTATTTTTTGAACAGAACACTGGCCAATAATTATTCATTATGCACGTAAGAATTTGAACAAATCAAATAATCAATACCAAAAGGATATTCTTCATGCATATCCTATACATTCCCGTGGGTAGAGATATATAGCTAGCATGTTGTACTGCCATCATCAGGTTCATTGTATCAACCCATACATCAACATCCAAGTTGCTAAAACAAATTAAATCGAGCGCTCACTCACTAGTCACCGGTCACCACACGCCAGAATGCCCACATGTAATATGGAGCTTTCAGAGGGTGCAAAAGATGCAAAGTCTCCACTGCAAATCGCAATCACTTTAAAAATAGAACAAATATGCCAAATATGCCCCAAGATATTACTTCCATGTACACATGTATATGCATCCAAAATAGAAACACAACAAGAGCTATATATACACCAACACACATGTGTAGACCACCTCATCATCTTGGCCAGCCCTAGCTATCTTGAACAGCAACTCATCAGACCTTCTAAACACACACAAACAAAACGCATCATTATTTTCATATGTATCTAGCTGCTTAGCCAGTATCACAGCTAGCAGAGAGCTACTCACACACAGAGAGAGAGAACACAGAAACCAAAGACAAACAGCAAAGTTAGCCATGGGGATCGAAATCCTGAGCTGCACGCCGGAGCAATCCTCCCAGTACTCCTCCGGCGCGTCCACTGCCACTACGGTGTCCGGTGCCACGCGTCCGCCGACGGCGCCGAGCCAGCTGCCCGTCGCTGTCACCGACGAAGCCGCGGTCACCTCGCGGCCGGTGTCGGCGCAGTCGTCGTCGCGGTTCAAGGGAGTGGTGCCGCAGCCCAACGGACGGTGGGGCGCGCAGATCTACGAGCGCCACGCCCGCGTCTGGCTCGGCACCTTCCCCGACGAAGACGCCGCAGCGCGCGCCTACGACGTGGCCGCGCTCCGGTACCGCGGCCGCGAGGCCGCCACCAACTACCCGTGCGCTGCTGCGGCGGCGGAGCTCGCCTTCCTGGCGGCGCACTCCAAGGCCGAGATCGTCGACATGCTCCGGAAGCACACCTACGCCGACGAGCTCCGGCAGGGCCTGCGCCGCGGGCGCGGCATGGGCGCGCGCGCGCAGCCGACGCCTGCGTGGGCGCGGGAGCCGCTCTTCGAGAAGGCCGTGACCCCGAGCGACGTCGGCAAGCTCAACCGCCTCGTGGTCCCCAAGCAGCACGCCGAGAAGCACTTCCCTCTGAAGCGCTCTCCAGAGACGACCACCACCACCACCGGCAAGGGCGTCCTGCTCAACTTCGAGGACGGCGAGGGCAAGGTGTGGAGGTTCCGGTACTCGTACTGGAACAGCAGCCAGAGCTACGTGCTCACCAAGGGCTGGAGCCGCTTCGTTCGAGAGAAGGGCCTCGGCGCCGGCGACTCCATCGTGTTCTCCTGCTCGGCGTACGGACCGGAGAAGCAGTTCTTCATCGACTGCAAGAAGAGCTCGCAGAAGGCCAGCCGCGGCGCCGCACCGCTGGAGGGGACGGCGAAGGTAGAAGAAGTACGAGTGGTGAGGCTGTTCGGCGTGGACATCGCCGGAGCGAAGAGGGGGCGAGCGGCGGAGCAAGGGCCGCAGGAGTTGTTCAAGAGGCAATGCGTGGCTCACGGCCAGCAATCGCCTGCCCTAGGTGCCTTCGTCCGATAACATAATACATATACCCTCTTCTTGATCTTGATCTTGATCTTGTTGTTCTCAAACAATATATGTTGGTCTGTTGGTGGATTAGAGTAATTCTGTGATTATGTTCCTCAATTTTGCTTAGAACCCAGCCCTCAAATCAGTTTGCAGAATGAATTGTATGTAATTATGTGTACACCATTAGAGGTTCTAGTTAGAGAGATCATAATACTCATAAGATCTTGGGTGTCTATGTGATATCATCCTAGTGCATGACTAAATTCCGTTGATGCATTTCCTGTATGTTTCGATGAAGTTCCTTCACAGCTTGCTATATATATATATATGTTGGGAAGATTGGTTTTGCTACATCATCTGATATTTTATCGGCAAGTATATAAGCAAGGCAGTGGGAAATGTTTGCTAAATCAGCAAGGAACAATTTGGGGAATGGGAGATTACATGGAAAAATATTTGGATTGCTTGTTCCTCTTGGCTTGTGTTACCATATATGATTTGAGTAGCTCACCCACACGGCTAAATTTGAGCATTGCTATCTTCATTTTGGTCATCTATTGATATTTCTTGCATTCTTGAGCATTGCTATCTTCATTTTGGTCATCTATTGATATTTCTTGCATTCTTGCTTAAGTGGATCATAAATTGAAGCGTTCGTCTGTCTAAATCTGTATTGGCTATGACTCCAGGATGCTTTAACTAAATCATTAAGAGTGCATTAAGTTCTGCATATCAGTTACTACAAGTTTTATCATCAAGAACAAAATAATCAACGGATTTTTTCTGTATAATGCTCATGATCATATAGTTCCAGGTCTTGCTAGTTTAATTTATAGTCTGCCAATTGTTTGATAAATTTGCATAGTACTTCAATCAAGTGCACATGTTGAAATGATCCGAAGCTAACACACAGCTTATTGGACCTATACTGAAGGCTCACTCATATTTATATTAACTTCTCTCATATTTCAGTTAACTAACCATCTGACTATCAACATATTTTAGTTTGTCAGAATGGTGATTGTTGAATCGAATCGGAGCCCCTATGGTAGTATCACAGTTCGTAGGACCATAAGTATCAGAACCCCTATGATAAGAGTAGTTCTCTAATACTTGTTTTTTTGGGAGAGTGCATAATTAATTACGCAAAATAAGTCTTCACATGGATATTAATTTGAACCTCTATTTGTTGATCAAATCTAGTGTCATGTGCCACTAACATACCACCATGGATGTTCTGAACCATGAGTACTAGCAAAGTGTGAATACATGTCATCCTTAGTACATTAATTGCAGCCAAACTACACCAACTTTGGCTTGCAATATGAAAATATATTATAATGATCATAACATGATAATATTGCAGTTTTACAAATATGGTCGACATATTTATCGGAAAAAACAGTGGTAAAAGTTGTATATAGAAGACTCTGTCCATTTCAATTACGATATGTAGTTCCTATGAGTACAGTCCATTTCAATTACGATATGTAGTTCCTATGAGTACATAAGTAATGTACTAAATTTGTAGACATGCCTCATGTTATAATATGTTCACCTGTGAAAAAATGTGCAAAACATAATCAATGTATACATTACAACAAATGATAAGATCGATGTTGTTGGCCACTTTATTTGTTGTATTGTGTAAAATTGGTCATGCGTCTACACTGTATTTGCAGTTGTGCACAGTCAACCATGTTTTTGCACATGAATAGGATTTAAGTGTATCTTCTTAGACTACAATGTGAAATTCCGAAATCTTGTACAGGTACATATTATGTTATTTCCTATTAAAATATATTATTCGGTCTATTCCGTAATAGGAAGTAGCTGTGCAATTGTCATCATTATTGCTGCAAACAGATGTCTATCTCTAGTTTTCTTTCAACAGTACATGTCCTTTTGTTACCTAAAGATGAGTTCACATCCAGGGTGACAGTTTGAGTTATAATGCAGAGACAATATGGTAGAAATCAATCGTACCCATTAATTGGAAAAATGGTCATGTCATGATTATGGTCCTTCCCCCAGACCCCAACGCGCATATACAAAAATCTAGCAGCAAACGAATGTGCATGAACCCGTGAATGGATTAGGCGTAGTATCAAGGTGGGTTTTTCGGTAAACTAAATACCACCCGACATTACCGGTATCAAGTTATGGTCAATTTGATTGGAAATTATAGTTTGATTTTCGAAGGACAGGACAGGGACCAATTAACAGTACTAATATAGTAACAGCAACATAGTGTACGTCTACTTTAATTTGCTAGCTAGCTAGGCAACTTGCAGCATCGATGCCATGAAAGCAGCCCAACTTGGATGAGCAGAGCTAAGCTAGGTTCATTGCACTCACTAACAGTACCGCAACTCCTCCTGGCTTCTTAATTTCTCATTGATCTTGCTGAGCTACTGTGCATACAACTCGCATCCTACATAGCATCAATAATAGGTCAAGGTATAGTAGCTGGTGACCTATCTCCATGTCACGTGCTAGAGGTTTCAAATTGACAAAGTTAAACGATCATAAATCACAGTCCAGTACTTGCTACTCTCATTGTTTTCACCTTTCGAAACCATTATACCTTCATATTAGGAGAACATTATAGCTTGGTTTTGATCCCCTAATTTCCATTTCTACCAAGAGGAAAAATAGCAGTACTACGAAGGGGAAGCAAGTTAACACAACATAGAACAAGTTATTATCGCTAACTGCGGTCTAAAGTTCCACCATAAGGAAACGACCGCTATAGTTCAAGTAGCTATTTTATATCTTGGCTTATAGCTACAGAAAGTTCCACTGATCTATGTTGCTTGAAAAAAAGGCTCAGACTATATAGATAGATTATTGCCAAACCGGTGTTCTAGTTATCCAATTTAACTTCATGAAAACAGCATGCATACATACATTGCAAGCTTCATCTGTTTTAACAACTCATTTATATTTCTTGGTGTAAAGTACTTGTAGTGTACGATATCTTGTTCTGATTGTGACCACCTCTATCAACAGGCTACAGGTTATACGTATGGCTACCCACAAGATCCAGGAGTGGGCTTTCCTGGTCCCGGAGGCGCAACGTGCGCGTATAAACTCTGGATGCACCCGGCTGGAGGCGGTCGCTTTGGATATTTACTCCCGGGGTACCTGGCGACTGTCTAGAAGAATTCAAGTCGCTTAAGGAGAAAGGCGCTTCAGAGGCTTTTCTAGTTTTGATTATTTAAGTTCCTTGGTTATCTGTTTCTTTGTACTTGATTTGCGAGATGTAAACTCTGAAATACCTTTGCATTTGAACTGGCAATAAATAGCCGTGTGCATCAATCGATGCAGAGGCTGGGACTTCCCCTTTTCTAAAAAAAAGGTGGGGGAGCGAGAGGAGTAGAGTAGCCTCTGGGGTGGTGTGCGAGCCGTGTCGCTTGTGGCAATGGCTCTGAGTTGTAACACTTTTTTTTTCTTCTCTATCTTAATATCAAAGACACGCGATTCGCGCGTGTTCCTTAAAAAAATAATTAAGGAAGCAGTAGAGATTCCGACACACATAAAAGTAAGTAAGATTTGTGTAACTCATGTGGCATGCATATTAGTTATTTTCAGTGATAATATTACAATGTGGTTCTTAAATATCTTCGGCGGTGGTTAACACCAGCTTTCAGTAGCTTAGATAGGACCTTCGCGAGAACAACAATCTAAAACCTTCATAGATATTTTCATGTTATTTGTTCATTTGGTTTATTTATACTTTGTTTATAAAGAATGTCACACTTAAGAGTTACCGTAGTTTGTGTTGCCTTGGAATATATGTCAGGGGAAAGAGAACATCAAAGAGATTAGGATGAAATGCCTCAAAACTTGTATAAGGATATGGGAAATATACAAAAACTTTGTAAGCATCATTTCCACGGAGTAATGGACATGCCTAAAAAAGGTATAGGCGAGTTATTTTACCTACAATTACTAGAGAATAGAGGGTGATTGCCTCCAAGAATCACACAATGGTAGAACTCAGACACAGATTTAGACAGGTTAGGGACCCCAGGAAACGGGTCTTCTGGTAAAGACCCCACTCCGGTTTGTGGTTGAATCTATTTCATATGCTATGAGATGCGATCTGTAGATAGGGTCTCGAGCGTGCTATGGTCATGGTAGACGATGATGGTTGAAGGCTGGAGATTTTGATAAGACTCATTAGGTGCCCTCCGTGTATGCAAAGATGTGGTTCAATGATTATATTGTGCCAAGACGGTTGAATCTAATTAAAAAGATATATTTGGATCTAATTTAAGTCGGTTGTATTCTGATTTTCTAGAAAAGGGTCACCTCAAACGGGTTAACGTGATAAACTATGCCGACGCTTACAATAGCATGTGTCCGGCAAACTTGCCGGACGATTTTATTGGGAACGATGGTGGAGATGCTCTAATGTCCAATGTACACGTAGCAAATTTGTGTGTGGGTCAGCTGCAACCTGTCTCTTTGTGAGGTGTACCGGACGTTCGTATACGACAAGGGCCCTTGCTGACACTAGAGCGGACAGACAATTCAAGTGGGTACTGCAGTCGCAGTCACTGCTGCTGCATCGATCTACTCCTCCTATATGTAGCTAGCTAGGCGTGTGGCCAACCCACTTTTAGTACTGAGACGTTTATTCTTGCTAAATGTAGGCGATCTCCACTTTTAGAATAGTACTTACAAGGCCAATTACAAGGCCAATATGTACTATCCCACACAAAAAAAAGGCCGATATATATGTACTAGCGTGAAACTCTGTGTTTGTGTAGAAAGAGAGAGAGAGATGCTCACATTTTCATCTGTCTTGTTGCGTAGCTTGTCTTGCTTGTCAGCGGTTGAACGACAAGGCCATGAAAACTTCAGGTCGAGTCAGCGGAAACGCAGTCAGACGTCAATGGTCAATGGTAGCTCCACAGACGACTTGTAATATATATGTGCGTCAAGTCCTTCAATCATGTCTTGTGTCTCTTAGCAGTGCCATGGGCATCAGGGTACGCGTACACATCGACATGAGACCTTTTTTTTGTTTTTGGCAAGCAAGATTGTATCCACAGACGACTTTTTTGCTTAATGAAAAAAGACATTTTTGTGCATTAAGTGAAAAGAGAGAAAAATATCTTGTGAAAAATGAGCATTTCTGTATCTTGGAATAAATTTTAAATTTGTCACAAAGTGAGGTTTACAGAATTACGTCTACTAACACTTTTTTCAAATAGGATGCACAAATTTGTGCATTTTGCAGGGGAAATAAAGAGCTCACATCTATGCGTGTTTACTACACTTTGGCTGGAATCTTGCCCTTTTACATAGATCACAAACATGTACATTTTAGTTTCAAAGACAAACATGTGTAGTTTTTGCACTGTTCTAGTACTAATATTTTTAATATTCAACATCCATGTTTTATTTTCTAACAAAAATGTGAAATGTGTAGTTTCACATAATTGCCAATAGATGTATATACCAGCATTTGACAAAAATCTGCAATAGACCTATGAGACCTCTTATATACGAAAATGACATAGATTCAAGCAGCAGGCCATCTACGACTAGTTGCTCTTGTTAATCGCCGAACGCTGTTTGACCACGATTCGGCACATATATATTCACGGTGTGTGACTTGCTAGAACTTGGAACTGTGCTAGTTCTAGATCTAGGCATGGATTTGTACCTCAAGAAGCGTTCAAATGGAGAAGTATGTGCACTAGTAAAAATGTGTAACAAGTTGTAAAAACTCGAACATAATGCCAAAACAAAAACATGAACAGAAAGTTACACGTAGTTGCTATATTTTTGCGAAAAAATGATTTTTTTTACATATACAAGCTTGTATATATTTTGCCCATTGGTAGTAATCTTATTTTAATATACCTTAACTGTGATTTCTTTTAAGAAAATTGGAAATGTACAACTGCACATAATTTCTAGGAACTGTATATATATGCAGTGTGTGCCAAAAAAAAATGTACGCACTAAACGTGCAGTAGATCTTACGTACGATAAAGACATGTCTTCAAGCTAACCAGCACACCTTCTACGACCGGTTTCTATTGTTCATCGCCAAACCCGGCCCGACCACGACCTGGTGCATGTAAATCATAGACACGATATGTGTGAATTGGAAGAAATTTGTATCGTATTAGGTCTGGATCCATGCATGAATTTTCTGTCTCAAGAAGCATTCAAAATGGATGGATAGTGGATGGACCGACTTGTTTTCAGAATGGGAGCAACTTTGTGGTTTTCCAAGGGAAAACTTCTTTTCCCTGGTTTGGACCGGCAGCACACAGTTTCGGACCCAACAAGTTGCCGGCTCAAGTTCCCATCGACCTCCAACCAGCCTCAGTGCAACTTGCAACCTGTTGAGATCAAAAGGACAGCCCCCTTGTCCCCTACCTGGCCGTAGCTATTCGACCACCTTTGAGATGGATGTGTATGGTTCAAAGAATTAATGGAGCTCGCCACTTGTGCTTACATTACTATGCTACACGTACGTAGGTTCCTGTGGTGATCATATGTAGGTTCAAAGAACCTGCTACATGTGGTGGCATCATGCAGGCCAATTCTGTGGATGGTGTCGCCGATGTGTGCATATATAGATAAGCATTGTACGTTTCGTCCTTTTTATTTTTAATATTAACCTGATATGATATCTCTGCTGCAACATGGATATATATTCTGCAGCGGTAGCTCATCCATTGGTTGGTTGGTACATGCATGCAAGAACGCATGCTACCTGCAGACCCGGTATTAATTGGTTTTGGTCAAGTTCATCGAATCCATTCGGAGCATATGGGAAGTAGACTTTGACAGGAATTTCCATGACCGGGCTTTCTAGTTAACTTGTGGCGACCTAGATGCTTCCCATTGCGCATGCATTTTTCCATTAAGTATGTATTTAGCAACACCAGTAATAAAAGGTGTAACCAACATTATCTAGCTTTGACTAGTAATTTGTAAAACCTCTTATATTTAGGAACACAGGAGTAGTTTGTAAGCTAGATGGAAATAGTAGAAAGTACTATACTTGAATTATCGTATAAAACATTGTCATGCTATAATTTTTTTTACCGTAATGTGCTATAAATTTCATAAACTTGGAAGGGCTCCTTTGATTTAAATCACAAATTCATGGGATTTTTGGAGGATATGAATAATCCTAAGGGTTTTTTAATCCAAAAGTTCCATCCACTGAAATCTCGTATTTCAGATACCTTTTTTTCTAGGGTGTGAAACACTCTTCAGTGCAAACACTCTTCAATGCAAACACATGTTGTTTACTAACCCTATAGTATTTAGGAGGACATGATGTTGTAATCGTGCTTTTTTTATATAGCTATGTTTTGTGAATCCCGTGAAACAAAGAGACCCCGGCCAAATGTGCTTGTAGTGCCAGAGTAATTCTTAAGGTAGTAAGACGCTTCAAACCCATGGTTTGATATCATAACCCGGCCCAGGACCACACCCTTAATTTTTACAGAAAATTGAAGAAACATACCGTAGTTTATCACTGCAGTTTGCTTGCTGTCATTTGCAGCCGAAATGTTTTGGCATGTTATCAAATGGGCGGTACTTGAGAAAAAAAAACTACTAGGAGCTATCTAATCGTGTGATATTTTCCACCATCGAAGACTACCCACTTGTCAGGTTTCAAAACCTGCCAACAGATGCAAAATTGCTAACTCCAAATTCAGTTGACCAGTGAAAGCATCAAGTGGGCTTTCGTAATTAGGTGAAAAGGACACACCCCCTTTAATAATTACATGCTAGTTTTTGTAATTAGGTGCTTGATACAAATTAGTAAAAGTATAGACACGCAATTGGACACGTTGGTTCTGTTGCCTGGCTGTTTTGTTTCTTCAAAGCGCATCCAAAAGAAGCCGGGTCGACGAAAACAACAGGATTGTGAGGGCATAAATCACCATGCATCACATGTGCTAATTAAGGACTCGTATAATATCTGCCATTGTTGATCTAATAGGTGCCTGCATTTTCTGGCAAGAGATCTTCTAGAAATTAGGATTGTGCTTTCTTGACCAGCACAATGAAATCTTCTGCACGCACGATGTAGCTGACGATCGACACAGAGCCAACTTAGAAGCCATCGTCAGGGAACGCAGTAACATACTGTAATGGCTCCTTGTACGTTCGAGGTGCATTGCATGCCAACCAAATGGTGATCCAGTAAAACTGCCCAGCGTCTGAATGCAGTAAATTTTTCTTCTTTAGGAACTCTGAATCCGTCAAAGTAACCGCTGAATCTCCATGCGACACAGGCGGAAAAATTATATGCTCCCTCTGTCCAATAAAAGATGTCTCACTTTTGATCAAATTTAGATATATCTATACACTAAGTCGTGTCTAAATACATCCAATTTTTAATCAAATTGAGACACCCTTTATTAGATGGAGGGAGTAGTAGAATGAATTCAGCTAAGTTGGAGCCTACCATGATTCCACGCTCTGTATCCATTCCTGGCCCATGGTGATGTTAGTCAGTCCAAAGGCCAAGTTTCGGCTTTAAGTGATTCCTACGGTAGCGTGCAAAGCCCCTACGGCAGTAATGGGCAAACCCAAATCTTATTTCCTGCTTGTTCTCTATCCCTCTTTCTTCTTTCTAATTCACGAGGCACACCGACACGAGAGAGGTGTGAATCTGGCAATACAACCCTTGGTATTACATCAAAATAAAGCGTATAAATTTAGTCAAAAAATCAACGTCTAATAAGTTTCCCCATAAGCAAAAGAGGAAATCGGTACAAGGCAAGCATAACACAAATAATAATCAATTCATCCATACACTCCCGATGATGAAACAATGCAGGCAAATGGATAGAAGCATAACGAGTACAAGGAGATAGTACAACTGATTTATTTCACAGAGTTGAACCTATTGGCATTATCTCTTCGTCTCCATTTGTGGGGGCTATGCATACATACGCTCTAGTCCACAAGTATCACCCGCTCTCGCGTGAACCGATTTTTAGTAGGGTCTTCACTATTTTTCTAAACCGTTTGTCCGCCCTTAGCCAACATCACAAAGATAGTTTACACGGCAAATAGGACCCCGCTCCTCGAAAATTTCCTATTCCCTCTTAGATAAGAAAAATCCCACCTGTAATGACCTCTAATTCACTCGTTTCTGATTGGTCCAGAGTAGCATGGAACGCATCGCTTCTCAGCCGGACGCGGTGCTAAGATCAGAGGGCGGGAGGCGTTTTTGCCACGGGTCGACCCACCCCAGTTCTCTCCCCTACCCCTGCATTGTTGTCCACCGTCATCAACCTCTCTTTAGCACCTACATCTTCCACGTTGGTGGTGCCTTCCCTGTTCACTAGTCTCTCCTACGACAATTTTGAGTTGTGCGGTCTCTAGAGTGAGAAATATGCCAACAAGACCTGCGATTTATATGGAACTTTTTTTATTTTTCATAATGTATATTGTGTGCAAATTTGTTATTTTATTGATAAATTCTTTGATATACTATACTAGCGACTAGTTTTCGTGTATAGTTAGCAACTTTAACATTGTAAAATTGTTATTATTATATATATATAATTTTCTCACAAATTAAAACATGTATCATTATTATTGGCTCATTGCATTCACTTCTAGTGTTGTTTTGTTTTCACCCTTTTGTATTATTTACTTTAGATATTAAGAAAACATTTTATTATAGTGGCTTTCACAATAAATCCAAGCAAGCCAATATTTTCACATTATGTCTTCAGTGAACTTAATCCCTTGAATTATTTAATTTGCTTGTATGTTTAATTCCCATAGTATCCGGAATCTCTTTGGAACTTTGTAGAGTGTTTTTACATCATATGATATTAGCACACTATAGTACAAGACTACGACGTTTAGGTGTAACTGGATAGTGATTCTAAAACGTATAAAGTATCAACTCGAATTTTGTCCTGAAATCCAGTATCCTTAAATACCCACTGAACCTCGTAGGTTGTTCTTAAGGCATATGAAATTAGCAAATACTTTGCATTGGGGTACAGAACTATGAAATTTAGGTGTGACTAAATACATAATTCTAAAACATATGAAGTGTCAACTAGTGTCTATCGAAAAATGTACAAAGTGTCAACTATTAGTCTATCCTCAAATCCTCTCTTCTAATCTTTCTTCTGTTGGATGTGTTCCTTTTGTATTATTTACTTTAGTGATTAAGAAAATCTTTTGTTACAGTTAACCACACATTGCCATATGCCTAAAACTATGTACACATTTCAATCTTACCGGTGACTTGGCCTCTCTCCAACTCGCTTGAACCTGACCTATTTTTGATTTCTCATGAGACTCTCATTGTTTTGAGTTTATTTTCTTCTTTGATGTGTTGTTACACTCTGCATGTTTGAACCAGCCTACGCGATTTCATATAAGTTTTGAATTTAGATTCTTTTCATGTGCAAACAATTGCTTAATTTTCTCTGTCAAAATCAACATGGAAAGTAACAATGGTTACATTCGATGCGGCATGAGCCTGCAGACCATCGATCCAGCTTATTGCCAGCACCATGGCTAAATTGCTCCATCTGCCCATACAACGTCACCAATGGTCGTTTCTTGAAAGTACTTCACCCTTGTCAAATTCCAGCTTTTCCACTCCAGGTCAATGCTCCTTGCCTCATAATAAAAATCCGTGTCCAAGAAGGGTGGTGCTCAGGCTTCAAGCCCGGTTAGCCCTCAAGCAATGGTCTTGATGCAGATCTTTGATGTGGAGATAGCTGTTTCTGCTACTCTCTGAACACCTTCCAGCAAGTAGCTATGTTTCATGCATGGTTGCTAGGGGCCTTGTGGAAGTAGACATCCTGACCTCGCGGGAGATGACCATCCTAACCTCAAGATCCTTGATCTTGCGCGGAACATCGAACCTGCTCATTGTCAGTAAACGGCTTCGGTGGACAAAATGGCGCATCAGTGAAGTCTGCTCGACACAGCAGAGAAGTACCGGAAGAAAGGGTCTTCTTTCACCAGACTCTGGAGATCATCGAACGACCGTAAACCCTCACGTGGTTGGTGCAATGAGTGGCCTCAAGTCATGCATGCAAAAGCACAACCTCAAGTCCAACCTTAAGTTGTGGACTCGAGAGTCGACGGCCGCAAGCTGCAGCTGCGTCAAGCATTGAGGCAGAACATATAGCATGCATGGCCATAGCCAGACGCTATCCTCTATGGCTGAACATAGAACGACCTTGCCTCTCTGAACTGGAAGAAGGATCTTTCCATCACTGGCTGTACCTAATTATATTCATGTGCTGATAGCCCTTATAGCTCGAGTAGAAAATTCACGACGTCCATTTAATCTGATGTAATAGTTGTACTGTAGTAATAATATTCAGTCAATGCATTACTTGATCAAGTCTATAGCTTCTTCCTTAATGGCTACCTGGTTCCATTTCTGATGTTAAAATGTGACATCGAGGAATTAGGCCCCGTACCCCTTCGCGTACGACACAGAGCTCTCAGGCGATTAGATCTCGCTGCCTCCTGCCGTCGCGGCTGCTGATCTGCCCTGCCTCTGTGGCCTTCGGGCCATGGAGGTGTGGTGGATCACGGCCCTCGTCGGTGGGAGGGCTTCGCCCCCTGTTTTTGAGGGGCCCGTTCTCAATTTTTAGGGTTAAGTTTTTTAGGGCGGCGCTCAGGTGGTGGTGGGTGCTCCCTCACTTCAACCCCATCTCGGCGGCAACATCGAGAAACTTGTGGAAGTGGTGTGGTCTTCGAGGATTTCGTCTGGCTGTGGAGATCTTCGGATCTTCAAGGAGTTTCATCGGCAGTTCAACCTTCTTCTTCGTCTCCGGGACAGATGCGGTCTTCTCGACCCGTTCGGCGACTTCCCGTCCGCTACCAACAACGTCAGGCCGACTCAGGGAGTAGCGGCGGTGGCGCACCTTCGACACGGTTTACAGGTTGAAGATGAAGGGATGCTCAAGGATTTCGTTATAATTTTCGTTTTTCTTAAGGTGATTTTTATTGTTCGTTGTTTCTTTTAATGTCAGTGTCCTATCCGCAAAAAAAATATGACATCGAGAAGTTGAAGAAATATACGTGTGCGTGTGTCGGTAGTACTCCACCCAACGTGAAACAGTTTAACATGAACATGTAATAATTTGGAAGTATAAAAAGACATGTTTTTGTTCATCATTTGCATTTAGTAAAAACTAAATTTCATTATTTTGCTAAATACATGGCAGGATATTTGCTACCGTAGCAACGCACGGGTATTTTCCTATCATCATATATCTTGGCTTCCCTCTTTAATAAACTCCTACGCACGAGTAATGCAATTTGCTTGTTTTCATTTGCGAACAAACCATATTTAGGAACGTTCTCAAATGCTCACGGACATAATTGAGAGAAATAAAAGCTATATATTTATGCAAGTTTGTCATCCCTATATTTTTGTGTTGCGTCTCCTTTCTAAAACTGAATAAAACCTAGAAGTATATCTGGAAGCTTCTCTTGACCAAGCCAAGAAAGATTTTAAGTAGTAATCCAATAGCTCAGTTTGGACCTGACTAGACTAAGAAAAAGCTACAGATGAATCAGCTTAATTTGTTTTTGCCGGGTGTAATCACCTTGGCTATTTCTCATGAAGAACTTATACCTCATAAAGAAGACTTCAGGTGTAATCACCTTAGCTATTTCTCATATAGAAGACTTCAGCTGTCAAGGATTGTACCCTGATGATTCATGGTTCACACTTAACTGACAGCAATTAGGTGCTGAGTTCTCGATCAAACAACACTAGAGAAGACAAAAGAGAGAAATAAGATAAGGGAGAAGAAACCAACTATACAAGCTACACCACAATGACTCTCCACCTTACGAATCATCATTATTTTCCTTAATACAATTGCGGAAAATTCCAACCATAACAACCAAGTGTGAAGATGAAATGAGTTAGACAACAGAGGCACAAAATGATGATAAGACAGCATAACAATAAAGCTGCCTCCGCCGTCACAATACGGGCTACTATCAGAGTGTACAGATGTGTAAATCAAACAATATACAGTTTGTGGTGCCCGCTGTGCACGAGCCGAGAGAGTGTTCTTCTCGGCGGGCATGTAACATCAGCCCTCCTCGCCGAACTCCTTGGTGAACTTCTCGTGCACCTCCAGGTCCTTCTTGCCGACGGTCGGTCTCTGCCTTGCGAGGACCTTCTCAAAATCGGTCTTTGAGATCGGGGGAGGGAGGATCTGCAGGAGCAGCCAGGAAATACACCTTGGTGAACACAGAAATCTCAGAAAACTAATTTGGAGGAAATGACATCTTATCTTAGCTTATCTTACCTGCGCGGCAAGGCCTTGGGACGCAAGCTCCTGCATCGTGGTCTGCACGGCGCCTGGCTGCTTCGATCCACAGGGCATCCACATACCGCCGTCCGTCTTGAAGAAGTACATGGCGTCCTGCGTCTTGCGCACAGGCTCAAACAGCACATCCTTCACCTGTGTTAACAACAAATACAAAGAATCAGACACATGTCACAACTTACAGACATGTGTGAGGGTCATGCGAAAATAGTTTCTTACGCAAACCGCGATGTCAGAACCCGAAAACCCGTCTGTCCGGCGACCCAAGACCTCAAAATCACTCTCCGATAAGCTGTGCGGTGTCTCCCCAAGATGGACCTGAATGAATTCAAGTTCCCAGCTTTAAGCAAAGGATCAAGACAGCTTTGCTGAATAGAACAACTTCTATGTTGCGTTTGCCCAAATGGTTTCTCAAATACCTTAAACATATGCTGCCTTGCCTTTGGGTCAGGTAGCGGAATGTAGATACGTTTGTCAAACCGTCGCCGCACAGCCTGAAGTAATGAATATATGTTTAGTGCCAAACAGTTCAAGCAACTCCGAAAGTATCTTTATAAATTGCAAATGGCACAATGGTGTATTTGAATAGTTCTTGGAAACCTGGTCGAGAGCATATGGAGTATTCGTAGCAGCAAGAACAAGAACTTTATCATCGTTGTGGCCAACACCCTGGGCAGTTACAGGAAAACAAAGCAAAGGTATTAGGAAAAACAGTTTGGGAGAGGAATCTATACTACTGTTTTTGGTACCAGATATAGTGTGCAATGTTGTTATTAGCTGTAGTCGGTCCAGTATTTGCCAAAACTGTGCCCTAAGGAAACCGTGGGGGCAAGTGACCAAAATCAATGGAAAAAATGCTTTTTTTTACTTAACATGCAAAACAGTACTGGCAAAGTAAAAAACTATAGGCTTCACTACTAACTCCATAATCTGGATGCAGAATGTGTCTGGATGTCATGTCTCCCTGTATGAACTACTGGAACCATTTCCATCCTAATTACTCCCTCTGCTCCTAATTCTAAGATGTTCAAACTTTTTTGAATCACATGTAATAGTAGATGTGTTTCAGTGTATATGTTCACTCTTTTCAGTCCGTATGTAGTCCACAATGAAATATCTAAAACATCTTATGATTCGAAACAGAGGGAGTATAGTACATAAATACCAACTAAGGACTCCCAGTCACCATGCTGTGCCGCAGAATGCTCGCAGCAGAACATGCATACTCAGAAACAGTTCACAACATTATATGCTGCATTAAACTCACCTGCATCTGTACAAGAAGTTCAGTCTTGATTCTCCTAGACGCTTCACTTTCATTGCCTTCTCCACGTGTACCACATAAAGAATCAATTTCATCAATGAAGATAATGGAAGGAGCGTTTTCACGCGCCATTTGGAAGAGGTTGGCAACTAGTTTCTCGCTCTCTCCCATCCATTTTGAAACAAGGTCTGATGAAGATATACTGCAGGTAAATTGAATGCATTAATATGAATAACCTGAAGATTATTGCATTACCATCAGTCAGGAGAAATGGAAACTAATAGGAAACAAACATTAGCAACATACTCCCTCCGTCCATGAAAGGATGTCTCAACTTTATCTAAATTTGTATGTATTTACGCACTAAACCATGTCTAGATACATGCAAATTTAGACAAAGTTGAGACATCCTTTTGTGGACGCAGGGAGTACATGGGCACACTAAGTCCAGAAAAAAAAAGACCATGCAGAATTTTTAGACGTATTTACATATTGTAAACCTACAATGCGCTGTGGCATGAGAAGCCCACACAAATTTGCATGGTACAGTAGCCACTCCATATACCGCTAAATGTTTTCTGGTAAGGCTAGATATATATTATAGTTGTTGCTTGGTTTTAACTATCAATAGCTGTGAACTTAAGCCACTTGTTTGGATGTTAGAGGCATCTTTGGAAGGATATGGGAGTTGAAAAAGATTCAAATTATTTCCCGGTTCTGGCTAAACACAACTCATCTTGTAATGTTTACGAAGTTAGAACTCAAAACAGTTGTTTTACTATTGCAAGTGATGCAGAAGTGTATATGTCCAGTTGATAAAAATAATTTGACTCATCAACTTGTACAGGACTATATGTCATATTATGATGAATCTCACTTTTGCGCACTAACAAATGGAAGCATAATAATTCGATGGTCCACAATATGCTAAAAACAAGGCCACTGCATCATTTTTTTAAATAACTCCATGCATGCATAAAGAGTCCAGATGTATTGTACTCTATGGTCTGCACATGACAAGTCACAAGCGAGGCACAAACCAGGTGTAACAATGACAGAGCTGATATCTTAGGACACCTTGATATTGAGAACTTTCCTATTTTTGCAAAAGATTTATTTTAACAAAAACTCTCTTGCCTGCATCAAATACGATCTTTCATGAAGAGGGGGCATCTGCCTTCACTCTTTTATAATGTAACTATGTAATAACAGGACAATAAAGGAAACATAAAAGCTGGTATGGATAGACAACTGATGTACTGCTGGTGTGTCAAGTTAATAACTTCACTCATTATCCAGACATGTGCACTAAGCAATGCTACTCTTGTCAATATCATCAACCACGTGCAAGTGAATCACCACGAGAAATTCATAGTGGTAACAACGTACTAAAAGCACTAATTGCTGCACATGATAAACTACTACAAAGGGGCATTCCAGAAGCTTTAGCCATACTACAGAATATAAATTGCTGGGCTGTCCTTGTTGGCACATAAAACGAGTTTCTATTTTGGGAAGTCTGCATAAATCACGACAAAGTCAATTATCAACACGAGGGAAGATAAGACACGATAGGTGACAACGAGAAAATAGAACAAGAACAAGCAATCATGTCATCATCATTAAACAGAGGTCCCAATGTAGGAAAAGTAATTATACAAACATAAAAGACATCAGACCAAGGATCGTTTCAGGATGAAATCAGCAACAATAAAAGATACTCTATAGGTGAAATTTATGATAACGACCTGAAGAATGTTGAATCTGCCTCGGTTGCAACAGCTTTAGCCAAATAAGATTTTCCCGTTCCTGGTGGGCCATATAGAAGAAAAGCCCTCCATGGCTTCCGCTTGCCTAAGCAAAAGCACAGTCCATTAGTTACATTTCAGCAGTTATCTAAAGAAAAGCACTCGCAAGTATACAGTAGTCAAGGGCATAAAATCCAAGAACAGACACCAGATGTGAACAGTGTCTGGGATTTCAAATTTAATTACTTCTCAGCAGGTATCCTTACAATTTCCACATTCTAGGATGAATTTTTAAAATGCATCTCACTCTTTCTCTACGGCTCGGACTTAATGATAAGTGGATGAGGGAAACATAACATCTTCCATTTCCATAAGTTTGTTTAGAATTGAACAAAAGCATCCCACGAGTAGTTTGTCTTGTTTCAGTCCGTACAAGAAGATACTTTCAAGGTTAACCAAGAAGGGACGGGCCTATCTATTGGTGGTACTAGGTTCCGCGGGAGGGGCAGGATTTCGGCATCACATTAACATAGAACGCTAGACGAACATGGGAAACAAATGATTACAGATTCAAGCTAACTTTCGCCATATTGAACAATTGAAGTGCCATACCAAAAAATTCAAATTGTGATCTACAATCTGCTATATCTTTCACCACCTAGCTTTACTGCAAGAATCCAATGCCTCTATGGTTACAAATGTCTTTTTTTTTCTTCCACTCGATTTGCTAATCACCACTTAATTCACAAGAATTGCAATCTTATCATCCCTTCCTAATCGTTAGAAAAAAGGAATTTGGCTCTACTCCAAACAGTTATCTGGTACAAGAGCAAGGTAGTTGTAAGTTCATCAATATTCTTTGCTGGGACTGAGGGGTCAAAATTTTCCGGAACATAACTCGCTAGACATCCCTAAGCCACACCGAATAATTATTTGTACAACAGAAATATCATCTCTTAGCGATGAAAATTTGGTACATGCGCTCATGTTGCGTTGAAAACTATGGTCATCTACAGACAAAACCTGTATGTGCAGCATGTTGTTGACCTGCGCTCCAGAGTCGCGTAGTAAATTCATTCTGACCCGATCACAAAGATTCAACCGAGAGCCCAAGTGATCCACGACAACTACAATTGCCTCATCCTTGGCAATGAATAAGGTAACTTGCTCCTCAACTTATAAGTTTAGCAAGATTCTTTGCTGGGACTGGGGTGTCAAAACCATCGCTCTTCGACAATCTAGGATAAGTGCTCACGGTGAGTACCCTAGCTATCAGATAGATTCAACCAAGATCAGGATCCATTGAGCCTATCTGATCGACAACAATTGCAATCGCCTCATCCTTTGCAGCAGATGATTATTAACGTAAAATCAGCAGGTAAAATCATCTCATGAACAAGAGGCTCACCTGTGAAGAACTGGGGGAACTTGACGGGCAATATGACGGCCTCCTGCAGGGCCTGTTTGGCGCTCTCTAGCCCGGCGACGTCGTTCCACTTGATGTTGGGCTTCTCGGTGATGATGGCGGAGTTGAGGCCGGCCCTGAGCTTGGACTGCTCCGAGTCCTCCCCGCCGCCGCCCTCGTCCTTGCCGTCCTTGCCCTTGGTCTTGGGCCTGGTGGCGACGGCCGCGTCCCCGCCGTTGGGGGCCCCGGGGGGCCCGCCGCCGCCCTCGTCGAGGACGGCCCGGATCTCCTCGGCGCGGCGGAGGTACTCGGTGAACTTGGCGGTGATGGCCTCCTTGATCTTGGGGTTCTTCTCGTACTTGAGGTGCGTCTTGAAGTACTCGAGCGCGTTCATGTAGAGCGGGAACGCCTTGACGTAGTTGCCGGCATTGTCCTCCTGCACCGCCTGCTTCACGTACTCGATCGCCTGCTCCTTGAAGTTGCTGTACATCGGGGCGGAAAGGCGCCGCCTTTGCGGCGGATTCCGGCGGATCGGCGCGGGAGATCGGCCGGGGCGGGGCGGGGGCGGCGAATTCGGGGAGGGGCGGCGGCGGCGGCGGTTGCTTGGACCTGGGGTTTGACGAGGAAGGAGGTGTGGGGATGAGGGAGGAGGGGAACGGAGCCGGACGCGGTGTGGAGAAGGAAACGAAGACCAGCGAGAAGCGTGTTTCTTTTTCCGATTTTTTTTTCTCTCTCTCTGATTTGGTTAATTGGGAGGAGAAAAGGATTCTGTTATACTCTATTTGGATTTAGGTCCTTCTTTGTTGGTGATATTGCATATATGGGAAGTGGAAATTGCATCTGGATTTTGTTTGGCAAATAGTATGGTGCTAGAACAGGATATGGATATGGATATATATGAATAAGGATATATATATATATATACAGTTATGTCTGGCAAATTTAGCAACTCTAGCTAGTAGCACGATGATCCAACATATAAGGACCAAATAAGTGGTGAAATGGTATCTTATGTCATGCCTAGATTCTATTATGTATTATCTATGTGGCTCATATCAATACCTTGTGCTCCTTATAAGGAAATTTTTTGTACCATGTGTTTGTAGTTACTACATTTTTTATTTCTATCCTAGTACTCCCTATGTATCATAATACGGTATGCCGATACGAAGTATATACAGATGTATATATATGAACTGTAATATGTAGATTCACTCGTTTTGCTTTGTATGCAGTCCATATTGAATTATCCAAAACATTTTATACTATGGTACGGAAGGGAGTATGTACTCTATCCGCTCAGAATTGATTAAAAATATGTGTTCGGGTCACCTTCACTTAGTTTTGGGTTCGACAACATCTATATTATCATGTGTCATGTAATTGTCTGGTTATTTTCTTTTACCTAATAGGTCTATAAATTTTATAAGTTATAATATCACATGTTTGAAACTAGGTAACAATCTGATACGTATTTAAGTTGCATTGAGTCTGTGTCAAATTCGATAACATTCGTATTCACATCGCATTTGATCTCATAAGATGAAAATGACTTGAGAAGAGCACTAATCTGGGTGTTCGCGCTCATGTTTTTTCTATTCGGTTGTTGACTTACTTTAGAGCTTGTTTAAGTTCAGAAATTCCCATGAGATTTGTAGAATGTTGAGGGCAATTCAGCTCTCCACATGAAACAAATATCTTTTTTAGCTTCTCAGTGTTATAGTGTAAGTTTTTCTTCTTCATGTTGTCACTACTTCTTTCTCTTCCAAGCTGGTGCTCTTAAGCGCCAGACAGTCTGAGGAACTCTTGTCGATCTTGAGTTTTCATGCTCCCTTGCAAGGAAAATGCATTCGTGGGTCGAGATCCAGGTAGCTCGTTACCTAAATAATTCGAAACAAAATATTTAGGTGTAGATATGTCCATATCTATCAGTGTACAAAATCTCAATGGAAATTTGGTAATGTTTTAGGCTACACAAATATGACAAATCTGACCAAAATTTCAAGTTTTTCAAAATGTGTTCTGTTCACATATCTAGATCACTCATTTGTCTTTTTTTTCAGTCCAAAAATAAAGTATTCCATATTGAATTTTTGCACAATTGGAGATTATACTATTATCTACATCTAGATTTTTTCTGATTGTTTTGAAACTTTGAATTTTAAACTTTTGAAATATGGAGCTCCATGGAGTTTGGCCTCCATATCGCCACACTCCTCCTTTTACTCCTCCATTGATGATAACATACTACGTTCACTCTCAAGCGTTACGAGGTAATGAGTAGGAGAGTCAAATAGCAGCGAACCACAGATAGACTCACATAAAGAAGAAAATTCACCTTTGAGTAATATAGTTTGGCATATATCACTTGCCGTTGAAGCAGTTGACATGGTGTGATGAATATGAGATGTTCCATGTCAAGAGCATTAATTGAAGACAATAATGTGTGATGTGGTGTGAGAAAAAAGGATGTTCGATATGAAAGTGTCTGATTAGATCATTGGAGCTAATATGAAGTGGTCTAGCTTTGTTTTTTTTTTTGCGAGAAACTGCTGGTGATATTAAAGCAAGACAGTTACACAAAGGTCCACAACAAAAATCAAAATTACATCTGGGTCCTTCTGCAACTCGATGTCGCCGGAGCGGAGGAAGACGTGTCGATGGCGCGCCGCTGCTGCATCTCCTCTCGAGCCTTGGATCGGAAGATGTCCCCTTGCAAACGGGAAGTCTTCGGGCCTCGAACTCCTGGGAGCCTCCACCCTCCTCTGTCGGTAACACCTGCAAGCTTCACCACCAGCGGCTTCAAAATCGTCGACTGGACCCGCCGCTTCAAGATCCAGAAGGGGAAAAGGCGCAATGAGGCGCTTCGCCATGGAACTCCGTCGAGCACCATCGCTGAAGAGGGCAAACACCACCTGCGAAAACAACACCAGCCGCGCCGCCCACCTCAAGACGCCGCCGACTGAAACCCACACAACTCCTACACTATAACCACCCGAGACTCGAGGTTCCCCCATCCTCCCGCCACCGGAGCGGCCGGCTGAGGAAGGGTAACCGACGCTTCGTCGGAGGCGAGGTGGATCTGGTGGGGAGGTCACAAAAATCGCCCTAGCGGAAGGGGAACGGCGGCTAGTATTTTGCATGAGGGTGGGGCAAAAAAACTAGATATCGCAAATATAACATCCCAATGCACACGTATGAATAAAAATTGCTAAAACCAGGATATAAAAGGTTCATAAGTGCCATGGTCTCAATTACATCATCATCATCAAGTTTTTATCTTGGCGAAAATTAATTCGCTCATGTTTTGTGGTTCAGTCACAGCAGACCTTTAGTTGGCACGCCTAGTTTACGAGGCGCAGCTGGACGCCCTCCGGTGTCCCAGTCCCGCCGGTCTCGGCCCGCCGTGTACATCACCGATCATCTTCCCCGGATGCTCGTGGCCGCCGGCGCCGGCCTCTGCCCCTGCCGGTGGCGGTGTCGACGTCCTCCTCTGCCGGCCCGGCGTCACCACCATCTCGTCGATCTCCTTGCCCAGCTCGGCGAACCGCGGGTCTCCGGGCGCGAGGGCGGCGCCGGCCAGCACGGCGGCCCTGGCTGAGCGGTACCTCTCCAGGCCGATGCACGCGCGCGCTCTGCGGAGGAACGCCCTGGGCATGGTGGGGTCGAGCTCGGCGGCCATGGCGGCGTCGGCAGCCGCGGCCGCGAGGTTGCCCGTCACGATGAACGCGCGCGCCCGCTCCGCGTACAGCGCGGCCGTGGGCGGGCCGTCGTGGATCGCCTGCGTGAACAGCAGCGCCGCCGCCGACGCCTGGTTGACGCCCAAGCCGTAGCCGTCGTCGCCGCCGTCGTCCATGGGTTGCTCTCTTGCTAGCTACTGTACCGTATATCTCTCTCCTCGACCTGCATTATGAAGCGGGGATTTCGAACTTTCAAGTACGAGACGAACAGGAAAACAGGATGTCCCGATCGATCCCCGGCACGGTCGTACATAATTTCGCATATACTAATTGTCAACGACATAATTTCGGGTCGTGAACTCGTGATTAGTCTGAATATACTACTAATTGACATAATTTCGGTGGGACCAAAATATACTTTCACCGAATATTCGGTATATGTTCTGACGGAATTCTTCGAAGAAATTTGATCGTATTTGAATTTGAGGAATTTTGAACATGAAAAAACAAATTTCCAAAAAGTATGTACGAATTTTTGTACAAGGTTTTGGATATAGTTACTAATTTTTGTTTTGGATCATAATTTCAGAAAAAGATGTTCTGAAATTTAGGACGAACCAACAAACCAAAATTCCGAAACTCAAAATAAAAATTGAGAAAAAATAAAAATATAATCGCGCTACATTGCAGAGTCGAAAAACCTCACGAACACGAAGCAATGCTTGCTCTCAGCCAATGGGATGTTGAAGGTAACTTGTAGTCACCCTATCCTAGATTTGTGTGCTTTTGTTTCTTAAAGTTAAACTTTGTAAACTTTGACTAAATGTCAAAATATCAACATCTAGTATAAATGTATAATACAGAACATATGCAATATGAAAGTACTTGTATGATTGTTTGATGACCCATAAGTATAGTGGATCGCAACAGTCTTCGAGGGAAGTAAAACCCAAATTTATTGATTCGACACAAGGGTAGCCAAAGAATATTTATAAATCTTAACAGATGAATTGTCAGTCCAGCTGCACCTGTAAATACACTTGCTCGAGACAGATTATCAGTAACAACAGTTTTATAGCAGTGACAGTAGTGAAATAATAGCAGCAATGAAATAAATATAGCAGTAGTGATTATAGTAGACAGCAGGATTAAAATACTGTATGCATAGGGACGGATGAACGGGCGTTGGATAAGATAATTCATATAATAATCAAATCATAGGCATTTACAGATAAATAAGATAAAACATCCAAGTACTAAGTAACCATAGGCATGTGTTCCTATTTAGTCGTGCGTGCTCGCAATGAGAAACTTGCACAACATCTTTTGTCCTACCAGCCCGTTTGCAGCGGGGGCTCAAGGGATACTACTGGTAACTAAGGTACTCCTTTTAATAAAGTACCGGAGCAAAGCATTAACACTCTGTGAACACATGTGATCCTCACATCACCGCCATCCCCTCCGGTTGTCCCAATTATTGTCACTTTGTAGCCTCGGGTTCCGGACAATAATATGTGCATACAACTTGTAGATATGATATAAAACCATGATTATCCTCATGATACAATAACATGTTTAGATCTGAAATCATGGCACTCGGGCCTAGTGACAAGCATTAAGCATAACAAGTTGCAACAATGATGTAAAGTACTAACAACGGATAATAGGCACCATGCCCTAATGATATTACGGCTATTACATGAACGATCTCATCCAATCCCTACCATCCCCCCAAGCATACAGCGGGGGATTACTCACACATGGATGGGGGAAACATGGATGGTTGATGCAGAGGCGTTGGTGATGACGATGGCGACGATCTACTCCAATTCCCCGTCCCGGCGGAGTGCCAGAACGGAGTTTCTGACCCCCCGAAAAAGGGTTCGCGATGGCGGCGGCGCTCTGGAGGTCTTTTGGAAAAAGTGAACAGGCCCCTCTCGTTTTTAGGTCGGAGGGAGTATATAGCCGAGAGGGGGACGCGAGGGCGTGGTCGAAGCGACCACACCATGTGGTGGCGCGGCCAGGAGCCTGCCGCGCCGCCATGTGGTGTGGGCCCCACGTGGCTCGACTCCGTCTCGTCTTCTAGCTCCATGATTCTTCTGGAAAAATAGGGATTTTCGCATATTTTCTGATATTTTTCCCTAAAGTTGAATTTCTGCACAAAAACAAGACATCAGGGCAATTATCTCTACATCTCTACAACTAATAAAAGAGCAAACATTAGTTTTCCTAAAGCCACCCAGCAAAACATACACAGGGCATTCAGAAACGTCCGATCTAACCAACTTGATGAAATCCAAGTGTCTACGTTAATCCAATGGTCTGCCACATGATTAGACGGCTGAGATTCAATGTTTTGCCCCGTCTGCTCCTCCACGCGCAGGTTCTTCCCAGATGTGCTGCAGGCGTCCCGCATCCCCCAAATCTCGGAACAACCGAAATTAGTTCCACAAAACACGCTGTTCACGGCGTCGGACAGACGGTCCAGCCGTGCCGCCAGCTCCTCCGTACGCTTCGCACCGCCGCCTCGCCGTCCTCAGCGTTGGCGCCTTCGCTGTCGAGGACAGACACGAGCTTGCTGACGGCATCGTCCACGGATTCCACCTCGCTGGTATTGGCGCTGGAGACCGCGTTGAAGGCGTCCGCCCACGGGAGGTCGCCCGAGGCCGAGACCACCAAGGGGAAGGCGGCGGAACTGAGCTTGCTGCCGCCGAGGATGGTGGCTGCAGCTGCTCCGGCGAGGGAGGACACGGCGTTGAGGCGAGGTGAGCTTCCGGCCAGCGGCGCGGGGCTGATCGACGAACGGCGGCGAAGGGAGCGGCAGATGAGGCGAAGACGCCCCCGCGCTCGGGCCGTTGCGGTCGGCGCGCGCGCTGGACCGACGACGGGGTCGATGATGCGAGGAGGTGGACCGCGAGGCGGGTGAGGAGGCGGCGGCGGAGGCGGTCGACACGTTGCAGGCGTCGAGGTGCGCGGGCGCGGCGTCCCCGAGCGTGGCCGCGAGGAGGTCCGCCAGCCGCGCGAGCGGGGAGGCTAGCAGGGGCAGCAGGCTCCCGAGGCGCGCGGCGCCGAGCACAACGTCGAACCTGGAGGCCGGCGCCGTATCCTCCTCGACCATTACGGGGCGAGGTGAAGACTGCCACCACTCACGAGTCCGTGCAGGTCGGGTACAACACCGTGCGCGAGGCCAAGCTCACCTGCCCGTCGCTTCCGCACCTGCAGAAGTTCCGGCCAGTGGCCGTCAGCGCCATCCCCCAAGCTAGGCACTTGAATTCAACAGGCTCTTCAAGGATATGGACCTTGTCAACGTCTCCCTAAAATCCACAGGAAAGGGATTTCAAGGTCAGTAACGTCTCATTCTCTACTGAACCGCGTTTGACGACCTCAAGATTGAAGTACGAACATAAAAATGCCATTTGCTTGTAATGCCGCTAACATTAATGTCAGTGCTGGTGGTAAATCGAGTGAGATGGTTGGCATCATCTACATTTCGTGTATTCGGAATTTTATCTTTATTTATTTTTCTCAAGGCTAAGAACATTGACAACTTCAAACATGGACATGGTTCATTTACCTTGATTTAAGTGTGGTGGTTAAGCATATGCACAGCTTGTGACATGCCCATGGTTCATTTACCTTGATTTAGTTGTCTGATGGTTAAGCATATGCACAGCTTGTGACATACCCATGGCTCATTTTCTGATGGCTACTGACAATCTGACATGGATCAGCGCCACTTATGCTTGACAGCTACTGGCACGGCCATGAGTATTTTCTAATTGCCAAGAACATGGGACATCATCAGCAAAGCACCTAATTTCTGCCTAATGTCGATGCACGAAGGAACCGACCTGATGACGCCATGTCCTGACTCCTGAGGCCTAGGCACAGCATGGCAGGAAATCACCTCCAAAGGTATTTAGGTTTACATCAATCTGAATTTACTAATTATTTTGGTTCTATAGTCTGATGGTTGATTGATCAGCGATTATCTTATGAAAATATGAGGATGGGAATAGGCAGAACTCTTATAAAGAAAAATAGAATGCTCCATCCGGTTTCTCCCTGTTACCAGTGCATGGTATAGCAATTGAGGCTACCAAAAGCATGTTGTAAGGCCATGTCGCTTCCACTTTTCCATCACTGTTGGCCTTATCCTTTTCCTTCAGTACTGGAAATTGACCATGTATAATTAGAATGTGTCAAGTCCTGCAAGTTTGTATTCTCATATTAATAGCTTCTATGATTTCTGAGCTTTGTACCAGTCTTTTTTCTTTCTACTCCTCCTTGTTCTTTCAGAGTTATCGCAGTAGAGGATATGGACACATCAAAAAACGAAATAACAATATTTCCAATACCATGGTTTCCACATCTACCGATGAACAAAAAAAAAAATTTGCGAAGAAATTTCCAGTCTATTCATCAACTGTCAAGGCGGTACAAAGAACACCAGAAGCAATAAGAATTACATCTAGATCCGAAGACCACCTAGCGACGACTACAGACACTAGAACGAGCCGAAGGCGCGCAGCTGCCATCACCCCTCCATGATCAGAGCCGGGCGAATCTTGTTGTAGAAGACAGTCGGGAAGTCGTCGTGCTACGGCCCTAGAGGACCAGCGCACCAGCACAGCAACCGCCGCCGATGAAGAGATGCATAGATCAGAAACATCTACCGATGAACAATTGATCACTGTAATTATGAACTAATGCAGCTGCTGCAAGATTTCTTGCTGATTTTAATATCTTCCATTTTGACAACCTCATAAGATTATCAGCCATCTCTCTGTAGGTACTACCGGGAACTAATTTCTGAGTTATTGTTGTTACCCCTTTTAGTTTTCTTCTTATATGCAGTTGTTAATTTCGAGTCAGTACAATAAATCTACTGGCTTTGAGGTTCTATAGTTGAGAAGAATAGAGACTGCTTCTTGGAATAAGTATTTAATAGGGTTTATTTAAGATTGCAGCAATGCTTCTGATGTTGAACGTGGAGTGCAATTAGAACAGCTCTTTTTGTATTGAATTTTGTGATATTTTTCCCATGCACCTCAAACATTGGTTTGGTAAATTCATTTTCCTTGTTTTCTATCCAATCGTCTCTTTAACTCATGCATATTATAAAAATATTTTTTGTTTCATCTTTACATTGACTGCAGGTCGAGTTGATGTGTATTCTTGTCCGACCAATTGAATGATGGTGAGGTGAATACGGAGTTGATTTCCTTGCTTGAGAACAAGCTTATCTATCGAGCTACTCTTTGGGACTTAATATATTAATATTTGTAAAATCAAGGAATGTGCTAGCTCATGATTTCGCAACTATTAGTACTAAAGCTTTGTGTTCTGGTGCGTTGCATGAGCACATTTTGACCTGTGCATGAGGGCCAAATTCTTCTTGTAAAGGTTTCTAATCTGGTTATTTAAACATTATTTTCCATTAAAAACTCAAGCTAACTCCCGTGATCCCTCCCTGCTGGAAAAAGTAACCGGTGATCCCATTCACTAGCGGGCTTGAGAGTTTAACAAATGAATCACAATTTATGACTTTCTAACAATATTTTTTTTTGCCAACTACTCTTCATAAACATGGCGTAGGTTGTGGAGGTGTAATGGCCATCCATGATTTTGTGGCTGCATTGCTTCATTTCTAAGCCTGAACCAGAGTGCCTGTGGTCGCAGATTAACCGAACTAAGAGTAAGTGACACATTATATCAATATACTCTATTATGTTTATACATTGCGTATGTAAAAGGCGTCATTGAACTAATCATTAGACAAGACGTGCGTGCACGTGCAAGGCTACTAGTGCTGAAAACAGCGTTAGTCCTTGTTACTTGCATTCAAAACACACAAATTAGAGGCAAAACAATAGCAAAAATGTTCGGAAAAGTAGATACGTTTTGGATGTATCATTGTTCTCACGATATTTATCTGATGTTGTACATGATTGTATATTTTTGTATATATTTGATCAAACTTTCTTAAATTTGACTTTGACTAGAACTAAAACACAATGCAATTTGAAATACAAGGAGTATTTTTAGAGTTTCCTGTGACAACTAAACTTTTTTGATCAAGGTAGATTAAACCGCCTATACTCGGGACCCACCAAAATAAGAAAACTAAAAAACAGACACTCCGCGCAGGACAATAAAAATGAATCGAAAAGGCAGAACATCAATACTATTGAGGCCAGCGCAAACAAGCACTCAGAACAAGACAAGTGCAAAACATGCACTCACGTAGGACTTAGAAGGCGGTACAAATGTACTCATGGTAGGACATCAAAACACATTAAGGCAGGACATAACATGAATTTGGTCCACATACGTAACATGAATTTGGTCTTGCGGCGGCGGCGGCAGTCGCCCTGGCTGGGTTTGGGATCCATCGACTCAACACCAGTACTAGTACTGAAAGAGACGAAGACTAGTCGACAAGAATACCTATATATTTACCTTGCTTTACTAGCTATATACTCTGTAATTTCTGGCTAGCTTCTCTTATGAGTTTTGTGGTGTTTAGGTGTACAGTGCCTCTACTGAGACGCAGCACGACCAAGAAAGATGATGACTAAAGTATTAGATTAGCCACAATGAGGAGTAACATACGTATTTTACGAGTCTATGTTACTATCTACATAGTGGATAGTACCATATGTGTGGTGTCATGAAGGTCTTATTAATTAGATTGTAGACACATATTGTCTTGAAACATATGATGTTATGATAACATAGCTACTCCATCTGTTCATCTCTTCTTTAATTACATGCAACGGCATCACTTTTATCTATATGTGACAATTATGTTACCACTTATGTTACTCGCACTGTGAGTAATCTTAGCAATTATGCGATTCTACTCTTTTTTCCAATCAACATCAAATAGGAATGGTACATTAATTAATTAGCCTATTAACTAGAAAAGTGAACCATACACCATGCATTGGTCAAACCGTCTCACACCACCGGAAAAAAGGGAGAAAGGAGGGCGACTCCCCGGTTAGGAGCAATTATAGGAGGAGAGAGGGCGTGTGGCTTCCAATTAATTAGACAAATTAATATTTTGGGCCTTATTTCTGGCTAGTTTTGGAACAAATATTTTTCATAAGGGCCATATACACCTAAACAGAGGGATTAGGTATGTAAGTAGTTAAAAATGTGGGATCAATAAATCATGGTGCTGTTCTTAGTTGACTGCTATTCCCAAATTTTGGTCCATGTACCTACAAAAGAAAAGTCAGCTAGAAACCTATAATCTTCAAAGCCTCATGCATGTTTATCGATTGCTAACATATACATGTAAACATACACACATAGTTTTGTTATGCTTGCATTTTACAAACGGAAATGTTGATTAGTTAAATAGGTCATTTTCATTTGCGGTCATATCACCCTCTTGATTGTTCTTCTACTTCCACCAAACATGTTTCAGCTTACCTAGCCTTGTTATTGTTAATGCGGTACTTCGATACACTCTGGAAGCTAAAATGTTTGACCACTTCATGACAAGAAGCAACGGTGGCAACTAGAGTCATCGTTGACAAGGAGCTCTCCTCGTCGACTTACGCCAGCGGAAGCTCTCCTCCTCGACGACTTCAGGACAAGGAGCGACAACGACATGGGCTTGTGGCGACGACAAGACATGTCACCGGGCTCCGGTGTCGATGACATCGATTCGGGGTTGCTACAAAGACGAAGATGACATCGAAGGGGGTTGTGGTGGCAACGACAACATCGACATGGGGATGTGTCAATGATGACCTAGGGATGTGGCGGCGACAACATCGACACAACGGCTGCAATCACCTGCTGCGGCAATCAGTTGCTGCTGATACGTCTCAAACGTATATATAATTTCTTATGTTCCATGCTTATATTATACCAATTGCTACATGTTTTATATACACTTTGCATTGTTTTAAACATTTTCTGGGACTAGATGCCACAGTGCCAGTTCCCTGTTTTCTGCTGTTTTTGGTTTCAGAAAAGCTGTTAAGGAAATATTCTCGGAATTGGACGAATCAAATACCAAAGTCCCTATTTTTCACGGGAGGTTCCAGAACACCGAAGACGAGACGGAGGAGGGGACCGAGCCGCCCTCATGATGTGCCGGCGCGGCCCCACTTCTGGCCGCGCCAGCACATGAGGAGGGGGCCTCGGGCCTCCACCGCCTTCGCCCTTTCGCCCATATATTGCCCCCGATGCAAAAACCCTAAAACAATAAGCCTTTTCCCGAGAAGAGTTCCGCTGCGCCGCCGCCATCGAAGACAAGATTCGGGGGACAGAAGTCTCTGTTCCGGCACCCTGCCGGGACGGGCAATTGCCCCCGGAGTCATCCCCATCAACTCCACCGCCATCTCCATCGCCGTTGCTGACTCCTACGATGAGGAGTGAGTAGTTCTCCCCCGAGGCTGCGGGCTCTACCGGTAGCTATGTGGTTTGTATCTCTCTCCCATGGTATGATCTTTATGTGATCATGAGCGTTGTAATCTAGTTGAATATGTGATGCTACTCTTTATCTATTATGCACTCTAGACGTTACTTTAATATGAACTCCGGGGTTATTCATGGTTGTAAAGGTGACAGTATGTGCACCGTGTGTGATTCCTTTATGACGTTGTGGTGTTTGTTTACTCAGACTTTGGGGTGTGCTCTTGTAGCGCTACACAGTGAATGGTGTTTATCATCCAACATGAGAGTGTTTGAGAGTAGTATTTATTATTCAGCTTTGATGTCATTGTTGAGAATGTCCACTAGTGAAAGTATGATCCCTAGGCCTTGTTTCTAAGCATTGAAACACCGTTTACAACAAGTTCTGCTACATGTTTGCTTGCTGCCATTTTTATTTCAGATTGCAATTACTACTTATAATCATCCATATTACTTGTATTTCACTATCTCTTCGCCGAACTAGTGCACCTATACATCTGACAAGTGTATTGGGTGTGTTGGGGACACAAGAGACTTCTTGTATCTTAATTGCAGGGTTGCTTGAGAGGGATATCTTTGACCTCTACCTCCCTGAGTTCGATAAACCTTGGGTGATTCACTTAAGGGAAACTTGCTAATGTCCTACAAACCTCTGCTCTTGGAGGCCCAACACTGTCTACAAGAATAGAAGCGTGCGTAGACATCAGCTGCCAAGTGGCATTTTCCAGTTGCTAGTGTGAATGTTCGCTACAAAGTGGTGGTGGTGTTTTTCCGAACATTTCGCTATAAAATGTTGGTTTTATGCTATTTCTTACACAATGGAGGATCATGCCAATATCATTTTTTAATTGGCCTGACAAGTGATACCAGGTCCAACTCAGCAAGTTGCCCAAATTTCTGCCACGTCAGCCATGACGAGTGGGTCCCACCTGTTAGTTTGGTCGTCAACATTCGCATTCAACTCCCAATGAGTGCTATATGCGAACAGTGAAACCAAATCTAGTGGGTATCTGTTAGAAAAATGTAAGGTGTGGTTTTCCAAATATTTCGCTACAAATAACAGACCGGCTTATGCATTATGAATGGCAATTTGATTGAGTCATGAAGTGTATCAGATCAAAGATATAATGAGGTAAGGTACGTGCATGTCGAGTTAATATTCGGACCGTCATGAATGGCAATTTGATCGAGTCATTAAGTGTATCAGATCAAAGATATACTGGGGTATGGTAAAGACGATGATCAATTTTCTTGTTTTGTTGTTGTTTTTGTTTTGTTTTGAAGGAAACATGTTATAAAACAAATAAATGAGCAATGCAAATATAAAAGAACGAGTCCTTGTGGACATCTTGTTTGCACTAGAATTTTCTATTTACTTGCACCTAGATAGAAAACCATGTTGTACTATAGTCTAGAAATGTGTGCAAAAAATTAACTTGCGGTCAGTATGTTAGATATATTTTGATATTCATATTGACTATAAGATGTACATTAATATTATTACATCAATGCTAAGAAACCAATAGACATATGCATTGTTTTTAACAAGTTTATTGTGTGTTTTCTTAGATCAAATTTGATTTAAGAAAAATCTATGCAAAGAAGCAAATCCCCTAATATTTTGCAGTAATATCTGTAAACACCACACTTTAGGATAATATTTAAAACTAATGTGTATACTAATATTTGGCTTTACTATTGTTCAATTAATTTTGGTAAGTGTAATTAATAACGATGCATTACCACAGAGCTTGCGTGTACACAAAAGAAAATCCAATTCTTGGAGAACTCAAATTGTCCAGGAAATACTGAAAGAAAAACACTACTTGGGGACTCATAATTGAATACAAAAAAAAATAGAATGACGAATGAAAGAGTAATACATGAAAACAAAACACAGACTAAGATATGGAATGACGAAAAAGAGGCTCATAACTGAAATTAAACACTAACGTAATTGTTTCGTCAGTTGTTGTATGTGTTAGAAACAGCTCGATGAGTCCGCTGTTATGTTCAGACCTTGGGCATGTTACCCAGGTCGGGTCTTGTATGTGTGAAGGGTGTTTAACCCACTGAGTCTGTGTCTCTGTAAAGGGTTTGTAACCCATGAAAGAAAAGTTTTGAAATAATCTGCAGTGAAATGACTCCTGGGTTTTGTTGAGTATATATGTGCGTTTGTTTTGTGTCCCTGTGATTCTGCTTCTGATTGTGCCTTGCGAAGGTTTTATTGCTAATGTAGTTCGGTGCAGACTATCCAGTATTCGCTGTCGACAACTGAAACACTAGCTAGTTTCCGAAGCAATATTTGACAGCAGCATTCAGTTATGGATCTTTCTCTTGGTCTGTGATCCATACTGTAACATAGTCAAGAAGTTTAAGAATGCAAATTTATGTGCTTAACCTGAATGGTACTATGTGCAGCAAAGAACGAAGGCAGTTCTCTTCTGGACAGTATGACTAAAGCTATTGACGAGGTAGACGCGTAGTTGTAGGTTATCAAAATCAGAGTGTGTGACATGTACAGCTACAGCCTACGGTCCAAACTCTGACGGCGATCACGGGCTATGAATAGAGCTTGATATGGAGACTGCCATTCTGATATGGTAACAAGGTTCATGTATTCGTTTGATTTAGAAGACATTGAAATGTCATTCGCTCGTGGAGAATATTACTACTCACCTGGCATTAAATAATTCATGGAGGTATGCACGGTCGAGTAGATCCTCTAGCGGGTGAGATTTGAAAAATGCACCAACCAGTCCTGACCAACATGGACGCTTGTGAGAAACAACAAAATTAAGTGAGATTGCTTAACTCAAAAGCAACAGTAAATTGTACCGTTAATAATCCGGTGATTTGTTTTTCTCCGCTGCCACTTGCGCATACGGGCCTACTCCATTGACTGAACATTAGCATCTGGACATTTTCATGTTGAAGCGATCTGAAAAAAGAGAAGCCATAATATTAGTACAACACTGGAATTCCGTTTCTTGTGCCAGAAAAAACCTGGTTAAGGGAAAACCTTGGTAATAAGACGAAATTTCTCGTGTAAAACCCTGGATAAGAAAAGGGGAGCCAAAGATTATCCCTTGGATGGAGCTGTTCAAGAAAATTACAGCAATTTGCTTCTAGTATTTATTGCCTACCAAAATTCTTATTATATTTTTATTTTAAAAATAAAGCGATAAATATGTTCAATATTATCCGTAAAACAACGTACGCGGAAAACAAATGCACGCTGCTCATTCGGCCCGCATTAAATCTTAATTCACATACTCTAATATTAGACACCCAATTCTGTCATATTAGGGCATCTCCAGCCGCCCCCCCAAACGCCCTCCAGGCCGCTTTTTGGGCCCCCGAAGCCGGTGTTTCTCGTCCAGTCTGAACTTGAACACAACCTGATACTGTGATACTGTCGCACACATTATCCTCAGCTGACCAACAAAATACAAAACATTGACTATGTCTCCATTGTCATCAATCCTGTGAGCATCATGTTCAGGTTGCTCAAGAAAACAGAATGACCTCAGACAAGAAGAAGTGTTGCTTTTAGATGCACCTTGTTCATGCCAATCTGACAAAACGATTGATATACCCACTTCTGCACACACTGAACTTTACTAAGAACTGCTAGAAGTGAATGGTTCACACAAATTAATACTGTTGCAGGTTATACTTTGGCGCAGGCTATAGAAACAAAATAAATTCAGCTTGCGGGTTCTTCCAATTAACTTCACTCACATGACTACTCTTCTAGTTTCTCTCAAGTCAACGAGCTGAAACTGAAAAACAATGGGGATCAGCAGCATATCCATAATCTTTTAACCATGGAGCTCCAGTGCACAAAATCAATAATCAACAACCCACGGCCGCAGACACCGTGGTCATGCATACGCAGCCCTCGAGCATCAATACCGCCACCAAAAATGTACAATCCCGCTACTCCCCCTTTGGCCGCTCCAAAGACATCTACCACATAGTCTCTCTCGCCGGAGAACTAATGAGAGACGAAAACTGAGTAAACAAAATAAGAGAAGAACCTATCTCCACGGCAGCGCTCGTGGCCTCCGTCCCCGTGAGCCACCACTCTCTTGGCGTCCGACGAGGGATCCCTGCAGACATCTCCGCCATGGCCCATGGCTTTCGCCTCCTCTCACAAGTGAATCGATGCGCAGAGCGGCGGATTGAGAACATGAAATGAAAATTAAAAAAAACTCAAAAGGATTCGTTGACTTAGCCGCATGGCAAAAATTGGAGAAATGAGAGAGAGTGCGCGAGATTGGCGAGACAGAGCGGACGGTAATAAAAGTGTATGTTTTCCAATTAAAACTGTAAGTAAACCATTTTGTTCATGTCAACACTGAACTTATCCTCGTTTACTTCAAGAGAGGGGGTGGCGCACCACAAGCTCGAATAAGGGCTACCGGAAACACGATACGCAAGAAAGTACAACCGACATTTTTTTTGGCCCGGCAACGTGCTAGCCCGGTATTTATCGTGTCTCGACGCATGTACGGCCTGAACCTGCAGCCGCCTCGGCGCAAGACATCCTCCTCCCCAACCACTCGTCATCGTGGTCAAACGCCTTGCGTCATCCTTCACGTGATCTGTCATGTGTCATCCTTAGAGTTTTACTATTATTTCTTTCAGTTACAAAGAGTTCGCTATTTAAAATTAGGAACTTCAGAGCATGAAGCTGCCACAACAGATCAAATACCCGTAGTCTATTACACATCGATCTCTCACATGATAACAAAAAAATAGTTCTTTTGCATACCCATGCACATCACCACCACAGAACACATATGACATGAGGCAAGATAGGTGCACTGTTGGTGAAACGTGCAGAAGAGGATAGATAGATCATACTAGATGCGTATATAGGTATTCTACTAGTCGTCCCTTGGAACACCACTACTGTTGTTGAGTCGATGAACTCCAAACCCCGCCAAGGTGACGGCCGCCGCCGCGAGACCGACACCACCAACACGGGCCACCAGTCTCTGCCTCATGTAATGCTTCACCAACACTCTTCCAAAGACCAAGAGCAGGCAGATCAAAGGAACAAAGGAACGTTGATTAGGTTAGATCAGATGGATGCATAATTACGCACATATAGATCAATCACACAACAATCGAGACGATGTTCAGCGCCGTAATTAAGCAGGTAGGTACGTACCGGCAAAAGCCATCCAGCTCGGCTTTGGAGAGGGTACGGTTCCTGCCGGCCGCCTGCGTGCATCCATCCATGGACGGCGGAGTTTGTTGCTTAGATTTGATCGGTAGAGATCGGAGAGGGAGAGGGGAGAGAGAGACGAAGGAGTGAGTTACCGGCCGAGGCAGCATCGGTTCGGCGGCGTCGACTGCCCGTTTGACCATCATGTCGCGCAGCGCTTCCATTGATCACCACCGGCCGCGTAGGGTTCCGTTCTTCCCTGTAGATCGATCTCTCCTCTCGCGTTGAATCCAATCCAATCCAATCCAATCCAATCGAATCGCGCCTGTTTTTTGTTTGTGGAGAGTGGAGACGGACCTGTTTATTTGTTCGATTGAGGCACCAAAGAGCTTCTCACCTCTCGTGGGCAGGCAAGCTTCCTGGGCTTGGGCTCCTTCCGCTCCTCTCCTTCACAGGTTTCCTGTACTCCCTCCAATCCATAAAAAAAAAATCGTCCATTTTATGCTAAGCTAGTATAAATTTTTTAGCTAAAAAAAAAGAAGCTAGTGCACTAGATGATAATTTTCCTCGGAAACAATGTAGAGAAAGCCATTTGCTATGCATGTTGTCCAAACATTAAAAGCATGTCCACCGGTGCGCCAAACGACTCCCCGTTCCAATAGATCGCCACGGCACTTAAAAAATAATCGACTAGAAGGCTTCCAATCTACTAAAATTGAGATATCTCACTTTCACCATCACGACCCGCCGCCGCCACCACGCCACTCGTGCCTTGGCCCTGCTGGTCCGCACCAGCCGCGCACCACCGAGTTTCGGCAAGCCACGCGTTGCTCATGGCACGACGCTGACTCCAGCAGGCGCCGTGGTTGCCTCCGCCCGAGCTCCCAATCTACACGGAGCAGGTTCCTAGAGCGTTGAATCTGTTAATCCACCGCAGCTGCGCGGCACGTTGGTGTGCCCTCATCTGTCGGACCAAGCCGCTGCATCCCCTACTCGCGCAGGTTGACTCCTTCGGGTATGCGGCCTTTCGGTGCATCCCTCTAGTTGTGGATTAGACAAAGATGGACTAAGGTGGAAGATGCGAATGACATGTGGGCCCTGTTTGTCATTGAGAGCACCAAATCATTCAGTTTATTAAATTATTTATTTCCAACTGTAAAATAGGTCTAGGGTCTGGGATAGACCGGGATCCATTAGTTCGGGGTACCAATTTTCGGGATTTTAAAGTTCAGAGTTTGATTTAGCTTTCATCCACAAGTTTAAGGTTTGTTTAGGATTTTTCCTGACTTGCAGTAATTTGAAATTGTAGAGGCATATTTTTTGTTTACCACGGGGCCATCACCAGAGTTTTAGATTTTGGTAAGTTAATAAGAAAAGGTTTAGTTTGAGGTGGTTTCCAATTGTGAGTTTGCGAAAAGAGAAAAAAGTTCCATTTTGGGGGCATCGAACGTTGGTTGGTGGAAGCGAGACGGGCCCTCGAGAAGTAGAAGGAACGACCTCGTACGGCTTTTCAGGCCTTTTTTAGCAAAAAGGCGCATGTACTAATGGCGGAGTGGTGGTCCAGCGTCCGCCGCCGCCTCCACCTCCACCTCCGGGGATCAGCGCCACCGCCCACCTGCGCTCCATCTACCGCCGCTTGTGGCGGCTCATTCCAACCTCAGTCCTTCGGATCGCAGGTGCAATATCCACCAGAAAGGACTGATTTCGCCGTTGCCTGCGTAGGCTGCTCGCAGTGTACCGTCGGCGGCGCCGATCTTATGCGGGATGATCCCGGCCATGTGCAGCTCCAATGGAATCTCACCCTAGTATTCCACTAGGTTCGTTCAGCGACCAACCTAGCTTGCCATGGAATTTCCAGCATGTCAGAGATTCGCACAAACCGGAGCACCCCTTGTTTGCATGCATACCAACCAGAACCAGGTTCGGGTTGTCTTCTCCCAAGCAACGATGCACACTGGACTATTAATTTGTGTGTTGCAAGTAGGATTCAGTTTTATCACAGGTGCTAGTTAGAGTGCCGGCTGCAGGAATTGGAACCTTTCTGCCCGATTAGCCCAATGAAGGCACATAACTTTAGCCGGATTTATTTCAGGTGCTAATTAGTGTGTGAGGCGAGGAACTCCGATTGAGGACCATGGATGCTGCTCGACGGAACTCCAGTCACGCCAGTTGCAGCCGACTTCAACCTCAAGAAACTTCCCCCACCTCAAGAGACCGGCGCATATGTTCTGACAGGTCAGCACAAATTTTTCACCAAACTGTTTTCTGTCGAGCCCTTCCTATTTTAACCTTAGTCTTATAGGAGTATATGATGTATCTCTAGGAAAACAGCTAGTACAGAGAAGATACAACTCGACGCAACACGGCCAGTACAAAATGGCATACTAATGAGTAATGGTTGTATACTAGCATGGAAAAACAATTTATTGAAAAGAATGCGAAATGCAAAGGATTTTTTTTTTGTCACAAAATAAAAATGGATGGTGCTGTAATTGAATGAAGGATGATGATAAAGTATTGATGTCAAAGTTATCTGGGACCCAATACAAATCATACAACATAAATGGTGAAACTTATTACAGTAGAGAGCACCAAACCGACATGCTTGAAAGTAAACTCATTTGTATCACAAGTACACATTAAAAGGATAAGCATATTGCAAGCACTTCACCACATTCAGTAGACAGGTCCATAATAGCAGTGTCAGTCTGGTATTTCCATGTAGCAAGTAGACAGTAAACATGGCAAGGGAGCAAAAGACAGGCCAGTTGTGGAAGCAACGGCTACCTTTAAACGCCAAAATGCCTGACTCTCAAAGCAAACCAGTGTCCTGTCCCGAGGAAGATTGATCCAAGCTTATAAGCATAGTTGCTCTAGACAAACAACGACATCATCAGGGATCTGTCAGCCGAGGCCCCACTGGCATCCACCCACTCTATATTGAAAACCTCATTTTCCATCGGCGACAACAACCGTGAGCCCAGACACTGTTTGCTTTCTCGGCCTCGTTTCTGCAAACCAGCCAACGAAAGTAACCAATATGAAAATTGGAAAACCATACTAGTAGAATCAGCAGGGAAGATAGTCTAAAGGCAGGAGCATTTTCTACATTCCCAAATATTCCAAACTAAAACAACATCTCCAATGGCCATCAGGTTTATTTATAGCATCTCCAGTAAATTTTAGAATGCAACGGTGCAAACCATTAAAAGAAACTAGATAGATACCCCGCGCGTTGCAGCAGACATCTCTTTAAAACATAATAAACGCATAAATCTTGAAGCAAACTATATAAATATGCATGCAAAAACTTTCACTTGATTGGCAAACTAATACCAGTGTTCCCGTAACACGTGATTTAATTTGGTAATTACATTGAGGAATCATGTGGTCTTATCATTGGAACCACAAAATAAAAAGGATGGTGTGGATTATTTAATGGCTAAAGGAAAAAATGATGTGGATACTTGCATGTAGAGATGGACAATAAGTAATATTGTTTTTGTGAGATGATGGGGATAATTAGTTGGCTAAGAGAAGAAGTGATGAGATAGCTTGCAAAATAAAACGGATGACGTAGATAATTTAATGGCTAAAGGAAAAGATGATGTGGATACTTGCATGTAGAGATGGACAATAAGTAATAAATTTTTTGTAGGATGATGTGGACAATTGGTTGGCTAAAAGAAGAAATGGTGTGGATAGCTTGCATGTTGAGATAGATTCATTTATTGTAAGTTAGTGGGGTTTTTCTTTATAAGAAGTATAGATAGATAGATTATAGATAGAAAGCCTGGATATTCAGTGTGCACTAACCACACCCCACAGATAGAATTTCCCCTCTTGCATTCCCCACTCGGCTGTAAAAACACTACATCCAACTACTTTTAAATCTCTAATCATGTCAATATGTTTATTTACCTCGAGAGTATTACTTCCAAACTTCACCCTGTTTTTACTACCGGAGTAGCTATATCACTAAGAGAAACATTGGAAGGATTTAAGACTGCTGGAATGATTAAATCACACGGGACATCCTCTGGGTTCTTGCGCTTCAGCCTATCAACAACCTTATCCATCGAGTTGCCTTCCGCAACAGTCCTAGCCCTCTTTCTTTTATTCTCAGTCACCACCAAAAGTATTAGATTCCGATCGGCCTGATCAGTAGCCTCACTGACAGCTTCCATATCCTGATCTTCTAAACCTACTATTCCTTCCTTCTCCTGGCCATCTAAACCTGCCAGTTCGTCCATCTTCTGATCAAAACTTCCCTTCTTCATCAGAGGGTCCAGACAAGTTTTGCTAGCGAAATCCTGTAGGGTATCAATGTTATACATAACTTGTTTCTCATCATCATCATGTTGCAGGCCATCACCATCAACTTGTACTGCACCATAAAAAATGTCACATAGGTGTGTGAAGAGGGAGTAAACATTAATCAACACCAGTAATTAACTAAAGATCCAACAATTGAGCAAAATAAGAAGCACAATACTTGATTACCAGAATGTTCAGTAGGAATGGCAATGTGCGGCACTGTCGCTGATAACTTTGTATCAGTAATTGGCGCCGCAGGGCTCTCAAAATTCTCTGCAGGTTCAGTTCCCATATCAACCTCTTCGCCCACGCTAAGAAACAAGAGCTTGGGACGTCTTGGGTGGTTTTTTGCTGCTTCTTTCCACTTGTGTTTTGTTTCATCGCTGATTCCATCATGGAGGGCAATCTCCTTAATACGTCGCAGTGACTGGATTGCCGTGCCACAAAAGCCATTTAGATCCTTACACAACAGTCGGAGTGACTCGAGGAGCGGCAGAGCTCCCTCTTGGACTTCCAGCTCAGTCATGACTTCCACCACGATTAATAGGTGTCGCAGACTTGCGAGTGCACCTTTTACGATGATGAGCTTGTCCAGATGAGATGCGACCAGCTTCAGGTACGCCAAACAGCGTACTCTGCTCAGGGCAGCAAGAATATTCCCGCTCAGCTGATGATGAGGGGATGAAAGGCACAACTTAGTGAGACCACCCAACATGGTCACAAACGGAGGCATGCTCCATATCTTGTGCCCTTGCACTTGTAGCTTGAGCGAGCTAAGATAGCAGGAGGAAACTTCTTCTTTTTCTAGGGGCAAGTTCATGAGCAAGTCTTCGTACTGTTCGTCATCGAAAGTCAGTGAGAGTGAATGGGCTTTTTTCACGTCGGTGCTTCTCTTGATGAACCCCTTGATGGCATTTGAGAGATGAGTGTAGTTGTTGCCGTTGCTGCTGCTTCTGGCAATGGGACCAGCACTATTATTAGTGGACTGCTGGCACCATATTTTCACCCTTGTCAAGTGCTTCATATGCTCCATGAGCTGTGCACATCCTTGGCTCTCGCTGTCATCGACAACAAACCCTGCCACTGTTTCCAATTTGCTATTCTCTGACAACCAAGCTTGTAGCTTATGCATTTTCCGCCCCCCTACACCTTGCTGGAGCTTGAACTTTCCCAATAGATGAATTAGGCATGGCAGCTCCATGACTTGTGTGGGCAGAAACTCTATGTTGGTTCTTCTCACATCCAGTGTCTCCAAAAGTTTAAGCTTCTTGATCTCTTTGGGGAGAGTTGTAACCATAACGGCAGCCCCGAGACTTAGGAACCTGAGCAGAAACAGGCTGCTACATATCTCTCTAAGATGCTTGTCCTCCAAGTGCTTACGGCATTCTTCTAGATCCAAAACTCGGAGCAGTTTATATTTGGAAAAATCAAAAACAGATTCATGTGCCCTGCCGAAGATTGTCAGAGACCGGACAAGAGATAGATCATTTGTTACTCTTGCACTTGCGTCATGCAGGGAGAGCCAACGAATTTTACTGGGTGGAGGTGGGGGAGTCAGCTGGTCATATAACAAGGTAATGAAGTTGTCGCACTTGGACATGTGCAGGATGAACTCAAGCATCATGCCATGAGTATGGTATGTCTTCACCTGATTTTGACTGTTTTCCACATCTGTAGGCTGGACGATACTCCGGTTCACCAGTTCACTGAAATTTCCATTGGCGGCATCCAAGGCACAACACATATAATCTTCTTGGACAAACCCTTCAGCTAACCATTTTCTTATCAGGCTTCCTCTCCTGACTGCACGACCACTCGGGTAGATACCTAAATATAGCAAGCATGTCTTGAGATCATGTTTAACAAGGCTGGTGTAGCTGTGGACAAGCACACGCTTCATTCTTGCTAACATCTCTTTTGTTTCCAGATGTGCTCCCAGGTTGTGGCACAATGTTGCCCAGTTTTCACGTGTCCGATTACCCGTGCTTTGCAAGTACCGGGCTGTGGTAACTAGAGCAAGGGGTAAACCATCACACTTCTTCAGTGCTTCCGAGCCAAGCTGATCCTCTTTATCCACCGGAGGATCGTCGTCTTGGAAAGCTTCCTTGAAGAACAATAGTCTTGACTGTTCATCGGCAAGAGTTTTCATTGTGTACACATGATCATGTGCTGCTGAGCTGCTGCATGCATTTGCTACCGAATGGATTGCGGTCGTCACCAGAACTCTGCCGCTCAACCCCACAAAGGCATCCTTTATATCATGCCAAAATTCTGCCCGCATGTCATCGATTACAATGAAGAATCTACCAGGAGGAGCACATGGTCAGACAGAATTAACATGGGAGAGCTATCCAGTGGAAATTACAATTCAGAGTAAATTTCATATTGTGCCCACGAAAATGACACTAGTGAGGTGAATTGGTGGTATTTGCAAAAATATGAAAGATGCAAGCTGCTGTAGGTCGGGATCAAATCATCAAACAGAGATGAAGTTCACAAAATTACCAATATGGAATGGAATGGCGCTTGCAATAATTACCTCTTGGTTCCAAGGTAAAGTCTGAGGATTGCACAGAGCTTGCTGAGGTTGCCTCCACCATTGGTGTGTATGCCAAGTTGCGAGATCATCTCCTCCAGAACAACCGTTGCTCCCCCTGGCTTGGCCGCACAAACCCAAGCTCGTGCTTCGTATTGGCTCATCATGCTGTCGTACACATGCCTGGCAAGGAGAGTCTTGCCTATGCCATCGAAGCCTACAATGGAGATCACCTTAAGCTGCTGCTGCTCCTGTTGGATGAGCTCTAGAAGCTCTTCCCGGGGTGTGTCCATGCCCACAGGGTTGCGATCTGAGAGGGTCTCGTCTAGTCCCATCTCTGTCATGACCTCAGATGCTGATGCCACAGACGGCGACGCCACTGACAAGGAGAAGGTGCCAGTAGGGATGATGCTGGACGTATAGTAACTCTCTCTCAGCTTGGATGACTCCTGTGATATCTTCTTGAGTTCACGGATCGCCAAGGCGAACTCCTTGCGGACTGTCACCGTTTTCACCCGGTGTACAGCCTGACGGATCCACGTCGTGCCGGAGATGGTGACCCGGTGCATGAACCGGTCAATGCAATCCTCGATGGCATGCGCCAAATCGCGTATGATTTGGATCCAGGCCCTCTGCACATGATCGCCACCGGCGCTGCTCCTCCAGCGATGTTCATCATCTTGCTGAATGGCTGCAGAGATCAATGCAAACTCATTTCTGATGTAGGTGATGTCATGCTCCAGGTTCTGCCGGAGCTTGTGATTTGCAGCCAAGAACTCCAAGAGCTTCGGTGCGATCCTACCCGCAAAAGCGGTGGCCGCCACAGCCTCCATCCCCCCTTCCTCCCTCTCTCACTCTCTTCTGTTCGAAGATCAGAGCATGGACTATTGTGAGTTTCTTGAGTCGCCGAATAGCCAAGGTGGTGGCAGACAAAGCATCTCTCGAAAACCGGTTCTTGTTTTAAATTTTAATTAGGTGTCAGTCACCAATGAAACCAAGGCTGTAGCTGTTTATATATTAACGTGGGGGACCTTGCATAGGAACTTGAGCGGTAATTTCCTACTGCTCTGGTGGAGTAGCAAACAAGAGTGTGGGTTGGTTGGTGCAAGCATATCTCTCAGCTCGTTATTGGAAAAAGTCCAAATTAAACCTTAAACTCGTAGTCCTTAGCTAAATCAAACCTCAAACTTACAATCCCCGAAATCGGCACACCGAACTTTTGAATCCCGGTCTATTTTAAACCTTACGGCAGTTTGATTTAAATTTTTGCTGACGTGGCAGGTCAAATCCAGGATTTTGACTTGGACCCACATAACAGATCATCTTCAATCTCTCTCTAGTGAAATCTTCCCCACCGCTCCACAAGCTCGGGGGCACTGCCCATGGCGTGCATGATCTTATGCTGCGGCACCACGGGATTCAACGCTCTTGCAGGTCCTTGACTAGGTGGGCGAGCTCAGCCACCTCCGGTTCCGTCTTTGGCACCAACGGCGCGAGTGCGGCGGCGGTACCGGTCAGTCGCTGGGCGGACATCCAGGAGGAGCTAGCAGAAGTACAAGTTTCATCACGCGGCACCGGTCGATCTAACATTTGTTTATTCAGCTAGGCAGCTCCAATCCAACCTTGTTTATTTGATTTCCGGGCTGAACAAAGGTGATTATGGCTATTCGGGATGATAGCGTGTGGTTGCTGTGGGTGGGATATGTTGCTGAAGCTGTACACGGAGTGCGCAATCCAGCCGTGGTGCTGCCCTACCGCCTTAGGTCCTCACGACCGTGGGAAATTACTGTCCAGTTTGTGGCCCGCCTCGCCGCCATGCGCGAGCTAGCTTCCGACGCCTGCGGCGACATCATGCTCGCTCAGCTCGCCGGTCCATAGACGGCGCGCGTGCGGCGAAAACAGGCCCAGATGCTTCTGACGGCGTGCGTAGCGGCCGGCTTGCCGTTCGTGTTCGCGGTGGTTGCCGTCATTGGGGATTGGCAGATTGGGGAATTTTAGAGAGACAAGGAAGATGATGTATATGACAGGTAGGTCCGCTTTGTCAGTGAGATGGACAGCTATCCCGGTCGGGAATGTTGATTTCCCGGGACGCCAAACAGATCCAGGGTTAAAATAGACCGGGAATGAAAAGTTTAGTGTGCCGATTTCGGGGATTGGGAGTTTGAGGTTCGATTTAGCTAAATGCTACTAGTTGAAGGTTTGATTTGGACTTTTTCCTTTTTGTTATATATTTTACCGGGTGTCAGTAGCCACCAACTATATGTATGCAGGCACGACTTAGTCTGACACAAACAATTGTCTGAAAGAGCTCTGGCTTTTCCACATTTATTAACGTAATTTTATGCATGACAACTTGCTTCTTTTTTTTTTGCTTAATTTGAACTTCGTTTCAGGATCTGAAAGGGGGAGGGAGGGGGAGAGAGAGAGAGAGAGAGGAGTTACTAGCTTCACAACATCGTCAATAGCTGCACATATAGACAGAGAGCTCAAATAATATACATAATCAATGGGCGGGTCGCTGTGAAGAATAGGCACCGCAGCTGGCAGAGCCTCCTGAAGCTCGCCGGCCTCAACTGCTGAGGCAAGAGCCGCCGCCACCGCTGGACATCTGCCTATGCTTCAAAATCAAGCGCACACTCCTCACCGACAACGAGGAGAAACTTGTCATCTACCTCCACCCCATCCTCGGTAACAAGTATGTGTATTCTTCTCTGTTGCTTCTGTTCTATCTATCTTGTTCTCCAACTCCGGTGACTGACTGTTTGGATAATCTTAGGTGGTCATCCTCGCGGCGAAGGTGCTAGGGAGGACAGATAACAGGGCAATTTCAGTCTCATCTCTGCGCCGGCTGGGAAATAAACAATCTCATGCCTCCTGACAGCGCAGGCTTGGATATGAACGATCTCATGTTCCAGCTGCTCCATGGCCATTGGTGGGCTAGTGCTTCGTTAGGCGCCATGAGAGCCCTTGCCGGGAAGTTGGACATGCTGCTGCTAGCTCCTCCTAATGGATGCTACTCCAAGAGGGTGAAGGACGGGATACGCCTCCTAAAAGATGATGTTGGAGAGATAAGCTCCTACCTCGATGAGCTGTCAGAGGTGGAGGATCCTCCCCCGGTAGCCAAGTGCTGGATGAATGAGGCACGCGACCTGTCTTATGACATGGAAGATTACATTGACAATTTATTATTTGTGCCACCTAACTGTCTCAGCTGCAACAAGCACAAGAAGCGGGAGAAGAACAAGAAGTTAATTACCAGTCATTTTAAGATTCCGAAGAAGCTCAAGTGGTGCAAGCAAATAACATATGTGTCTCAAGTGTCGGAACATGGCAACACCAGATCGGTCTGCAAAAACATTCATGTCATGATCATTGCTCGTCCTCTTCCCAGGAGGACCAAGAACATTACGCCGCCTGAAATGATATCACAGTTCAGAACCTATATCCAAGATGCGATTGAACGGCATGATAGGTATCTCCATTGTTGCAGCACCTTGCGGAAGCGAAGATTCTTGTCTACTGGCTGTATGCTCCCAACACCGCCCTATGATGAGGCTGCTGAAATAGTAATCGATGGCCGGATGAGTGAGTTTATCAACTCTCAGTCACAGGAGGTTAACGGAGCAGCAGATCAGCATCATGTCAGGGTGGTATCTATTCTTGGACCTGGATGTCTGGGCAAAACTACACTTGCTAGAGTGTTGTTTAACAGAATTGGGATGCAATTCGATTGCAAAGCTTTCATTCAAGTCTCCAAAAAGCCTGATATGAAGAGACTTTTCTGTGACTTGTTCTCACAGCTCCACCAGAAAAGGCAACCAATACCTGCCAATTGTAATGAGCTTGGCATCAGTGACAATATCAGCAAACACCTGCAAGTTAAAAGGTACTGTTAACCTATTTCTCTTACCCTATCTATTTAAGTTAAGGTTAACCCAGCAAACATAAATTTTACTATTAGCCTGACTCAATATATATCTGATATGTGTGAATTCTTGGCATGCAGGTATTTAATTGTTATTGATGATCTATGGGATGCATCAGTCTGGAATATTGTAAAATATGCTTTTCCAGAGAATAACCGCGGCAGCAGAATAATAATAACTACACAGATTGAAGATATTGCATTAGCATGTTGCTGTGATCACCCAGAGCAAGTTTTTGAGATGAAACCTCTCGACGTTGATCACTCGAGAGGGCTATTCTTTAACAGACTTTTTGGTTCTGAAAGTGACTGTCCTGCAGAATTTAAACAAGTTTCAAACGAGATTATTGATATATGTGCTGGTCTGCCGCTAGCGACAATCAACATAGCTAGTCAATTAGCAAACCAGCAGACAGCAGTATCAATGGATCTGCTGGCATACACAAATGATTTGTTGAGGTCCTATCTGTGGTCAAGTTCTACTTCAGAAAGAACAAGACAAGTACTGAACCTCAGCTACAATGATCTTCCTCATTATCTAAAGACATCCTTGTTGTATCTTAGTATGTATTCAGAGGGCTCCATAATCTGCAAGGATGATCTGGTGAAGCAATGGGTGGCTGAGGGGTTTATCCCTACAAGAAAAGGGAAGGAGAAAGATCAACACATGATGGAGAAAGCTGCAGGAATGTATTTCGATGAACTTATTGATAGAAGATTCATCCAACCTTTTCATATTAACTACAACAATGAGGTGTTGTCCTGTACAGTTCATGACATGGTACGGGATATTATTGCACAAAAGTCCACAGAAGATAATTTCATTGTCGCAGTAGATAACAACCGAAAGAATATAGCGCTTTCTCATAAGGTTCGTCGACTATCTCTCGTGTTTGGTGATGCAAAATATGCCAAGACACCAGCAAACATCATAAAGCCACAAGTTCGGTCACTTAGATTTTTTGGATTGTTCGAGTGTATGCCTTGTATTAGAGAGTTCAAGATTCTGCGTGTCCTAAACCTTCAATTTTCCGATACTAGTGGCGACCATGACCCCATAGACCTCACTGGGATTTCCGAACTGTTTCAGCTGAGATATTTGAAGATTGCAAGTGATGTCTGCATAAAACTACCAAACCATATGCGAAGGCTCAAATGTTTAGAAACACTGGATGTAATAGAGGTACCAAGAATGACTGATTTTCCATGGGATATTATATATGTCCCACACTTGCTGCATCTGAGTCTTCCAGTTGGCGCAATTCTGTTGGATTGGATTGGCAGCATGAGTGACTCCGTCATCAGTCAGTGGAGTATTGGCAAGCTGAACTACCTGCAGTATCTTCATCTTACCACTTCATCCACACATCATTCCTACCACATGGAGAGAAGCATGGAAGCTCTTGGTTCCTTAATTGGAGGACACTGCAACCTGAAAACTATTGTCGTGGCTCATGGCTCGGTTAAAAAAACTGTGGTTCATGGCGCTTCAAAAGTAATCATTCCATGGGATCACATGGCACCTCCGCCCCTTCTCCAGAGGTTTGAATTCACCCCGCACATCTGCTGCATGTTCTCACAAATCCCTCCATGGGTTGAGAAACATGGCAGGCTATGCATATTGAAGATTCCAGTTAGGAAACTGGAGATGGGTTGTGTTGATATTCTCAGAGGATTACATGCCCTCACAGATCTGTGGCTGTATGTGGAGACTGTGCCCGTTGACAAGATTATCTTTCCCAAGTTGGGGTTCTCAGTTCTCAAGCACTTTAAGTTGAGGTTCTTGACTGGTATAGCTTGCCTAAAATTTGAGACAGGTGCAATGCCTAATCTCTTGAAGCTCAAGCTAGTTTTCAATGTCATCCCACCAATGGGCCAACCTCTCTTTTTTGGCCAAGACAGATACAAAGTACAACATCAACGTGGTACTGCAGTTGTTAGCATCGAGCATATGCCAAGCCTTAAAGAGGTGTGTGTAAAATTTGGGGGTGCAGCTGCTGATTTGGAATATGCCTCGAGGACCTTCATAAGTAATCATCTGAGCAATCCTAGAATCGATATGCAATTGGTTGATTATAGTTCCTCTGACGACGCAAGCATATTACAGAAACAACAACCATGTGAGATTCCGGAGGAACAATATGGGACTGTGGAGAAAGATTCAGATGGTATCTCGGAGGAAGAACCAGATGGGATTGTGGAGGAAGAACAAGATGAGAATTCAAAAGAAAAGAAGAGGAAGAACGAGATGATATACAACCACAAATTAAAGAGACTAGCTCGACCGGCTGATAAAAGGTACTACCAATGTTCCTTGTAAAATCAAGGAAACATGCCCTTTTTATTTCGACTTTGATTTTTCAGTTAGCCTGATTTAATTCTTCTAGTTCTAATAAAATTAAACGGTTGTTGTAATCAGGAATTTGATGTCATTGTTGGAGACTTCTTCGACTCTACGTGTTGGAGGTATATCTTTCTGTCAACTCGTGCTAATAGAGAGAGCACTTTTTTTTCATAAGTCCGTAAAGTTATTTCACTAAAGAAGGTGCGCTAAACGGTTCTTATTTCTCCAAAAATTACACCAGAACCTAAGGAAGTTACACACGGAGGTGACGTGGGGCGGAAGCAGATGTTTGACAAGGTGCTGACACCGAGCGACGTTGGGAAGCTGAACCGGCTGGTTGTCCCCAAGGAGCACGCAGAGAAGTACCTCCCACTCACGCTTGACTCTAACTGTAAGGGCCTGGAGCTCAGCTTCGAGGACCGTGCCGGAAAGCTGTGGCGGCTCCGGTACTCGTACTGGAACAGTTCGCAGAGCTACGTCCTGACCAAAGGCTGGAGCCGATTTGTCAAAGAGAACCGCCTCGAAGCCGGGGATACCGTCTCATTCTGCTGCGGTGTCGCCAACACCACGGATCACCTCTTCATCGACTGGAAGCGCCGTGCCGCCGAGGTAGTCGAGCCGGACCTCTCCATCATGCCACCCGTGAATCCATCCATGCACGCTCCACCGAGCTTCAACTTGGCCAGCATCCCCACGACAGCCGCCAAGAGAGTGCGCCTGTTCGGCGTCGATGTCAACAGCCCACACCCCCACAGCGGTGAATCAAGCCACGATTCCATCGCACTGCCGACACCATATAGGTTGCTGCGAGCGGCTGGTGCAGCCGAACCGGAGTCCTCTGCTGCCTCGTCATCATTGTCCACGTTATCCTTTGAGACAGAAGCGCCTCATCCCTCCTTGGATCTTAACAATGTTCCTGGATCGGATCTGTGAAGGTCAGGTCAGAGCGTACCCAGGGGAAGTTCAATGTTGGCACTGCGTACCCACGCACAAAGCCGATGCCAGATCGGTCTGCTTCCATCTAGGTTTCCTTGATTTCCTTCTGTTGTCAAGTGTGATGATACGTTTTTAAGTTTGTTGTTTTTCTACTGAACTGGTGGAAGCGTATTGATTCTATAGGATTGATCAGATGATTACTTATGAAGCTAATATCGAAGTGTGATTTCCTTCGTAAGTAGCCTGTTGTTATAGGTTTCCCTCATGTTGTTGGCTTTATTTATAAAGCGGGGCGAAAGCCTGTTTCGAGGTTTCCCTCATGTTTTCTTTAAACAGGGGTAAAAGTTTTACCCCAATCGATTAATTAAGCAGGAAATTTATTTTAAAAAGTAAAAGACGTTTACAACCGGCTCCTACTCTCCCGGCATGATATTGCTCAAGCATTTGCCCGGCGGTTACCCACAAACAGGTCTCAAAGATAACCATGTGGGTGCATGTTTATTTCGGAACACCCTAGCATTACGCTCATTTCAAATTTCCCAAAAGACTAGCATGAAGAGGTATGAAAAGGCTCAGCGTTCATCGTCGCATTCATCTAAGAATTGAGGGGTCCTCACTTCCACTATAGGTGTCGCTCTGGCACTAGAAGGAGTGGGAGCCTCGGACCTGTGCAGGGCGCTATACAAGGGTCCTTAATGTTAGATCTTGGTTTTGGTTGTTATCTTCTTCGTCAATAGAGATGTCATCGTCTGCAATAAGTGATCTTATGCGCTTCGTTCTTCGGCGAGATCTCCTTTTCAACGTCAATGGTGGCTTTGGAAGATTAAGTTTGTCCGGGTATGGTTCTTCGGATCTTGCTTCGCCAGATCAATTTTGGATTGTTTCTCGGTTGCCGCGAGAACGTTTGTCCTCGCATTATCTATCATGGCTACTACGTCTTTGGCAATGGTGATTCATTCTCTCGGCTCCCAATGTTATCGACAAAGTGGTTCGGTTATTTGTCCCTAAAATATCAGCGGTGGTGCTCTTGCCGATGTTGCTTGGTTAATTTAATGGCTACGTGCGTGCACAAAGCCGTGGCATTGCGGCTCAAAATTGAAAGGGGAGAATCATCGATGGTATACACAGTTCTGTGGTTTGGTGTTTTCGGCGTTTTTCTACGGTTTCTTCTGAAAAGTACAAGATTGTGTCATAGAGAAAAAAAAGGGTTTGATCGTCTCTTTTAGTTTTGTTTTTATAATCGATTTAATCGTGTACTCTTTGTTGATTTAATATATGTGGAAAATTTAAAAAGAAACACTTGAAGGTTGTGTTTGACCAAGCTTGAAGGTCGAGATTGGGTAGGCCGACCCAATTTTCTATGATGCCTCATAGACGCAATGTTTAGCGGCATTTGATGAGTAAATATATTTTGATATTCATATTGACGGGTGGCGCAAGGACAGCGGCGACGACGGGCGTTGTGCGTGCGGCGAAGCGGTGGAGTGGATAGGAACGTGTGGGCTCGTATTATACCGCGTGGCAAGCGGAGCAACAAATTTGGCACGCGGGATAGCGCAAAATCCCGCATGCGGTAAAATATTTTGCGCACGCGCTTTTTCCCCGCCTGCTAGAGGGCGCGAAACTTCCCCCGCACGCTAAACTGACTGTTTTTTAATACGCGGGCGATCTAGCTCGCACGCAAATAAACACCTTGCTTTGCATTGCTGCTTGTTTTTTTCTGATGCAGCTGCCAACCAAATATTGTGCTCAATATGTGCTCGCACTGCGATGCAGGCAACCAAACGGCAGGCAGAACATGGTCGAGAGGTTGCTCTCGCCAGACCAGGCCCTCTAGAGCCTGCTCTGGCGGCTCAAACCCACGTACATGGTCTCAGATCGATGTATATAGTCGTATAGAATCACAAAATCTAGACGGATCGATCTTACATGCATGTTCAGTACTGCCATATTGTACCTTCAGGTATGATCGAGCAGCTGGTCTTGAGTTAGCTTGGATCGTCTCGGAGTAATAAAATTGCGTTGAACCGAAGAAAGATCAAGATTATGGTAGGGAGGAGGAGAGGAGGGTTCGATGGCGGGGAGGAGAAACGAGCGAACCAGAACGGGCGACCTGGTGGTGGCCATTGCCCAGGTCAGTTATCATCATGCTCTCCGGGCCATGTCGCGCAGCGCTAGCTGCCGCCATTGATCACCAGGACGACGACGACTAGGGTTCCTGCTCTGTGTCGATCACGATCGATGGCCACACGCGCAGCAAAAAGTCACATTTCTGTGACGTGTGGCTAGATTCGCCACAAAAAATCACATTTCTGTGGCGCATGTGGCCAGACACTACAGGAGTAACAGCCCAGCCCGACGGCATTTGCCGTCGGGCTCATCACAGAAACCCTCGGCCTAAGTGAGCCCGACGGCCACCGTCGGCCTAAGGCCGTCGGGCTGTGATCCATCGGGCTCACGCCGTGGCCGTCGGCGTCGCAAATACCGTCGGGCTCATAGTGAGCCCGACGGTATAACCGTCGGCCTTATAACTACAAATTTAGTCAGCAATGCCGTCGGGCTCATAGATGGCTCTACCAATTTTTTTTTCAAATTTTTTTTTTCAACTTTTTTATTATTATTTTAACTCCAATTTAGTCATATATTTAATTTCATATCACACACTTAATCATAATCTTAGCTCAAACTATCCACTCACACACTTAATCATAATCTTAGCTCAAACTATTCACCCTTAGTCAAACTTCCCAGACGGTCACCCATCTTTAGAGTGCTCCAGGCCAAGCACGCTTAACTATTGAGTTCTATTCAAATGAGATTCCAGTTGAGATGTCATACCTTGTTGCTATTAGTATGATAGCAATCATATTAACCCTCATCTCAGATATTATATTTTTTAATCTTTAAAATTTCAAAAATAAGATTTGAATAAACAAAATAACTATGTTTAATAATACTTGAATAATAATAATAATAATCAATTATTTTATTTTTGTTTTATCTTTTCCTTTAATAAGAAATAATTCATATCTTCATATTGATATATCAGAATTTAATAAATAAAATGTCTATATCGATCATAAAAATGAGAGGAATCCAAATATGACATCCATGCCATCATTTTCATAATGAATAATGTCTTTTAAAACAAACAAGAACCAACATAAATCAGCATAAAGTCAATTAAAGATGCGAATTTAGATAGAAAGCAAGGAAAATCCTCATATTCAGGTATTATCCATAAAATATGTTCTACTCTTTGTGAAAATTAAATGGGTGTCATTTTGGACCATATTTTATGTACTTGCTTCACAAAAAAAGTCATTTTTGGCACTTAAAAAATGGAAAATGATATTTCCAAAAAGAATTTTGAAAATCGCTTCGGTGACGTTGTTTCCCATACCATGACACACATATGTGCTGAATATGGGCACTTTATCACAAACTATGACATGATAATGGTCATACATTGGTCATTTGTCTTGAAACTTATGCATGTTTATAGATGATTGACATTTTTATGAAGTTTTGTTTTGAAAAGTTTACCAAAACTCAAGTTTATCATTTTTCCTATAAACTAGTACACGTAAAAGGACTCCATGCCAAAGGGTTTCTTTTTTTGAGTACTTTTTCATATTTTTTCATTTCTTTCAAAAAACGGTCAAAATGGAGAGCATGGCTATTCATCAAAAGTGGTCGAATTTTTCAAAACTATTGACGGTTCTATGTTGTAACCACTACTTGTGTATCTTAAAATTATTTTTGTAAAAATTTCAGAGCAAACTATCACACAGTTGTAGTTCAAATTTGAATTACTTTCGGAAAATTGACATAAAGTCAATTAAAGATGCGAATTTAGATAGAAAGCAAGGAAAATCCTCATATTCAGGTATTATCCATAAAATATGTTCTACTCTTTGTGAAAATTAAATGGGTGTCATTTTGGACCATATTTTATGTACTTGCTTCACAAAAAAAGTCATTTTTGGCACTTAAAAAATGGAAAATGATATTTCCAAAAAGAATTTTGAAAATCGCTTCGGTGACGTTGTTTCCCATACCATGACACACATATGTGCTGAATATGGGCACTTTATCACAAACTATGACATGATAATGGTCATACATTGGTCATTTGTCTTGAAACTTATGCATGTTTATAGATGATTGACATTTTTATGAAGTTTTGTTTTGAAAAGTTTACCAAAACTCAAGTTTATCATTTTTCCTATAAACTAGTACACGTAAAAGGACTCCATGCCAAAGGGTTTCTTTTTTTGAGTACTTTTTCATATTTTTTCATTTCTTTCAAAAAACGGTCAAAATGGAGAGCATGGCTATTCATCAAAAGTGGTCGAATTTTTCAAAACTATTGACGGTTCTATGTTGTAACCACTACTTGTGTATCTTAAAATTATTTTTGTAAAAATTTCAGAGCAAACTATCACACAGTTGTAGTTCAAATTTGAATTACTTTCGGAAAATTGACATAAAGTCAATTAAAGAGGCGAATTTAGATAGAAAGCAAGGAAAATCCTCATATTCAGGTATTATCCATAAAATATGTACTACTCTTTGTGAAAATTAATTGGGTGTCATTTTGGACCATATTTTATGTACTTGCTTTACAAAAAAAGTCATTTTTAGCACTTAAAAAATGGAAAATGATATTTCCAAAAAGAATTTTGAAAATCGCTTCGGTGACGTTGTTTCCCATACCATGACACACATATGTGCTGAATATGGGCACTTTATCACAAACTATGACATGATAATGGTCATACATTGGTCATTTGTCTTGAAACTTATGCATGTTTATAGATGATTGACATTTTTATGAAGTTTTGTTTTGAAAAGTTTACCAAAACTCAAGTTTATCATTTTTCCTATAAACTAGCACACGTAAAAGGACTCCATGCCAAAGGGTTTCTTTTTTTGAGGACTTTTTCATATTTTTTCATTTCTTTCAAAAAACGGTCAAAATGGAGAGCATGGCTATTCATCAAAAGTGGTCGAATTTTTCAAAACTATTGACGGTTCTATGTTGTAACCACTACTTGTGTATCTTAAAATTATTTTTGTAAAAATTTCAGAGCAAACTATCACACAGTTGTAGTTCAAATTTGAATTACTTTCGGAAAATTGACATAAAGTCAATTAAAGAGGCGAATTTAGATAGAAAGTAAGGAAAATCCTCATATTCAGGTATTATCCATAAAATATGTACTACTCTTTGTGAAAATTAAATGGGTGTCATTTTGGACCATATTTTATGTACTTGCTTCACAAAAAAAGTCATTTTTGGCACTTAAAAAATGGAAAATGATATTTCTAAAAAGAATTTTGAAAATCGCTTCGGCGACGTTGTTTTCCATACCATGACACACATATGTTCTGATTATGCGCACTTTATCACAAACTATGACATGATAATGGTCACACATATGTGTTGAAACTTATGCATGTTTGTATATGATTGATATTTTTGTAAAGTTTTGTTTTGAAAAGTTGCCAAAACTCAAGTTTATCATTTTTCTAAAAACTAGTACACGTCAAAAGACTGCATGCCAAAGGGTTTCTTTTTTTTTAGTACTTTTTCATTTTTTTTTCAATGTAATCTAATTTTTTAAGATAAACTGAAAAACAGTATAGTGAGCCCGACGGTAATGCCGTCGGGCTCACTATGTGATTAGCTGGACGCTGACGGCACCGTAAGCCCGACGGTGGCCGTCGGCCTTACAACTAGGACGCCGACGGCAAAACGACGCCGACGGTTTTTTCGTTTCGTCGGTTTCACGTTGTGACGCCGACGGCCCCGACATATTGCCGTCGGCGTTGAAATAGCCGTCGGGCTGGGCTGAGTTTCCCGTAGTGAGATGCGTCACAGAAATGCGATTTTTATGGCGCATTTAATTTTCGTGCGCTACAAAATTCGAAAATTCTGTGACGCATGCATGCAAAATAATGCGTCGCCGAAATTATTTCTGTGAGGCATGGCTATTTGGTGCGCGACTAAAAGGCATCCATCTTGTTCCCCCGGAAAAAAGGCATCCTTTTCCTAATAGTGAGCATGCGAAGAAGAGATGGGCAAGGTCCGGGTGGTGGCCGTGTCGCGTGTGGCGCCGTCGCAGCAGCAGCACGGTGGAGTCGAGCGCGTGAAGCTATCCCATCTGGACGTGCCGTGGGTCAGGCTGCCCGCGGTGCAGTATGTGTTCCTCTACGACCTTGGGGACAGAGACGACCATCACCATGGGGGCTTGGTCTCGAGCCTCAAGGCTGCGCTCGCCGACACGCTGACGCACTACCTGCCCTTGGCCGGGAGGCTCACGTAGGCGGAAACCGGCGACCTCGTCGTCGACTGCTCCGACGCCGGCGTCGCCTTCCTCGAGGCGGACGCCGACGGCGACGCCATGGACGTGCGCCGCCTCGCGTACGACGAGGCGCACGACATGCCGGCGTTCGTGTGTCTCGTGCCGGACCTCGACGCCCGCGTGCTCCCGGCGCCCGTGCTGGCCGTGCAGGTCACCCGACTCGGCGGCTTGAAAAGCGGCCTGGCGGTCGGCCTGTCATGGCACCACGCCGTCGTCGACGGCCGCGCAATATGGCGCTTCGTGGAGGCATGGGCTTCCACCTCACGCGGCGGCGCCGACGCCCTGGGCCGACCTATCTACTGCCGTGGCGCCGTCAACTACCCCCGAGCCGACGAGCTCGCCCGCGAGTGGCTCAAGATCATGGCGCCCAATCTACCCGTGGTACGTAGACCGTAGTCCGTCCCATTAATTCCCATGTAAGCATTGCAGGTGAGCTCGAGGGAGCCTGGTCCTTTGTTGAGGCTGGCGCGTCGGACGTTCCACCTCGGCGCCGACGACATTTGGTCCCTGAAACGGCGGATCGACCATCTCGCGGCGGCCGCGGCCGCGGCCGCGCCCAAGCCGAAGCCGGTCTCGACCTTCGTGGCGCTGGCGGCGCTGGGATGGACGGCATTCGTCCGGGCCAAGGGGTTCGGCGCCGGCGAAGAGACGCACCTGCTCTTCTTCGCCGACCTGCGCGCCCGCCTCGACCCGCCTGTCCCCAACGCCTACATGGGCAACTGCATAAGGGGTTGCGTGGCCGACTGCGCCGACGCAGCGGAGATCATCGCCGCCGGCGACGGCGAGGCAGCAGCAGGCATCCTCGACGCGGCGCGCGCGGTGCAGGCAGCGGTGGCGGATATGGAGGCGGCGCCGCTGCCGGGGTACGACGAGGGGAGGCCTTGTCCGACATGGTCAAGGCGGCGCAGTTCCCGTTGTCGCGGCTGGCCAACGTGTCGGGGAGCCCCTTGTTCCAGGGGTACGAGGCGGCCGACTTCGGGTTCGGCAAGCCTGCGCTGGCGGAGGCGGTGTCCATGAACCACGACGGCGAGATGATGCTCCTCGGCGGCCGGCGGGGAAGGAGAGGTGCAGGTCTCCGTGTCCATCCATCCAGCTCACATGGCCACCTTCAAAGCATGCTTCCTGGCCGGTCTCTCCTAAAATCTTGACGGTTTCTTTTCTTCCGTATCAGCCAGAAGCATTTTCAGCATTCTAAGTTCATCTTCTTGGTACTTACATTTCGCTCTCAATTTTGGCTTCTTGGTTGGAAGATCTACCTATATATAAGGTTTAAAAGCATCTCCACCGGGGGCCTTTAAAGGACCCCTGTGGTTCCGGACACCAAAAACGCCCACCAACGGCACCCCCCAAAACCTCGCCCCGAGTGATTTTGTGTCCGGCACACCCAGGAGGGCCTCCAAGTATAGAGGCCCTATAGGGGGTGCCGGACACATGACCGGACATGGCCCTGACAGAGATTGCCCGCCCGTCATAGACATAGGGCGCGAGAGGTGCTGTAAACTGCGCCGTGCAGGAGGCCGTTGCGCCCGCGTTAATGGCGACGCGTTTCTGCAGGCGACGAAGCGACGGGACGGCGAGGCTTCTGCGGCACGCCTCGCAAATACGCCGGCGCCCAGGCTTTCCCGGCTTCCCAAGCGTCGGCGTGGCCGTATCGCGTCGCCGCCACATAACTCCGACGCGACGCGTGCACCCACCCGCCGCTTCCCGCCCAGCGCCACCGCTTCCCGCCCCTCTGTTTCCCTCCCCGCCTATATAACCTCCTCCGCCGTGCCCGCAGCCTCACCACACCACCTCCTCCGCCGTGCCCGCAGCCTCACCACACCACCTCCTCCGCCGTGCCCGCAGCCAACACCATGCCTCGCCGCCTCCAGACCACCTGGGCCACCCTCACCCAGGCTGCTCGCCGCGCTCACCCTCTAGGGCAGGACGACCAGCCGGAGCAGGCTCCGGAGCTGGCGCTCCAGCCGGTCGGCGACGACTTGCCCTTCGACTGGGCGAACGTCGACGACGTCGACGTGGAGGACCAGCAGGAGGAGGAGCCGCCGCGGGAGGAGCCAGGGCAGGAGCCGGCGTAGGAGCAGGAGCCGCCGCCGCCGCTGTGGCCCGACCAGGTGGTCGCGGTGAACTCCTTCGACACCTTCCGCGCCGAGCAGGCGGCCGGCCAATATAGGGCCGGCTACGAGGCGGTCGGCGACGCCGTCGAGGCCGCCATCCTCAAGGCCTCCATCGAGAGCGCGCAGCGAGACGATCGCTGCCAACGCTTCATGGACGCCGAGCGCGCGGTGTACGCCGACCTCAACGCCGTGGCCGCGGAGCGGGAGGCGAACCTGGCCTCGATGGAGGCCGCCCAGCGCGCGGTTGTCGACGAGCTGCGCCGGGCGAGGGAGGCTGCAGAAGAGAGGGCCTCCATGCGCCGGGCGGAGAGCAGGAGCCGGCAGGAGAGGCGTGTGCGCTCGCGCCGAGCCAGAGCTGCACAGGACGGCGAGGCAGGCCAGGCCGAGACAGACCTCCATGATGTAGATTAGGGTTAGGGCTATGCTAGGGTAGGGTTCAAAATGCATTAAAAAATCTTGTAATATATAAGAAAAATGAATGAAATTTGAACCTTTTATATTAGTTTGCAATTTTATTAAAACGCCCGCGAGGTGTTCGACCGTTTGCGCGCGTTTGGGGGGTGGGCCTTTGAGGAGTGCCGCTGTGGGCGGCCTCTAAATGTTGACCCGACACATGTCCGGCACCTCCAAAGGAGGCCCAATTGGGGGGTGCCGGACACAAATTTAGAGGCCCCCGGTGGAGATGCTCTAATATTTCCAGTCTGAAGACATTGTAGCAAATCGACCATCTGTTGTCCCTGTAATAGGCATCGATGAAATAAAATCCGAATTCCGTGTCTCACTCTCACCTCCTTTGGTCTCTTCTCACCTAACCCTGCTATCCTCACCTCAAATCCCCTTTCTCCGGGTATCACCTTTGGCGGATTGCTATGTTTTTACCCTTAGGTACAAACATTCATGTTATTGGGATTGCAGCTTTGTGTCGGGCGATTTGGAAAAGTCGAAATCGTGCTTGCTTTCAGAAGAAATTTATCTCTTCTCCTGTGAAGCTCATTTGCTATATGTGTGCTTTCGTGCGTTACTGGGCAGGTAAGCAGACCCAAGAGACTCGCCGGAACATGGAGGAAGGAGCAACTCGTATCCATGAGGTTGCATTGCAAGCTCATGAAGCCGCTAGGAGGGCGAATCGACTGTCTGGGAGCTCTGATGATTAAAGGAACAAGCTCTGGTTAATTTGCTGATGTTGTTTATGTCTTAGAAAGGGAAAAAGTGTTGCTGACAAGTTGCTCTACGTTTTGCCTGTCGAAAAAAGGGGAAAACTTTGAGATGGCCCGTTTTTGGTCGGTAACTAATACTAGTTGGTTGCTATCATCGACATGTATTGGTTGTCGGTCAGGTGTTCCTTAGGGGGGGTGAGTTGGTGTGAAAATGTCTTCGTAGGGCTTTAGGCCTGCTGCTTTTCTTGTTTTTCTCTTGTTTCGTTTTCGTTTGGTTTCTGTTTACTACCTTTGTTCTGTTATCCTTGATAATGGAATCCGGCTCGTGTGAGTCGTTTTGCAAAATCCCCTTTGAGCGATCTGAATCGTCACACTCTATTTGTCCACTCTTGTACAGTAACTATGATGTGGCATTTGGAGATAATTGCAAAAAAGATAAAAAACACAACTCGGGCAGATGTGTCAAACATCTACTATTTCATGTGATTTGTGGCGATTTGTGGTTGGCTTTTCTACATGGTGGTCAACTTTACACAATTGTAGTGGTTTTCTCTTTTCTCCCGCATTTGTGTTTCCTTTTTAGGACTCATTTGATTCATAGGATTTATCCAATTAACCCATGTAAAAACCAGTGGACTGCAAGCCGTGCTGCCTATCCTTCCAGTTCCAGCCACCGGTCAGCTCAGTTCAGTCCGTAGCGCCGGAGCATGCTCTCCGTCGGCGGCCGCCTACACGGCGGAGCTCCCCCTTGGCGACGGCCCCGGCCACTCTCGTGCCTCGCGTCTCCGCCGGCCTCCAGCAACAGCGGCGGCGGCCCCCGCGACCCTGAGTTCGTTCCAAGATTCCGCTGCCCCCTTCCACAAATTCCTACCGCAGTTCCCTCCTTTATTTGAAACGAAACTTGTCTGGCTTCTGCAGGAAGGTCGGACCCGTGCTCGTGGAGAGGTACCGGGACGGCGCCGCCAAGAGGTTTCCTTCCCTTCTCAAATCCGTTATTGTTGCTCATACACCTCACTGAATCTGCAGAGAGTTCATCATCTGATCGATGTGACACGCGAACAGGTACCTGTTGGACGGCGACTCGAAGCTGCAGGTCCGCTGGGAGAAGCAGGAGTCTTTGATGAGCGCGGTCGAAGATGATAAGCCGAATTCTTCGATTCCCCGGGGAATCCTGGATTTCGTGCTTCCTGCCGGGTTTCCAGGTGAGCGCTGACACCCTTGTGTTGTTTGGTTATGCACATCATTATTTTGGATCTTTGTCATGGAGTATGGAGTATGAATTACGAATGATCCAGCTTCACAGACTAGGAGATGCAGCGATCTGAGTTTTTCTTTTCTGACCATAATGCAGAAAACTAATTACTTGCTTGAAAGTTCTATAGTTGTGTTAATATGGGTGCATCATCAATTACTATCCGGTGTAGAGCTTGAATTCGGATAAGGTTTGTCCTGCATTAGAGGTAGCTGTCAGAGTGGACGACTAATACGAAAAGTCGCAAACTGTACACAGCTCAAATCTACAACTCTATGTTTGCCCTTTCTTTATAACTTTTATGTATTTCAGAATCTGTTTCGGATGATTACCTGCAGTACATGCTGTTGCAATTCCCAACAAACGTGACAGGATGGATCTGTCACACATTGGTCACATCAAGCCTTCTGAAGGTATCCCAGGATTTATCACTCAGAGATGTTTACAGAAGTAAATAATGCTGCAGTGACTGGAACAAACAGCTGATAGATTCAATAAAATATATTTCTGCGGTAACATCTTATGTGATAGCTCCAAAATAACTTTAAAGATGCTGTTGCCACATGCTCCCGAACAATCTTAGTCTGAAGATTTTCATGTCATACTCAGTTATATAATCTTATGTCACAGTTGATGACTAGCTGATCATAGATTGGCACAGGCTGTAGGTGTTGGGTCCTTTACAGGAACTTCAGCAGCTGCTATCAGGTTATTACCATCTTTGCTACATTGTGTGGGCTATTATAAACTCGGAGTCTTGATATTGGTTTTATTCTGTTTTGGTCACCTTTAGTGTACGTATTAACGTATATACACAACTTGAAAGAGCTTTTTGTTTTCTCATGAGCCTGAGTGTTTACAATATTGTATGAACATACAAGAGAGCACATAGCAACATGCTTACAGCCAAACATGAAAAACTGAGTGTGAGTGGATCAGCTAATTTTATTCTCGTGGTTAAATCACCCCTTCTGTTTGTGCTGATGTAAATGCTCTTATGTAGATGGGTATCAAAGGATGGCATAGGAGCTTTTGGGCGTCTTCTCATTGGTACGATTATGCCTGACTATCTGTTCTGAATATGTTGTCTTGGAAGACTTACGAATGACTTGTTGTAGGTGGACGTTTCGGAACACTTTTTGATGATGACCCAAAGAAGTGGCGGATGTACGCAGATTTCATTGGGAGTGCTGGAAGGTTCATGCACTAGCTCTCTTAAATAATTACAGCAAGTATATAAAATCAAGTGACGAAGCAAAACCCACTTACAATATTATATATTTATCTGTGAAATATGACAGCATCTTTGATCTCACCACTCCCCTCTATCCTGGTTACTTCCTCCCACTTGCATCGTTGGGGAATCTCGCAAAGGTATATTGGAAACAACACATATTAATTTCTTCCATGTAGTTTACATGTGACTAAAGCCTAACTCGAACTTGGTATAGAGCTCTGTGCATAGAAAATCACTGACTCCAAACTTCCTAAGCAGGCTGTAGGGAGAGGATTTCGAGATCCTTCTAACCGTGTTATCCAAAATCACTTCTCGAAATCGGGAAATCTAGGGGAGATTGCTGCAAAGGTAACTAGTTTCTTCCAGTACTCTCATTAACAGTCTGTTCGATATCACAATTTAGTTTATTCAATCACTTTGTTAAATCACGGGACAATAGAACTTCATGGAAAAACTTAATAATATTATGATCATCCAAAAGTCAATTTGGAGATACGTATTTCACATTTTTTTTGGCTCAGCATGTACGAGATCTCTCTTAATATTTTTTGTAAATTTTGACTGATGTATTTTTCAGGAAGAAGTATGGGAAGTAGGTGCTCAGCTGTTAGGTCTATCTATCGGTGTACTTGTTCTGGTAATAATATTCATTAAATTCTCTGTAATTGTAACATGAACCTCCTTTTGGCATGAAAACTTTAACTTTACATTGTTTCATAACTCATTTCTAGTTGGTATTTGGTTCCAGGACACACCGGGCATTCAGTCGTCGTACTCAACTCTTACTTTGACATGGCTTGGTGTTCGTCTTCTACATCTTTGGTTTCGCTACCAGTCCCTAGTAGTTCTCAAGTTCCGCACAGTAAGGTGCTTGACTTAAATTTTGTTTGGCCAATTCACTAAAGCTCAATGTTTGCATGTTAGGCCATGTTTTTCAATCAGATACATAAATGGATAGCATAAATGGTTTACTATTTTGATTCATCACATGTGGTCATCTTCATGTCTATTAATAGGTAAACTTAAAACGGGCTCGGATTCTTGTGGGATCACATGTTGCAAATCACACAGTTCCTGGTGACATGTTCTTCACTTCTGGATGTTCAGTTTTTCTTGGTTCATTTATGAAAAAATTAATGATACTTGTTTTTGTCATCCTGTTCTAGGCTATGTTGCTTGCAATGAGGGAGAGAATATTTTAACATGGGAGAGATTCTTGCATCCCCAAATTTCTTTTGGCGTGCCCATGGAGAGGATGCTCGGTGGAGAGGAATCCACTGACATGGTATGACTCTTTGGCCAAATCAAAGCTAGGAAGTTGATTCCTTTCATATTGGTAGACTCACTTTCCAGTTTTGATGGCTTCATTATTACTAGAATGTTTCTTTGTAGTTGAGGTTTCCTTGGCAGCTAATTGAAAAGGAAATCTGCTTGGTTAAATATTTCCGTAGTGATATGTGTAGGCATAATTTGCAGCCAGTTTTGAACTTACGTAAAAGAAGTCAGTGTTGCCTAGAATCAGCTGTATCTTACTCTGGCAGTGTTGAAATCATCAGAGACATAGGCTAGTCGCTTGGTACTTGCAACCAATTTCATAACTCCACCTATGGCTTCTGTCAACACTTGCTCATGTATGTTCTCAACTCTCGAAACAGGTGAACATGCTACTGAAGCTATACACGAATGAGAAGTACATCCTCTACGTCGAGCAGCTTGGGTCAAAAGAGCCAGTATTCTTGGTTACGTTCAAGGTGATCTACTGCTAACTATTGGTGTATGAAATAAGAGCCATCATATCAACAAACACATGCTTGTTTTCAGGAGGCGGCGACAAGCATGTCGGTCCTAAGGAGCCTATGGCAAGCGCATTGGCTCCACGAAAATCAGCAAACGCAGAACGGCGACATCTTCGCTTGGCTAGAAGAGAGCCTTGCTGCATTGGCGGATGGATTCGCTGACTTCATCGAACAAATGGAGGGAGCTGGCTGGGATCAAAGTCAGATCTTTCTGAAGGTGCCTAAAGAACCTGTCCTGGTTCTGGAGCATCCGGACCAAGAGGTTTGACAAAACATGTGGACCAGTTTCTCGGGGTTTGACCAGCGCTAACCTAATAGATTCGAACCAAAAAACAGATTGGAGTCCAAAGCCTCTTATGGCAGATGTTCCGTGAGCTAACAATCAGTATATTGCTGAGAAATTTTGTTTTCCATGTGACCCATTGTTCTGTTGTCAAAAACATAAATTCACTGTTGACAATCCTGTTCTGTGCCGGTGACACTCAGCCATTCACATGATAGTGCATTGTTATCCAAGTTGATATAGTTGGTTACCTTACTTGACAGATTGCATTTCCGTGCGCGAGAGTTGCGTTTTGAAGCCTGAGCGACGCAAAGCTCATTTTTTTCAAAAATTTAAAACTTACATTTTTTAAGTTTCGAAAATATCAGAAAAAATCCCTAGATAATGATATAGTGATATATCTACAAGTGTGCAAAATTTGAATTCGAACTTCCTTGCGTGGTAGGCTGGGAACAAAATGACAAATGGGTGGATCTGGGTACATTGTTTTAAAATTTTGAAAATTTACCAGGTTTGCCTTCTTTGTGTAGCCTAGAATAATACGAGTACGAATTTTGGACCAAAAAATTGCACAATGGTAGATCTCGACATTATCTATGTGTAGGAAAAAAAATCGAACTTTTTTAATTTTGAATTTCTGAAAAAACAAGCTACATGGAGCTGGGCTCCATTGACACTTTCCGTGCCCATATTATAGTGTTCCTTCACCCTTCATCATAGACAAAAGGCAGAAAACAATAACATACGGTAGACTATCAACAACTTGCCTACAAAACTGCAATAAAGCAACTGACCAGGACGATATGTATATATAGAAAAGATTGTGTATATACACAGATTTAACGCCTAAAGCGCATCAGGATTCAAAAGCCACACAGACCTAATTCTAAGTGTTCACTGCTTAAGATGATTGTGGGATACTACCACAGGCCTTCAGCATGTTACCTAGGGCAAAGATGCGAGACCATACCCCAAAAAGAGCTCTAGCAGCAGCCGCTAATGGTCTGTCCTGCCAAAATTTCCACTGCACTAACTACATTCATCGTCAAGCCTTGGATTTTCCCTTTCCCTTCGCAGTGTGAGTGAAGCGTCTCTTCTTCGCTTTCTTGTTCTTTCCATCAGAACCGCCATCTGAGTCGTCATCACTGCTATCACCGTGCTTGCCATTTGCTTTCTTCTGTGAACCTGACCCGTACACGTATTCCTTGACCTTCTGGCTGGTCCTCTCTTCTGTAGCATCATCGGCATCGTTCTTTGGTTTCCATATGAAGATGGACCTGCGTGCATGGACAGAACCTCGTAAGTGAGAGTAGAAAAGATCTAGGCTAGGTAAAGAGAGATGTTGGGTTGCAGATTGATCGGTCTATACCTTGAACTTCCTGTGGCCAGGATATCATCTCGTGGGTGCAGCTTGTTCACCGGGCTGATAGTCGTTAAGTCGGGGTCCATCACCTCCGCCAGAAGCTTCCCGGTGCTAGTGTCTATGAAATCAATGGGATGTAGAGCAACCCCGTTGTGGTTTTCACTTATGTAACGACCGATGACTGCAACAGTTTCTGAGTAATCCTGCAGAGCATTAACATTCTATATCAAAATTGGGAATTCTACTGAAAATTTGAAGGGGGGAAAAAGCTATTCATAGCTACAACTCTGAACCTTCGGATCCCACTCGGCCTTGAAGGGAGTCAAGTGGCGATTGAAATCGTGGCTGTGGACGATCTCTCTACTTGGAGATTCAAGATCACCAAAAATATAATCCCAGACACGAATTCGGTTGTCCTGACATGTCGTCAAGATCTTATTCCCACTCCGTGGAGAGAAATATCCTGAATTAACAACTCGTCCATGAGCAAGACTGGCAAGAGCGGATTTGGGTTCAAGTTTCCTTGTATCCCAGATACGGGCCTACAAGAGTGATGTGAAATATTAGATACGAGATAAGAAAAAAGGGATTTCTACGAATGCAGAGCAGAGCATACTCACAAAGTGATCATTTCCGCTGCTTAGAAGAACTTCGGGTTGTGCAGGGTTGCAATGGAGGCCAGTCACCTTGCTACCCTTTTTATGTATAAGAATCGGTTGCCCGATTCTTTCCTTCGACCTTCTATCCAGTCTGCAAGAATTAAGGTGTAAGACAGATATATAGCTCAAAATAGATTGTCAGATACTCTGAGATGACAAAGGAGTATATGGTAATATTTCAAATATGACAATTTACAATGATATCTGAATCCCATATCACAGCATACAGCAAAAACTCATCCTGATCGCAAACTATTTTGAATTGAGCTGCCAAACAGATACATGGAATAAATCACATGAACATCCAAGTCAATAGTTTGAAAGGAAGTTGTAAGTACTGCATGCAAGCAATTATCTCAGAGAAGGTATCAAACTGCTCACAAGTAAAGATATCCAAAACTATCTGCCACCAAAAGGAGACCTTTGTCGGTATTTAGGTCCATCCCATATATCATGCGCCAAGTGCTTGGACCCTGTTAAGAGCAACAGACAGGGCTGATTAAATCAAGCTCAAAATGGATGCAGATTCTGTTCAGAAAAATGCAAACAAATGTTTGGCTCACTACAGCACATGATGCATAAATATAAGACTGAAATGCAATCTGTCAGCTTGATCACAAAACAATGCGGAAAACTTACACTCCAACCATCTGGGTTGAGATTTAACAAGGGCGAGCCCATTCCAGTGTCTAAATCTGTGCTGCTGATAGTCCCATCAGAGGAGGCCGTGTACAGCACTCCATCATTGGTGGTGTCGAACCTGAATCAGATAATATCAAGTTTCCATATTTCATCCTTAAAAACATAAACAAAAAAACTGATGATAGCCAGCAAGGTAAATCTCTTACTTCATACTGTTCAGAATGCAGGAGTGCACAGAATCGTAAGTGATCTTCTCATGCAACTTAACATAATCCCAGATGCCCAGTAGTCCTTTCTGCATGGACAGAGAAACAAAGAGACGATCAGCGGTCACCTATATGTACCTACAGTGCGACAACACTTCTAAGGAATTAAGTGGGTAACAAAGAAAAACTGAAGGACTGTGATACCTTGTCTCCTGATAAAAGCACATTGTTCTTGGTTGGATGAAACTCCAAGCAGGTCACACGTCTCTGGTGAAATTTTATGTTACCACACTCCAATTGGTTTGGTACCAGAAACCGTGGCTTAACCTAGATTCAGAGAGAAGAACTTATATGTTAGAAAAACGGTACTACCAAACAATAGGCATATGGAGTGTTGAAACTGATAACGATACGAAAGAAGGAGAGGAACCATCAGCTCACGCACCATGGGGATCTTGCCTTTCACTTGGCTCTGAAAGACGTAATCCAGTGAAGTGTTTGTGTTCCTCCTAGGGGCTGGGATAACGCCATGCTCCATCGCTACCCTATGTGGGCAGGTCAAGGTCGTGTGACCTGCAGAGTGAAAGAGAGGTGAAAACATCATGGTATCAGTGAATCAGGTAGTCTCCATCCATGTGAAGCTATCAAGCAGCAAACGGCAGTACACAATCAGTCATGAACAATTCAAAGGAAAGAGTTATTTGGATATTTCTGTCTGCAGACGCCTGAGAAAATAACATGTGGCGGCTCATCAACACCAGACCATTTTCATCCCACTGATCTAACCACAAGTGTAAAAATTCTTTCAGAGACTATCTGGAACAAGCAGTTAGGCTGTGTGAGTCCTTGAACTACCCAACATTCGACCTCAAATCATTATACTAGTGTGACCATGTTCTTCACAATCCCAATACACAAACAAACAAGCAGGTTTACAGATGGTATCAGGACCTGGCATCTTGCAGAGGAAGCAGGGCTTCATTGGGCAGTCGATGTACACCGCGCCCTTGAACCCTGCCTCATGCCCCGTCTTCTTGCACACCTGCAGCCAGACATCAGAAACCACACATCAGAAGCTACGGCAAAGTAAATAGTCGCTGCATATTCAGACACCATCAACACCTTCCCAACAATGGAACTCAAATCCTCAACGGAACTCAAATTTTTACTGAAGTGGATAGTGAAGATGGAGCTGTCAGTCCAAGTAACTGCGAAATGGAGCACACTGCGAATGCAAATGGGGAAGCACCAGACTGCGCCAGGGAGAAGCAGACGTTCCTGCTCTGCTCTGCACTAATTAAACCCCAAATCTGCCACGAGCGCTTGCTGCGGAAGCGATTTCCGCGGTTCGACGTGGAGGGTGAAGCCCAGCACCACACAAAGAAGCGTTCTTTGTGGAGGCGACCCGCAGTGGACAGCGAAATTGATAGGAAAACGGTATGAAAAATATCGGCGGCGGGCAGTACCTTGCAGACTTTTTTGAGGCTGATGGTAATGGGGCCCTTCCTCCCCGCCGCCGCCTCCGTGGGTTTCTTGGCCGCTGGTGCCTCGACGACCGGCTCCTCGTCGTCGGAACCCTCGACTTCTGCCTCCTCCTCGTCCTCGTCCTCGGAGGAAGACGAGGAGGAGGCGTCCTGCTGCTCCTCCTCATCATCATCATCATCATCAGCTGCGCGGCGGCGGCCGTAGACGAAGCGGGCGCGGGTGGCCATTGCGGCGGGCATGCGGCGGCGGGAAGACTGCGGATGGAAAGGAAAAAAGGTGCGGTGTGGGGAGAGACGCGACGGCCGATGCCCGACGGAGAGGAGACGAAGCAGTTGGGGTTTGGGCTCCCGTTTACTCGCGCCGTTTTATTCGACAAAACACATTGTACCCTCACCCGTATTAACATAAACTGAAAATAAAAACAAATATGTCTCTAATGTAAAAGCATTACTAGGTATCAACAGGGACGGAGCCAGCCACAATGCTTGGAGGGGGCGAAATAGCTTAGAATCACTAAGTATAAGTGTGATTAGTAGTCTGCTCGTTCCCCCCCCCCCCCCCCCCCCCCCCTCCGTCCCTGGGTATCAAGCAATCTTAACATGCCAAAGTCAAGATTAAGTCAGGTGGATCTAGCATACTCTCTCTACGTCAACTGTTTCGATATTAACGCAACTCTTAAGTGTGAGCCCTGGTATTTAGCAACACGAGGTTATGGCAAATAGAACATTATGTGGGCGTTGGGTGATCATTAGACAGAGTAAGTCATATGATCGAAACTATAAAAGGAGTAGTGATTGCGACACAACAGATGCACTAGAGCTACAAGTGTGTGAAAGATCTCCAAATGAAACTAGCGGGGGTGCATCCTTGCTTGTTTACGAAGACCTATAGCATTTGAGGAAACTCATCATTGAAATATACAAGCCATAATAATGTAAATATACCCGTCTAGCATGAAACAATGTGCATATGACAACTCTAAGTATGTATAAACATGTGCTCACATAGCACAAATGTGTATAAAGGATAATGTTGTCCCTCTCTTTTTAATATATATTGGCTTCCATGATATTTTTTATTGAGATGCCAGGGGCAACACTATGATAAAAAGAGACACATTTTTTAGTACTCATAACTCAACACAATACTAATTATCTCATAGATATATAACTGCATGCATATACCAGTGTACCAGGATCTACAATGATTTGTCGTAACATGAAATAAATGAACTATGGGCAAGGCCTCACAAGCCATCATGTCAGCTGTATATGTTCATGGAAAACATATGAAAAAGTAATAACAACACTGACTCAAATAATGTAATAGAAAGTTGCACGACAATATATCTCGGAATGGCTATGAAAATGTCATAGTAGATAGGTATGATGGTTGTTTTGAGAAAGATGTTAGCCTTATGTGTAGGAGAACGAAAGAAAGTTCTTTCATGGAATGTGGATGTATCGGCGAAAAAGGCACCGATTCTTGATGTGAGAAAGGGTCATACACAACATTGAAAAGGCTAACAAATGTTTGGAAGGTGGAAGTGCTTCAGACCAAAACTATATGAAACTGATAAGTTTGTTCCATTTTCTCATTTCTTAACATATGCTCTATTTTCTATATTTCTTATCGTTAGCTTGAAATATATTTATTATCATTGCATCAATGAATTGGCTAAATTCTTCAAACTTCACATAGGATTACAAATTTCAACAAATGAATGATGTTTTATTTCCAGGAAAATATAGGAATTTTTCACACATATCGTGCAAAAACCAAAACCTACCAAAGGCCCAGCCCATCTCCCAATCGATCCTCATTTCCTTCGCCAACCCGTAATCTAAATTCTCTCCACCAAAAAAAACAAACAAAACCATTTCTTCTAAAAATATAGAAGAAACACAGTTTGACTGCTCTCTCGATAGGTTCGCTGTTAAACCCTAGCTAGAACTCCGGTAAGAATACATAGGAGTAGTTAAGGTCCGCGGAGATGCCTATTGCTTCGTCGGTTCGCTGTTGAAGTGATTTGATATCTCCTACTCTACTCCTATGTGGGCAATGTGGAGCTTGGACCAAATGGCTGAGGGAGCAAACAGGCTAAAAGGTTCAAATTAGAAAGCTATCAAATCAAGCCAATTTATAAAGGTTAATTAAGCTAGAGGGGGGCGGTGTCCCCCCCCCCGGGGACGTACAATAAGCTTTGCTAGTGTATGTAGGTCAATATGCTAATATACCTCGGTCGCTCTAGTGCTATAAGATCCTCGTCAACGGAGAGAAGAACTCAGTGATGGCAATGGCTAGCACTGCCAACTTTTTCGTGTGCAGGTGCACCTGCAGCATCCGGGGAGGCTGCAGGCAGGCTCGCCGCTGACCCCGCGGCGGAGGGGAGGCATGGGCTTCCAATGCCCCCTCGCGTCAACGAAGGTTTGGGTTGCCATCGCCGTCCTTTCGCTGTTCGCAGCTGGCGGGATAAGAGACGTCATGAAGGCCACTCTGAGTATGTGGCGCGGCGAGGCCGTGGCAGCCCAAGACGACAATTAAGCCCGGAGTCTGGCTCTATGCAATTAAGCCCCATGGAGTAGTACTAGTATGGCCGGTGGTTTAGGCTAGCTAGTAGTGTGTCTGCATGTACATAGGAGGAGTTCTTGTTTGTGGCGTTCTTCGTTGTCGGCTTCCTCAATTGTGCCCTCGCGGTGATGGTCTATGTGTCGCTTTGTTATGAGAGGAGGTGGCGCAACGCGGCGATTCGTCTCGGACGGTGGAGGGGCGACTCGTACTCCCATTTGAAGAGGTATGTTAAAATTGAATATTTCTTTTTTAAGTTTCCCAAATTCCGTCGCGCACGGCAAAGTGCTAAGATCGATATTTTTTCTTTATAAGCTCGGTCGTTCACCCTGCCGCCATCTCGTTCCCCGACCTTCTCCTTTGCCTTCTTCCGCAGCCGTCTCCTGCCTGCTCGTCTTCCCCCCCTCCCACCCTCTTGTCGTCTCCCTCGCATCGTCGCCGCCGGTACTACTATGCGCTCCTACTACTATTGTCGCCGCCGGTCGTCCCTTACTACCAGCACTACATGCATGCTTCCTCTTCCTTGCATAAACATACTACATACATGGGTGACATAAGCTCTACGGAACCTCTCTAGCTGGTAGTACTTTGTACTGCTAGAACAAAAAGACGGCAGTCTCCAGCAACGCAAGCCGTGGAGTATTTCGAAACCAGGGGCAGAACCGACAATTCGCCCGCGATGACTAATACTACCTCACTCTGATGTTGGGTGGGGCCCACAGTCAGTGGGCGGGTAGAGCCCTGGTGCTGGTGGTGGTCAGGTAGGAGAAACACGGCAGAGCTGAAATTCGCCACGCGCACACGAGAGTGATTCCGAAGTACACTCGTGTCTATTAGGTACTGGTAGAAATACCAAAACCCAATTTAGTTGGAAGAGTGCATCGACAAAGACGAGATGACAAAATAAGCCGGTACTAAAGAGCGGGTACGGAGTACGTGGCAAGCATATTACGGCAAAGTACTATGTGGTATATATTTCCTCGTGTGTGTGTCCACTGGTTGATTGTTCGTTCTAATTTCACAAATATGTGCACGTATGCTACACCCGAGAACAAAAAATTCACCTCACACGTGATGTCCTTTTCTTTTCCATTTTAGCAAAGAAAGACGAGCCTACCAGATGCATCCACAAGTTCGCAGTATCATATTTTCTACTACTACCACTACTCCTGGTGTCAAGGTGGAACGCCTCACCTTACCATAAGTAAAAACTGAGAACGAAACTCGAGACAACAACTTCAAAAGAAAAGGGGTGGCCGATGTGGACGAGTTTCAACAAGTTTTGAGACATGAAGTTCATCGCCAGCGGCAAATACATCCCCACACATTCAAATCGGTGCGGGGACAGATGGATTCGGAATGAATTTTGCTTCACACAAGGGTGGGACTGGTGTGCACGTAGCATTTACTCACTCAATCCGGACCAGATTGAACACAACAGTCCGGGTCCACACCCTCTTCACTCGGTTTCAAAAAACACTGATGAATTTCAATCCCTCGACAATTTTTTTAAAATTCAATGAGTCTCTTAATTAATCTGCAGTCTGCACCCAAGCCCAATTCAAACTGGCAGCTCCATCCACACCACACCAGCTAGCAAGCTCAAAGCAGAGCCCTTTCTCCTCTGCCACTCGCTGCCGTTGCTTCACTCTCACTGCTGCTCCTCCTCTCGCTCTCGCTCACGGGCAGCCGCTCTCCTCTCCCCCCACCGCGCGCCAGATCTCGCCGGGAAGCCCAGCCAGCCGGGCAATGCGGCCGGCGGCCGAGTGACGGACGGGAGCGCGCGGATCGACCGATGCACCGGGTGGCCATGTCGGATGTGGGGGGCGGCGGCGGCAGGACGCTGGGGGCGGTCATCCGGGAGAAGGACGAGGAGCTGGCGCTCTTCCTCCAGATGCGCCGCCGCCGCGGCCAGGAGGCCGACCTGCTGCTCCTCGACGACGCCGCGGCCGGGGACGGGCTGCTGCTGCTCGACCCGCCGCCGACGCAGACGCAGACGCACGCCGGTAAGACAAAGTTCCGAGCTTTTCTCACTGGACCCCTCCGTCTCCTGTTGCTGCGGGCTGCGGCTGTTGTTTGAGGGGCGAAGCGAAAACCCTAGCTTATTTTAAGCTGCTCTCTGCTCTGGGTTTATGGGACAGAGCCCAAGGCGGCCGCGGCGCCGGCGGGGGCGTACAGGACGGGCGGCGGGTTCCGGAGGGCGCCCGGCGGGTTCCGGAGGGCGCCCGGCGGGGCCGACGACTTCCTCCACTCCGACGCCGGGGACAAGAACGACTACGACTGGTAGGTGCCTCCCCGCTGCCTTTCATTCACTGATACATTTCGTGCTGTTTCGATTGCCCGCCTCTGCAACAACAATCATCGGTGCAGAGAAGGTTATTAGAGCAAATTCGGGCTTCACCATTGCGAGTTGTGTTGAGCTGTTGGTTGCTTGGTGCTGTGCTGGTACCCTCAAGCCTGACCTCTTTTTGGCAAATTCAGTGTGTGTATGTGTGTTTGTATCTGCACGAGTGACAAAGATCCTGGCATGTTGGGGTTTCTGTTTCTGAACCTTGCTAGTAATTCAGTAGTCTCAGCTGAGGCCCCATTCCTCAACTGAACTGGCAGCTAAATTAATGTAGCACTCTATGTTTGGAATTAACGTGCAGAGGTCTACAAGCTTTTGGGGACGCTGCAAATTGTGCTTTCGTCTTCTGTTGCCGCCTCCACCCTGCCGAATTTTAATGCAAGGCCGTAAAGTTTTTCCATTTGCCCCCGATTCAGTGTTGTTGGTTAGAGTTTTATCTGTTGTTCCTTGAGAGGTTGGGTAGGTGGTTGTTGGAGGTGACAGTTGGCTCCCTTGTTGACACAGGCTGCTCCTTTTGTTGATCGCTTGCCTAGCTAGTGTCTGGCAATTAAGCTGTCCTCTTTTCTTTTACGACGCGCAGTCTAGATGGAGATGTGACCGTGAGATCTTACAGAGCTCTGTTTGTGGAGCTGTCAGTTTGTCTCAATTTATTATATTTGCTTTTATGGTTGGTTGCCTAGTTGGGGCGTCCATGATGTGGAGAGCTATCTGTGATTTTGTCGGACACATATTTCAACATTCCATAACTTAGCCCCTACAAGCTACTGATTCTAGCCCTAGTAGATTTGAAATGCATTTGATTGGTGTGGTTTGACTTGTTTGCCAAGGTTTTGTCCTTAATGCCGGTTAATCATTAGTGTGTCAATAGGTGTGAGTTTTAGGTCTCTAGTCAGCCATGTTAATATTTGTAGCATATTCTTTTTGTTAAGGGGACTATTGGATTGCTTGGTTGGTAGGTGGCAAGTGGACTATGGAACAAGTTCACATGATTTTTTTTTTTTGAATTTAAGTACACATGATATTTGTCTTGGTTGGCTACTTGAATTTGTACCGATGGAATTACGTGCTGATTAGGTACATGTGTTAACATGAGCGATGAAATGGATTTGAGTGGGAATTTTATAGTTCAGCTACCAGTGCCCATATCTTTCATACAAAGGGCTCAATAACTAGCTCTGTTGCTGCATAAATGCCACCACAGAACATTTTATTGGTCAGTGAAAATTATTGTATCACTTCATTTTGATATTTAATTTTACGTAAGTTAATCAAACACCATATGATGTCTTCTGATGTATTCATGGACCCAACTAGAATGTTACAGGTTTTGAACCTTTTGTTGCCTGTGTTTTGACTTTTGAAGTTCATTCTCATACATTTTATGAGGCCAAGGCTGGGCTGCAGTTTCAGAGTACTCATCTGACCTTCCTGACAATCAACGTGTTCACTTTCAGGCTTCTCACTCCACCAGGAACTCCACTATTCCCATCACATGAAGCTGCACCGAAAAGGTCTCCAGTGAGCCAAACTGGATCACCAAAGACTCGCCAAGCCGCCTTGAAATCTAGGGTGAGCCACTGCTACATGACCATGTACTGTGGTGAATATTTTTCAGCGACCCACATACTTCAATAAACTTCCGCTTAGATATAAAGTTATGTGATGTTACTGAAGTTGTGCACGACTTTACCGCATACGAGTATAGTACTTCAATATATGTTTTGAATTATTTTGGATTCTCATGCAGATAGGATCTCCACAGATTTGTCTCAAATATAATACTTTATTTTCTCTTAACTTCATAATGGTTTTATCATAAAAGATAGTAATTTTGATTCATTTGTAATTAATTTGACTGAAGTTTTTGACTTATCTTTATCTGTATGGTTGATAATTAATTGTTTGTGTTGTTAAGAAGACCTTTGGAATCTGTTTTGGGGGTTACACTGCTTTCTTTAAGTACTCATATCATTACAATGTTCTATTTTTAATGATTTTCTTTTTATCTGCTCTTACATGGTATTGTAGCTAGCCAATCATCAAGATCCTCCAGCAAGAACCACACTTCCACTGAGAACAGCATCGTCAAACAGCTTGAACTCAGCTGCGACAACTCGCCGTCCATCGTCATCTGGAGGTCTCACGTCTAATTCTTCAAGGCCTTCAACACCAACTGGACGTGTGGCATCGACCGCTACGTCCAAAGGTTCAAGACCTTCAACCCCCAATTCTCGGGCTACTCTACCTACCAAGGCTGGACCTACTGCCCCAAGATCTTCAACACCCACTTCCAGGTCAACACTTCCTTCAGCAAGGTCAGCACAGCCTCCAGCAAGGTCGGCACAGCCTCCAGCAAGGTCAGTACAGCCTACAGCAAGGTCAACAACCCCATCAAGGACATCTGGCTCTGCTAGTGCCACCAAGACGTCAGTTCCTCCAGGCAGAGCATCAGCACCTGCTAGCAGATCATCAACACCTACTTCAAGGTCATCAATGCCTGCTACTAGGTCAACTACACCTCTGTCCAGGCCCTCCTTACCTGCACAAAGCAAGCCCGCATCAAGGTCATCAACCCCAACAAGGCGGTCTTCTGCCCCTGCCCCTGCCACCCAACACGGTAACTTGCCCGGTCCAGTTCGATCTTCCTCAATCTCCAGACCAGGACCTACAATGCCCAAAACTTGTGCGCCAGCAGCGACAACAACAGCGCCAGCACCTTCAAGGGGCAGCTCACCTACTGTCAAATCAAGACCATGGAAACCATCTGAAATGCCCGGTTTCTCGCTTGACGCACCACCAAATTTGAGGACTTCGCTACCAGAAAGACCAACCTCTGCTACTCGGGGTAGACCTGGAGCACCCAGTTCTAGGTCTTCCTCTGTGGAGCCTGGGCCTGCTGCTCGACCAAAACGCCAGTCTTGCTCTCCTTCAAGAGGGAGGACTTCAAATGGCAGCGTGCCTTCAGGGAGTTCCGTGCCGGCAGTGAGAAGATCACATCTTAACGGAGGTGACAGTGTGAACCCAGTTCAGATGGGCAATAAGATGGTTGAGAGGGTAGTAAACATGAGAAGACTAGCTCCTCCGAAACATGATGATCAAAGATCCAGCCTCAATAGTCTGTCCGGGAAATCATTAAATTCCCCAGATAGCTCTGGCTTCGGTAGGTCACTGTCAAAAAAGTCACTGGACATGGCACTTCGGCACATGGTAATTTTTTGCCTCCTAGCCTCTATTTAGCCAGCACCCGAAATTTTCTTCATTCAACTGAACCTGAGGTGTGATGTTGTACGCAGGACATACGTCGCAGCATTCCAAACAATTTACGGCCTCTTATGACAAGCATTCCAGCATCATCTGTGCGTAGCGGCCGGTCGGGGTCCACAAGGGGTAGACCAATAAGCGTTTCGGACTCGCCTCTCGCAACAAGCAGCAACGCCAGCTCTGAGCCGAGCGTCAACAACAACCTTATGTGCTTTGACAGCATCGACATCGACGATGAGCTGTGCAGCGATAGAACAGGACAGTATGGCCGATGAGTCACCTACATGCTAGCAGTATAAAGTTCTGACTTATGGATTCTTATGACCACCCGAATGTTCAGTGTGGCAGCGTAGAAGATCATCTCCAAGATGACCTGATGAGTTCCGTTCTCATATGTAGGTTCTGTGACCGTTCCTATATTTAGCCATTCATGTTACGTGGCAGTTCTCTATGTTTGACTATCATCTGGACCTTTATATGTTATTGATAGGAAAAATCCGTCTTTTATCTCTTCATTCTTCGACCTGTTTACTATGCCAGTCGGTAGTGGAGCATGTCCCTCCGGCTGAACCGTGTCGACTTTCGTTCTATTGGCGATGTATATTTGTTAGCTGTTTCTTTGAAGTACGCGATCTTAGAGTTGACAGTTATGGTAGCGCAGCTTACTGAATGTAGAATCCCAAAATAGTTACCAGCTTGAAGAAAATGTTGCAAGAATATGTCACAAACTGATCAGCAAAAATGGACGGATTGCAGTTACAGCCGGAACAGTGTACTGGACTAATATTGCTCTACTCTGGGTACAAGGTGAACACTAGCTACCACAAGAAAAACTCCTGTTTTATTTTGCTACTGCAAGGAGCTATTATGATCAAGGAACTGCGAAGATGACAAAACATCTCACAGATACAGTTGGAGGAAGAGAAGCCTGCCGAGTTTTGAAACTGTTTCTTCAGAAGTCGAAATTGGTAGCTTGCGAAGGGTCAAAGAGGAATGGGTAGGGCAGGCAGACCAGGAGCGCCAGGAACAGGATGGCGACGCCGAGGCCGATGTAGGTATTATCAGGTTCTGTTATTTCCTCGGAGAGAGGGGCGACCGGACCCCTCTGCAGGAAGAAGATGAGCACCACAAAGTAGAACGCGACGTCGCTGAAGAGCGAAGAGAGCCCCAGTAGCCCGATGGTGAGGCTGCTGAGCCGAGACGATATCTGTCACAAAATGGAAGTAAGTTTGGGTTCATCACAGGGTGGGCGCATCACAGGTCAAAGCTGAGCAAACTTCTCCAAAGCTTTAGGTAGCCTTTAGTCTTGTTTTGTCATTTGAAACAGTAGTATCATTTACCTTTCTTCCCCACATGGCGAACGCAATGCGGCCGCCATCAAGCTCTCCTGCGGGGATGCTGTTGATGGCGTTGATCAGGAGACCGGCCCACGCCCACAAAACCAGTGGGTTGATGGATAGCTGTGTCCCTTCTTTTAGTGCATCTCCAAGAATAAGCTTTGCTGAACAAAGGAAATATGGATTAAATTAAACAGAGTTTGCATATTTCAAAAGCATGCTGTGTTTGTGCAGTTCATAATTTAGTACATCCTTGCATAATCACTCAAGAGGAGGAGGATACCCTTACCAAGGCTACCGAGAAGAAACGATTGATGAAACACGGCTGGATCTACGATGATGCCGAGACCATCGCTTGGAGGTAAGGTGAAGCCCAACAGCAGAAGACCAAATCCAAGGGTGTACCCTGCCACCGGTCCAGCAGCTGCTACCTTCAGTAGGTCCCCACGGTTGCGGACAATGTTGACTATTCTGGTAATGGAACCAAATGATCCTATCTACAGAAAATACAAAAAAGGATACTCGTATAGTATGGTGAACTAGATAAGTTAGGATGGTGCAAAAATAATTGCTAGTATTTCCAAAGGTATTTACAAATAATTTTTGATAATTAAAGCTTCCTTGGATGAAATTGTAGCCCTGCAACTTACCTGCCAGCTAGGAACAAAAAATGGTACTGAGAGCTTGACCCCGGCATCCTTAGCAGCAAGGATGTGTCCAATTTCATGAGCACCTACTATGAGTCCAGTTACGAGGGCACCAGACAGTCCTTCTTTCAATAGCTCAGGGTTATCAAAGGTTGATCTGGAGAAGACAAATCTTGTGAAAAGAAGTACCAGGCGAGTGCTCGACTTATTAAGAAGACTTCGTTACGACAGGAAGACAGAAGTTTAGCATCATATTGCCAAGTTCATATCAAGTGTCTAGAGTATGGCATCACTTGACCCAACATGAGACTTAAAAGTTGTTTTAACACAAAGGTCACATGTTGCAATTCAAAAATGACATCAAGCTAGAGGAAATGGAAAATGATTACCTCAATTCTTATGGAATAAAGAAACAGACAATTAAATAGAACTAAATAGGAAGCAAAATCGTGAATAAATGGAAGAGAAACCTCATACAGCAAGTTGTCCTGAAGGACAGGTACGTTTCGAAGCAACAAGGTGAAGACGGTAACTAATCCGAATGCTGCTGCAGCAGCCCACTCTGGGATGGCTGAAAATTTCAATTCACCAAGAATCGGATCAGCATACTCAGCAACATGCTAATGCTAAGCTTTAGACGTTTTGACACAAAGGAACATTATTAAACCACACCGAGTAGTGAGCATATACTCTGGTGAACATACGATGAGAAAAGCATCACCTCCAGTCGCAGGCTCCACTGTCTGCCTAGGAACAACTACTGCAACTGGCTTCTCATCCTCTGGATTGATGAGAAGAAAAACCCTAAATTCATCGCCAAATTTGTTCTGTTGATAATCAGGAGGGGCACACAGGTCAGAACATTTACAGATGTGTACAATCTTAGATTTTTTAGAAGGATCGGATCTTCGAGCATCCTGTTACCTCTAGTCTATTTGTGATCTTCTCAAAACTTTTGGCTGGCACACCACGCAAGTTCCCCTTGAATAGTACTCCTCCCTTATGCACACAAGTGAAGGTAGTAAATATAAATTAGTTATTCTGACCAGTTGATGCCTATTTACATGATGACATTTCAAACGAGAATATAAAGCATATACATGTTTTGTTTAGCAGCTTTAGTCATTCTCCGTATCATCACTTCGAGCATGGGTGCAACTTTATAAACATAACTGGTAAGCAAAACATTGCACCTTGCAAAGTGATATTGATATTTCACTGGAACATGCAACAAAATCTGATGTGTGCGCATGAATGTGAACCATGACATCTCAGATGCTCACCTCATAAGGCTCGTGGCTGCTGACAAAGAACGTGTCAAAACTGAAAACTTGATCCTTTAGAATGTCTACTGTTTCCTTGGGGATAGCGACAGCGTCATCAAGCTGTTGCTGCAGATCATTGAGATTCAAGAAGTGAACAACAAGGCTCATTACCTCAATTGGGTTCAGAGTAACAAACATTAAATATTTTTCTATCTGATAACCACTCTAACCATGGTCATTACGAGGTACAAGCAGTAATGTCTTAAGTTTTTCAAGTTCTACTCAACTTCTGAACATGTACACCCAGAAAAAATAATACGGAACAATTACCTTCATTCCAGGCAAAGGCGAACCGCTAGCAACATCGACAACCTCCACCGGTGCCTGTTTTTGACAGAATTTTATCAGACATGCCCTGGTTTCATTTGCAATGTCTATAAGGTGAAATTTGTCGTGACATCAACTTCATTACTGCGAACATACCTGCACAGCACTGTCAGTGGCTGCAGTAGCATCTTTGTCGATGTTCTGAACCGTGTCGCTGGTGCTAGCAACATCAGCAACCTTCACCTCATCATGTTTATAACAGAACATCAGGCATGCCATGGCTGCGTTCTCAATGTCTATAAGGTGAAATTTGCCGTGCTACATTACCGCGGGCATACCTGCGTGTCGCTGTCGGTGGCTGCGGTACCAGTCAGTCTGCCGATGTTCTTGATCGTGTTCTGGATCGTGTCGCTGGTGCTCGGCAGCGGCTCTGCGTTACCAGACACTCTGCTGATGTTCCGGATCGTGTTCTGGATCGTGTCGCTGGTGCTCGGCAGCAGCGGCTCTGCATTCGGTGATTCATCTTTTGTCTGGTGAGAGGGCATGGGAAAGCTAGATAATTACAGTTCAGTTACATGCTCATTCATGAAGCTAGGCTAGGATCTAATTAAGTCTGACGGAGTGACAATGCATTACAAATCACACGCTGCAGAGTCAGTTTGAGAGACTGTAAAAGTGAAGGACGGTACATTATCTGCACTGGGGTCGGTCTCTCCAGTTGCATTTGGTTCTGCAACTGCACTTTCGCCAGCTGAAGGCGACGAAGCATCATATCCAATCTCATTATTCTCCTGACAGTAAAGAATTATTTTTAACTGAAGATGCTCCCATTGCAGGTTCTACTGAAAACGACTACTCCATGGAATGATTGTCATTCAAGGAGTTGCTAAAACTGAATGAAAGGGTGTGTGTGTGTGTGTGCGTGAAGTTTTTACCTCGCCGGCGCCGCCGTCAGGTTCAGGCTCGTCCGTCGCCTGGCACGCGACCCTTCTGCTCCTATACCTTGAACGAAATTGATACGCGCAACGGAGGCTGGATGAGCAATCAAGTCGAAGCGACTTCCTGGAGCTTCCTGTTCCGAGATGAAGACCAAGAAACGCGGGGGCTCTCACCTGTGAGGAGGCCCGGCGGCGAGCGGCACGGAGGAGCGGAGCGTGACCGTGAAGCGAACGCTCCTCGCCGGCGCGGAGGTGGACGCGAGGAGGAGGCGGTGGCAGCATCGTCCGTACGACGACGACGCGGCCGGCGACGGCGGCGGGCGAGAAGAAGAAGAAGGAGAGGCCATGGCGGTGGAGTCGAGAGGGAGGAGGAGCGCGCGCCTTATCTCTTCCTCCCTTTGGAAACGGTGAGAAAATTTAGAGGTGTTTGCCGCGGCCACGATCTTGCCTCGGCACGAATCTCAGAGCTGGATTCCTTGACACCTGTCATGTATGCTAGTACTCGGTACTGTGGGTTTGGATTTTTCTTTTGAGTGTGAGGTATGGGTTTTAGATTAACCATATTCTAATTTTTTTTTTTGAAACCTAAGGCAAAAGCTTTGCCTTATCCTTTTATTAAGAAGAAGGTACCCGGTTTATTATGGAAGAAACCGGGCGAAAACCATACAACAACACGACCCCACGGGACAGAGCCCACACAACCTCGAGAACAACATAGCCAAGCTCTCGACCCATGACCACTCCACAAAGACCGGCCAACCGACCATCCTTGCCGAAGAGAAGAAGCCGCAACTGCTATGGGAGGAGCAGGTACGGACACTCCGACGCAGATGAGGAGACCAACCCTCGAATCCGCTCACTGCCTGTTGCCCGTCATCGTACACCGCAGTTTCGACTTCGCAGCAACAAACAAGAAAAACGAACCCACCGACCCTGTCGGAGTAGAGCTGCCAACACCAACCTCGCCTCCACAGGAGCCGCGAAGCTCTCAGGGCCGCCGCCCCGACATCCACCGCTCCAGTATGCCCTGCATACACAACCAGCACCACCTTCCGGGGCCGCCACCCCGACATAACACCGCTCGTACTCACCATATTCTAATTTGAATTCTCATATGGATGAGAATTAGCTCAGACCTCGATCAACCCCTTAGGGGCCGCTTGGGATCTCGTTTATTAGCCAAAACGATCGGTTAGAATTACGGAGCCATCCACCTCCGGTAGTACGAAGGAGCTCCGGAATATTCTCCGCTCCGTAATTTGTAACCCCCCATCCAAGCGGGCCCTTAACGGTAGGGCATTGACACAAAAGTTCGTTGCACAATGGGTGCGGCAGATTTTCTCCATATTCGTACACTAAAATGTTTATGTTTGCACTATCATGTAACTGGATATTCAATCACTATAGTTGCAACTTGATTCTCCTTTTAGGATGTGGATGCCATAATTTGAAATAATTATTTTCATTCAGAGCGTTGGGCCGATTTTTACATTAGCTATATCTCTGGTCTATATTCTTGGGCCAATATTAGAAGAGCATGTTGGCCCTATGTATGGTTTTGATAATTTTTATGAACTAATATTTGCCTTGAGATATTCTTATAGATCTTGTTTATAATAAAAACGTGGAGTTCATGTGTTGGACTCAAGAAGATTATATGATGACCAAGGTTCTATTCAAGGTTATATGAAAAATGGTCATGTGTAGAGTTGAACATATTGCAAGTATGGCTTGAAGAATAGGATGAAGTGGATATTCATATTTACCTTCAAAATATCGTCGTTATGAAGAAAGAAGGGAGGATATAAGGGTTGATCAAGGCTAAGTGTAAAGAGTGGTTTCAAGTTGATCAACACACAAAGCTAAATGATTTTCCATGTGGGACTATTGATCCAATAGTATGGTAAGCAATTGTCCATGTAACTATGTGAACTAACCCATGATATATATACGTGTGCGTGGGTTGTCCGTGTGTGGTTAGGTTCCATGGGCTTACATCAAAATAAATATTTCATATAGCTCATGGAGAATGACGACAAGTATTGGACATCATCGAGATAATGGTTAAGTGAATATGTGCTTAAAATAGGCTCTCCCATATTAAGTATGGAGGAGCAATTTGTATGTCTTCACCAAGCGGAGTGAAATCAAGAAAGGTGGTCAAACTTGAGAAAATCAAGATCGTCATCATCTATCTCAAGTGAATTACGCAATGCGAATGTATGAATTTGATATGGTTTCTATTTTATCAGTCCAATGGTGTTAGTGGGAGACCTGGTTATAGGATAGATATGCTCTCGAATGAGTAACTTAATCGTATCGTTCGTAAAAACCTTAAACCTTTGCAAGATTGGTATCATCTTTCTTAATTATTATTTGGCTTTCTCTATGTGAGGTTTTGGAGCTTGCCCAGATCTTTAAGACAAGCTCAACTTTATCAAAAACGGTTTTTGTGTGAAAAACTTGTTACATTTTTCTTTATTGAAGTTTTGCCGATTATTCTTGTTTGTTGAATTCCTGCTTGTTCTTCCTTTCTTATCTCTCGATAGCATTAGTTGTCTTGGTGGAATTTGAAAGTGAAGTATTTTGACCATTTTATGTGTTCTTGTCATTGCATTAGGTGCATCGGTTTGAATTCTTCACGGTGATACGTGGAAGTGAAGTTTGAAAAGCTTATTACTCTTGGTGCACTGTATGCTTGTAAGCTTGTTTCTCTTGCGTGTATTGTGTACCCATAAACAATTGGTGAGTCTTGTAGCTTCGTCTTTGTGTGGAAAATTTCGAAACGTTGTTCAGAGTCTCCAATACAATTGTGGAGATTCTCAACGTTGTTGTAAAGATTTGGTTCACTCCAAAACTTGACTTAGTTTGGTGGAATCGTAGGAATCAAGCTCGTTCCTCCCCTCCACCCTAAGCTAGTTCATAGTTTTATGGCACTGCTTTCCACTGGACATGTTAGCTGCCGAATCCCCAAGTTATGAGAAAAATACTTGTAGCTCTCGAGCTCGAGTTATCTCGTTTATAAAGAAGAAATAAAATATTACCTTTTGTGTTTCAAAAAGTTCTAATTTATAATATACAAGGACATATACATCTATACTGTGTATGAACAAAATTTTAGCAAAATATATTTTCATACGTCGTGTATATAAAAAAGACAAATGTAGCAAGTAAAAAAGAATTCTTTTTTACCTTTTCTTTAGAGTCATGAGTTCATATGTAGCCTAAACTATAACTTGTTATCGATAGAAACAATGCATATGCGGAGATACATGTGTATGTATCCACGTAAATTTTATTCGATAATTTTTTGAAACTTCAGAATATCTTTTTTAATTATTTTTTAATCAGGATCACTGGAGCGTGCCAATAGTCCTGTCTCGTTGAAGTCACTCTCGAGTCGGCTCTCCTTGTTTTACAAGGTCCATTAGTGGCCCATACATGGCCCGTCAGCTTAGACCACTTGGCCCGGAGCTTCTCTTCCCAACCTTCTCTGCTTCCTTTCCTTGTCAGGTGTGGGCTGGTCGCTGACACCCTACCACGCCGCCGGCTCCCTCCGCCGCCGCCACACTGCTCCCCTCCAAGGGCTCCACAAACAGATCTTGGAGGTCGGTCCAATCGCTCGGCCCGGGCCTCCACGCTGCCACGCCGCCTCCGTGAGCGCCGGCAAACCGAAGAATACGAAGAGGTGGAGAACCGAGGACCGTCGCCGGCAACTAGCGACATGAGGAGCTTCCCGGTGGCCGGCGGCCGCAGCGTCTCCCTCGCCCTCTTCTCCGACGTCTCCAACAGCCGGTACGCCTTCATCCCCTTCCTCCTTCACCACTGCTTCTCTAACCCGTGCCCGACCGCGTTCTTGCTTGGCTCACAAATTCTGTGGCGCTGGGATGAACACGCAGGGAGCTCCTGGAGCTGATGCAGTCCGGGAAGCTGGAGCCGGAGGCCGCCTTCCTCAACGCGTCGCTGGTACCGTACTGCACCCTACTGTATGCTAAAGCACCACAAATTGCTGCAACTGAGGCCACAATTGCATGACCTGACCAGTTGGTTAACTCAATGTAATTCCCCGCAAAAAAGAAAAGGTTAATTGAGTGTAATGTCAGGTGCCGGACGTGTTCCCGGTCCTCGCGGCGGCGCACAAGGCGCTGCTCTCCAAGTCGAGGGACTCGCTGACCACAAGGACCCTGCACTCGGAGCTCGTCTACAACTACTCCGGATCCAAACATGTGGGTTGCTCTTTCTTCCCTTGTTACATTCTTTTAACAAGATCCCTTGTTACATTAGGTGATGGTATTGGTCTAATCTGTCGGCGTGGTGACGGTATGCGTGGTTTCGTGTTTCAGATCACGGAGTCCCTGAAGCGATGCGGTATCGCTGATGACACGCACTATATCCTCGCCGCTCGGTTTGATGCTTCGGATGAGGAGGTATGATGTTTTGGGTGCCGCGCATTGTTCAGTCAAGGTTTCAAACCCGTCGGTTTCTTGCTAGTAACTCTACATGACCTTGCTCTGTAACTTGTTTTATAAAAGGTGTTCTTGATCTGGTTAGTTATGTGGAATGTCAATGCGCCCAAATATATGTTTAGATTTGCAACATGCTACTGTATTTTCCTAGTCTGAAGTTTTTTAACTTTATTGTCCTGATGGTTAGTGTGAAAGGAGAAATTTATTTCAAAATCTTGCTGAAACTTTCTAGCTTTGGACACCTATGTTAGTACTGTCCTTATGTGACTTGAACCAAGAGATTTTTGTAGTGACTCCAGACTTAAATTACTAACTTCAATCATGCTATGTGTGGCGCAGTTTGTTTTCCAGTACCAACTATTGGGATATCTGCAGAAACCGATGTATTTTACCAGTAATTAACTTGGTAGGCTGCTATATGAATTTCTTCTTTGAGTATACGTCATAGACAATGTAAAGTTGAAAAAGAGCAGCTTGAAACACCTAAGTAACCAAGTGTTTCGCCACAGAAATTTGGTCATAATATACAAAACAATAGCAATCCTAGTAATTTGCATAGCTGTGTGCAAGAACTGCAGAACATACCTGTAAACATTTTCTGAAGAATTGATGGGGCACATCTCCCTCTCCTTCTCATTGAGACTGCTATAAATGTCCCAGAAATTATTATGAGATCAATCGTACAAGTAGTGTTACTGTATGTACTGCTCTCTAAACGAAATATTACTTTCTTTAGCACCTTGAATTCAGACATCCATTGAATTTAAAGTTATAACATCGCAGATGAAAGCACTGGAAAAACTCGTCAGTGGAACCGAGATTGATCTCTCAGAACTCGAAACAAGAGCAGACAAGCCAAAGATTCTGAAGGTAGCTAAAGTTGGCACATGTTATTTGATAATATATATGGGGCTCATAATAATTTTATGATTCTGAGTATCATACTTATTTTATTTATCTTTTTCTTGACTGAATTTTCCTTTTTCCTGCTGGCAGCAATACAAGATAACTCCCCAAGAACTATCAATTTCTACACTGCCAGAGGCAATCGTGTGCAGGATTGCTGCTCGAGACGCCCTCTGAGGTCTCGAACGACGGCCAGGACGTCTTTCAGCCTTGCTTGATGAATTCTCGGGATGAACGCTGCATCCATTACACCTCTTATTCATGGCCAAGCTCGCAGCATGGTGTTTCAACCTTCAAGCCTGAACTTATTCATGGCCAAGCTCGCAGCATGGTGTTTCTACTTTCAAGCCTTGGAATCGCATTATAGTAGCATGTAGTTATGATGTATGTTGTAGCAACAACTGAATCTCTGTGAATGTTTCCAAGATCACCTCATTGACGTTTTTGTTGAAGCAACCTGTCATACCACGATTTCAACTCGGAACTTGTGTTTCGTTGAGATCATGGACCAACTGAAATCCATGCAAGATGTATGCGACCTAATATTCATTACTTTCATGGCTTTATTGTGCACATTATGATGTCGCTCTATTGGTTTTCGCGCCTGTTCTGCCAAAATGTAGTAGTATGGGCAGGATAATGTTCCTGCACCCAGCCAGTATGCTGACGTAGCCGGAACAGTTTACTGCAAAATTTACAAGAAATTCCTACATCCCATTGATGATATATATATATCATGTTTTTCTTTTTCATGAACTGTAATGCTTAATTTTGTAGGCCAATAAGTTTACCGTGTTCTGTTCTGTTTGGTTGTTTCAGTATGATGTATCAGTCGGTATTGTTCATGTCAGCTAAACAACAAGTTTTTTTTTGCAGCTGGATTGTTTATTTTTGTACGTCAGAGTAGTTCTAGTTTATTAGCCTGTTGCGAGCACTTTTTTGGGGAGATGCTGCATGGACAGTAAATGCTTCCTGGGAATATGCCCAGCACAACAATCATAGACCACATGGATGATGGATGGATAGCAAAGGACTGAGATGAGATCTGAGCTCTCTAACACGAGCTTCCATTAGCAAGTAACTAGATGAGGCAATCTAGACTTTTCAAATTTGGCAATGAGCTTACATAAAGGTATCTTGCCAAAAACAAAACCAATTCAATTATTTGAGGAGAAAGAAAATTGTTGCAGTTTTGGCTCGAGAGCTGATGATGGGATTGTTTGGGAGGCAGGGCCAGAGCATATTCTCTGCAAAATATCCCTTTCTTCCCCCCAGCGGAATATCCCCTAATATTACCTCACTTCTCTTCTCTCTCTTATATATATATATATATATACTCTGCCCCGAGCTCCCCGTCTTTCTTGCTTGCTCCCACACGCAGCAGTTGCAATTTGCAGCAGATGACAATCGGCATCAAGGACGACCTGGAGGAGGCGGTGATCCTCGACGAGGTGTATGTCTCGCGCCCGCGTAGGATCGCGCTCTTCGTCGAGCCGTCGCCGTTCGCGTAATTAAGCTCTATACTCGGGTTCTTGGCCTCGTGCAAATTCTCGGCTTTCCACATTTTAGACTAATTTCTTGTTTTGCGTTCTCTGTGTTTACAGCTACATCTCCGGGTACAAGAACAGGTTCCAGAACTTCATCAAGCACCTGCGCGAGATGGGCGACGAGGTACCACGGTTTTTTCGCTCTCGTCTTGTCATTCGAGTATTGAGTTGTACCGATGGGTGGTAGATAGATTAGTACTAGTAGGTGTGACTGAATTTGGGATTCTGGTGTGTTTCACAGGTCATCGTTGTGACCAACCATGAGGGGGTTCCAGAGGAGTTCCACGGCGCCAAGGTCATCGGTTCATGGAGGTAAATTCTCGAGGGACTTACTGGTAACTTTAGAATGACATGAACCTGCAACAGATTGCAAGTGCTTGTTGTTGGAAATAATGTCTACTTTAGTTCCGTGAATTCCAATTGCCATTAGCTGCTAAGCATCAGACTGTCACGTTCCTGTGACAAGTTCTTCTGAACCTTGGACTGCTGGCCGTTGGGATGCTGCAACTCCTTCCGAGTCTTCAGCTAGAACGTGCGCACTGGCACAGCGCTCAGGCCGGAAGACGTTTCATCGAAACGTTCAGTTGAACTGAATCCTGAGAAGGCTCTATAAAGAGCAGGGCATCGGAGATATCGATACATGCCTCTTAATTCCAACACTTGTAGCCATTTTGGTTGATGTGCTCTGATGCTTAACCCTGTTTTCTCATTCTTTTCAGCTTTCCATGCCCACTGTATGGAAAAGTCCCCCTGTCACTCGCACTCAGTCCTAGGATCATCTCGGAGGTTGCCAAGTTCAAGCCTGACATCATTCATGCATCTTCACCTGGAATTATGGTAGCTTCATATTTCTACAATCAATTCGTCGATCATGTGTTTCTCCGGTGGCTAGCCACCGCCAAAGAGGATGCTGAGATTCTGTTACATTTTCAGGTCTTTGGTGCTCTTGCTATCGCTAAACTGCTCAGTGTGCCCCTAGTTATGTCCTACCACACCCATGTCCCAGTGTAAGTTAATGTTCAATTAGCTCGCCATCTTGCATTTTGAGATTTTTACTCCTAATAATGCTTGTATGGCTCTAAATTAATAATGCAACTTTCTTAATTTTTCTAACGGGTGTCTAATAAGTAAGTACGGCACATTTGAAAATAATCCAAAAGCAACTAACATTGAGATAGAAAGCTGTTCGAGAAAGAAAACCATTGCTAATGAACAACCTTAGCGGAGATGCTTGATCTGTTTGCCATAGCCGTTGAACGAGGTTTGACTTTCCCCTGCAGGTACATACCAAGATACACGTTTAGCTGGCTTGTAGAACCAATGTGGCAAGTCATCAGTAAGCCAACTACTCCCACTTAATCTGGGCTTTAAGTAAACGGTCGAGTTTTACGCGACGTAAACACTAATTTGGTACTGTTGTTCTCCACAGGGTTCCTTCATAGAGCTGCTGATCTGACTTTGGTACCATCTGCTGCTATCAGCAAGGATTTCGAGACCGCCCATGTTATTTCAGGTTGGTTCATGTGTGGTATATTGTATATATTACACTGATGTATGTTCTTATTGTTGTTCATGTTAATGAATTTTGCTCTATATTCTTAATCAGCTAACAGGATACGCCTTTGGAACAAAGGTGTTGATTCTGCCAGTTTCCATCCGAGGTTCCGCAGCCATGAGATGCGCATTAGGCTAAGGTGAAAACCTATTTTTGTTTCTTCATGTATTTTCTGTTCATAATTAATTGAGATTAACTGTTGATACATATGTTGTGTGGTCTATATTTTCAGTGACGGTGAGCCTGAAAAACCATTGATAATTCACGTTGGACGCTTTGGACGTGAGAAAAACTTGGATTTTCTGAAAACGTGAGCAATACTGCTTCTTTGCACTTTGTGAATAATGTTATGCTTTATTTGTTTACCAAGGATGAATTTCTACCCAAGAAAAGATAAATATTGTCTCATCAAGTTTTTGCTTACACTATAAGCTGCGTGGACTGATGTTGCTTTATGATTGACAGAGTAATGGATCGGTTGCCTGGAGTAAGAATTGCATTTATCGGAGATGGACCATATAGGTACTGCATAGGTCACTCTCAAACTGAAATGTTCGCACCCAAATAGTTCTGAATTTTTGTTTGTCATCCTATTATTTGTCAAGCATCTAAGTCTTTGCTTTATAGGACTGAGCTAGAGAAGATGTTTGAGGGGATGCCGGCGGTGTTCACGGGAATGTTGCAAGGCGAGGAGCTCTCGCAGGCATATGCAAGTGGCGATGTTTTCGTGATGCCCTCCGAGTCTGAGACACTCGGCCAAGTAGTCCTGGAGTCCATGTCTTCCGGGGTCCCCGTAGTCGGGGTTCGTGCCGGCGGGATCCCCGATATAATTCCGGAAGATGTGGAGGGCAAGACCAGCTTCCTCTTTGCACCGGGAGACCTCGACGATTGTGTTGGCAAGATCGAGCTGCTACTGACGGACAGGGAATTCCGAGATGGCATGGGGAGGACAGCTAGAGCCGAGATGGAGAAATGCGACTGGAGGGCGGCCTCCAAAACGATCCGCAACGAGTTCTACAACACGGCTATATTCTACTGGCGGAAGAAGCAAGCGGAAATGTTCCAGCCATTGCAGTGGCTGGCACAGATGTTCGTGCCGACAACAAACCAGGCCAGGCGCATCACCCAATGTTGATGCCTCTAGGTGTATATTCTGATCTATAGTCCAGTGTCAATAGGTGAGCCATAGTTTTTGTTTTTGTTTGTGGAATTGGGATAGTGTGATTCGTTGTATTGTAACCGTGTAATACAGTAGCGAACTTCTTGGTTGTGAGCAGTGCATGTATATGGAGTCGAGAGAATCCTGTGTCAAAGTACACCACCTTCTTTGCATGGAGAAAGAAAGGAAAATGAGCACACGGCGCGGTGTTTTGACACAAAATATTTTAAATGCATTACACAATGTCCAAAATTTCCAAACGAAATTTTTGAATATATATAGACATTACATATCCCCACGAAGTCTTTGCAATCATGTATCCAAATCGAAAAAGTTAAAATCTAGTGATATTTTTCTTTATAAATTAAAAGTCCCGTAGACAGCTAGGAGTTGCAAATGATAGAGCGATTTTGTTTTTCTTAATATAGTTTTCTATTACATTTAGCGAAATAGCACATTCTAGTGGTCTAACTATTATGATACAATATTCTTTGTTATATGATTATAATTCACGAACTAGAAATATATGCGGTCACTAAATTCAAGCTTTGATTTCCAACGAGACATCAATAGTTTTTCCCCTATAACTATTGCCCTCGAAGAGAACCATTTGATAAACTTAACGGCTTATATGTGAAATAAATTTAAAAACAAAACAACATGCTTCGATGTATTGTGTGAGAGTGTTTTTGGATTCTCGCTTATTTATATACTTAACTATCTTAGAAGGGAGCTCTGAGCCTCTAAAGTTTACAACAAATATCTCGAGAGAGGTTTTTTTGTTAAATCATCTCGAGAGAGGTTTTTTTTTGACAAAGATAACAATATATTAAGCTAGCAAACCGCCTCATTAAAAATCTTTCAGTCTACCCTGGTAAGGAAAATAGTGCGTTTGAAACTTACCGCTTTAAGTATCCACAATAGTTACATCGTTTACAAGATAGTCTAGCACAAAACTAGGAGGCTCGTCGACCCAATTACACGAAACTTTATTCAAAAAACCCACTCTAGCTAGTTCATGAGCCAATTTGTTTGCCTCCCTCAGACAATGATTAAAAACCACAGTGCCAATATAAACAACCAAATCAACGCAGTCTGCAAAAGCTGCAGCGGATTCATTCCACCACACCTCTTCTCACGTACAAATTCAGCATGTATCGAAGAAATTCCCATTGTATTCGCCAATATAAGTCCTTCCTTCATTGCAATCGCCTCAGCCATCAATGGTGACGCCACATGTGGTAGTAGTTTTGTGACAGCAGCAATAAAACTACCTTGGTAATCACGAAGAACTGCCCCAACAGCTCCTACACAGACATCTTCATTAAAAGAAGCATCAGCATTTAATTTTCAATAAAAATCTTAACTTTGCTTGGTATTTTCAATTTCCACAGAGACTTCTAAATCGTTCGTCTATTTCAGGGTGTATATATATATATATAAGAAAATATGAAATTCTTGATGAGCTACGACCGACCTTTTCTCCTCAGCGCAGCCCAGCCCAGCCCATGTACCGGTGCGCAGCCCATGTCATTTATCCTCTCGACAAAAATAATCCCGCAAAACCCTAGCTCCAACACGAACACGGCCACGCTCTCGCCTCCTTCCTTCCTTCCGCGACGCCCACGCAAACCGCCGGCGCGCTGCCTAGGCGGCGCCACCAGCCGACCCCGCGCCATGGACAAGGTAACCCCAACGCCCCTCCCGTCGACGTCGCTCATCCGATTTCTCTCTCTGACTTCCTTCCGTTTCGGTGATGCGATGCGAGCAGCAGCAGCTCGACGACAAGGAGCTGGAGCTCGAAAGGGAGCGGAAGCAGAAGAAAGAGCACAAGGTACGTACATATGCCTGGCCGAGATAGATCCGCGTGGACGGACTGCCATTCGCGAGTTCCATTCATACTCGTCCTGTCTGTCCTGGTGTTTGTTTTGCCGTGCGTCGTTAACTGGTAGTAGTCGATTCCCCCGAATGAATTGGCTGCAGCGATCTGTGGTTTTCGCCGTTGCTAGGAGCGAGTTCAGTCCTAGGATAGAAATTATTTGGTGTGTACGATTCTCGCTCATGGGGCTGCTGTGTGCTATACCTGCAGGCGAGAGAGAAGGAGGAGAAGAAACTCAAGGCGAAGCAAAAGGAGGCGGCCAGGCTCCAGGTTGCGACCTCGTCATTGGTACTGAACCGCTTAATAATCGAGATGGTGGTTTCGTGCTGATCTCGGTTCGGTTCTTCTCTCCGTAGGCTCAAGCTGCCCCTTCGGATGGACCTAAGAAAAGCGAGAAGAAGCAGAAGAAGAAAGCCGGTGCAGAGGATGAGAATCCCGAGGATTTCGTCGACCCCGAGACGCCGAGCGGGGAGAAGAAATCGCTCGCGCCTCTGATGGCCAAGCAGTATAGCCCAAGCGCGGTGGAGAAATCGTAAGCTGCTGCTAGTTCTCTCCTCTCCTCTCCAACTTATTAGGATTCGTTCATTGCATCTGGAATGTACTTCATACCTTCTTTTATTCACAATGTAGGTGGTATGCCTGGTGGGAATCAGCAGGATATTTTGGGGCAGACCCTGCAAGCTCAAAGCCACCCTTTGTTATAGTAAGTCACTAGCATCTCATCAAGTTCACACACGCTGACCTGTGTCCTGTGGAATCACTAGTGTTTCTCTACAAAAAAAAAACTGTAACATAAATTTTGGATTTCCACTCCAGCACAAGTTGTAAGTTATTTCATTTCAGGTTCTACCGCCTCCGAATGTGACTGGAGCGCTTCACATAGGTCATGCACTTACAGTGGCTATAGAGGTATTCCTGGTCATACTTTCAGAGATGAGAGACCTATATGCCATTTTAACACTGGTCATTCAGGACACAATGATTTCTAATCTCCTTTCTTTCCTTAACAAATGCAGGATGCTATGATACGCTGGAGGAGAATGTCAGGCTATAATGCTCTGTGGGTCCCAGGAGTGGACCATGCTGGCATTGCTACACAGGTCTGTATTTTAGCTTTGGTTCACTGTTAGCTCAAGTTCATCTTTTGGAACATACACTGAGAGTATGATTTGAGTTCCTTATAACTTCGTTTGTTGCACTTCCAGTCATTCAACTTATGAGACATACAGCCACACATCATGCTGGCACTGTTAGTTGTTGATGTGCCATTACTAGAATATAGCTTTCAAGAGTGGATTTAGGTCCTGTTAGTATATGTTATGTTCCTCTTCAAAGCAATAATATTTGCAATCCTTTTCCACCTACTAGATGCTTCATTCTGTGTTACTACCTTACTTTGGTGGTAGAGTCACCAATTTCGCATGCACCAAAACACTCCCTCCGTCCGGAAAAGGATGTCACAAAAATAGATGTATCTAGACATATTTTAGTGCTACATACATCCATTTTAGTGGCATCCTTTTCTGGACGGATGAAGAAATGGACACATGGATATTTTAGTTTCAGTAAAGATCTTGGCACATGATGTACCTTCTCTTTATCAGACTTTTTTCCTTTAAACAAATGAAATTTAATTGTTTATGATGTTGAAGTTTGAACAGATGCATTTATTTGGCATTGACTTCAACTTGCATGATCCTCTCTGAATTAAGCTAGCACTAAGCTAGCACTGTTGACTCTGCACCTCCGAGTTTTCTTTTCTTTGCACTTTGCATTCTTTTGGAGTAATGAATTTGATTTAACAACCTGTTCTCTTAAGCCAGGTTGTAGTAGAAAAGAAGCTAATGCGTGAAAAGAATCTGACAAGGCATGACTTAGGTCGTGACAAATTCATAGCTGAAGTAAGCATTTTTCCCCCTTAACACATGTTTATTTTTGTTGTTTTCCTGTCTCCTATGTGCTTCAGTTCATAAATCATCGATGTGTTTAACTATCTCCTTTATACTATTATTAAATATTAAATACTAATAATGGCAATGGGTGCAACATTTGATGTAGTTATGAAAATCGATATTGAGTACTGCTTCACCGCGATGACGCGAGAATCATAGTGATCTTAATTCGATCCCACTTGGGTGCATTCTTTCTTGTTTATTCAATTTTTGATACCATCCTTTGTGCAGGTTCTTAAATGGAAAGATCAATACGGAGGTACCATATTGGGTCAATTACGTAGGCTTGGGGCCTCGCTTGATTGGTCCCGTGAGGTAAATTTTCTATTTTCTGTAGTTAAGAAAATGTACAGAGTAACACATCTTTTATACTCTTTTATTTCTTACTCTGAAATATCAACTTTATCTTAACCTGTGCATCAGTGCTTCACAATGGATGAGCAAAGATCAAAAGCTGTAACTGAAGCTTTTGTCAGGTTGCACAAAGACGGCCTGATTTATAGGTTAGTTTCCTCTCCTTCTGTTGCTGTAAGTGTTAGTGTTTTTTACTACCACCTCTTTGTCATTCAATAGCCAACCAAGTTTTTGACCTCTCATATATATGATTTGATCCTTTGCAGAGACTATCGCCTTGTGAATTGGGATTGCACACTTCTAACAGCAATATCTGACATCGAGGTTGACGAAACTTATTGTATTGTTGTCTATAATATTGGTTTGAAACCACACACACGACTAAGACAACCTCTTAATCAAAAAATGCTGTTTTCTCAGGTTGATCATTTAGAGCTTAAGGATGAAACTATGCTGAAAGTCCCTGGTTATGGCACTCCTGTACAGTTTGGTGTGTTGATATCATTTGCCTATCCTCTTGAAGAAGGACTTGGTGAAATTATTGTTGCAACAACAAGAATTGAAACAATGCTTGGTGATACCGCAATAGCTGTTCATCCTGAGGATAAAAGGTATACGCATCTGCATGGAAAGCATGCTGTTCACCCCTTCAACGGCCGAAAACTGAAAATAATCTGCGATGCTGTGTTAGTGGATCCAACTTTCGGTACTGGGGCTGTCAAGGTAGGTTATAATGCCAGGGACTAACTTAATTATCTGTATTTCTTTTTCCTGGTTGAAGTGCATACACCTGACCCCCTTAGCTTTTATTCTTGCGTGCATGTTATACAGATTACACCTGCCCATGATCCAAATGACTTTGAGGTCGGAAAACGACACAACCTGGAGTTCATCAATATCTTAACAGATGATGGGAAGATAAACAGCAATGGAGGTGCACAATTTGAAGGAATGCCAAGATTTGCTGCTCGGGTTGCTGTTATTGATGCACTGAAGGAAAAGGTATTACACTATTACTGGTCTCATTTAGTTAGCGTTTCATAAAGTTTATGATCTTGTATTTAAAGAATGATTGTTAGATTATTGTGCTGGTTTAGTATAAATTTTATGTGATCTCATACAGTATCGAAATGGCAAGGGCACTGCATTTAAATATAGTGAACTTTGTAGCGTGATATTCACATTTCTATTTTGCTAACACTTGCGACAGAGAACAGCTCATGTAAGCTATATTGATTCTTGTATAAACATCTCTACTTCTGACATGGTTTTCCTTAATTCTTTTGGTTAATTTAGTCAATAACCTCTCAGTACTGGAGATTGTACATATTCCTTTTTCTGAGAAATACGTGTTTTGGTACCTTATGTATAGTTGCTTGAAGACTTCTTCAGTTACGCCAGTGTGATTGGACATCCATAATAATGGCTCTCATTTCATAGAAATATAATTTGCATACCTGTGGAAACCAGTTATCAATTATTATCTTTACTTGATATTTTATTACTTTAGACTTTTCTTTGCCTTTCTTGCCATTCCCAATTATGTTTTATTTCAATTTGGATTTACCTGAGTAGTTCTGAGTTCGAGACTAACAGTGTTTTGCTCTCCTTATTAAGGGCTTGTACAAGGAAACCAAAAAGAATGAAATGAATTTGGGCATTTGTTCAAGAAGTAATGATGTAGTGGAACCTATGATAAAACCCCAATGGTTTGTTAATTGCCATACAATGGCAAAGTCAGGTCTTGATGCTGTAAGGTCCGGAAAAATTGAGATAATTCCGCAACAATATGAACAAGACTGGTACAGGTATATATATTTTTCTTCTTTTGCCTAGTTCAGGAATGTGCCACCTCTTGCGATTTCCTAATAAAGTAATGAAATATGAAGAAACATGATCCATCCACCATTGTCCTTTCAGATGGCTTGAAAATATACGTGATTGGTGTGTTTCAAGGCAACTCTGGTGGGGACATCGCGTACCTGCGTGGTATGTGACACTAGAGGAGGATCAGTCAAATGATCTGGGATCCAACAATGCCCGTTGGATAGTCGCACGAAATGAGTGTGATGCGATCCTTGAGGCACAGCAAAAGTATCCAGGGAAGAAATTCCAGTTAAATCAAGACCCTGATGTTCTGGATACATGGTTTTCATCTGGTCTTTTCCCATTGACAGTCCTTGGTTGGCCAGATGATACTGCCGATTTTCGTGCTTTCTACCCTGGTTCAGTACTTGAAACTGGACTTGATATCCTCTTCTTCTGGGTGGCACGGATGGTGATGATGGGCATGCAACTTGGTGGTGATGTGCCATTCCAGAAGGTAGCTCACAATTGCTATTTCTGCCAATTAAACTGTATTACACAATTGTAGTAGTCTAGTATGCATATCTGATTCATCCTGCATACTCTTTAGCCCCCTTGAGGCCTCAACATGCTGAAACTGTACTTCAGTGTGACAGGACAACTATTTTCAAATCTCAGTGTTCAGAATAGAAACAGCCTACATTTAGTATTGCAGTTTGAACATGCAGATGCTGTAAATAAATAAAAAATACAAATGAGGCTACTTCATAGGCATCATTGCTTGATAAAATTATGCAATATTCTCCAGATATTTTGTCGAATGGATTAACGAACCAGGTCATTTTACATTATTCGCTGCTCTGCCAGTTGTCTCTACTCGTTATTCTCGTTTTGTTCTGATTGAACTCTGTAGCTTATAAAAAGTTGAACATATATTACTCAAGGCGATCTACCTTTGATCTTGGCAATATGAGTATGTGGATGTGATAAACAAGGATACTTTAATGAGTGTAATTGCGTAATAATATAGTGCACTATAAGTCCCCCAGATACTAGTTGAATGAAGAGTAATGCCCATTTTGAGTTATTCTGTGGTCTAGGTTACTCTAGTTCCATCCTGAATGAACTTTGTAGCTAGTTAATTTTCAACAGAAGTCACTTGTATTTTGTGATCACCGTCCTTTGACGGAGGGTACCGCATGCTTGATTGAGACTATCATTCTGTATTAAATGCACAAACTCGCCAACTTTACCTTTTGTTTCTGAAACTACTTATTCAACAAGCCTAATGGAGCATCTGTTCAGTTTTATACTAGTGTATATTACATGGGAAATTCTAGTAGAATATATGCTTTGGTTGTCCTGCGTACTTAGTCATGATTGCACCCTCTTTCACAGGTCTATTTGCATCCTATGATCCGTGATGCACATGGCCGCAAAATGTCCAAGTCACTTGGCAACGTTGTTGACCCCCTCGAGGTGATAAACGGTTCGACACAGGAGGAGCTCCTCAAACGTTTGGAACAAGGCAACCTGGATCCAAATGAACTAATCGTTGCAACGGAAGGGAAGAAGAAAGATTTTCCTGATGGCATTCCTGAATGTGGCACTGATGCACTACGTTTCGCACTGATTTCTTACACTTCCCAGGTGGTTATAGTCACACCCATTTGAGTTTTCTGCTGTGTTAAGCTTCTGGTTCATCTTTTTTATAGAATCCCTTTTGTTTTGCAGTCTGACAAGATAAATCTAGATATCAAGAGGGTTGTTGGATATCGACAATGGTGCAATAAATTGTGGAATGCCATTCGATTTGCAATGGGCAAGCTTGGTGATCATTACACTCCACCGGCAACTATTGATGTGTCTCCAATGCCCCCAATCTGCAAATGGATACTCTCAGTACTAAACAAGGCTATTGGCAAGACTGTAACCTCGTTAGAAGCGTACAAGTTCGCTGATGCAACGTCTGCTATATACTCGTGGTGGCAGTACCAGCTATGTGATGTGTTTATAGAAGCTGTTAAACCTTACTTCTTCAATGACTCTCAAGAGTTGGATTCAGCAAGAGCAGCTTGCAGAGATGCCCTATGGGTTTGTCTCGACACTGGTTTGCGCCTGCTCCACCCATTCATGCCTTATGTAACAGAAGAACTCTGGCAGCGTCTTCCTCAGCCCAAAGACTCTTGTAGGAAAAGTTCCATCATGATAACAGAATATCCATCTGTTGTTACGGTAATTTCACGTCTTACTGTGAATTTACAGATGTGACATTTGAATACCTATTTACCAGTGGAAAACTACTGTTGTTTATGACAGGAATGGGCAGATGATAAACTTGAAAGTGAAATTGATATTATCTTGGATACTGTGAACAAACTCAGATCTCTGAAGCCCCCAACAGATACTAATGAAAGGTATGGTCGTCTAACTGGGCTTTGTGCCTGCTTGTTGGTTGCTGGCTTCCAAAAACAGTGTCCTACTGCTTATATTTTCTCATGAACAGGCGACCGGCTTTTGCGCTCTGCCGAGGACAAGACGTTGCTGCCACTGTTCAATGCTATCAATCTCTAGCGGTGTCTCTTTCTTCTGTATCGTCGCTCAAGGTTTTTGCCTTACATTTCCTAATTTGTTAGTTGTGTTGTTTCTTTTTTATACATGAAATGTCTGGACACTTACATCCTGCAATCAGTTTCTCATTTACGGATTTATTAAATTTATGCTGAAATCTGCTGTGGAGCCTATTCATGTGTTTGATGAAAGGAGTGATCTGATGTTGGAAATTTTCAGATTCTGACGGAGAGTGATGAAACTCCAGCGGACTGTTCGACTGCTGTTGTGAACAAAGATCTGACGGTATACCTTGAGCTTCAAGGGGCTCTAAATGCTGAGGCGGAGCTTGAAAAACTAAGGAAAAAGAGAGATGAAATTCAAAAGTAAGCCACTGCCATAATACCTTCTCTGGTCCAGCTCTCAGTTTTCGACAGTTAACATTCATACCCTATCTTGATACACGCAGGCTGCAGCATGCCCTGTCCCAGAAGATGGACGCATCTAGTTACAGAGAGAGGGCTCCTCCGAGCGTCCAAGAGGAGGACGTGAGGAAACTCACGGCTCTTCTCGAGCAGCTGCAGGTCATCAGTGAAGCTGAGAAGAAACTAGATGTGTAGAACTTGAAGCCGGCTGTCTGTTTCTATCGATTTGAACTGGCCTTTTTGTTTTTGTTTCGAAGTTGCTTTCACACATTTTTTTGCGGATGGTGGAGCTGTGCTCACATTTATATATACAAGTTTGAATGGAAGAACAATGAAACTCCAGTCTCTCACAATTGCCTTAAAACATCTTACATGCTCGGCGCAGGGTTGATGTGTGATTAGCATTAATTGACTAGCTTCTGAATAATAATTATCCTACTAATATGTAACTTAAATTTGATGTGATTCCGTGTACTTTAGTATTATTATATCACAAATTGTCAGATAAATTCATAATGGCTCATGAGCTTGTATGCTTCTGGCTGAATACAATTTTTTTTAAATAGTAAAACATTTCAAAAGTATTCTTAAAAAATATATACAAATGTGTTACATATGTCCGGGACTTTTGTGCAAAAAAAAAAAGGTTATAGAATAAATGTTGTTCGGCTGTTTGTTCGATCCAGCCAATATTGTGAATCTTCTATTTTCATTTGCCTCATCCTATATTCGACTCCAGCTGAATCCTAAAGCCTATATACATAAATTTTAGTTTTACAGAGAACAGCACAAGTCGTTGTAGTATAGTGGTAAGTATTCCCGCCTGTCACGCGGGTGACCCGGGTTCGATCCCCGGCAACGGCGCCTTTTTTTTGTTCACATTTTTCTTTCGCAGTGCTTCACATAGCCATTTTTGTTATGCTTTTCGCCGAGGAAAATATTACAGTACTGGACATCACATGACATGGCAGGAAAATCTGAATCCTCCATCCATACCTTCACCTGCTCTCACATGGCATGTCGCACAACACTGATCATGTCATAGTAGACGGCCTTCCAAGTTGCTTGCCCCATTCCAGCATCCATTCCATGGTGACGTCTCCTCCCAATGCAGATCTATTCAATCATGCCAAAAAGGAACATTAATCAATCATCTCCATGCTCCTCTCTGATTTGTCGATGATGCATGATGCCAGATGAAAACGGTCCGGTAATCATGCAAACAAGTTACAGAAAACAAAAAACGAACGAGGGGAGGTCCCTGATGAAGGTTCAACTATTCTTGGAGATCTCGTTCCTCTTATGGATCTCATCTTGGAGTCCAAAGATGGTGTTTCTTTTCGGTTGTGTATAAATGTTGCATTGCCCCATCCGTCAGCACATCAGTCAGAAATAGCTAATGCCAGAAATAATGTGAGAAACTTGCCGGTTTCCTTTTCGGAAAGGGGCAATAATAATACCCTTTTGTGAGAAAACGTACCAGTTAAGGGTCTGGGAAATAGAGAGGAATTTTAAGTCTTTCTTCATATTGTTAAGATGAAGCAATGCTCGGCGCCGGATCTACCGATTAACAGAATGGATTTATTTTCTCCATAATTTTTTTTATAATGTGTTAATATAAAAAAGGAGCAAGAAACAGGTTACATGGAAAGGCGGCAGGCCTGAAGAAATGATGCTTGAAGCAGCAGCCACCACATCCATCACACCCAGAAGCTTCTATCCATTCTTCTCAATCTGGATGGAGGTCTGTTGACAGAACCATACGTGACCACTTCTTTTAACACTAGCACCTAACTCTGTCTGAAACTGGACATATCTCCAGAGAATTCGGTTAGTTAGGGATCAGAATAACCAATGTTCATCATCAATGTGAGTGAGATGCTTGAGAAAACAGGGGAGGCCTTTCTATTATGGGAATGCTACCGTTACTATGTCTGCAGAAACCCATCTCAACAGTTCCCATTAAACCAAATAATGCTAGCATTATTGACTCCTGTCCTACACTACACTCCTGCTGGCTGCATGCCATCTGTCCTTCCTGCACCGACGAATGTTCTTCCTTCTGGTTTCTCACACTGCCATGGCCATCTTCCTTAGATTCTGGGCCAGTTGGTGTGCACCATAACACCTACACAAGAAAGTTTCACCAGCTTTCTTTGTTCATCTGAATCGTCCTGGGTTGATGGATGCAGGAGGTTTATCAGTCTGGCACTCTAACTGTTTTTCCAGGCTATGTGGTGTTACTATTCTTGGAGAACTGGTTCCTTTTTATGGGTCTCATCTTTGATTTCAGCAAGAAAATGATGGTGTTCTTTCCTCTTGTACTGAAATTTAGCACTGGGGCTTTTGTCAGCGCAACCATCAGATTGTCAAGATGAACAAATGTTCGGCACTGAGTATTTCTTATTTGGCCATCCTTCCGTAGGGTGAGACGGAAGCCGGTTTTAAACACCAACAAAAAGTAAGAGGAACACATGTTTTGCGCTAAAGAAAACATTGGGAGTAGTTTGCACGATGAACAAAAAAATGCTTCCCAATTTGCTAGTTCATTTGTATAGAATGGATGTATTTTCTCCATAAAAATGTATTAATGTGATAACAGAAAAAAGGAACCAGAAACAGCTGATAAGGAAAGGCTGAAGAAATGCTGCGTGAAGCAGCAACAACCACATCCATCACACCTAGAAGCTTCTCTCCAACAGTCTCCCTTGATGATCATGGTCATCATCATCAGAGAGCTCACTGAGTGATCTTGTGCACTGCAACTTGCAGAAAGTGAGGACACTGAAAAGCACAAGCACCCACACAAGTTGGCAAAAAAACATGTTGTGGATGCCCAAGTGCTGCTCTCTGTTCTACTATTCTACACACTGTTGTCTCAAGGATCTGCCTCATGCAGATCTGTGGTGGATGGATACCTTTCTCAATGAGGCAAAGAACAGTGCCAAAAAGGAGTTGGAAAATATTTTATAAAAGCTGATGGAAAAAAGCAGGCAACCAAAGCATGAGATGCCAAATGTAGTGCAAGTCTGACTCATTTCCAATTTCATAGTTTTGGTGGAAGCAGCATCATCAGCAGAGGCACAAAAGAAATCACAATCTGTATAGGACTGAATTGCACATAAACAATGCCAAAGGTCAATCAAGAAGAAAGTTGACCAGATGAGCAAGGCCAAGTATTGGTGAATGACTCACCATAAACTGACTTTGGTTTATCTGAAGAGATCTATCTATGTGCACCAGCTGATACCTGTGGATAAGTATGTGTGAGATGCAGCATGAGTACGGTTTCCATTACCTGAGCTGATCAGAGAGAAGATTGACAATATCAATATGTCCACTAGATAATGTACATGATCAGCACTGAGCATTCAATGTCTGAAATTACTACAGCATCAAGTTTTTGACATCCTTTTTCCTTACATTCTCTCTGAGTATCCACACCAACAATTATGGACTAGTACCAAGCATCACCCTCTGCTATGTTCCGAAAATTCCCCTTAATTTTAATTACTCCAATAATAATAATACAGGTAGTAGTGAAGAAGAAGCTACAGCAAGGCCATATTACACTAGACATCTGACCCGTGGCGCCGCCGAGTGGGATCGACCGATCGCACCTAATACAACATACTCCGGTTAGCGGCGAGCTGATCATGCAGAGGACCACACTGAAGAGACTGATCTTGCAACCCCATGGCGTAATTCGGCATTCCGAGCGTCGTCCGGCTCGGCGAACTGAATGGCGCATTCGCCCCGCCGTGATGTTGCTGCTTGGTGTCACTAGCAGGCAGTGAGAACTGGCCTGAGCTCGGGGCTGGCGCGCTGGACTGGTTGATCAGGGAGGACGGCGAGGGAGGCCGGTCGTCGGTGAGGTGCACGGTGGTGATGTCGTGGATGCTGGACCTCCTCTTGTCCTTGCCGCCACCCGAGCTGAGCCTGATGAAGTACTTCTGCGCATGGCTGGCCACCTGCGTCGGCGTCCTTGTCTGCACAAAGTTGCGCGAGATGTTCCTCCAGTCCCCTTTGCCGTACTTCTTCAGACCTAGCAGGAACAGCCTGGAGGAAGAACAAATGCATGCTCTGCTTCAGTAACTAGGAATGTTGATCATGAAATTCTTGTTCCAACAACACTAATAAAGCCTAGAATCATCACATGACTGCCTGAATTAATAATACTCCAATTCCAATTCCCAAGTTTTAAAGGCTGTCTGAAATCCTAGTGAACGATGACAATTCAGTTTCAGATTGCAGTTTTTGATGGTTAAATCATTCCAATTCCCAAGTTTTAAAGGCTGCCATAGCTATCTGATGATGCAAAGCCTAGTGAATGAATGATTGTGAATTGCAAGAAAGAACATTTATCACGCTAGTGATGAGCAGAGCAATCGCTCTCACTCGCTCTCACAATCATAAGTGGAGCTGGAGGCTGGAGCTGAGGTGGTGGTCAGTAGAAAACTCACTTGTGCTCCTCCTCGGTCCACGGCACGCCCTTCTTGCGCTCCTGCTCCGGCGTGCGGCCGCCGCCGTGCCGCTTCCCGCCGCCGAACCGATACCCGTGCCGGAAGTCCCCAGCCAGTCCGCCATGAGCGCCGTCCCACTGCAGAGTAAAGGCCGCCGCCGCCGCGGCCGCCCCGCCGGCGGCGTAGACGGGGTAGGGCACGAGGCCGGACTCGATCTGGTGCACGTCGACCTCGAGGTCCTTGAAGTGGGTGACGACCTCGCCGACCGTCTTCCCCGTGGCGCGCGCGACCTCCTCCCAGTCCGGGGAGCGCAGGTCCAGCCCGGCCAGGGCGCTCTCGAACGCCTTGTTCTCGTGCGCCGTCCAGGCCCGCGGCGGCGCCATGAACCAGCCGGCGCGGGAGGACGCGTAGTGGTCCGTCCCCGGCGGCAGCACCTCCATCCACGCGTCCCTCATCATCGGCTCGGCTCAGCTCGCTGCAAGAAAATCACACGCCTTTCATGGTCAGATTCTTATCTACTTGGCATCTCACAGAAGAAAAAACTAGGATTCAGATAACGGCTCAGGGTTTTGTTGGGATGATCTCTTGGTGAAGAATCAGATAAGAATTGGAGGAGAGATTTGCAGAAGGAGAGAAAAAGTCCAGTGGAATCTCTCCGTGGGATGAGCAAGCCGGATAGATAGGACTCGAGAACAGTGCCTCACCAACTGCCCGCCCCCAAATTCCACAAAACCACTCCACCCAAAAAACAAAAATTCGCCACAAAAGAAGCTGAATTTCACCTCGAGCAGCAGCATCAGGGACCAGAGACACGACAGTAGCAGAAACTATAAGAGTAGAATCAAGGAGCCGAGCTGCAAGGAATCCAAAAGTAACCACTGACCTCCTCTCGGCGATCGACCTCCCGCGGCGGCACCACGTCGGCCGGAGCGCAAAGATGCGATCTTGCTCGTGAATTTCCGAGCCTCTCTCTCTCTCTGTGCCTCTGAGCACCGGATCTCCAGCCAGGGGAGGGCTCTGCTCTGTTCTTGGGGGAGAGGGAGAAATGGAGGAGGGGGGAGTGTCAGCTGCTGATTGGGTGGCCGACTTTCGGCGGTGTTTATATACCCGGATGGACAGCGACGGCAACTTTGTGCGTGCACACACACGCCCACGCATCCATCCATGGATGAACGCACACTTGGGATTCTTCTTCCCTTCCCTTCCCTACCACTTTCTTTTTTACCTCAGCCACTCACTGCTTGTATTTGTATGCTACTTGCTTGCCTTGCCTCCAAAGCATTTCTCTATTTGGACACCTTTTTTTTCATCTTATATATGGTCTAATTATTTGGACACCTTTTCTATTTGCTACTCCTCTCATCCGTAATAATTGTCGGAAGTTGTATAACACTTTTATACTAGCGCAGTATAAATTCTGCGACACATGAAGCGGACGGTAGGTAATACCTTTTGTTACGTATTTTTGGAGCCACCTGGGAGTGACCTCAATGGTACATATGTACTGATACGAGTGTACTATCATTTTCTATAACCTTAGGGGAAAACGTGCAAAATTAAGTGAACTAGAAATAAAATGTACTCCCTCCGTTCTGAATTAATTGATAGATTTAGTACAACCCCTCCGTTCTGAATTAATTGACTCAGATTCAGTACAACTATTTGGACCATCTTTTTTCTACCATCTGATGGTAATCCTTTTCTATTTGCTCATTTGTTTTACATATTTGTTAGCCTCTGCATGGATGATGCATATTTCCGCCTAACTGAATATGTGAAATCTGGAACCGCAGTGGAAGTGTACAAATCTCGTCAACTAAAATAAACATCATTATCAAGCAAGTACAAATAACGAATATGCCAAGCTAAGCTCAAGAGGCTTGCTACGTGTACGCGGGGCAGGCCTGTAAGTGAGACCTCCTCGATCAAACACGCTTGTCGATAAGCTCGGTTAGTCATGTGGTGGTAAGCTACAATTAACTAACGACGATATCAATCACTCCTTGACCTCTCCTCCTTGTTGTTCAACTTGGGTGCTTAAGTTGTGGTGGAGTTTTATGATTATTAGTTGGAGCTTGGATGTGGTGGAGTTGTGGTGCTTTGTGGCTATGATTGGTCGCCGTTGACAAGTAGCTTAGCTATGGCCAAGGAAATGAATGTTTGATGTTGCTATCAGGCGTTTGGTAAAGCATTCGCCAAACAAAATATGATTTGCTGGTTGAGAAGAGGGGGTTGGGCGGTCGTTGTTTTATGGAACCATGATGCGAATTAACACGTTGCTTTCTACCACGACATGTAGCTAGCAGCTGGTCTCTCGCTTGTTTGTTTCTACATGGTTTTATTCGTCTATCTTAAGTACTATATACCTTAATTAATTAGCCAATTAAACGTTTGCAGCCTGCTCCACAACATGGGATCTATTAATCACATTTCTCACCGTTCATCATATTCAGCTCCATCATGCATGGATCGATCATTTTCCATTAACTGAGAAAATAGCACATCAAAGTACACATGCAAGCTAATTAGGTATGGATTACTCCATGATGGAATGTAGGACCATTTAGAGACTTAGCTCGAGACAGTTTAGGATGTCCACCAAATAAAAAGGCTTATGATAGTTTTGTTGCTTTCTTCCTGCGCGGAACTGCCGAACCTTGTGTTATTACTCTTTTCATAAAAGTTACTCCCTCCATTTTAAATTAGATAACTTCTATTGTCCATTTATAAATGTACCTATACATGTCATACATGAACAAATGAAAGTCTTCTAATTTATAAGGAGCAATTGCTTAAATCATGTGGTTCAGAAAACCTCACGGCAGAAGTTCTTGTTCATGGCGTACCGTTGCTACCACAAAGTAGCTTTACAATTGCATGGGACATCTCTTTCTCTCTTCTAGAAAGCAAAATAAAGGGGAAGAAGGAAACAAGTGACGCTACTTTCACCACATCACATCATTTGTTTCACCAATAGAAAAAAAAATACATCTCAAGTCGGAAATAAAACAAGAAAATATTTGTATGGAGTAGCATTTCTTGTCATTCTTTCTCGTCATTCTTGACTGGTGGTCAGTTTCCTCGCTCCTGAGAGCTCTTCCATAGTCGTAATATGCTCATAGCGACAGCCAACTAATTGGCATATTCTCCTATCAGTATTCAATATATTCAAATATCATTTGTGGCCTGATGATCATAGCCAGGTGTACAGTCCAGATGAGACCGCCACGAAAGCGGGAGCGGTAACCATATAAAAACGAAGCTGACACAGAGGAGCTCATAGTTCTGAATCTGGCCATTAGCAAAGCTCATCATATATATATAGTACATGCCAAGATCTGAAGATCTAATAATAAAGTATCTAGAAAAAGAAAGGGAACAATTGAGCAACGGCCTCGCTTTGATTTCAAGCAATGTGACCAGGCAATGCTGAGGACGCAACAAACTTTTATATATTTTTATTTTTTGGGAGATTTGACCAATCATAAATACACACGTATGTGCATCCTGGGCAGCGTAAATAGCAAGGAAAGAGACCCACAATTCCAAAAATCGTCGAAGAATTGTTCTTGCTTTACTCTCTGTGTCGTTTCAGTTTTATCACATCGTCGAAATATAATAGTGTAGCGTGTTTACTTGTGATCAATGTGTGTTTGGGGAGCTGAATACTGAAGGAACAAATATACATAATGGTGGTCCTTTGGACCAGTCTTCATGAATATTTTTTGTATAGAAAAACTAACAATGTCTCATCAGGGGTATAATAAGATTCCTAACTTACCAACCTAATGTTCCGGCACGTTGGCATTTCACCTTGTTTTTCTTCCATACACTTGCAAGCGAATTAGTTACAGGTTACTCATTTTTCCTTCATGCATGTTCATCAGATGCACGAAGAATGGAACTTTTTTTTCTCTCCTTTAGCATTTGCTCTCGCATAATTCAGAATCTGCTCCTATTGTTGCAGTAAACTCGTCTATTCTGCTGATTCGCAGGACCATGTTTTGAAAGCGGCTTAAAAAGAGTCAACACTCTTCTTTTTCTTCAAGTTACTCGCATGGCTATCAACTTCCTCTATATTGGTCCTTTTTTGCGGGTCATATTGTGTTCTACTCCCTGCAAAAAAAAAAGTGTTCTACTGGCTGCAACCATAGGATAGCATGTCAACCAAACAACATGCTCATGATAGTTAATTTGATTGCGATGCATAGGCCGACGGTAACAAATAAAATGTGTTCAAATTATGTGGTTGGGAAAATCTCATCGCCGAAGTTCTTGTTCACGACGTGTCATTGGCTCGTTGCTACCACAAAGTAGCTTTACAAATTGCATACTGGGACGAGATTCTGAAAATTACAGCCTGCCCCGCCACGCGCAGACTTAATTCGCAGAATCGCTAAGGTAGCTTACCTTTCTGTCTTCTTGAAAGAAAATTAAAGAGGGACAAGAAAATCAGTGACACTGATTTCGTCCCATCACATCATTTGTTTCGCCGAGAGAGATTATTACCCTGTCGAAAAATGAAGAAGTAAATTATATATATGATGAGTAGCATTTCTTGTCATTCTTGACTAGGGGTCAGTTTCCTGGCTCCTGAGAGCTCTTCCATAACTGTAATTTGCTCATAGCTACAGCTCAACTTTTTAACATCTGAAGATAGCTGGTATATTCTTCTGCCAGTCATTCATATATTTAATCTCATTTGTGGCAGATGCTTGCTTGCCAGACCGCCTGAATAATCATAGCCAGGTATGCAGTCCAGATTGCAGATTCCAGATGAGATCGCCACGAAAGCGGGAGCCGTAACCATTTAAAAACGCTGCTGAAACAGAGGAGCTCTAACTCTGAATCTGACCATGAGCAAGCTCATCACATGCTGCCAGGATCTGCAGACCCAATAAAGCATCTAGAAAAAGAATGGGAACAATTGAGCAACGGCTTCGCTTTGATTTCAAGCAACGCGACGCAGGCATGTTCTAAGGATGCAAAAATCTTTAATAAGTATGTATTTTTCTTTTTGGAGCTGTGACCAATCATAAATACACACGTATGTGCATCGTGGACAGCGGGGAAGTGCTGCAGAAACAACGAGGAAAGAGACCCAAAAATCCAGAAAGTCGAAGAATTCTTCTCGTACGTTCTCTGTATCGTTCCAGTTTTATCATATCGTCGAAATATGATAGGGTAGCGCGTTTACTTGTGATGTGTTTAGAGAGAAGAATATTGAAGGAAGAAATTATATATATAATGGCGGTGCTTTGGACCACAAATGATTGCCTTCATGGGATGCTCATTTTTCGAATACATTTTGTATCAAAAAACTAACCATGCACCATCAGGCCTATAATAAGATTCCTAACTATAATAACAAGCCTAATGTTCCCGTACGTTGGTATTTGACCTTGTTTTCCTTCACTGCAAAATATTTAATTAATGTTCCCGCACGTTGGCATTTGAACTTGTCTTCCTTCAGTGCAAAATATTTAACTCCTATGCTAACCCTTAGTCAGCAACTCAGTTCTAAACCACACATACCTCTTCATTAAACTAATGGCTTGGAGTTTGAACGGTAGCTTGCTGATGCAGGGGCTTGGGGTCGTCAAACTAATCAAGAACCAAGGGCCGTTTCTTGGGTAGCGGCTAAACAAAAAGCTAGCAGCGTCTCTTCCGTACGCCATGAGCCACAGGCCACTGTTGCCTTGCCTCTTGCTAGGTAGCGTCTCTTCCGTACGCTTACCTTCCACGATTAGGCCATGACTCCTAAGCTTCTTGCTTAATTAGGGCATGTCATGTTCCTTTAAGCCCTCTCGTCCCCCATGAGCTCTGAGAAGCTGGCGCTCGATCGGCGTGATCTTGATTTGGTTGCACTGTATGTGTATATTATCAACTCCAAGTAGAGTTGTTTTGTCATCTTTGTTTATGGTTGTGGTTTCGCCGTACTGTCATGTGTGTCATATTTATTGGATTCTCTGTCTAATATAACCATTACAAAATATAAGATTTTTTTTTTCACATTCACATGTACACATATATGTAGACATATTTTAGTGCATGTGTACACTAAATTTTAGTGTAAATCTAAACAATATATACAACACCTAAAACATCTATATTGTGTAACAGAGGGAGTATATGTCGGTAGCTATGAGCATGGTAAAAAGAAGCCCAACGATATGCCTTAGTTGGTTGAAAATTTTCCCCAGTAAACCATGATTCTAAAAACTCCAGACATTGCAGCAACAACAAAACATGGACATTTTCCTCTGGTTGTAACATTGGCACACCATCTGCCCATGATTGCCCAAGAATCATCCAAAGTCCTCGCAACACCGTCTCTTCCATGCGCAATGAGCCACAGTTACCTTACCCCCTGCTGGCTTGGCCGACCTTCCACAATTAGGTCATTGCATCTTGCTTAATTAGGGCATCTCCCATTTGTTTACGTATCCTGATTCCCTTGAACTCCGAGAATGTGGCGATTCACGTCCAGTTTGATCTCGATTTGGTTGCACACATATCAACTCCAAGTTGAGTTGTTTTGTCATCTTTTTTTAAGTTGTGGTTGTGTCTTACCTCCGCACTTCGAGTTGGCTAACACTGTTATCGCGTGTTGTACTTGATGGATTCTTGGTTTCAATATAGATGGTACTAATAACCATGGAAAAAGAAACCAACAATAGACATTACTTGGTTGAAATTGTTTCCAAGTCAGTCCCCTTCTTAGCCGTTGTGTTTGGCTTCAACTCATCTCAGTTCACTGAACTTTTTTAACCACATGCAACATTTCTCTCATCGTTTTGCAATCTTCTCAGGGGATTTCGTCCGATGAATGTCAAAAATCATCCAACCTCCTCGCAACATTGTCTATTCTATGCGCCACGAGTCACCATCATCTTACCTCTCCCTCCCCTATCGGCATGGCTCACCTTTCATAAATTGGCTAGTGCCCCTCGCTTAGTTAAGGCATCTCTCGTTTGTTTATTTTATGCACCATGAGCCACTGGTATCCCCCAGGTCGCTTGGCCCACCTTCCACAATTAGACCATTTGCACCTTGCTTAATTAGGGTATCTCTCGAGTTTGTTATGCATCTTGTCTCCCTTGAACTCCGAGAAAGTGGCCATGTTTAATTAGATTGATCGACGTCCGTTTCAATCTTTATTTGGTTGCAAGGTGTGGGTATCAACCCCAACTTCGAACTTCGTTGTTTTCCCTCTTTGTTTATGGTCGCGGCTGCGCTGTACGCCGACTTGGTTAACAACGTTATACGTGACATTTCTTTAATACAAATTGCACGTTGTATTAACTGAATATCTGGGGTTAGCCTTCTAAGATTAATGTTTTTTTTTTGAAAACAACCGACTCTGGATTAATATTCAACAAATTCCGGATACATCCAGAGACAGTCCATCTGTCCCTCTTTTACAAGAAACACCCCAAGGAAAAAAGAAAACACGCACACGTCCCTGGGAGCTTCTTCTTCACCATTTCCGCCGCCGACCTTGACCTCGCCGTCGTAGCACCGATTCCTGAGGACGAAGAGGAGCAAGGCAGCCGCTAATTCACGTGCACAAACCGATTGGGAACTCAATCCCGTTGGAGTCGCCGCATTAGCCACTTGCCGAAGCCGACAAGATCTTGGCGTCGAAGATGGAGCATCGGCGGGGGGCACGCCCCGATCTGTGCAGGATGTCGAGCCGGCTTTGCCTCCAGAGGCCAGCCTCCCAGCTCGCAAGAACTCCAAGAAATAGGGATAGGAAAAAGCATGAACAGACCACCACCAATCCACCACAAATCGCCCGTCTCCACGACGGTCAGATTGGGGGAAAGTAGCAGCCGAACCTTTCTAAGATTAATGTAGATAATTTGCATCGTTGACAGAGAAACAGCCTGCTACAACTCGTAAAAGAACGCTCGGCAATAAAGCGACAGGGAAAGAGGTTTGGGCTTGATACACCTGTGAGCTAAGCTGGGCTGGGTTGAGCTGGTAGATGCTCGTAGATTGGGCCACCGCTTTGCAGGCTGGACTACAAATCCATTTCTATTTTTCTTTTGCCACCGGGCCAGACCATGCTTTCTGGTAAGGCCGAGCGGTAGTGGCCCGGCAAAAAATACACGACCAAAGCCTGGTTTGCTTGCTTGGAAGTGTCTTTTTTGGACGCTAGGCCACAGCGCACACGCGCGCTTTCTCGGCTTAGAGCCCACGCGGCAAAAAAAAAGAAAAGATTCCTCACTTCAGAGTGCACGTGTAAGAGCACACAATAGTTTAAATTTTGAAAAACACATAACTTTCAAACCAAGCGTCCAAATCAAAATCGGTTTTGACCATAGTGTTCCTCGCGACCAGATCTACAAAACTAGACCCCCCATGGACATGTTCCGTTAATTATTTTCCAAAAAGCAACTTTCTATCACGGTAGAGCAAGTTCATGGTAAAAACATGTTTTTCTATTTAGAAATTGCTTTTAGAAAATATTCATTGGAGTATTTAAGTATGAGATATTGTTTTGAATGTCTCATGCCAAGTAGCATGATAGTCTGACCATTGCTTGGATTTGAAAACATATCCCCCACTCATCCTCACATTATTTATTGTTTATAAAAGAAAAGGCAAATTTATAGTACAAACTTTGTTCTTGTCATGGAAGTTGCTTTTAGAAAATCAGAACATGAGAGAAAAGGAAATGTATATGCTAGAAAAACGTGTCTCAACCAGTAAATTGATTTTTTGAACAAAAAGCAACATCGAAGTGGAAACAAGATTTTCTCTTTTAAAAGCCAGTTTATAGTACAAAGTTGCTTTTCGTGCTAGTGTATACTACATAGCTGTTTTTGTGATAGAAAAACAAGTTTATATTTCAAAAGTTGACTTCGTAAAAATATTTTGAAAACCAATTGTTATCAGAAAAAATAACTTCTGATCAAAATTTGCTTTTGTGGAACGAATCGACGAGTTGAAACAAACTTGTATCAATATTTAAAAAATTTATAGTACAAACTTTATGTCATAGAAGTTGCTTTTAAAAATTAGAAAATGTGGTACTACTATGCATGCCGATAGACAAGATCGCAGTATTCCAATTTTTTTTGCTTTTTTGGACCAAAGCATGTTTATAGTACAAAAGGTTCTTTTTGTGTTGCTTTATACTACTTAGCTACTTTTATGATAGAAAAGACAAGTTTATATTTCAAAGTTGATTTTATAAAAGAAAATTTTAAAAACAATTGTTAACATGAAAAAACACCTTGTGGTCAAAATTTTCTTTTGTACACCAGTTGAACAAAATTTGTATCACAAAAAGACAATTATATTAGGAAAGTTGCTTTTTGATAGAAAAGCTAGTTTATAATACAAGGGAATTCACAGATAGTGCGCGTGCGCTTCAACCTCGCGCGGCGCACGCACATGCAGAACGGTTCAATGCAAGACAAGTGGACCTACAAAACTGTTTTGAATTTTTAAAAGTCTATAACTTTCAAACTGAACGTCCAAATTAAGATCGGTTTTCACCATCGTGTTACTCGCAACGATATCTTCAAAACTAGATCCCATATGAGTATGTTCTGACCATTATTTTTTTTAAAGCAACTTTGTATTATGGACGCTACGCCACAGCGCACGCGCGCTTTCTCGGCTTAGAGCGCACGCGGCAAAAAAAGGAAAAGATTCCCTCACTTCAGAGTGCACGTGTAAGAGCACACAATAGTTTAAACTTTGAAAAGCACATAACTTTCAAACCAAGCGTCCAAATCAAAATCGGTTTTGACCATAGTGTTCCTCGCGACCAGATCTACAAAACTAGACCCCCCATGGACATGTTCCATTAATTATTTTCCAAAAAGCAACTTTCTATCACGGTAGAGCAAGTTCATGGTAAAAACATGTTTTTCTATCTAGAAGTTGGTTTTAGAAAATATTCATCGGAGTATTTAAGTATGAGATATTGTTTTGAATGTCTCATGCCAAGGAGCATGATAGTCTCTCATAAACCAACAAGTTGACCATTGCTTGGATTTGAAAACATATCCCCCACTCATCCTCACATTATTTATTGTTTATAAAAGAAAAAGCAAATTTATAGTACAAACTTTGTTCTTGTCATGGAAGTTGCTTTTAGAAAATCAGAACATGAGAGAAAAGGAAATGTATATGCTAGAAAAACGTGTCTCAACCAGTAAATTGCTTTTTTGAACAAAAAACAACATCGGAGTAGAAACAAGATTTTCTCTTTTAAAAGCCAGTTTATAGTACAAAGTTGCTTTTCGTGCTAGCGTATACTACATAGCTGCTTTTGTGATAGAAAAACAAGTTTATATTTCAAAAGTTGACTTCGTAAAAATATTTTGAAAACCAATTGTTATCACGAAAAAACAAGTTCTGGTCAAAATTTGCTTTTGTGGAACGAATCGACGAGTTGAAACAAATCAATATTTAAAAAATTTATAGTACAAACTTTATGTCATAGAAGTTGCTTTTAAAAATTAGAAAATGTGGTAGCACTATGCATTCCGATAGACAAGATCGCAGTATTCCATTTTTTTGTTGCTTTTTTGGACCAAAGCATGTTTATAGTACAAAAGGTTCTTTTTGTGTTGCTTTATACTACATAGCTACTTTTGTGATAGAAAAGACAAGTTTATATTTCAAAGTTGATTTCATAAAAGAAAATTTTAAAAACAATTGTTAACATAAAAAAACACCTTGTGGTCAAAATTTTCTTTTGTACACCAGTTGAACAAAAATTGTATCACAAAAAGACAATTATATTAGGAAAGTTGCTTTTTGATAGAAAAGCTAGTTTATAATACAAAGTTTCTTTTAAAAAATAATGGTCAGAACATACTCATATGGGATCTAGTTTTGAAGATATCGTTGCGAGTAACACGATGGTGAAAACCGATCTTAATTTGGACGTTCAGTTTAAAAGTTATAGATTTTTAAAAATTCAAAACAGTTTTGTAGGTCCACTTGTCTTGCATTGAACCGTTCTGCATGTGCGTGCGCCGCGCGAGGTTGAAGCGCACGCGCACTATCTGTGAATTCCTGTCTTTTTTTAGGTGGAAGGTCTAGCCGATGGTAAGAAATTCTTTCAGAAGAAGGCTATACGTATACACTGACACAACTGATGACTTTTCCTGGCCAAAACGCACGCCATGTGCATCAGAAGATCTCTTTACTGACATTCCATATTTATATGCATGACCAGGGTGTAGATTGTAATGATGGAAGTATGGGAATACAAGATACAAGTTGGAATATTTGGGCCACATATCTGATCCACATGTAAATTTTTTAGATGGGATGAAACACACATAAATGACGAGTTTTCGTGACGCCTCTCAAAACATGTACCGGGGAACAAGTTTTGAAAATTATCTCGAGAGTCCAAATCAGTGTGTTATAGCCAACCAAAATGGCCGGAACGCGCGAAAATGGTAACGCCCCTCAAAAGTGTAGCGGGAATAATGAGCCCTAGAATCATCATAGTACTCCAAACAGTATGCTATATCTCGAGAAAACTGTCAAAAACTGCGAAAAGGACGAGCGCTTGTCCTAGTACGGCACGGGAGCCATCATGGCTACATGGAGTGTGAGGGCGAGGAGGCCAAGGAGGTAAAGCGTGGCGGAGGTAAACTTTTTTTATTGAATTTTTTCATATATATTAAACCAACAAAGAGTACATGATTACATCGAGCAAATCTATGAGATCTTCAATCTCTTTCTTCTTACATGACACAATCTTATACTTTTTTAAAGGCAGACACAATCTTATACTTTTTAAATGCAGCCATAGAACAATACCGAATACACCAAACAAAAGATCCGTGAATACCAACGAAGGCTCTCTCCTTTTAATTTTGAGCCGCAATGCCAAGACTTTGTGCACGCACGCAGCCATTAAATTAAACTTGATTTGTGCTAAGTCTGAATTTATTAATAAAGGGTTATTCCTTCTGTCATTCCTTAACAATAACATGAACGGTATAGTATATAGGTATCTATTACAAATATATATTTAAACAATATGACCTAAAAATTTATCTTAATAGCGAATTCTATGTAGGGTCACTAATCCTGGACTCGCGGCTAATGCAACAACCAATTATTGCAAACAAGCGCCGCAACGGTGGAGATCTGTGAACGAGATGACACAATGATTTATCCAAATTTGGTCTCTCACTCTGAAGGAAAAGATCTTATTATGATCGTTTATATTGTGTCTGTAACCTGTCTGCTATAAGAAAAGGTCGTATGTGTGTATCTGGTCGAAGACCTATGTGTAATGCGTGTATCTTCTGTTCTAGATATACTCCGATCCATGTCTTATATTGGAAGTAGCACCGAAGCTCATGAATAATGATTCAAGTCCAGATTCATGCATAGCGATATCAAGGCGACAAACATAGTCTCCAAGGTGGAGTTTGTTGAATATTTTTCTGTTTTGTTACAATTGGTCTTATAACTTCGTAGTAGATTTGGAGTCGAACAATTGTTACATGGGACTAATATATTAAGACATTGTGGGTAGCTAGAATACACAAGATGAAAGTTGGTATATCAGACATTGTTTGACGCTCGTGGTAGTGGTGGCCTCGACGGGATTGTTGCCGACTATACCATATTGATTAGTACATGGGTGTAGAAGCGTCCGTTAACATGCCTTGGACACCGGGCAATATTTTTTTATCTCATGCTAACAAAACATGGTTAGGCCTCGTTCAGTTATCCCCACTCTATACACCTTGTGGTTCAGTCTGGCCCGATTGAGTACCAGCCCACCAGGAACTACGCTTCCTTTACACCCGACACAGAACTCACCCCGGCCCAAACCCGCCTAGCTGATCTGTCCATGCCACCGTGGATCGAAACAACTTATCCTACCACGTGGATAGAAACCTATAGTACCTCGTCGACGCACCAGCGGTGCTACCCGATCAATCTCGACGCCAGGTCGCCGGCGATGATGGTGCCTACACACATCTCCGATGTTCGCCACAACGCTCGATCGGCATCGCATCCATCAGATTATTAATCGTCCAACTATCGGGCACACGAATGACAACCTTCACAGAAGGTCTTATGAAGGGATCAAAGGCCACAATTCAATGGCATTTTTTTTTGAATCAAACACATTTTTTGATCCAAAAAAAACTACAATAATTTACTGGTTATACTAAACATTTATACTTCTTAAAAAATATTTGTCAAGTTCCTATGGTACTTAAGAGTATGATTCTTTTTGCATATTTGGCATAGTTAACCACAATGTAATGTTGTTAAACATTAGTTAGCATTACTAGTGTACAGTTGCAATGTATATCTTCAAATGAATTGTCTTTGTGATAAGTTTAAGTATATTAAAAAAGTCTTTAACAATTGCATATGTTACAGGGTGTATATGTATTTACTATCTATTCTAAAACGTACGGCTTTACAAACATCTTAATAGTAGTTTCTAGTATAAAAAAGATAACCATATTTATTGAAAGTTACAGGGTATTGTCGAGAGCTGTTCGCTTGACTACGCATAAGGCTAATGATCAAGGTAAAAGATACGTTGATAGGTAGCAGTGGAGATCTATGAAAGAGAATAACACAATGATTTATCCAGATTCGGCCTCTCACTCTGAAGGTAAGGATCTTGTCATGCTCGTGTATATTGTCGTTAAGATCGATATGCGACACCAATGATAACGAGGGATCCCCTTATTAACAAGAATTTCGATTTCGTTTTTGCAGATTTACCGAGATTTCGGTCGAAATGAGAGAAGCAAAATTTGTAGCTTACAACGAATTATGACAATTTTTTTGTCTTTTTGAGCAAATTTTACAATTTATTAAATTGTTTTTTGCAGAATTCCCGTAAATTCAGAAGCTATCGTCTGGGAAATACTTATACCGGTCTTAAGCGAAATTGCTGAAACTCTCCCGAAATTCAAATCCATGATTGTTACCCCCATGGCCGCAACAACTGTCGGTGTCAATTGCGATGTGGTCAAGTAACTATCACATTCGTTCATTTCGTGCATGGTACCAAAATTCCTTGTACGAAACCATGCATGCATGTCTCGATTTGATGATAAATCGATCAGCCGGTTTGACAACTTGCCTTGAAACTACTAGTATGCACTGGTTGGGGGAGTGGATGTACAAGCCCAACACCCAGGTTCAAGTCCTCAGGGGCGCGAATTTAGGTTCCTATTTATACTTGAGGATTAGGCCTTCCTAATACTCATGCAATTTATCCTGAGGACCAGGCTTGGTTATTAACCAAGATATAAATCCTGGTACTCATGCTTAAAATGCTGTGTGCATCCTTAGTTGGTGCAGAGGCCGGGGAAGCGAAATTCTCCCCCAATTTATGCGCTAATAGCAAACCTACTACGTGAGGAGGAGCTCAAGTGGTATCAACGGTCCAAGTCGCAATTCCTTCTTGAAGGAGATTCGAATAGTGTTCCTAATGGCAGACATAGGAAGAAACATATTCATTCTCTTGTCCATGAGAATGGAAGAATTGAAGGCCATGAACAGTTAAAGGATTACATTACTAATTATTATAAAAATATGTTCGGTGAACCCGATGAAGGTAACTTCACAATGGATGAAGCCATAACGGAGGATATCCCCAAAGTTTCTGCTATGGAGAATAGCCTACTTACAGCCCCCTACACTGAGGAGTAAGTAAAAAAGGCCATTTTCCTTATGGAACATAACAAGGTTCCGGGTCCGGATGGATTCCCAACAGAGTTTTATCAAACATTCTGGGACACCATCAAGGATGACATTCTCGTTATGTTCAGCACTCTTCATGTTGATCAACTCGAGTTGTTTCGGCCGAATTTTGGCGAAATTATTTTGTTACCTAAGGTGAATGAGGCAGAAAGGATTCAACAATTTAGACCTATATGCCTCTTGAACGATAGTTTCAATATTTTTACAAAAGTAGCCACGATTCGTCTGAATACAGTTGCTGAACATGTGGTGCGACCGTCTCAAAATGCCTTTATGCAAGGACGTAATATTCTTGATGGGGTAGCTGTGTTGCACGAAACGGTTCATGAGTTACATTACAAGAAGCTAAATGGGGTCATTCTTAAATTAGATTTCAAAAAAGCTTATGATAAAGTCAAGTGGTCTTTCATCCAACAAACTCTCGGAATGAAAGGTTTTTCTGATGAGTGGCGTGCTCTAATTCGTAATTTCGTATCTGGAGTTAGCGTGGCCATCAAAGTTAATGATGACATTAGACGTTATTTCTAGACTCGAAAAGGACTTAGACAGGGCGATCCATTATCCCCTATGCTATTCAATATAGTGGCGGATATGCTTGCTATTATGATTGAGCGTGCTAAAGTGGATGGTCAAATTGAAGGGTTGATTCCTCACCTTGTTGATGGGGGTCTCTCAATCCTTCAATATGCCGATGACACAATTCTTTTTATGGAACATGACATTGAAAAAGCTCGAAATCTGAAATTAATTTTAGCAACTTTCGAGCAGCTTTCAGGTCTGAAAATTAATTTCCATAAGAGTGAGTTGTTCTGTTTTGGCGAGGCTTTAGACGAGGCCGATCTCTATGCCGAACTCTTCGGTTGTGGGCATGGTCAATTTTCGATTCGGTATTTAGGCATCCCGATTCATTATCGGAGGCTTACTATTGCCGAATGGAAATGCGTCGAAGAAAGACTACAAAAACGCTTAAGTAGTTGGAAAGGAAAATTGCTGTCGGTGCTTACCAATATGGCACTATATATGTTATCTTTCTTCCTCCTGCCAAAAGGTGTGCTCCAAAAACTAGATTATTATCGGTTTAGATTTTTTTGGCAAGGGGATAGCGAGAAGAAGAAATATCGACTGGTTAAATGGAGTGTGGTTTGTACACCTAAAGATCAAGTAGGGTTGGGAATTCACGACCTTGAGGTTAAGAATACAACTCTTCTAGGTAAATGGTTGTTTAAGTTGCTGACCGAAAATGGACGGTGGCAAACCCTCTTGAATCGGAAATATGTTGGTTCCAAACCGCTATCACAAGTTTCTTGGAAACATGGTGATTCGCATTTTTGGGCTCGTCTGATGGCTACAAAATCACAGTTCTTCAGATTTGGACATTTTTCGATTAAAGATGGGTCTCAGATAAGGTTCTGGGAGGACTCGTGGCTAGGCAATACCCCACTCCGAGAACAATATCCGGCATTATATAATATTGTTCGTTACAAAAGTGATACCATTAAGAAGGTAATGGCAACCTCACCTCCAGATGTAACATTCAGGAGAGATTTGATTGGCCAGCGGTTGGTTGCATGGCAAGCCCTTTTACAACGGTTGGCCAATATACAACTTTCAGCCGGGCCAGACGAATTTCGATGGAACCTACACAAGAATGGCAAATTCTCGGTAGACTCTATGTATAATGCTTTATCCCATTCTCATATACCGGTTGATAACAACAAGTTGCTTTGGAAGATGAATATACCACTTAAAACCAAGGTGTTTGGATGGTACCTTCGTCGTGGAGTAATTCTAACCAAAGACAATCTTGCTAAACGGAACTGACAGTGAAGTAAGAGTTGTCATCAAGATGAAACAATAAAACATCTCTTTTTTCAATGTCGGTTCGCGAGATCTATATGGTCAATCATCCAAGTAGCATATAACCTTTATCCCCCACACAGTGTGACCAATATCTTTGGGAATTGGTTACACGGTATCGATAAGAGGTATAAAAAGCTTATTACGGTGGGAGCGCTTGCCATCATTTGGTCGCTATGGCTATGTAGAAATGATAAAGTGTTTAACGATAAATTGTCTTCTCCCTTACAGGTCATCTACCGGTGTACCGGTACACTCCGTTCATGGTCGTCTCTTCAACGGGTGGAGCACCGAGACCTATTTACGGAGGTCTGTGCACGGTTGGAGTCCACGGCGAGTGATACTTTTTCCCATCATGGGTGACAGCATAATCTACGGATTGAGCCACCACCACTTCAGGCGTAGTTGCATTTGCTCATTTTGATATGATATGTAATACGCCTTTATTCCGTTTCGGATTATGTACTGTGGGACAGCTGTGTGCATCTTTGTTATGTAAAGTCTGGGTGTAAACGCTTAATAAATAATAAATCGCCCTTTATCGGAAAAAAAAGACTAGTATGCACTAGCTATAGCAGAGATTCGTCAACGGCTAGTTGATGCGTGCGAGCGGTTGTGCTTTTGCTTGAGAGGGCGTGCCAAGAACAATGCCACACTACTTGTTTCATTGTTTGACTGCCTAATTTCGTCCGAAACCACGGCCAGGTGCTGGATATATTTGTCCGGTTTTACCTGTCCGACGTGCAGAGTCGCCATCATCCGATGGATCGGAGAAAAATACATAGGATTGAGGATTGGGTGCTCGTTTCGAAGAGAAATTTATTTGCAACGACGTACGGCGCCGTAGCCCTGACGCCGGACCATCCGGCATACTGGTACTATACTCTATACTATACTATTCCATTTCAATGTAGACTGGCAAACGTCGTATGTACGTGTGTTCATACCAATAATCAGATCAGATGAGATACGCACGCATGCGTTGCGTTCACGGTTCACTCAACTGTATTGTACGTACGTGCTGTCTACCTAGACGGGACCAATCATCAACCATCAATCAGTATTAATTTGCTGCTGATCTTGATGTGTGGTTTGCCTACTCCTCCTCGATCGGCCGGCCGCCTGATTATTGGTTAGCCACGAGCTAGAGCCGAGGCAAAGGCTCTACAAATACCCCGGATGCATGGCTAGCTGCTGGGTCAAGGCAAAGAGCCTCCAAAGGTGGCCGGCTCGCATCACACACAGACACAGACACAGACCCACATCTCATTCTCGATCACCACCACCGAGTGAACGAGAGAGAACAAACGATCGACAAGATCCCTCATTCCCCCAGCCGGCCGGTCGGCGCCGCCGTCTTCCGATCGAGCTTCCACACGGTGCATCCGCCGCCCGGGGAGGTACGTACGCGATCGAAGGCGACTCTACCCTCCTTTTGTATTCACGCCCGGGGTTGTCGACTGAATCCTTTGCCTGAATCCGTTGTTCAAAACGGGTATGCATGGATCAACTGAATCCAAACACCTGCTCGTCATTAATTGTACCTCCCAGCAGTACGCACCCGCGACAGTTTTGATATTACATCAACTTACTCTCGAAAAAAAATATTACATGCATGAACTTTCTTGCCTCTGCCCCTGCCGATCCATACAAGACGACATGGCTGCAATTTCTGTACGATAGAAACAAGACCCGTGCAGTTACCTAGCGCCTAGCGGACAGTCCATTGCACCAACTAAACTAGTATCAGCAAGAGATTACGTACGTGATTGATACCCACCGGTTAGTTAGTTTGACTGAAAGATTCCGGTAGTATCCACTGACGGAATCGTATCGATCAGTTGCTGCCTGCTACTCTAGTTTTTCCAGGAAGGTCAGCAGCGTCATGGAACTGAAAGCAATGGCCATGTTGATCGACAGGAGATTCAGAGAGAGCCAACAAAGAAGAAGACTAGTCTGATGACCTTCTCACGGTGGGAAACCAGTAGCAAGCAACCGTAGACGTAGTAGTCAAACTAATCAGACAGTATGAAAACGTCTAAACACGATAGATAGCACAGAGTATTTGCTGATCTGATTTTTCTTTTTTCTTAAAGATGGAGGTTGATTTGATCTTCACGCCTCTCCTAAATACTAAATCCTAATCTGAACAGGCAATAGATACCATACTCTTTCTTTAGCGTTTCTTTCAGTATGAGCACAAATGAGTTGAAGGATAGAGGTACAGTATAAGGTAGGTGTTCAACTGTCAGTGTCAGCGTTGTCTTGCATCTACGTAATAGATAGAGTGGCACGCACTTTAAAAAGTCGATAAGCTGAAATGATTTGAAAAGGATGTTCACGACAACGACCTCCTTTTTGCTTATGATTCCACACACTCCAAGAGATCGGTCAGTGTGGCGACCTGTTCTCTCTGTAACCTCGACTCAAGTGAAGATTCAGGCTCATATATCCAACATGTCCCTCTCTATCTACCCTGATCCGTTAACTAATATGCAACAATTTTAGTTAAGTCTCTAGAAGTGGTTCTTACGATATGCTCCGGATATATTAACATGCCGGCCAGCAGTCTGACTGAACTTTGAAGGTCCGCTCTTGGCCAAGCTGTTCCCGAGCTAGGTGATGGAGATAGGCAGAGCAAAGGCAAAGAGTGTCCGCAAGAGATTGCGTGACTGGAACCACCGATTAGTTAACAGTACAGATTGATTAATATTAATACTTGGGATGGTCACCGTCGACATGACGAACTCGTCGTACCTAGATACCAATCCGTGATACGCAATCCTGGCGGCCGCGTGTGCTTGGACCGGAGCTTGAGAAGAACACGAGCGGAGAGGACTCGCCTGCTGTGGAGAAGGCTGTCGTGGTTTCGTCCCGGCCGGAGCACGTCGGTGTCAGCGTCGCGTTATACTGGATTATTAGTAGGTATAGTGTAGTCGGAAAATGACACTAGCTAATCAGGCAGTGGGAAAGAGTGTGATCACACAACACGCATTACGGCATTACCCTTCATCATCACGGGCTTATTGTTTTCTTCTTTTCTTGAAAAGAACGTTTTTGGATTAGTCTCGACCGATCGACGTGCGTTGATACCAGTCCATGGATTACATCAATGTGAAATGATGGGGGCTTCAGTTTGTCCACACCGCCAATCATCGATACCAAGAGCATCTCTAGCAGAAACCCCAAACCGCAAACCCCATACTCAGGAATACAGACCACCCCATACCCGTTTTGCAGACTGAAAACTTGTCGCGCAGAAAAAAGACAACAAAAAAAACTGCATATTTAAAATTTAAAAGTTCGCGGGAATTTCACAACGAACTGTGCGAGGAGATTCATCTCGCTACATCTCCTGCGCAGTGGACAGTGTAAAATAGGAATCCTAGTCTAACTAATTCCTAACTAGAATCGCTGCTACCACGACGTTGTTGTCAAAATTCGGCTCGCCGAGACTCTACCGTGGCGGCGATTGCTCGTCGACGTCGACCTCACTCGTCATCGGAGTCGAGGTCGATGAACAGCTTGTCCTGCTCCGCGGCGAGGAGCCGCTACTCCTCCCGCTTGTCCTCCTCGCGACGGCTCTACTCGGCGACGAGGGACACCACCGTCGGAGGTGGTTGTCGTCGATGAAGTTGCCAGACTGGAACTTGCCGTCCGCCTCGGCCAGCTCGACGTCAATGTCGACGTAGTCGCCCTCTGCGAAGGAGGGCTCCTTCTTCACGGAACGAGGGCGAGACCGCTGCGGACGGACTACGGCGCTGCGCGAGCTCGAGATCACCGGGCTGCCGCGTGATTTCCAGTAGTGTGACTCGTGCTTCTGCAGCTTCGTCGGCGGCCCCAGCCCATAGTTTGTCCACTTGTAGATGCCGCGGATGCGAGCGGCGTCGGTGGGTGTATACTGCACTGAATAGGTCACACCAACACGCTCAGGTCAACATGGCATGAGCTAACCAAACAGCTTGAAGAAAAGAATGTGATCACCGGAGACGCACAATCTTCGCTGACACAAAAAGAACGTGACTTAATCTTCACCTGCACCCACATCTCCTGATCTGACCAAAGCAATATATTTTCAGTATTGGTCAGTTAGCAGAAGTCTGGTCAGAGAGATACAGTAATAGAAAACGGTCTTATTATTTAGTATTAGGGAGGCATCTTTCGCGTACTTGCTGCTGGCCCACGCTAATCCACTCATCATAGGTAGTAGCATCATGTCATCCACGAACCACTTAAACAAGTCAGTACTCAACACTACTAACAATGATTAACCAAGATGCCGCCACATGAGCTGCTGGAGAAGAAGATCCTAATCCTACCGTTGAAAGCATGCGTCGTCGTCGTCTTCCTCCCGTCACTTTCTTTAGTCGACGAAAGGTAGGTAGGTGTGTAGTGTAGCCGCGGTCCTTGCAGCAGCAGCAGCTGTCCTCCAGTCCTCCTCCAAGCTCTGAGATATCTCATCGAGTTCTTCCTTCTCGGCGGCACTAGTGCCTATCCCAATCCAGCCCCCAAATGCGTGCACATCAACCCCTGTTGTCTCCAGCTCCTAGACTTTGGTGGTTTGAGAAGCTCAGCAGGTAATGTCTCCCTCTCCTCCGGTTCTTCCTTTGTGTGCTCGTGCATCCCCTGATTCCTCGAGCTCTGAGAGATGCCCTGAATCTATGGCGGTTCTGTGAGGTTTTTCTGGCAGAATTCTTGCTGTCTCTGCTTGTCTTGCTCCTTCAGTTTGATAGAGGCCTGGACCTGTTGTCAAATTGAAGTGTTCTTGAGACTAGTGTCGTTATGAAGTGTTCTTGAGACTCGGTGACCAACTCACTACTGGCCGCCCAGCTCTAATCTTGATAATAACCGTTGTCAGTATGGGAGTTATCATCAGTTCTTCCAGGCATGGCTCTCATCCTGATCTGATTTCCTGAGCTGAAGCAGCCCTGTCTCGTTCCTGCTCTGACGGAGACTGTCAGTCAGTCTATCTGTCTGTAATACAAGGCAGTCTAATAAGTGTTCCTGATCTCCATTTCTTCTAGATTACCATAGCAGCGTTTCCACCTTGAACCATGTACAACCATTGACTGTCAATTTTGTTTTGCAGGAAGCAGTTGCTGCTCCTCTGAGCTGCTGCGGTGAGTAATCGGAGGAGCGAACAAACAGGCAAAGGTCAGCCATGGGGGAGGTCGCAGCGGAGCCCTACACCCAGGATGGCACCGTGGACATCAAGGGCAACCCGGCCCTCAAGAAGGACACCGGCAACTGGCGCGCCTGCCCCTACATCCTCGGTACGCACACCACCACCATTGCTCTGTTTTCCTCTGCTTTGCTCTGTTCTCTCCATTCCATCCATGGAGGCTCACGCTGCTCATGGTGATGAATTGCAGCGAACGAGTGCTGCGAGCGGCTGGCCTACTACGGCATGAGCACCAACCTGGTGAACTTCATGAAGGACCGGATGGGCATGGCCAATGCGGTGGCCGCCAACAACGTCACCAACTGGTCGGGCACCTGCTACATCACGCCCCTCATCGGCGCCTTCCTCGCCGACGCCTACCTCGGCCGCTTCTGGACCATCGCCTCCTTCATGGTCATCTACATCATCGTAAGCCCATCCTTCTTCCTTTATCTCTTCCTTGCAGAAATCAATGGAATGTCAATGTAGCGAGGTCAAACACCTGATGTGCACTGAATGGTTTTCAGGGTCTGGCGCTGCTCACCATGGCCACCTCGGTGCCCGGACTGGTTCCCTTCTGCGCCGCCAAGGGCGTCTGCGACCCGACGGCGGGTCAGTCGGCGGCGGTGTTCGTCGCGCTATATTTGATAGCGCTGGGGACGGGGGGCATCAAGCCCTGCGTGTCGTCGTTCGGGGCCGACCAGTTCGACGAGCACGACGACCAAGAAAGGAAGAGGAAGAGCTCGTTCTTCAACTGGTTCTACTTCTCGATCAACATCGGCGCGCTGGTGGCGTCGTCGGTGCTGGTGTACGTGCAGACGCGCGTGGGCTGGGGCTGGGGGTTCGGCATCCCGGCGGTCGTCATGGCGATGGCCGTGGGGAGCTTCTTCGTCGGCACGCCGCTGTACCGGCACCAGCGCCCCGGCGGCAGCCCGCTCACACGCATCGCGCAGGTGCTCGTCGCCGCCACGCGCAAGTGGCGCGTGGCCGTGTCCGGCAACGTGCTGTATGAGACGGCGGACAAGGAGTCCGGCATCGAGGGCAGCCGCAAGCTGGAGCACACGGAGCAGTTCAGGTTCCTCGACAAGGCCGCGGTGGAGATGCCGGCCGATAAGGCGGCGAGCTCGCCAGCGGCATGGCGGCTGTGCACGGTGACGCAGGTGGAGGAGCTCAAGAGCGTGGTGCGGCTGCTGCCCATCTGGGCCAGCGGCATCGTCTTCGCCACGGCGTACAGCCAGATGAGCACCATGTTCGTGCTCCAGGGCAACACGCTGGACGCCTCCATGGGCCCCCACTTCGCCATCCCCGCCGCCTCCCTCTCCATCTTCGACACACTCAGCGTCATCGCCTGGGTGCCCGTCTACGACCGGCTCCTCGTCCCCGCCGTGCGCTCCATCACCGGCCGGCCCCGTGGATTCACCCAGCTCCAGCGCATGGGCATCGGCCTCGTCATCTCCATGTTCTCCATGCTCGCCGCGGGGGTCCTCGAGCTCGTCCGCCTCCGCACCATCGCCACGCACAGGCTCTACGCCAAGGACGCCATCGTGCCCATCTCCATCTTCTGGCAGGTGCCGCAGTACTTCATCATCGGCGCCGCCGAGGTGTTCACCTTCGTGGGGCAGCTCGAGTTCTTCTACGACCAGGCGCCCGACGCCATGAGCAGCATGTGCTCCGCGCTCTCGCTCACCACCGTCGCGCTCGGGAACTACCTCAGCACGCTGCTCGTCACCGTGGTGTCCAAGATCACCACGAGGGGAGGGAAGGAAGGCTGGATCCCCGACAACCTCAACGTCGGCCACCTCGACTACTTCTTCTGGCTCCTCGCCGGCCTCAGCCTCGCCAACTTCGCCGTCTACCTGCTCATCGCTAGCTGGTACACGTACAAGAAGACCGCCGAGTATCCAACTGATGCCGCCAAAGGATCAGCTGCTGATGACGATCATCAATACTCCAATGCCAAAGGATCAGCTCAGGATCAGCATGATGAGTGAGTGAGAGACCTTGGTTCTTATCTGAAGAATGTGTATGCCGGCCTGCGTGTGTGTTCAGAGTTCAGGAGACATGACAAAAATAGGTTCCTGAAAATGATGAAATCCAGAATTGGTATTTGAGAGAGTTCATATAGGAAAATTAAAGGTGTACAATTTGTGATACGAAGAATCTTTGTGCTGTTGTTTAATTCTAGCGTCCTGGAAAAATTGGCAGAAAATATGTTACTTGAAAAAAATAGGTACATGGAAAAGATGAAATTCAAGGGTTGATGCTTGAGAGAGTTCAAATAGGGGAAAGGTGTAATTTCTCAAGACAATTTGTTCTGTTGATAAACTCTAGTGTCTTGAAACAAAAACGGCACAAAAACCTAATGTGTCATGTTGCAAATAGTAGCATTTTCAGGCTTGAGACTCTTGCTTGACTGGCTAGAACATTCTGAATTTACACTAGTTGTAACGAGAACTTGGTGTCACCGGTGTATATATATCACACTTGTTATTTCTGTTTCACGTGCGTTAGAACACGGTTCAGGACGGTCATGATCATCAAGTATGGGAAGATCAAGAGAAAGGAGAACAGAAGTTGTAAGGCTGTAAAAGGTAATGCATCTGTTCGTCAGCATATTATTTTACTTATAATAGTCGCTAGTCCAATGCAATAAATTATTCATCAAACTACATGTACAGAATACTACTATGGTATAGGATGTGCTGTTAGCTTAGATTATACGCTTGTCGTGTGCAAATTAAAGAAAAAAGTGCAAAAACCCAAGCACCTTGGTGTGAAATACATCCAGTTATACAAGGAAAAACTACTATGTGAGTTTTCGGATGTAAGAAATAAAGAAGCAAGGACTCACACCTGGTTAATCAGAGAAGCAGAGTGAGACAAGCTCGTTGCCATTGCCATCAAGGAGTTGTCCATACTTGACCTTCTCGAAATGCAGGAATCGTCTCCCACCATCAACCATTTATTCTAAAAGATTGATGACATGACCCTGTTCAGGGTTCGGTATCGTTTACGCTGTATTCTTGTAGTTTTTTTAAATTCTAAAAGCAAAAATGATTCAGATAACTGCCATGTGAAATGAAAAAAGGACTTGAACCTATATCTATAAAATGAGGAGACCAAGAAGGAGCTGGTATTTTCTTTGAAGAAGAAGAAAAATGTATCCAAATTCAAGTACATCCACTTCACCACCCAACTACTATGCTTGTCCATCCTATACTTAACATATATTGTGATGCTTGGCTTAAGTGAATACATAGAAAAACAATTGCTACAGCCTTATCAAATGGACATAATATCAATTTCCACTGAAAATTTCAGAAATCAAGTATCATACAAATTATGATTAACATTCTGATCGTAATAGTCTGAATGTGTCATTACTGCACATCTCAGGCACTGCGGCAAAGTCAGGACCTAACAGTTCTATCGGATCATGTAGAAAAAGGGTTATACCAGGGATCTACGAGCTATATAAGCATACTGTTAGCGCTCAATTTTTGCTGGTAAGAGTAATGCGACAAAAGTCTATAAGAATAATCACGTAAAAGAATAAACATATGTTCAGATCAAATAATTAACTTATTCCCATGAATAATTTAAATTTTTAAGAATATCATTGTCTAACTATTCTTATTAAGGATAGCTTATAAGTGTTCATCATCAGAGGGAATGGGAAGTGGTAGATTTTTATGTAACAAGCTTTTCAGAACTGAACATGTAAAAATGTAAAGTAGACATCAAATCTACGAATGTAAATGAAAAATACAGAAGTGTGACTAAGAATTGGGAAGTTTGGACATACCAAACAGAACATTCTTTGGAGAATGGAAGCAGGCACATGGCTATTTACTTATTTACACCAACCCCATGGAAGCCAAGATATACTGACCTGGATTTATGTTTTTGCATATCATATTACAACTCATGTTCAATAAATGAAATATAGCTGGCCATATGCATCATCTAGATGTAGAGGCCGGAGGTATCCCCATTTCACAAGAAAATATTACAGGTCATGCTTCATATATTCTTTTCGCATGTCTTAGCTAATGTTTACGTCACATATATGTGCAATCTTCAACCAATCAAGTCCGTTGCTCTTTCGACACCTCTTCTTGAGCTCAGGGTGGCAATTGTTTATTCGTAGACTCCTCAGAGAAATAGGCATGTCAGGCAAACTCTGGACCAATTTCGCATTGGATAGATGGAAGACTTCCATGGAGCTCATACTCACCACTTGTGGGGCTAGGCATATCAGATGAGAAGCATCAGACACTTCTAGTTCTTTAAGTGCCCGGTTTTGCAGTAACCACACCTCAGGTAAGTGTCTCAGTTCACGACCACCAAAAATTTTAAGTTGCTTGACAGACGAGATGCTTCGTAGTGGCTCTCTGAGCAAAAGCGATGGATTATCAATATCAAGCTCATCCAACTTGAAAGCAAGACTATACAAACTAGCACATTCATCCACATTGTCAACATACGAATCTGCAGTAATCTTGCTGCATCCATGTATCTGCAGTGATGTTAGTGATGGAATCCCTTCGATTCCATTGATCGAAACTAGCTCTTTACAATCCCATATCCATAAGTTTTTAAGATTTGTCAATCCTGCGAAGGCTTCAGCTGAGGGAAGAGATATAATTGCACAATCACCAACCATCATATCAGTTAACCCTGCCAAACATGCAAAAACTTCTGAAGGGAGAAATGACAGTACACAACCATCTAAAAACAACCGTTCCAGCAAGTTAAGACCTCTCATCGAATGAAGTAGTGGTTTTTCAGCATCACCGCACAACCCTAAAGTGATGGTTTTCACGGTAGGGGGCAACCTGATCTCTCCTGTCACCAAATTTTGGCACTTCACTATTTGAAGGGTTTTTAGGGAGCAAAGTGAACCAAATGAATCCTCTGGAAGACACGACAAGCTTGTGCATTGTTGGATGGACAACTCTTCAACTGCAGATAGGGAGCACCCCTGCCATAAACTTTCTAGGTTTTGGCAGTGAGAAATTATGAGCTTAGAAAGAGCAAGGTCTAATGATGATGATGAACTTGTATCACGACTCACAAAAAATGTTGGCATGGCGCATAGGCCTGCACGATGGATTTCAACATGTTGAATACTGATAGGTACACTTGGCAGACTTCTGAGTACCTCACAGTTACGAACTATTAGTGTGTCAAGCCTCGGAAATAAGTTCTCACCCTCCAATCCGACCCATTCCACGCATTTTGGCATGTTGTCAATCTCTAGCACCTTAAGGGATTGCAGTCCAGCAGGCTTGTCATTTCCATAAAATGAAGAATCCACACACCCTATTGATTCCAAGTTAATTATGTAGAGATACTGGAGAGAAGCTAACTGTCCAAGTGGAGGAAGATGCTGCAATCTTTCACAATTACATATGTAAACATATGTCAAATTAATGAGAGTGGATTTTTTCAGCCAGCATGGAGATCCAGAACCAGGATATCCATCAATCTTCAGTTTATGTGAATTGGGGTGTGGTTGCAGTTTACCAAGAACCAGCTCAGCTTGGCTTCGCTCAAATGAATTATAAGATTTCAAGGCCCAACCTAACCTTACTGCCAACAGATTCTCTTTCTGGTCCAACTTGACTTCAACAGCTTCTTTTGCGCTTTTTACCTTGTCAAGATCAGAAACATATAAATGACATATCTTCTTCAGATTTTTCAGTTCACCAATGGTGTAACCACTCTGTTCTTTGATGCAGAAATTATGGAGCTCCTGGAGAGAGGTCAGGTTTCCAACATAAGGAATCATTGGTATTATTCCATAAGATAGTTGCAGATGGCGTAAATTAACCAGGTTGCACACTCCCTTCATTTCTCTTTTCTCTGGAGCCGTGAGTTGGGGATTATCAAACTTCATTACTTGCAAGTGATAAAGCTTGTACACAGGCTTGGGAAACCAAGAGAAATGTGTCATCTTTTTTCGACCCCACAGAAGAGATAAGTAGCGAAGGTGCATTAGACCACCAACAGCATCAGGAAGCTTACATGGACAGTTTGTTGTTAGGGAAAACACCCGTAGGCTTTTCGCTACACCCAAGACTTTATTGATGATGTGTTCTTGTTGTGCCTCATCTTGGTCTTCGAAATGCATGAGTAGGGTGCGGAGTTTATTAGCATGAGAGATCTGTTCAACAATATCAGGGCTTATCATGTCAATGCATATATGACGAACAGTCTTTGGAATGCGACCAGAAAAATTTATGTCAACTCTTGTGCATTCACTCACTGAAGCTGACTGGGCCAATTCATGTAAGAGATCATGCATAACCAATCGCTCTTCGCAATATTCATCAAATAAATTGCCCTTTATAGCACGACTAAGATAAGGCCTTGATTGGATGTCAAAAAAAGATTTTTGGGATAATGTATCCAAATACCCCATTCCAATATCCTCTGGCAACATGTCATCCACCAGTTGGATCAGTCCTGAACCCATCCATAAGTACACCAATTCTTTTTTTGTGAACTTATATTCTTTGTGAAATAAGCTGCAATATCTGAAACATGCCTGCAAATGTGTTGGTAAATGTTGATAACTTAACCTCAGCACTGCCATAATCCCTTCGCTGCCCTGTTTTTTATTATGAACACCTGATGCCAAAATTTTGTTCCAAGTGCTACTATCCTTGTTGCTGCTTAACAATCCACCGAGAACTTTTGCTGCTAATGGAGAACCACTGAGTTTGGTTACCATTTTCTTGCTAATCTGCTGTAGATTCCTGTAATCATCAGGATCAACTCCATAAAATGCATGCTTGTTCAAAAGAAGCACGAGGTCTGCTTCTTCTAGCCCACTCAGTCTTAAAGACTGGCATTCCCCCTGCACTGTTCTTGCAACAAGATCAGCTACTGACTGCATTCGAGTTGTCAGCAGGATCTTGCTTCCTTTCTTCCCATATTTCAATGGACACAATAAATTCTCCCAATGACGATCTCTCTCATCATTCCACACATCATCCAGTACAAGGAGAAAGGTCTTGGACTGTAGCCTCTCCTTGAGTGCCTTGTGGAGTGCATCTAGACCAATCAGGGTTGTTCCTTCTCCAGTAATCTCTTCAAGGATCTTTTTTGTTAGTGTCTCAATATCAAAACTGTGAGAAACACAAAGCCAAATAATGAAATCAAAGTGCTCTTTGACCTCTTTAACATCACATATAACTTGAGCAAGTGTCGTCTTCCCCATTCCGCCGATGCCAATTATAGAAAATACAGCGATATTGTTGACAATTTGTTCAACTGTGTCACATTCAGGCTTGATCAGCCAGTCGAGTATAATTTTCCTATCTTCCTCTCTGCCAAGCATCGGGCCATGAGGCAGTGAGCTTGTCTGGCGCGAGTTTTTGAATTGTACATCTTGTTCATGGTTCTTGATCTTATCGTTATCGAAGTGATTGATAACCTGGAAAAGACGGTCTAAACCAGCCACGACATTATCTAAAGTCATGACAGAACTTCTCAGCCTCTTCAGTGAGCCAGTGTTAAATGCATGATTGAACTGTTGAATGACCTTGCCCTTGTACTTATGGAGAGAGCCACGCACCTTGTTATCTTGCGATTTTACCTCCTTCTCAAGGTTGTAGTAGTCAAGGTCATCAAGTGCATCCTCAGCTTCCTCGACAGCATCTCTAAGCTGCCACAACCATGCATCCAACGCTTCGCTTTGATGTCTGATTTGCTCAGTGTCAACGGCTTCAAACACCATCTGGATCTGTGGAAGTGCTCTCTCTATCCTCTCTTTGGTACTCTTCAACCCTCCAGCGTTCTTGTTATCCTTCAAATAGTCAAAGGACTTGTTGATGATATAGGTGATCACTGATGTTGCTATAGCTTTGCCTGTAAAAATCGCAGCACCAGAAGCCATGGCTAGGTTTTTGGAAGATCAAGGAAGTAACACAAATGTTGAAGGATTTTCTAGGTAGAAACAGAGAGGATATGGAGAGAGCCAGCGGTTTGACCGCATCAGGACAACACTAACACATTTTAAACCAAGCGAACGCCAGCGGTTTGCCCGCTGCTTGTCTGTCCTGCTTGCAACTAGGCCATACAAAATTCAGGTGGAGTGATTGACTTGGCTTCTTTTATTAAGTTAACTAACACTTGGTTAGTGATGGGCCTGATAGCTCATGAATCATGAGGTTTCAGCATAAGCAAGATCAGCTTGAACTCAGTTTTTTTTTGAGGAAAAACTTTCAACTTTCAGCTACTGAAAACAAAGAAATTGCAATCGAGGTACTGTGCTATTCTACTTGTGTGAAATTAAATTATATCCTTGGCGTTGCAAAATGAGAATTAATCCGGTACCCATGGGGGTAACCTACCCATATGGCCAGCTACCGTTAGATGGGCTCTTGTAGCAATGGACGGATGTGAAATAACTTAGATATGTTCGAAAGCACAAGTTTTTGCATCAGATCGCTGGACAAATCTGCTGACAGGGTACTCTGGAGCCACAGGCGTTGCAGGTGAGTAGGCAAAGCTCATGCTTTGAACTTGTTGATCGACAAGCTAATACTGCAGCACTTGGTATTATGAAGATAGGCCAAATCCTGCCTTGCTGATTGATAAACTAGCACACGCTGCCGCATACCAGTATTTCACATGATTTATTCGTAGGGAAGCGTATTTGGGCAATTGGGCGTACCAGATGGCGTGGCACTGGCTGGCACATGCTCTCTGACATAGAAGCCACTGGTTCAGTGCCCTTCTTCTTGGCGACAGATGAGGAGCGGCCAATCTGCACAAAGGGGGCGCGGAGGACAGGTTAGAAATCAGCTTGAACTCAGTTTTTGTTTTGAGGAAAAACTTTCAGCTTCTGAAAAACAAAGAAATTGCAATCAAGGTACTGTGCTATTCTACTTGTGTGAAATTAAATTATATCCTTGGCGTTGCAAAATGAGAAGTGATCCGGTACCCATGGGGGTAAGGCCAGCTACCGTTAGATGGGCTCTTGTAGCAATGGACGGATGTGAACTAACTCAGATATGTTCGAAAGCACATGCTTACATCAGTTCGCTGGACAAATCTGCTGACAGGGGTACTCTGGAGCCACAGGCGTTGCAGGTGAGTAGGCAAAGCTCATGCTTTGAACTTGTTGATCGACAAGCTAATACTGCAGCACTTGGTATTATGAAGATAGGCCAAATCCTGCCTTGCTTGTTGATAAACTAGCACACGCTGCCGCATACCAGCATTTCACACGAATTGAACCTATCATCTCACAAGAAGATGAACATATAGTTGGGAAGCGTGTTTGGGCGTACCAGATACCAGATAGCATGCTCTCTGACATAGAAGCCATAGGTTCATTGCCACAGATCGTGTACGATTGTACCATGCGTCCATGCCAACTTAGCGGTGGACTTGTACTGCACCCGCGAGACCATGTCGTCGGTGAGCTTCTCCACCGGGCTCCTCTTCTGCAATCTGCATGCCATTCTTCTTGGCGACAGATGAGGAGCGGCCAATCTGCACAGAGGGGGCGCGGAGGACAGGTTAGAAATCCGTCCCGGCGGCGAGGATAGCGTGAGGTGTCGAAGAGAGGATTCTACCGGGCGGTTGCCACGCGATGGAGGGGCGAGGAGCGGCCGTGTCGGCTGCTGCCGCCGCCGGCGGGGAACGAGGGTTTCCCGAATTCATCAAGACAGGTTCGCGCCGACGGGGAAGAAAGGGTGTTTCGGAGGCGTCCAGTTTTCCTTCTCTGTTTCTTTTTTTCCCATTTTCGTTTTTTGTTTTTGTTTTTTCAGTTTTCCTTTGCTTTTCTTCTTTTCATTTTTCTTCAAAAAAATCAGATTCAAAAAGCTTCAAATTAGAAATTTGTTCAGATTTAAATATTGGTCATCATGTTTCTTTTGTAAATGTTCAAATTCAAAAAATGTTCAAATAATTTTTTTGTTTGGACTCAAAAAATTGGTCATCGTTTTCTTTTTGAAATTTTCGAATTTTAAACTATTCATATCAAAATTTTGTTTATATTTAAAAATCATTAAATAAAAAATTCATATTCAAAATTATTCAAAATAAGTTTCATATTTGAATTTATTCAGATTTTAAAATGTTTATACTTTTAAAAATCAGCTTTAAAAGCAAAAAATAACGGTACCATTTTTGGGCGGCCCATGAAGCGGCCGCTTTAGGCGATGGCACGCTCCGCGTCGGCTTTCGAGCCGGAGTGAACCTATTGATCCAACAAAAAGCTATATTTGAGACCATGATTGGAGATCGGTCCACACGAGAGTTAGAAATCCAACAATTTTATCATTTCCCTTCTTCCTCTTCCACCCACCATATGTGCCTCTTCTTTTCTTCAAATCTAAGTGTTTCGTTGCAGAGCTAGTCAATCAAAACTATGTTTTCACCTATAATTTCATCAATGATTTTGATGAATATAAATACTAATAAATTAAGTTTCAAAATTCAGTATTTGGATTTGTGAAAAATTAGAAGTCAAGATAGACAATAACCAAAACCTTTAAATTTTACTGTTACACTAACTGTAGAAACACAATATAAACACATAAGCTCACAAAGACGCATGTACACTCACCACTATGAATTCATACATGCACACTCTGGTCTTATAAGCATCGCTTAGAGACTGAGCCAACAAATGCTAGGTTGACGAAGTTACCAAATACATTGTTGTTCATTAGTACATCACCTACTAATGAAAGAATATTGTGAGTTAAATCCTGAAATAAATCCAGTTCAATGCGAAAACTAGATGTGTTTCCACCATAAGAATCCAATCCAACTAATTAATGCTCAGTTTGCTTTTGATTGTAAAATACTTTAAACAATTGTAGAAATGAAATGTGTAAAAGGTAGCAGCCGAATCGGGATAATTTGTACTTTCATATTTATAAAAAGTAAAAAAAAAAAGATTCTAGATATGTGAAGTTGTGGAGTTTGGTCTTTCAACCTTAAACTATGACACCTAACATATATGCTACTTATCTGATTATCGGCGCTAATACGGGGGCTAGCGAACCGACTTGATAAGTCCCTAAACAAGTGTTAAATATGGCGGAGGATTCATGTAGTCAATCTATGCTAATCTCCACAAATGTTTAAATCACAAGTAAGGATGGATCCAAACAACGTCAGTGTTACGATTTCATGCATTTAACGCTTATGATTATCCAATGATGTATCCTGTTGAGTGGACAACGTGTAATCATCAGCCTTAATTCTATTAATCTTTAGCCTAACAGAGTGACATACAACCGAGAGTAAAATAGGTTCTTTGGTGGTTGCCCTGATATGGATACACGAGTTCTTCAAACATGACTCCAATCCATGATGTCGCCTCCCTAGTCCCAAGCTTACATCACACTGGTCGCCACCACCTCCCTCATCCTGTCTAACACCCCTCCCCCTATCACCGAAGAAGATCTTATGGCGTGTTGCATCATGGCACATAGCCTAACATATGAGACCCGCATGTCAACGACCCACATATGTGCGGTTAAGCTGGTTGTTGTTGACAGGCAGGTTATAAAATGTTCAGGCTGACGTAAGCCCGCCGTAGTCCCGGTAAAAAAAAGGATAGACCAAGAGAAAGCACTGATGTGCTAAACTTGAAGTCAACTTGAACCGTGGCATGGCAAGTTTAGTCAAAACCACGCTACATCACGAGGATACAAGTTTAGTTTCATCTCTTTGTTTGCCACAAGTGATGATACGAGTGTACGTACTTTCTTCTCTTAATTTCTTTCCATGGTCGGCAGAACACATTTAAATACGTCGAAAAAATACACTAAAAGAGACATTATTAGCGTAAAATGTGATGTCTCTTTCAATAAATTGAACTGTCTTTACAGCATGACATTGATCGGTAATATGTACAAAAGAATGTGGATTGAGTTCGTGCCAATGGTACTCGTTGTATTTGTTGTGTGACATACTTCTGTTTCATATGTATTGGTGCTGAGTTTACATATATACCTTAGATAATAATCATAGTCAAAATCTTGTGCTTTTATGAGGAAATTCAACCTTGTCTTACAGTTGAGACATAAAACACTATTGTAAAATGTAGAGAATTTGTTGGAATAAGACAAAGAATACAAACTCCACCAATTAGCAACAACATGGCTGTGGCGATTCACCGACGAGTGACAGACGGCAGCTAGCGCTGATGCCAACGATCCATCGACGGCCATACATGCATATGCATCGATCGATCCAAGCGGGGAGAGAGTGGCGAGTCAAAGGGCGTACATACCCCATCCGGTATTTTAGTTCCCTAACTAACTCTACGTGGTGAGCTAGCTGCTATGATTTGTTAATCCTGGTCATGTGATGTGCATGCAAACCACTAAGGTTTAACTAATTATCTACAACTTATGATAATTCATTAGTTGTTTTGTATGCATCATAACTTTTCATCCTAGTTAGGTTCATGACTTCATGGAATAGGAAGTAGATGAGCTAGCTAATTAATTAGGACATGTAATATTTGTTACGACTAAAAACAATTAACATGCACCTACCTAGCCATTGAAATGTATATACCCTTAAGTTGATCATGAACAGAAGTAGAGAGCACACATCGATCTCAAGCTTCGAAGCTCCCAAGTGATCAGATATAGTACTGAAGAGCAACTGATCGACAGCATTCAGCCTATGCACCCATGCATGAATAGATGGAAACTACTCCATGAAATCAATGAAGAGCTAACTAACCATGAAATCAATGGAGTTAATGAAGAGCTAACTAACCATGAAATCAATGGAGTTAATGGCTAGAGTAAGCCTCCAAAAGGATCGCATGATCCGCACTATGCACCATGGATATGGAAAGGATCAATGCGATCCCTTTGGATGCTTCCCCAAGACATTGCTGCTCTCTTCTCTCTCTGAGTCTCTGTGTATGTTCTCTCTCCAGCTCTCTCTCTATCTCTCTCTCTCTAAGAATGGAGAAGGAAGGAAGAGGTGTTGTGCAAGAAAGCTCCAGTGAGGTCCTTATATATGTACGTACGCAACCTTGCTTTTGCCCATAAGTTTAGTTCACACCGTTGCTTTTCTGCCAAACAAATTGATCAATATTTTATCATGCGGCCGTTTAATCGGCCCATTCTTCCGTGGATTTTTCGGGGCCAAAATCTAAACAAACCATATATATTCAGCTGCCAATCAAGAAAGCAGATTTCCTGAGTATGGGGATCTCCAGACTCCACTACCCTTTACTTTACTTCACTTGCAAACTTCAAATCATGACGATCTGAAACCACATTTTTTATAATGATATAATTATTATAAATCTTAAATGTAATTGTATGGATTTGGGAGGCAGTAAGTAGTGGACATGGAACTAATGCGGCGTGACGGTTTGTTTCGGTGTAATCAATGATGGATGCATCATTAGGTGAAGCATAAACCAGGCTTCTCAGCAGATGCCTTTTTCACTTTCCCTGAACTTTTATCCATCTTGTAGCTAGTTTACAGACCCGGCTTTACAACTAATATATTGCTTACGAATGATTGATTGTACAAGCTACAAAAGTTGGGTGACTGTATCAGCACCTGCCAGATCTCGGTGAGATTGGGGACACAATTTTTATAAACCTAGATTAGGAGATGCATGTGGTCTTGGGAACAACTAATTGCAGCCATTCAATCATCATAATCCCCATCCATTACTGTGATTCCCCCTACCTTGTGCTGATGTGCTCCTAACTGCTTTCTAGCTGCTACTGCGCTACTCTCAAGCATCTTGGCATCTATCTTAATGACAAGTGCTTAGTAGCATTTTGCACAGTGGCTAGCAAAGTCTGGTTAAAGTATTTATAAGGTCCTAGATTGGCAAATGTCTCTCAGATCTGAGTAGCAATCATGCCATGTATGTTAGTTGTGTCTAGTACTTTCTTAATATATTTTTCATGTTACAGAGGTTGTTAATCACAGTGTTGTAACATGCCTGAATGTCCTATTATACTGCCTCTCCCGTCCGTCTGCTTTTTTTGCCACTTTACCTACAGTGCTGTAACATGCATCCAGATTGAACATAATTTACAAGAAACAGCGAACAGTGATGAACCTGATGGAAATGTATAAAGACCTTCATTGTTATCCCAAATGTGGCATGAAAGTGTTTACACTATATCAGTATACCTGCCAACTGCTGCCACGTGTCACTTTTCACGGTATCCATGTGATCTGATTTGTTTCTCGCCTAGCCGAAAGTGAGAGATATGAACATATGATCTGCCATGTCCATCCATATGATTCCTCCGGACAAAGTTCAAACATTCTTTTTGTGTGTTCCGTTATTGAACCACCAGATGCAATCTTATCATCCTAGCTAGTTGCTATAGACACAGAAGGCTCCTTCTAGGGGATCGCTCACATGTCTGCAATCCAACCACATGGAGGAAAATAAGAGAGCTGATAAATCAATGTTGCTGCAATGCTGCACCAGCAGTATGTAACCCATGAACTCACATGTGGGGATCTGCAAAATGGGCATATGTTCTAGCACGCACATGCAAGGCATACATGCCCATGTTGCCACCTCTTCCTTCCTTCTTGATGTGTGTGAACAATTAACTGAGATGGAAAAATCCACTCTTTTTTTAACTTTATAAATCCACTCTTTTTTTTAAAGGAAGGAACAACGTTACAACAGGAGAAAATAGTCAAACTGCCGGCTGTTCTTCCATGCGGGAATGGGAAATAATTTTTTTGTGGACTCAACCAATACGGGTAAGGGTATGGGTATCTCTGACATGGATGAATCCTGCTTAGCTAGGTATCCCGCGGGTGGTAAGGCTTAAAGCCTACAGAGCAACCAGTAAGCTGGAGTGCAAAGACGGAAACATGACCGACAAAGGTCCAATATATGGAGATCCACGAAGCCACCAACTCATCGACTTAGGCGGTAACTTAGTCGGATAGATTTAGAACTCTGTATTTTTACCGGACATGTCTTCTCCTTGTAAACCCTAGATTGGCCGTCATATAAGCCAACATAAGGAGGCCTTAGGCATGCGCTTAATCTTATACCCACTGTAACATGTAATAGGCTATTGCCTTATAGTAAGTCAACATGTAGGGTCTCGCTTGTTCAAAAAAAAAACATGTAGGGTCTCGCCGCTGTGTGAGGTCAGAAGCTAAGTAAACCGCGGTGTGCATTCTCGTTCTAGATGATGTCACCTTTAACTCTCATGATTTACTGTTGCATCTGGAAGAGGAAGGTACTCATCGAGGTGCGTGTCATCCGCGATTCAATCCCACCAAACAGTATGAACGAATCCTGCATGCTTGGCCATTGTTCAAGTGCGGAGAGTGACGCAACCGCCAACTTCTTGCGTTGCTTACCTAGGCATGCTAAGATTCGACGACTTTCCTTTCGATGCTAGGGTGGCAAAGCCACTGAACCAGCTCCTCAACAGCCTCGGCGGCGCGATGGTGGAGCTGCTACCGCCCAGACAGCTGGTTCGTCACCGTCAAGGGGTTCACAAAGGAACCGTGCATTGTCCAAGGTGTGCGACATTGAGCTTGTCGGAGTTGTTTACCGGTGGTATTAACCGATGATGATTATACGGGATTAGTATGCGTGGAGATCGTCGAGGTGGGTTCACACATGAGAGGCAAGATTTATACATATTTGGGTTCGGGAAATATCATCATGTAATAGCCATACATGTTATTTGTGGCTAGTATTATTTCATGGCGAAGTCGGCAGCTCTTTTGACCATGTAACTCATCTTGCCATCTAGGGGTGCCTCACCTCTCCTATATAAGTGGAAGGGGCATGCTAACATGGGATGTCCTAGTTGGATACAAAACAGTCATGACTTCTACTCAAAGTTGGAATACAATGTTCACCGCATGTGAGGGTACATGTGTCCCATATCCGCGAGAGAGGCTCTGAACCGATCATCCATAATAACGTGTCCAAACGACTTCGACGGTCCTTAATCTCTGTCGTTGCCATGCTCACCCATCAGACCGTCAGCCATGTCATCGACGAGGCTGACCACGGCACATGATCATCACGGACCTAACGGGAGCGTATGTCCACAACAAGTCATGGACCATACGCTTACACCGGTTCAAGCCTTGGGCTGGCCGGGTCGACGACACCAATCTATGTGACTTGCGCAATGACAACTACACTTTCAGAAGAGGAGCGAGCAGATTAAGATTCTCAAGTACTACTAGTCCTATTTGATTAAATATTTTCCAGTTTCTAGCTCATTTCATGAAAGAATTACATTGCATTAATCTTTCAAGTCAATTTACCTAAAAATGTGTCTATATTTTTCTCTAACTATGGAGAGGACATATGTATTCAAATGGATGCGTTGTGGCGAATGTATTACATAGAATGTGTCTCGCTGCAGAATGTGAGTGTAAGATGGGTCAGGCTCTATGATAATATTGGGTCGACTGGTTTTTGTTGCTACTAAGTGCATCTGTAATGTATGGAGAGGTTTTACAATAAGTTGAGTCCCACTAGTACTATACTTGTCATATGAAATTCTCCACAATGTATAAGGTGAATTTTAGCCATAAGCTGGGACCCACATAACTTGTCATATGTTACATGCAAGAGAGAGCAAAGTATAAAACATTTTTGAATTGCTTGTAGACAATTGATACGTCTAAAACGTATCTACTTTCCCGAACACTTGCTATTGTTTTACCTCTAATTTGTTTGTTTTGAATGCAACTAATACGGACTAATGCTGTTTTCAGTAGAATTGCCCTGATGTCTTGTTTTTTGCAGAAATTCAACTTTAGGGAAAAATACCAGAAAATATGCGAAAGTCCCTATTTTCCCCGGAGACTAACGGAGCCAGAAGACGAGACGGAGACGAGCCACGAGGGGCCCACACCACATGGTGGCACGGCAGACCCCTGGCCGCGCCACCACATGGTGTGGCCGCCTCGGTCACGCCCTCGCGTCCCTCTTTCGCCTACTTAAGACATTTGACCTAAAAACGTCGGGGACCTGTTCACTTTTTCTAGAAGACCTCCAAAGCGCCGCCGCCATCGCGAACCCTATTTCGGGGGTCAGAAACTCCGTTCTGGCACTCCGCCGGGACGGGGAATTGGAGGAGATCATCGCCATCGTCATCACCAACGCCTCTCCATCAACCATCCATGTTTCCCCATCCATGTGTGAGTAATCCTCCGCTGTAGGCTTGAGGGGATGGTAGGGATTGGATGAGATCGTTCATATAATAACCGTAATATCATTAGGGCATGGTGCCTAGTATCCGTTGTTAGTATTTTACGTCATTGTTGCAACTTGTTATGCTTAATTGCCACTAGAGCCCGAGTGCCATGATATCAGATCTGAACTTGTTATTGTATTATGAGGATAATCATTGTTTTAGATCATATCTACAAGTTGTATGCACTTATTATTGTCCGGAACCCGAAGCCCCAAAGTGACAATAATTGGGACAACCGGAGGGGATGGCTATGATGTGAGGATCGGAGTGTTAATGCTTTGCTCCGGTACTTTATTAAAAGGAGTACCTTAATTACCAGTAGTATCCCTTGAGGCCCCGCTGCAAACAGGCTGGTAGGACAAAAGATGCGTGCAAGTTTCTAATTGCGAGCCGACTAAATAGGAACACATGCCAGTACTCGGACGCTTTATCTTATTTATCTGCAAATGCCCATGACTTGATTATTATATGAATTATCTTATCCATGCAACGCCCGTTCATCCGTCCCTATGCCTACAGTATTTTAATCCTGTTGTGTACTATAATCACTACTGCTGTCTTTATTTCACTGCTGCTATTATTTCACTACTGTCACTGCTATAAAACTGTTGCTACTGATAATATGTCTCGAGCAAGTCTATTCACAGGTGCAGCTGAACTGGCAATTCATCTGTTAAGGCTTATAAATAGTCTTTAGCTCCCGTTGTGTCGAATCAATAAATTTGAGTTTTACTTCCCTCGAAGACTGTTGCGATCCCCTATGCTTGTGGGTCATCAACAATCATAAGCTGATGATTCGCTTTTAAAATGATTCCCTTAAGGTGAACCTCCACAATATATGTTGCAAAACTTAAGGTGTATTTTTCTCTTATGGTGCTCTTGTGACACATTGCGGCTGCCCTAACGGGGTAAATTTGTTGGACCGCATGCAAGGAATTTTTTTAAAACCATTTATTTCACTGTTGAATTGGATAAGATATGGGACCCACATATATATCATTAAACGGAGTTAAATAAAGGACAAGTTCGTTAGAGTTAAATAAAGTACAAGTTTATCAGACCTAACTAACGGGAGCCGGTGTCAAGTGCATCGAGGTGTGTATGATTTTTTTGACAATTCAAGACAGAGGCCGAATTTTGGTGAGAACCCCAGGTCATAATTTCCCTACATTAAATTGGCACTGGCCCATAGTTTGCCCTTAGCGGTAGAGATTTATACTTTCTCCGTTTCATAATATATTAGTCTTTCTTTTCAAATTTACATGTACACACGTATCTAGACATATTTTAATACTGTGTTTGAATGTAGGAAAGTTTACTAGGAATTGAATTGGACTAGCAATTCCAATTCCAAGATGGAAAGGAATTGGGCTTCAATTCCAATTCCGTTGTTTGGTTGTGAACAGATTTTATGTTTGGATGCATAAAACTTGGAATTGGATATTTTATTGAGTTTGAACAATATTAAACTTATTACATATATATAGAGAGATAAAATTGTATGTATATATTTGAATATTGATATATTATTTTATACACACATAATAGCATTAAAATTACAGTACAAAAAACAGGAAGAAGAACTTGGTTAACTGAACTTTTTTTTAGGACGAAAGCTCATACATTACCCAAGGCCTTACATAGCGCCTAGCGAGTTCAGCTATTACATCAGGCACATGATCGGTCCATCTATTACAGAGACATGAACTATTAGCTAGCTGGGCCAGATGATGCGTCAATCCATTGAGCTTCCTACTGATAATGACACAGTGCAGTATTCCCCCTGCCTATGGTTCTTCCGCATTCAGGCAGGAAGAGATGGGTTGGCTGGCGGCAGCAATCATGCTACCCTGAACGTTTAGAGCAATAACACAAATAGATGCGTGCAAGGAGGAGGACGGGAAGGAGACGAACCTGCGCTGCGCCGTCGTGGCCTGATTCGTCGTCCTCGCCGGATTCCAGCCGGCGTCGGGACGACCCAGCGAGCGAGCGCTCGTGCTGTGCGGGGCGAGCGAGGAGTCGAGCGAAGGGTGCGGGACGAGCGAGAGAAAACTTTCCCAGCGTTTCCGGGGTGCGAGGCTGGGAATCGGTGAGAGTCAGGCGCGGGTGCGGAGGGCTCTGGCGTGGAATTGGACCGAGTTTCCGGGCTACAATTCGTGTACCACTACAAACGGTGGAATTGAGTGTCCAATTCTAGATTCTCCAATTTCAGCCCAATTTTCCAACATCCAAACACAGTGTAATAGTATTTGTATATATTTATTTTAATACGAATCTATACAACATAATATTTGTGTACGAACTCTAGCTGTGATAGGAGAGTCGGTTGTGTACTTGTGTGATATCTTCTACGGAGTATATAATGCAACAGATCGAGGACGAGAGACACGCAGCACCAAGCTAGCAATCGATCATTGTACGTCCGCCCCCCCTGGGCCAGTAACGAATCCCGGCCGGCGGCAAGGCAACAAGCGGCGCAAGTGCCTTTCAATGGCGCAGCCGTGGTCTGAACTCCCGGATGACCTCCTAGCCCAGATCTTCGCCCGCATCTTTCTCCCCGCCGACCGTGCCCGCTTCAAGGCCGTGTGCCGTTCATGGCGCTCCACCACCAGTCCCCCTCCACGGCAGTTGCCGTGGATCATGCTTCCGTGTGGGGCTTTCCTGAACCCCTCGGACCGTATAATGCGCCGCCTCGTCTCCTTCCCCGCCGACACACCACCGAGCTGCTGCTCCACCGCCGCCGAGCGTTTTCATCACAGCCTTTTCTCCTTCCCGGAGACCACAATAAGGTGCGTTGGCTCTACCGACGGCTGGATCGCCATCGACTGCTGCGCGAATGCGGACGACGGCGAGAACAGGCACAAGTACCTCTTGCACAACGAGTTTTCTCGCACGACGTTGCCGCTCCCTGAGCTCGATGCTGCCGTCGGCCATGTTTCCAAGCTTAAGATCCGTAAGGTGCTCTTGCGGTCGACCCCAGATGACGTCATCGCCCTCATGACCAACCGCCGTAGGTGCCCCATCATCTTAACCCGGCGTGGGAAGGGCGTGTGGATGCCCAACTCGTACGCGCCTCCCCTCATCCGCATCGTCGATGTTGTGTTTCTTGGAGACAGACTCTACGGGATCACCAAGGGCGAGCATCTCGTCTTCCTCGATATCGCCTATGATGATAAGGGCGTACCCATTGTTACCGGTGGCCAATGTGTAATTGGGAAAGAATTCAACTTGTGGAGCGATGAGGAAGAAGACGATATCGATGATGATGATGATGATGATGAGAACGAGTACGAGAACGATGATGACATTGACAACCACGGCCAGGACGAAGATGATGATACAAGTGATTGTGAGAACGAGTACGAGATCGTTGATGAAGATGGCCACGATGAGCGAGAGAACGATGAAGAACACACATATGATTTGACAAAGATGACCAATGCAGATAAGATTCTTGAAGCATTCCAACTTGTGGCTGTTGCTGATTCCCGGCATGAAATTAGACCTACCATCTATAACATGTGGTACTTGATCGAGTCACGTGGAAAGCTGCTCATGGTGAGGCGAGAAGTACATGATAGAGATATTCTGTTCAATCACAAGGTAGATGTTTTGCAGGCCGACACCAGCTCAGCCACATGGGTGCCGGTGGAGGGCGGGCTAGGTGGCCAGACGCTTTTCATCAGCAGACGGTTCTGCAAGTCAGTCTCCGCTGCTTGCAACAAGGAGATACAAGAGGATGCTATTTATTATATTGACACAGACGATGTATTCTGTATCAAATCCAAAATGTTTAGCGCCCCGAGGGATCATTCGGACTATGGCGGGACATTGAGGGGCTTCGACCCCGAGGAGCTAACCTGGGTCTTTCCACCGGAGCTACTATCTTAGTAACATCTGGTCATTATATATGATCAGACTATATGCAATACAATGTGTTCATATTTTTTTCTATCTCGATGTTGTGCGCGAACCTCAAAACCCTAATAAATGTACTCCCTCCGGTCCGGATGAAGTGTCGTACGAAATACCTACGTACACTTCTCCTCTGACGTTGCTAGCCCATCCCCGCGCCAACAGGCCCACTGACAGTTGTACTGGAGTTAGTTGCTAGTATTCCCCCTCTCTTTTTTTGTTTGGTTGTTTGTGGTAGCTTATCGTGTTTACCACGCGATAACATTCCTCTTTTAAAGGCGGCTTGCCCCCAAATCGCCACCACGCAGCGCAGCAGTAACCGTCGGCGCATTTGGATCAAAATGCTTGTCATGAGTAGCTCAAAAGTTCATCCTTGTGAAATGGTAAGATGTAGAGTATAGAGTTGATAAATTAATAGAGTAAAACGATGCTCAATGCTAGAAAAGGTAGTATTACTCTCGAAACAGTGAGATGGATCTTGCTGACAAGGTTTGGGAGCTCACAGGGAGCTAACCTTCGACACAGAGGAGCTAGCCTGGGTCTTCCCACCAGGGTTAGTATCTTAATTAGCGATATTTGATCATTATATGATCAAACTTTTTGCAAACTTACCATGTCAAACCGTGAAAACCTTAAGTACTAATCAAAGATTAAAGATGTGTAAATAAATGATAACGGAGCATGAAAACGGAAATTCCTTTTCGGCTGTTACGTTTTTTTTTTTGAGGTAAAAGTGGTCGATATCCACTGCCCGAATAGATAGAAGAGAATTGACCCAGTTTATAAGGGAAACCGGGTCCAAAAACCATACAAACTGTACAACAGAATCACAGACCCGCCGCCCACACGGCACAAGTCGAACAAACGCCACAACACACACCACCCGCTCCGGAGCCGCCGCCCCGGCGTAGCAACCAGATCAACTTTCGCATTGCCCGAAAGCGATCCAGTCATGATCGACGAACCCTCTGCCCCCGCAGTCTCTATCTAGGTTGCCACCAAAACCACCATGTTCCGGGGCCGCCGCCCCGGCGTAGCAACCAGATCGGCCTTCGCATTGCCCGAAGGGGATCCAGTCAGGTCGACGAACCCTCTGCCCATGCAGTCTTCATCCAGGTCGCCACCTATACCCCCGCTAGACAACGGCTCCGCCTCATGGAACCATCGTAGCGTGGGAGACCGAGACCGCCGTCTCGACGCACCGCCACCGTCCGGGGCCGCCACCCCGGTCAACCGCTCCCCCGACAACAGAACCGCCCTCCCCGAGCGCTGCGAGCCCATCGCACCGTGAGGGGCTAAGAACTTCCAAGGCGGCGCCTCCAACAAGGAAACGACGCGTCCGTCGTCGCCGCCCGCTCCCGATGGAGCTTAGGCTTTCACCCGGAAATCTTAGCACCACCCACGTCGGGTGGGAACGAGCACTCCACGACGACGCCCCCAAGAGGGAAAACGACGCCCAAAAGCAAGCGCCGCCGTCGCCGGTTCCGACCAAGTCAGAACAAAGCTCTCGCTCGGAGGTCGTCCCGACCGCAAAGCAAGGGAGCGACGCCACAGATAGTGCCGCCCTACCGCCGTCCACCGAGCTCGACCACCGGCCATGTCGGCCACAGCGCCCATGGCCGCGGCCTCCATGCCGCACCGCAGAGGTCTTCTTTCCGGGGCCGCCGCCCCGGCTTCCATGCCACCCGGGCGCGGTAGCACATCGGCTTCGCCGCCCCGGGAGCCTTCATGCCAGCAACCGCCGCACAACCTCTCCCCTCGCCGGCAACACACGCGAGTCACCCCACGCACCACGCCAGCGCCATCTACAGCACGCACCACGCCAGCGCGCACCGCCCGCTCGCCGCCCGCACAACCTCTCCCCTCGCCGGCAGCACGCACCGCACGCACCACGCCAGCGCGCACTGCCCGCCCCACGCCCAGCCCGCTCGCCGCCCGCCTGGGCCCAGATCGAGCCTGGCCCGGCCCAATCCGCCGAGCACGAGCACCACGCCGGCGAGGACCTCCGCACCGATGGCGCCCACGCACCGCACCGCCGCCAGCAGATCCTGCCGGCCTCCACCTCCACCCGAGCCCGCCGGCTCGGCTTCCCCAGCCCCGACCGCCGCCGCCCCCACGGGCCGGTCTGCCTCCTTGCAGCAACGCGAGAGGACCTCCCCCCCCGACCACCGTTTTTGGCTGCGGGAGGGCGCCGCCACCGCCGCGGACGGAGCCGGCGACGGCGGCGGCAGGGGGAAGCCGGACAGGGAGGGAGCTGCGGCGGCGCGGGCTTCTCCCCTGGCGTCGCTTGGGGGAGCGACGCGAGGGGTCTTCTTTCGTTTTGGCTGTTACGTTTCCGCTACGGCCGGCGCCAAGGCGTATTATATTCCATACCTGCCGACGTTCCGGCACAAAAAAAAAAAAAAAAAAAAAACCTGCTGCCGCTGTTCGTCGGTGTCGATTCGCCGCTGGTTTCCTCCTGCGTTGCTCGTCCCTGTGCCGGGGAAGCCTGCCGTTGCCGTCATTTTACTCTCCACGGCCTTCTCTGCCCGGTCAAATCCCTACTCTCCCCGCTCCGCGGCTGTGGCGGATAGGGCGGCGAGTGCTGAAGTGAGGTTTCCAACAACCCTTCGTCGAGTATGACGGAGATCGGCGGCACGGCTGTGCGCCTGTGAGGGGACAAGGCGGCGCTGCTCGCTTGGGTGGTCGTGAAGAGCAGGTTCAGAGGAGAACCTGTAAGTATATATATATCCGCCTTCTCCAGATTCATATGTATCTGTTCTGTTTGCAATTAACACGCATGTGAACCTGTTAAGCCGATATACAGTTTGTGCATACTGATTCAGATATTTCAGAAGCACTACGTCTGCACACGTATATGCTTGCATGCACTGATTAGCATGACAATCGTGTTACTAACTCCAAAACGTTGCTGTGAGCATCCCCGGAATTCAGAAAAGGAAAGCTGTCGACAGGCACAACCCAAGCTGAAACATCACCGGTTTAATTATCGCACACACCCTGTAACTTTCCCGGCCTTTCTAGCCAAACGCCGATTTTAAATTTCAGGCAACAAGTAATCATTTCATAGAGGCAATGCGTCTAAACTCAAACTCGTCGAAGGTTAAAGTACCAGCCAAATCGGCTCCTAGTTTCAGAAATGCACCTCTTGCCACCGAATCATCACCACACTTGGCACTGCACTGAAATAGTAAACTCAACTCACTGAAACCAAGCCTCTGCATGCAGCGCCTTGGAGTGTCATCGGATGTGTGTAGGCTGACTAAGTATAGAACTATAGAAGGCCATATCCCAGACCGCGTGAGGGACTTGTGGCTAATGGATGCCAGCAGGAAGAAGTTCACATCATGTATGTTTCAGCCAGCACATTCACATCTATCATATATCCCCTGACAACCAGAGCACACAACAAAACAGAGAGGGCAATGTAGTACAAACAAGAGGGGAGCACCAGCAGAAACAGTAAAGGGCAGCGACAATCCGTTGCCAGAAGACGCACTGGGCCGACACGCACAACACACGCAACTTCCTTAGCGGTTATGCGGTAACAATCTGGCTCACGAGAGAGCACGAAGCGCAAACGCAGACATAAAAGACAAGGAGGCGCTCGACCCTCCGGAACAAGGAGAGCTCCCTATTTGTAGGGAGTTTAGTGCTCTTACAGGATTTCTACTAGTCTTCAAGATCTTGATAATAATGGTAGATGTCTGTGGGCTGTGCCATTAGATCCAATGCCTTTTGGCAGCTGGAACTTGATACACAAAACTCATCGGACACCCGAATTATTCCTTTTACGGTATGCGGATGCTCTCTACTCCATGTCATGGATACATCGAATGTGTTCTATGCCACACTGCCGAAATTTGATGCGCTTTTTAATTTCTGAACACACTCCAGTACAGGTCGCCTTCTCAAAGAGTTGGAAATCATTGTAGGATTTTTGAATTCACAAGACTTGTCTTCTCAGGTCCGGAAGAACTTGCACTTTGTACATCCAGATTGTGAGGTGAACTTTCACTGGAATGAGAGATAAGTGTGCAGGTCAAGTTACTGATTTTTTTTCTTTCAAAATAGTAATTTTACTGAAAGACAAAGGGAACATAAACATGGCAGAAATATCTTACAGTAGTTCAGAGAAGTTCTGCTTGGGTGGCATGTCCAGATCAGCTAAACTTCTGTCAAACATTTCTAGAACTTTTGTTATAGTGGGGCGATACACAGGCAATACTTGTATGCACCACAAGCCAATTAAGATCATCTTTCTTGCGATTTCCTCAATTTCGCTTGTAACTTCACATGCTTCTAGTCCATCATCTTGCGCAAGGTGCTCGTAAATCCAATCTGGAAAATACTTTTCGCTGGATTTTTCAACAATTGATTTTACGTTTCTCCTGCCTCCAACCATCTCCAACAGCATCATTCCATAACTATACACATCTGACTTTGTTGAAACCACTCCAAAGGTTCGAGAGTGAACTTCCGGAGCGATAAATCCAATCGTTCCTCTAGCACCAGTCATTGAAAACTTGCTCTCCTTTGTATGACACAATTTAGCTAGACCGAAATCAGCAATCTTTGGGCTAAAATCTTTGTCTATAAGGATATTTTGAGGCTTGATATCGAAATGAACAATCCGTGTATTACAGCTATGGTGCAAATATTCAAGGCCACGAGCAATACCGATCGCTATCGCATAGAGCCTCTCCCATCCCAAAATTTCTTTGGGGTTCTCTGAGTAAATGTACTTATCCAAAGAACCATTGGGCATGTACTCGTATATAAGTGCTCGTTTTGATCCCTCCAAACAAAACCCATGTAAGCTAACAACATTAACATGAGAGGTCCTGCTGATGCTCATAACCTCATTCACAAACTCGTCCCCGTTTCCTTTGCTGTCATGTAAGAATTTCACAGCAACCATACGACCGTCACGCAGTATTCCTTTAAAAACCACACCATAGCCACCTCTTCCAAGCTGATCATTACGAGAACACGTTATCTTCATTACCTCTGAGTACATGTATCTTTTTGGAGCTAGGGATCCATAAGATGCTATCATGGCCTCATAATTCCTTTGAGTGCCGCTGCTAGTCTTTTTACAAAGGAGAAACCGTATTCTTTTCCCCCTTCTAAGCCGTATCAGCACATAAATACATGGAAAGAGCAACGTTGCAGCCGCTGATGTCAAAACTGAGGTTGAAGAGGATGTTATTATCTTTGTAGCAGGAGTTATTAAATAATCATTTAGATCTTTAAGACCATCTATAGTTTTAATTTCTCTTTCTAAAAAGTTGAAACAAGCTAGAGATTGTAGTTTTTTGCTCGAAATTGACTTGGAGTAGTTTTTTTAATTTAACTATATTGTAAATTTTTGAAAATTGTTCTTAGAAAATGTGGGATTTAAATGGGAAAAGATGGTGAAAGTTCTAGCATACCTATCAGTAGTATCTTTGCGCTAGTCCTCTTGCTACCTGGAATATCACATAATATTGAGTTTCAAAAATCAATATTGTCAGATAGTAACTATATTATTTATGTCTTTCCAGAAAAATTAATGGACACCAGATAAGATATTCAGTATTTTGCTGAAGAAATATATAAAAAGGTACATTACAATACTGTGAAGAGCACGTGCTACCGTATCTGACTATTGTTTAAATAATTGTTTCACACAATAATATAAGAGGAAGAATGGCTCCTAGTTTTGTGTCTAATGGCAAACTCGACAGTTCTGGTGACTGAATAAATTGGTTCGGTAGAATATGGCAAGGATCTCGTACTTCAGGAGTAACTATGAAGCCTTGCCTTGTCAAATGGGATTTGGAAGGCACTTGGGCTGGTGCATGCCTTGGATCCAGAACGGGTATGCGATGCTGAGTTCCCCCCACACACACCGTTGTCTTGCAGAAGTATATTGCTCTGTTTATGTCCCGAGTGGTGGAGCTAGCTGGTAGCTGCTACTCCCTCCGTTTCTAAATATAAGATGTTTAACTATTATACATGTTTGTCTATATACGTACTAAAATAAATGAACGCATACAGTAAAACATGTCAAGATACATATAGATATATGTGAATATGAAAAATGGCTAGAACATCTTATATTTAAAAACAGAGTGAGTAGCTGCCAGGACTAAAGAGCGAGCAGTTGCATGGCAACTGAGCTCAGCAGTCTCTGCAGAGAAATGGATTCATCTTCTTGCTAGGGAATAGAAGCTATCGGAATTTGAAAGTGTGCAAACTAGAGTAGTGTGAACAGACCGCAGTAGAGGCAATTTCAAAGGACAATACTCTTTTATGTGGAGTGCTCTCACTCAAATAGAAGCCAATTTCAAAAGACACAATTTGATGCACCTGACTAGTCAGCAGTGTCTTTGTCGGTGGTTTATGCTTTTCTGTCTCTGCCTTTTGAATCTTGATTAGTGCCAACGAGGAAAATATCCCATTTCCTCACTTGTAAATTCCAACTCTTTGGGTTTAATAATCATACTAGTGGAGGTGGTGCGGCAATGCCGCACCCGTGGAGTAAAAAAGAATTTAAATTCGGTAATGATGGCGTTTAATATTTATTTAGGCTTGAATATCAGTGAAATTGACTGAAGATTGTGTTGAAAAGTTGTTTAGATTACGAAAGTTGTTAAAGTTGGGTCGCATTGAGCTATATTTGTTCCCATTATTATTATTTTTCTGACCGTATCAGAATTTGGTGGTTGTTGTGTATCGGAACATTCAGCAATTTTGAATTGGGCTTCTGTAAATTTATAGTTAATATAAGAAGATGTAATATTTATTGCAATTTTATGCGGGAAAAAATTGTTTGAACATGCATGAAAGCGTATTAGCTGTAAAGTCATTTTTTGTGACGAATATGAGTTGCATTGAAAAGTCTTATTTATTTTGTGTATTCTTGTATTTAACCGAAATAGAATTTGATGACTATATATTTGTGTGAATTATGGTCTAGAAGATGCAAATCTGACATATATAAATAGTTTATGTAGCTTTTAAAATCAGAATATGAGTTGTGCCATGTAGTCATATTAGTCACAGTATGTAATTGTTTTTTAATTGACTCAGGTTGTGTTGATTAATAATCGAGATGAATTTACATAAACTACGGAAAAACTAAAATGTGTAGTGTATTTAATTTTTTTTAAAAGTTGTTTAAACATGTATGGGGTTGGGTTGGTTGTAAAGATATTATTTTTCTGTGAATTTTGATATTTTTTTTGTATTTTTTCGAGTTGTGTTTAAAAAGATATGATTTATTTGAATTTTTCGTCTGAAAATGCAAAAATCCTGACAGGTAGGCCCGGCGCGTCAGCCGCACAGCGCTGACGTCAGCCCTTGGCGTCAGCGCCGGCGGACGCGGGCGGCGGCGCTCGAGTCGCAGCGGCGTAGCGCCGCCCAGTCTCGGCCCGTGGAGGCGCGGCTTCGGTGGCGCGCGTGGAGGCGTAGCGCGCCAAATGGCGGCCGGAATCGTCGCCGGCGGCCGTTTCCGCGGCGGCGGTCACCAAAAAAGCCGGCGACAAACTCCGGCGCCATGACGGCGACCCCTGGCGGCCGGCCGCGATTCCTCCGGTGAGAGGGTTGAGGAGACGACGGGACCTTCTCCTGGCCTTGGTTTTGGGAGAGGAGGGCTGCAGTGGCGGTGGCGCGCGGCGGCGGCGCCGACGACCACGGGTCGCGGGAGAGAGGGAAGTGGAGGGGAGATTGTGGCGTGGTGTTTTTGCGAAAAAGTCCCTGACGTTTTGCCTGTTTCGCAGAAAGGTCCCTCCGCTCGTTAAACCGTGGACTGCGGGTTCAGGTGCTGGATTCTTCAAATGCTTTTCTGCAAAATGGCTTGGCCACCGGCGGAGCCGGGGGTGACCGGCCGGAAACCGGGCAACGTGTCAAGCTCCCATTGGTAGAAACTCGAAATGAATAGTAACCGGTTGGATTGGGAGCGGCGTGGCTCAATCGTAGCCGTCCGTTCGACCGATCCGACGGCTCGCGGAAACTGGGCGACGTGGACGCACGCCCGGGAGGGATTCCTGGCGTCTATTATATATTAGGTATACTAGATCTTGAAAACAAACTGTACTTACATGCTGACATGAAAGGAGCACCGAGAGATGAACAATTTTTTGTGGAAACATGTATATAGATTATAGACATGTAATAAGTCTAGATACATCCACATGTGGTCATCTAACTTAAAACGAGAGTAGTACAAAATATCAAAATTAGTGCTAACAAGTAACAAGTTGTTGTTCCATGCTGACCATGCTGACAGAAGCAATAATTGACTTGGGACTTAAATTCAATGTGCGGAGTTGGTTTCGTCGACTCACCACACTCGTCAGGGTACACGGTACCGGTGCAATTGCAGGAAAACCCGGTGCCGTCGTTTCGGTACCTGCACTGGCCGCCGCTGGCCACGCATCTGTGGCAGTTGTCCGACGGCACCGTCCACTCCAGCAGGAAACCTCCCTTCATGCTCCCGACGTACTCGTCGCCGGCGGGAAACCCAAGGACCGGCACGACAGAGAGACGGCAGGCCGAAGGGAGAGCCCCTCGGCCCTCACCGCCGTACTCCTCTCCGAGGCGGAAGAAGGAGGAGTAAGACCCGTTGTGGCACGGCGCACGGAAGAACCCCGGAGGCGTCGCCTGGGGCTGGTCCGTGCAGTTGTAGAGGACGAGCAGCTCCTTGTTCTTCCTGCTGACGGTGTACGGTCCGAGGCCGATGGCGGCAGACGCGTTGAACCACCACCTTGGGCAGCCGCCAGGGGCCAGGACGAGGAGGTTGTGGTCCACGGCGACGAAGGAGGAGTTCTCGGTGAAGATTGAGACGACCTGGTAGAGGCCGCCGACGGAGTTGGCGAGGAACGCCTGGGCAGTGGTACCGCTACCATTGCATCGGAGCTGGAAGGACGGGGAGCCGCACGGCGGATGGCCGTCGCCCTCGTCCAGCCAGAACGGGTAGGCTATGGCCAGGTTGCCACATGCCTTGGGGGAGCAGGTGGCGCAGGCCAGCGGCGGCAGCCGGAGGAAGAGAGCGAAGAGCAGCACCAATAGATGGATCATGGTATCGTGGACAGCTTGAGCGTGGAATGAAGCGGCGGACTGGACGGTGATGACCTGAATAACATGTGGGCTAAGATTGACTGATTCCAGAACTGCAACTGTTTTTCCTTGACCATTCCACGGAGAGAGATTAGCAGTGACGAGATCAAGTCTCACCCTATCATTGGTGCAGTTATTATTAGACCAATCATTTGCACTTGTTTGGACCAGCTGTAATCTATGCAAGGATTATTATTTAGGGGGTCATTCACCCTTATTCGAGGAGAAACAAACCTGCCAAAACGATCCGTGCCTATGAATCCATACCTCCCTTATTTTGGGTTTTTCTTAGTTAATAAAAATGACAAATCGTTTAGCTTGTTTTCAAAAAGAGAGACCGATCCTGAACGTTTGATGACAAAAGAGATGCGACAGACTTTTGAGCAACTGTTAGTTCTAACAGCGAATGGATATGAAGTGTAGAAAATATAGGGATCCCTAATATTTGTTGTTGTATTGATTGGACCCTCGTGGGGATATATAGTACTTCATATCCATTCGTTGTGAGAACTAACAGTTGCACAAATTTTTGTCACATCTCTTTTGTTATCGATCGTCCAGGATCGGTCTCTCTTTTTTAAAACAAGGTAAAAGATTTGTCATTTTAATTAATTAAGAAAAATGTTTTTAGAAGTTTTACAAACCAAAGTGTGGCCAATAAAGGCCAAGCGGTGCAGAAGCCTACTCTCTCGGCATTAAAATACCAAGAGCCTTTGCCCCGGCTAGCCCCACATAGTCGCCTCCCCTTTAATCTTAATAAGCATGGTGATGCTCATGGATTTGTTCCCGAAAATGCGGGCATTTCTTTCCTTCTAAACTTTCCAAGACACAATCATCGCAAAGGTTTCAAGAGCCTTCCAAAAATCCCTTGTTCTTATGAATGACCTTCATCCACCAATCTTTGACAGTGTAAACCATATGCCAATCTCTCGGGGCTAGGTCATGAATTCCAAGCCAAGTCTTCAAAGTGGACCGTATACTTGTGGTGAAATGGCATTGAAAGAGAAGGTGGGCGATTGTTTCTTACATTGGTTACATAATTTTCATAACAAACAATTTTGTCATCCTCTCCGATCAAGCCTACCTGCCGTCCGACACATGGTTTTAGACAATTAATCAATCAAAGTTTTGCTTTAGGGGCGGGGGGGGGGGGGGGGGGGGGGGGGGGCATGGTTTCCAAACCAAGGAAGACACCGCAGAGTTTCTGTGTCCCAAAAATTGCATCTTGTAGGCTAATGAAGATGAGTAGCATCCACTATTTCTAAATTTCCAAGTGATCGTATCCATAGTGTCATGCTCAAGGTGGACGCCTTGAAGCCTCTCCCAAAGCTTCTTTGTTTTGCCACTTCAAAAATTAATGAAGCCACGTCTCTAGGCCTCAAACCATCAAGCCAAGACGAGTCCTAGTAAGTAGCCTTCTCCCCATTTCCAATGGTAACCTTTGAGGCTTCTGGAAAAGGTCGTGGTCGTTAAGAGTGCCAGGGTTGCCAAGCCACATCCATGGCTTAGCGTCATCTCCCCATTCAAACCAAATCCATCTGAACCAATGAGCCGAGGCAAACTTCAAAAGGTTAAGAATTCCTAGGTCATCAATGTCTTTCAGCACCAAGGAGGTCGGCGCCGACGTTGTGCATCTCGGCGCCAATCAATTTTGGAGGCGGTGAGGGAGACAACATTCTAAAAACATCTCTAGCAGAAACCGTGTAAGAATATATAGCGGGCATAATTTCTGCTAGAAATGCTCCCCATTTAAATATTTTATGTTCACGCACCAAGTTTCACGGAAAAAAGACATTTTATGTCACTTGTGTCAAAAAGACAAATTGAGGAGCTACAAAACAGATTTTTGTGAGACATACTGTCTTTCTTAATGCGTTTTTTAAACAATGGGAGCATATGTTACTATGTGCCACCAGGCGTCAGCTTCAGCGAGGGATAATGGCGTCATGGTGAGCCGTGGTTCGAGGCGGAGCCGTGGATGTGCGGATGGTGGGGAGATGATGATTGATGAGAACATCTCAAATGTGTAGTTAGAGTTTGATTCCGAGAAGAATCTTTGATTACCTCCGTGTGCGGGCTCCGTTCGTCCACGCACCGGCACGCTTACTGACGTACAGTTCCTTGAAACCCCCGGCGGCAGCGTGTCGCCTTCTTCCCAGCGGCCGGAGATGTACGCTCCCATGGTGCGGTTGCCGCACGGCCGCGGCAGCCGCAGCTGGGAAGGCACGGCGCAGCCGTGGAAGCACACGAGGCGCCTGTTGGTGCCGCTGATGTTGAACGGGAAGAGCGTGAGGCTGGAGGAGACGTTGAAGTCCGGGACGGGGCAGCTGCCGTTGCTGGTGAAGGTGGCACCGAGAGTGTTGTTCGAGTAGGATATGTTGGCGACCCTGAAGAGGCGCTCTTTGAACGTTTGGCTCAGGTAGGCTTGCGCATGGCCGCGGCCGTCGGCGTGGCAGCTGAGGTCAAAGGGCGCGTAGCCGCAGTACGACGGCTGCGCGCCGGCGAGGGAGAAGGGGTAGCTGATGGTCACGTTGCCGTATCGCTCCGTTGCGCAGCTCGTGTTGCTGCCGCTACTACGCGCGCCTCAGCCCAGCGGCCCGACGCATTCTGGGCGCGCGCCTTTTTCGAAAATAATGTCTCGGTTCCATTTACAAAAAGGGCAGGTTGGCGTCAAATTGATCACCCGGCGCGAGCTGAAATGATGGCGCGCTGCTTCATCACCCAAGCCTTTTTGTCCTCGGCCATGTCGGAGGTGTCCGCGAACATGATCGCCCTCTCCTCGGCCATGATCTTCGCCTTCACGTGGCTCGTTTCCATTTCTACAGCCTGCTTTGTGAGGTCATAGAATTGAGCGTGTGGTTGAGGTCGATTTGCGACGGCGATGCGTCTCCCATCATAGTCAGCGGCAGCTCCGGCGACGCCGATGGTCCGTCTCCAAAACGGGACAGCGCCAGCGCATGGTGAACCGGCGAGCGAGGGGTCACGGGAGGAAGGAGAGCACGCGAGGTCACGGAGCTGCATGAGGCCGCGCCGGCGACCGCGTCTATCTTTCCCTCGCCGACGAGCTCGCGCAGCTTCACGTGATCTTGGACCCGGGCCGTCATCATGGCCAGCCGCATTAGCCTATCTTCATCTATGGCCGCTTTCACCTTCTCGGCGGCCCTCGCCTTCTCGGCCACCCGTCGCGCCTGCCGCTTGGCATTCTCGACCTTCCTCTCCTCCGCGGTCAGCGGCTCCTTCTTCACCCTGGTCTTGTTCTTCCCGGCTGCGGCGGTAGCCGTGCTGCCGGATGGCGCGGAGACCGCGACAACGCCGATCACAACCACGTCGTTGTCGGTGGCGGCGACGACGTTCTCCATCGGCCGCCGGGGGAGGAGGTTTTTGGGTTTGGGAGGCGCGGGGAATTTGTACAAATGGCGGGAGTCGGGAGTGGTGTTCGAGCCACTTCCATGCGGGTTAGGCATATTAGGGGCGGACAGCGCGTTGGGCTCGGTTTGCGTCGGCGCGGACAATTTGCGTTGGGCCGTTGGGCTGGGTTTTTCCCAACCGCGGACATTTCCGGACAGAAACGGACGTACGCGGTCCGCTTGCGTCGGGCCGTTGGAGATGCCCTAACATCTGCCGCAATGGCATCACAATTCTCAAAGTGGGGAACTGAGAATAAGCTTGGATATGCCAACGTTTGAGTGGTGCACCGTGTGCCTATGCGGCTGGATAGTGATCGTGGCATGCACCGTGCAGCTTCCGTCAGATCTTTTGGCCAAGCTTACTTTTCTCCTAGTAGTCGGATTGCTTGGTCGAGTGCTATTTTGGCCAAGTCCGCATGACAAGTGCACATATATATATCAACGTTTGTAAAAGAGGTCCAGTATTCAATCCATGGCTTAGCTAGCTAGCCTGCCTCTGCAAACGGTTACTATTTGACTCGTGTCACCTTCTTGGACTTTTTTTTTCAACAAATACTTTCTTGGACTCGTCTCTATTTTCTGTGCGCAAAATCGAGATAGATTTATTTTGCTTGCATTGGTTGATTGAGATGGGATTGATAATGGTTAGCGAGAGGTCGAACCGTGTCTAGAATCAACTAACTTTCATGCCCATCAGCGATGGGCTTCACATCCCCTAACGTTTATTTGGGCTTGCAGGCCTCGGGCCATTGGAAAGGCCTCTAGTCCAAGCGGCCGTTCGTCGGTGTGGATTAACGTTTTACGCCGCCGATGACCGGCCGGTATTGCCCCCGTCCGATTCCCGGCGCCGTGCCGGATGCCAACCGCCAGCCAAATCCATCCCCTCGGACCCGCTCGGCGGAAGCGATGTTGCCGATGGAGCGGCGCAAACCTCGGCGCGGTGAGAGATGAATACGCGGAGTACGGCGGCGGTCGCCGGCGAGGTTGTGCGCGCCTGGAGGAACAGCGCGGTGCTGTTTGCTTTGAGCGCACCTGACGAGGAGTGTACCAAGTAAGTTGCTTGCTAGGGGATTGCATTATACGTCGTTCGTTGCAATGTTTTTAGATTCTGAACTGAACCTTTAGGGTCCTAATTAGTGCCTAAATCTGGCCTTACAGGAACTTTTAGGGTCCTAATTTTAGGGTAGCTGTCTAGCTCTGGCATTAGATTCAGTGCCTTTTAGCTGTTGGAACTTGGAACACAAACTCACCAGGCACCCGGTCAAATTTCGCTCCTATTTTTGTCGAGAAAATTGCACATATATATAACGCCAGGGTTTGGTGCCGTTGTTGCACCGAACATGGAATCAAAAACTGTTTTGCGGCAAACCACAGTTTTTTGGCTATTATTACGTTGCAGCTGGCCCAAATAGTCGATTTAGTCCGTAAATAATCATGGATGATCGACTGTGGATGCTCTTGACTCTAGGGCATGCATACACGGAAATATGTTCTTTTTAGACGTAAGGCTCGAAATGAGCTCGGCTTTGAATTAACGAAGTCATCAACCGGCCAGGAATTACACAGAAATATGTTCTATGGTACAGTGCTGAATATCGTTGCAAATGTATATTATTGTTTTTTAGCAATTGCAACAAAAAACTCATCGAGCGCACAAATTATACCCTTCCAGGACGCATACATGGAGTATGTTCTATGGTACAATGCTGAATTTTGTTGCACTTGTTATACCATGAAATATACTAGTATATATTACAAGTCACCTTCCCAAAGAGTTGGAAATCAATATGTGGCTTTTTGGTGTCAGAAGACTTGTCAGCTCAAAATGCTGGCAGTCGTTGTACCATTCTGGGTACCCACAAATCTTATCTCCTCCGATCTTGTAGAACTTACACTTTGTACAACCATATTGTGAGGGGAACATTCACTGGAATTAAAGATAAGTGCGTGGATCAAGTTACTGTAACATAAAAAGAATCACAGAAAAATAAAGGGCCAACAATATGGGAATAATATCTTACAGTAATTCGCAGAAGTTCTGCTTCGGCGGCATGTCAAGATCATCTAAGCTTCTCTCGAACATCTCTAGAACTTTTGTTATAGTGGGGCGGTACAAAGCTATTACTTGTATGCACCATAAGCCAATTAAGATCATCTTTCTTGCAATTTCCTCAATTTCGCCTGTGACTTCACATGCTTGTAGTCCATCATCTTGTGCAAAGTGTTCATAAATCCAATCTGGAAAATACTTCTCGCTGGACTTTTCAACAATTGATTTTACATTTCTTCTGCCTCCAACCATTTCCAACAGCATCATGCCATAACTATAGACATCCGACTTTGTTGAAACCACTCCAAAGGTTCGATAGTGAACTTCTGGAGCAATGAATCCAATTGTTCCTCTAGTACCAGTCATTGAAAGTTTGCTCTCCTTTGTGAGACACAATTTAGCTAGACCAAAATCAGCAATCTTTGGGCTAAAATCCTTGTCTAGAAGGATATTTTGAGGCTTGATATCGAAATGAACAATCCGTGTATTGCAGCTATGGTGCAAGTATTCTAGGCCACGAGCAATCCCGATTGCTATTGCATAGAGCCTCTCCCATCCAAGAGTTTCTTTTGGGTTCTTCGAGTAAATGTAATTATCCAAGGAACCGTTGGACATGTACTCATATACAAGCGCTCGTTTCGATCCCTCCAAACAAAATCCATGCAATCTAACAACATTAACATGAGAGGTCCTGCCGATGCTCATAACCTCATTCACAAACTCATCCCCATTTCCTTTGCAGTCGTGCAAGAATTTGACAGCAACTAGACGGCCATCCTGCAGTCTTCCTTTGAAAACGACACCATAACCACCTCTTCCAAGCTGATCACTACGAGAAGACGTTATCTTCATTACTTCTGAGTACATGTATCTTTTTGGAGCTAGGGATCCATAAGATACTATCATGGCTTTGTAATTCTTTTCAGTGTTGCTACTACTCTTCTTGCCAAGGAGAAACCATAGTCTTTTGTCCTTTCTATGCCAAATCAGGAAATAAATACATGGAAAGAGCAATGTTGCAGCTGCTGACGTAAAACCTGAGACGGAAGTACATGTTATATCAGTTTGTAAGTCAGATGTTATAATACAGTACATGGATGCCATTTTTTCCCCAAGATCATCAGTAGTTAACTTCCTGTTTCTTAAAAGAGTACATGACGGCAAAAGTAGCAACAAGCAAGAGACCGTAGAGTGATCAGTGCATAAATGATGGTTCCTTATTTACATTTTTATTTTAGGACCAATTTTTATTCATTACTCACACGATAATTATTTTAGTTCGTATTTCATCATAGGAAATTAGACTGATATTTAAATCATTACATACGAAAAGATGGAAACAGTTTTCGCATACCTATTAGCATGATCTTCTTGAAGGTCCTCTTGCTACCTGTATATATCATATCATTTATTAGTAAAAACAATGTTATCCAGTAGTACTACGCTGGGTTTTTTTTAAGAAAGAAATAGGTATCGTATATGTATCTTCAGTAATCTTCCGTGAATGATGAAAAAATACATTGCAAGGTAATGAAGAACAATAGAACATGGACTACATATATGACTTTCTTTTTATTGATGCATTGAGCAACCATGTTGCTCAAATGCAGGTTCGAACATGAAAAATCAGCTATAGGTATGCATAGATTTAATAGACAGTGTAATCGACTGCATACACTGTTGAGTTTTAAGTATGATCCAGTGGCATTGCATTGGATGGTACATTTGAGGCTGCACATTGCAATTGGCAGGACACATGCGTGCTCTGTTTATTTTTTTTCTTCTGCAAACTAGCAAGGTGGCCCTCGCAAATGTGAGGGCAACTACCTGGTGTATTTTCAAATTAAGTTCATAGTTTTAAATATATTTACTATACACTTGTACAGTACAGTTATATAGTTGCAGGCCTGCAACACATGAGTGGAATTCGTTGATATGCCACATCACCCTTCAGTTCTTTGATGCAACAAAAGAGGGCGTGTTTGTGCCTCGTGTTAAGAAATGTTACTTTGATGGACATTTGTATGAGGCATTGTCAATGGAGATGCTCTCTAAGAATGAACATGCTTGTCATTCTTTTCTGGTTGTGTGCATACTTGAATTTCCTTTCGGTTGATCGTATGTACAATAAATATTGTGGTGAACTTACTCTCTCGTACGGAATATGTCATCCAAAACACAAAAACATTATTGGTAAGAGATATAAATAATATAAATTCTCATTTTAGCTTAAACTTTTAGAATGGGGTTTGAATATTTATCCTAGCATGGATCTAGTTCCACTATCTATATTTTTAGGTGTTATCATTATGGTCTGAGGATTGCAAAAAGGAATCTTGCATGCACTTCGACTACTATGTAACATTTAAATTATGGATATTGTTGCTAGAGAACTAAAAAATGTGCAACTCTACAACAACAACAATGTCAACCAACTTTGCGACCTACTATTATATTTGATAGAAATATGTCACTCTTCCTATAGATGTGAAAAGAGGGTAGAGCCACTCGGCCATCGCCGTCGTACTCCTCGCCGAGGCGGAAGAAGGAGGGCCCGTTGCAGCACGGCGTACGGGAGAAACCCGGAGGACGATACACAGGCAATACTTGTATGCACCACAATCTTGTAATGCTCACTTTATAGTCTGGCGACACTTTTAGTGGTCCAGATGGGAGTATATAGGGACGGGACGGCGAGTGAGCGTAGAGTCGATGCGCTGAAACATTTGACTGGAAACTCGGGGCAAGGGGCCGGCGTGCGATCACCGTCTACATACACAAGAAGCATGTCATTGGCAATGCCATTGACGGGCGAGTTGGCCTTTGTCGACTTGCCATATAACAATTCACATTTCACTTCAATATAGGAAAAAAATTAACAGGACCTAGCCATTGGGTAAGAAACAGCAGGCTGTGAGCAGCCCGCTACATGGCGCGGACTATTGTTTACTTGGTTCGATAGCAAAAATCACTGCTTCCTAGCCAGCTACCTAGAAATTTGGTTCAAACATGATTGAAATGGGTTACCTGCATGGGGAAGAGGAGGGAGACCCCATGTCAAGAGGAAGCCGTGGTCGATGAGCCTCTTGTAGTCGCTGGCGTTCACCTCACCCGATGACGAGCCCAGCACCGGCACGACGGTAGCGTCGCAGCCGTCGACAGCGTAGCCGGCATAGTAGCTCGTTTCATTGTAACTCCCTGCCATGCGGGCAAACACTCTGCTCTGGTTCTCACACCTCACCGCCGTCTCTACGAACTCTCTGTCTCTGGTTAGAATTGCCGCGGTCAGCTCCGTGCAGTTGTAGAGGATCATGTTGAGATTCACCGGGTCGATCCTGAACTGGGGGCCGAGCTTCGCGGAGGCGTTCCAGGTCGGGTAGGCATCGCAGCTGTTGGAGCTCTTTAGTACAATCAGCCTGGCCAGATCAGTCGCAACCAGACTGCGTTCCTCGTAGTTGATATGAACGATCTGAAAACCGGAGACTCCATAGCCCCGCATCACTGGAGCGTTGTTGTTGCAACCGACCTCGAAGTCCGGGGAACCGCATGTGGAACGTCCCGTCTCCGTGTCGACGAGCCAGAAAGGATCGGAGATGGTCAGCTCGCCGCACCTCGTCGACGCCGAGCAGCCTGCATCTTGCTTCTGCTCCTCAGCTGTGGCGGCCGCGAATATCAGCAGTAACCACCAGGCCCAGAAGAACCAACACCTTGGAGCCATGGCAGCAAAGATTTTGAATTTGGTGCAGTGACAAACAGAAGGGGTGGTTGAATTGGTGATCATTGGTTGTAGGGAGATACAAGGAAAGAGAGAAAATTGTGGTTTAGGGGTGACTGAACTGGTGATCATTGGTTGTAGGGAAATCGCTCTCATGCCGTGTTAGGATAAAGGGAGGTGCGTATTCCACAGATCTAGCCGGAGCCGGTTGGGAATATTTCCCATGGTAGAGGATTTTTCAACATGTTTTTCTTCTTTTTCTTCTATGTGCATGTCATGATTGAGTTTAAGCAGGATAAGTACATCCACTCCTACTTGATAGTTGATACAGTACAAGAAGTTAAGAACACAGGTTGATTAAGACAGCATGTCTTGGCAGAGCCCGAGCATCTTGAACGGGTCACTGATGGCCAGGTTGCCGCATGTCTTGGCAGAGCGAGAGCTGCCCCCACCTGTTCATCAGCCATCCTGACGAGCATCAGCGGTAACCCGAGAACTTAGCCATGGAAGCACATGCTTTGGAATTTGTTACCAGTGAGCGGGGTGCTGCCGTCTTGGGAGATAAAAGAGAGAATGCTCTGCTAGTGAGTGGGGGCGCTGGGCTATCTTCGTCCACACGTCCTGGGAGACGGTCTTCACACGGTGGGCAAGTCTCCACCAATTGTTGACTGGTATTAGGGAAAGATTTTTAAAGAGTGTGACAGAATGTAAAGTTCAGCAGAACCTGACCAGTCTCCACCAATAATTGACAAGTCACTCACTGAATAGGTTATAGGTGCTGAAGTTTGAAATACAATGCTGTAGCAATCAGTTTTTCCAATGAACTTGGTTTGGGGTTTTGGGCTATGATTCGGTTTATGTGGTTCATGCATTCACTGTAACAGTTTCCTCATTCCGTTTCAATGAAGTGGAGACGGGGAGGTGCTCCATGTCGTATTATATACTAACTAAAAGCAATATATATATGTACGAGTGTCTGATAAAGTCATCACGTTAAGCCACATCATTGAAATTAATTTTACTAGTTAGATCTATACTAAGACATGTGGTTAGAATTTAATGAAATATTAGTAGTGACGTAACATATTAGACATGGTAACACATTGTTCTTTTAAAAAACCAGTCAGGACTAGCAACTTACTCGGAATGGTAACTGCAGAAAAACAAATGAATATGTAAGTCCGCACGAAATTACCTACCTAAAACGTGACAGCTAGGAGCACTTTCTTTTTCCTAATTAAAAAGGCTAAACTGATCGGTAGCTAGAAAAAAAAAACTTGCCTAAACGTGGTGTCCAAACTTGCTGGAATTTTTTCAAAGTTTTCTAACAAAATTGAATTTCGAGCTCAAATGTAGGCCGTTGGATTGGAATCCGATGGTGATGAAGGAGCTAAAGTCACAACGTGCCTTCATGTCGTAAAGTCACTAGATCTCAGTCCCCATAGTACGGACCTCTGTCTCAGCATTTCGCTTAGCATTTGAAGTTACACGATAGATTGTTAATCTAATGCAAACAAAAGTGATGGAATGAAGAGGGGACAAAGAAGATGGGTCTTTTTTAAAGCTAAGAAGAATTACGCACTGATGATGTTCTGGTGAACCCATAAGTAAGTTTGATGCAATAAAAGAAAGCTGAACAATCGCATGAGGGAGCTTACCACGGCGAGGAGGGCTGTCCCATCTCAAGATGAAGCCGTTTCTGATGAGTCGGTCGTAGTCGCTCGCGTTGGCCTTGCCGTCTGCGCCACCCAACACCGGCAAGGCCACACCATCGCAGCCCTCTACAGCGCTCATCTCATTGTCGCTCTCTCCCACACCGACAAACACCCGGCTGTCGTTCCCGCACCTCATCCTCGTCTCCACCAGCTCCCTGTCTCGAGCTGCTGCTGACGCCAGCTTGGTAGTGCAGTTGTATATGATCAGGTTTAGATTGAGGGGGTCGATCCAAAACGGGCGGTGCAGCTTCGCGGAGGTGTTCCAGATGGTCTTGTTGCAGCTGTTGTAATAATCCCGCAGCAGCCTCAGCTTGCCCAGATCGACGACATGCAAGCTCCTTTCCTCATAAGAGATGGCCATGATCATGAATCCGGGGCTCGAGGGCAGGGAGCTCGGTAGAACCGGGGTGTTGTTGACGCAGGTGAGCTCGAAGTCCAGGGAGCCGCATGATCTCTCCGTCTTCGTGTCCATGAGCCAGAACGGGGCGGAGATGGTTAGGTTGCCGCACCTGCTGGCCGATCCCGTGCAGCTGCCTACCCCTTGCAGCTCCTCCTGAGCTCCGACAAGCACCGGCGGCAGCCGCCAGCCACCGACGAAGAATAGTAAAAGTAACAAGCAGCTCCGAGGCACCATCGCTCGGGAGAATTAATGATATTTGGAAAGATAGCAGCTAGCGACCAAGAATTAATGATATTCGGTGAACGCTATATCGGACGGCGAGCAAGCGGAGTAGCGTGGACTGGAAAATTTGGCCAAGCGTACTCGTCGACGAATTTTCCGAACGATCACGTGGACGTGTAAGTCGTGACTTGTGAATTTTCACGGCTAAGAGCATCTCTAGCATAATAACCCGCAAAAGGGGCAAACCAGCATAATAACCGTCCGATGTGGATTAAAACCGCAAAAACGCGGAGAACTGAACCCGCAAAACTCTCCGGCCCGTAAAACTTTTTGCGGGGGCCCGTGAATCTGCGCGTCGGAACGTCTTTTCCACAGATTTCGGCGCCGAACCGAGGGGGCCCTGCATTTGGTCAAAACGGTTGGCGGGTGGGAGTTTTCACCACGCGATCTCTCTTCTTCCCCATCTCGCCGCCAGCGCCGCCGCCTGCGATTCCCTCCTTTTCCCGGCCGCATCTAAAGGCGCCCCGGCGCACGCGAGTTGCCCAGGCCGCGGAGGTACCCTGCCACCGGCTTCCGGCTAGCCACGTCCGAGGAGAACCCAAATCTGCGCCGCCGCCGCCGATCTGCCGGTGAGTCCTTTTCGTCTCGATTTCGCTTTGATTTCGGCCGGAGTAGTATGTAGTGAACATGCCTTGCCCGGTTCAGATGGAGTTGAGCCCGGAGGAAGAGTTCGTCCTCTCCGATTCGTCCTCCTCCGACGACTCTGATGTGGAGACGTTGTTCGAAAGCCGGTGACGACAAATGGTGGTCGCCGTCCTCGCCGTCAAGGAGTTCGAAGACCAGTATGCAAAGCAGCGGCAAGGATCCAAGGTTGGCCGCCTTTGCATACCGCGAAACCGCTTCTACGGCAACGAGCTTCTCATGCGCAATTACTTCGCATGGTACCTGCTGTAGAGATCCTTATATTGCTGGGTTTATTATGAGTTGCACACACATCTTGTTCAGACGCTAGTCTAACCATCATAGGAGCTACTATATATTAGGTATTTGTATCTGGTTACTTATATGCTGACAATTTTTCTTTCTCCAGGTGGAGGACCGACTGATACATCAATGGTTGGTGGTGTTTATATGTGATCTATAATAACTTATCAAGTGTGTGTCCTAGCAATGTTTCTAATGCTTCCACATGTATGGATACCTAAACCAGTGAATTTGAGCTTCCCCTAGTAATATGTAAGCCGGATATCACATCAATGTAGTCTGCAGTGTTTATATGCTATCTGAAAAAACATATTAAGTGTGTGCCTCATAGTCTACCTATGTTTGTAATCTCGTGAGATGAATCTGATCTGGATACCTAAACCAAGGAATTTCAGCTTCCCGAGGTAATAGTGTCAGTCCGGTTTCGCGTATCTTCCTTTGAACTACATGCTTATCTTCTGATCTTATTACCCAGCCAGCTCCGGTTTGTTATCGTGGCATTTTTGTGCCTCACCGACTCTCCCCACTTTGGTCTGCGAGTCTCCTTGTGTCAGCTTGAATGTGTATCCTATATCTGGTTTTGTTGGTTCGTAAAGCAAGAAAAAACCCTAGCCCCCCGCGTCGCTCACGGGAGCGACGCGGGGGCTCCCTCGTGCCGCCACCCCTCCCGTCTCTCCCTTCCCCTCCCTCTCCTCGCCGCCGCCGGAGGGCGTCGCCGGGCATCTCTTCCCCCTCGCGCGGTCCAAGGCGGCGCGGGCTGCGGCGGCCGCTGGAGGCGCGGTGCTGGACGCGGGGCACGGCGACGGTGTTGGCCGGCAACGGCGCGACGGCGTGGAGGCTGCGTGGTCCAGGAGGTGGAGTCCGCGGCGGCGGCGGGGCCCCTTGCCTTGTGGTCGCCGGTGGGCTTCAGCGGGCGCGGCATGGCGGCGGTGGACCTGATGGCCGGCGGCGAGCAGTTGGGGAGGCTTCGGCGCGTGCAGGTGGGCAGCGCCGATGGCAGCCGCACGCTGAAGTGCGGGCTTGGAGCCCCGGGCCTGATCTGGGCCAGGCGGGCTCGATCTGGGCCTAGGGCTCCGAGATCTGCATCTGGTCGGCGACCACTCCGGTGGTGGAGGGGTACCTCCTGGGTCTGCGGGTCGCCGTTCTTGGGGTGCGACCGAGGGTGGTACGGAGGTGTCGTCTCCACCTCTCAACTGCACCCTGCTAACCACCAGCAGCCGGTCACCGACCCACCATGCCCGTTAATGGTCTCGTGTGGTCTACTGCTCAACGGGTTCGAGCTCGGGGACGCCGGGGCGGCGGCCTGCGTGGTGCAGCGCTGCTGCCTTTGGCCGGTGGTGGTGGATGGTGTGTGGCTGCGGCTGGGACCGCGACCCTTCGGGCGTCCTCCCCCCGTAGCCTCTTCATCGATCCGGGTCTGGCGTGCTTCTCTCCGCGGCCGGCGGCGTGCTCACATGGCGAGTAGTGGTGGCGTGGTGGAGACTCTGCGGCGGCGACGGCCTACGGGCTGCAGCATGGCGGTGGGATTGGTACGGGCCAGGCGGGTCAGAGCTGATCCAGCTACCGTGTCCGGTCGGCTCTGGTGGAGGGAGGTCCCTCCAGTGGGCTAACACGCGCTAGGTTTCCCTCTCAGATCCGTCGCTCCTGCGGTGTGTTTGTCCCTGTCCTAGGGTGGAGTGCGCGGATGCCGGGGCGGCGGCCCTGGGTGGCGGGTCACATGGGCGGCTCTCCGGCGAGCACCATGGTGATGGTGGTGGCTGCATCGTTTGGCTGTGTGGACAGCGAAGGGGGCAGCGGTGGGTGGCTCGGGCGCGTTCCGGCGGTGCCTGGATCTGGAGTGCCTTATGCTTGTGTCCTGCGACCCTCTTTGTGCCACGGGGGAGTGATCGAGCGAAAGCTCTGTGCTTTGGCACTGACGACGGCGACGCCCGCGGGTGCCGCTCTCCTCTTGAGGACACCGTCTAGGTGATCTCCCTCGTGTCAGGGTTCCGGGTGAAAACCCAAGTCCTTTTGGACTCGGCGGCGGCGACGCTTTGCGCCGTTACCCTCTTGGGGGCGTTGTCGTGGAGCTTAGGGGAGTTAGGGCGTAGCGTGGAGCTGGTGTGCTTGTCCGGCTACGTATTCGTGGTTCGCTGTGGCTTCTGTAGCTTGGTTTTCTTAGGATCTTCTTTGTAAGAGGGCTACCTCACTACTTTGTATCGTTCGGTCGGTTCTTGGGCGTTGTGCTGTCTGGCACAGCTGCGGTCTCAAACGGTTTGGCTTTATTTATAAAGCGGGGCGAAAGCCTGTTTCGTGGTGGTTCGTAAAGCAGAAATGTAGTGGAGATTGTACTGGGGCTTGTTGGATATGGCCATATGGGGAACTTGTCACGAGGAGCAGGGTGCAGGTTGGTCCGCCAGTTGCGAAATGTGAAACCTGAGGAGCGCGTCAAGGAACAGATGGCTCATATCAAAATGTCTTGGGAGGAGCCAAGCCAAGCTCATGGATATCATTGCTTTATTGCAACATATAGAAAATGTCCAGTAAATTTTGTATGCTACAACTGCGAGCTCCACCTCTAGGCTGGGATGTATCAGGTCGGATGTGCATTTAGACAACCAGTCAACCAGACTATCGTTGGATGTAAAAAAAAGGCGATAACCAATAGTCTGATGTACTAACTCTGAAGCCTTTTATGTTGAGTTAGTTTCACCCGCGGAGTGTCACCATACTAAGGGACACTTCTTTTAAGATTCTGCTTATGTATAAGCCTGTTTACGGATTTTGGTGGGGAGAAACTGTGGTGGGTAGAAGCTCATAGAAACTGCCTAGACACTTCTTTTAGGCTTCTAAACATTTTGTTTATTTGTTGTGTTTAGTTGTGAGATGTCCGGAATGCCCCTGGATATAGTATGTGTACTTAATAGTGATATTACGGTTTATTTGTTGTGTTATGTGAGAAATGACCAAAAAATAAAATCAAAATAGAAAGGTAAAAATCTGGTGTCATATTATATTTCAGCACAAAATTTGCTAAAACATGATGTGATTTGTGAACGTAAAGTTTCTAATCTCATTGGACTCCACTTCCGTTGCTTAAATAAGTACTGTAGTACAATTAACCATCCGCACATCAAATAAAAAAAGCGTACATGCATCCTGATCGGGAGAGAAGAAAAGCATACATGCAGTGTGTGTGTCCCGTCGTTGCTTGCTGCTCGTGCGGGACGGACAGCGCAGACGTAAAATAAAAGAGGAAAACGGTTTGACCTGCGGTGGCAGTTCCTCCGTAATAATCTTGAAGAATAGAGGCAAATCCATATACCCTTTCGGTTTTTAACCCAGAAGCTCGGGAAGCTTGTCCGGACCGTCGATTTTACACTATAAGTCGAAACTGCGGTCGGAGGAAGCTGGCCAGAAGGCAGACACTTCTTTTGTGGTTATGCGGTTTGGTACCTATAAGCCAGTCTAGAAGCTCAAAAGAAGTGTACCTAAGTACTTTTTGGGTGTTAGCTTCAGTTAACCAAAATTCAGTAACGTCAGTGTAGTCTGTCAGTTAGTCTTTTCTTCAGATAGCAAATGAAGCCATTTCGCATTTGCAGATAGGTTTAATCGTCGTGTTTGGATAGCAACGATCTCCATGTCTCGGTCGTTAGGACTTGATTAGGAGCACAAGTGGGAGTGAGAGCAGCAAAATCTGCAAGGATTACGCTACGTGTTGCCAAAATTCTCCTTGTGTGATCATGGTCTTCCTCGCGTGAGTTGGAATGTCGAGAGCCGCCGCATCCGGTTCAGCTTTGTTTTTTTTGTAGCACCCAACTTCTGTTGCTAATTTTTTCAAGCATGTCTCAGAATGTTCCTAAGCTCTTGTGCTTGTTGCTGAGCTGATGATTGAGTTTGTTTCTCCAGGTGAAGGGGTGGCTGCTGGAGTTCTGACCAAGTATGTCGAATTGCATCAATGTGGTGGGCAGCATTTACGTTCTATCTTGAGAGATAATCTCACCATGTCGTACTGTATCTTAATCTTTAATGTAGCAAGCAGATGCTTTTGAGTACCTAATCCAGGGAACTTCAGCGTCCCGAAGTATATCATTCCAAGTCGGATTTCGTTGTATCTTGCTTTTGTTCCATGGCTGTTCTTGGCAGCACCTCTGATCAGGCATGAGACTTTCAGCCCCAAGTACCACGTGCCTGACCTTATATTTCTGTGTGTTCTTCTCAGATGTGACTTGAAAAGCATGTCATCGCCGCGCCGCCGGTCTGATGTGGTAGTCTACTAAGTGCTCTTTCACTACAACAAGATCCCCCATATAGCAATGCATGCTTTGCAACGCAATAGAAATGCGTTGCAAAATATAGATCTAGCCACGCATATTTGCGTTGGTAACCCCATCCGTTATCGGGTATACGAATGGCAACGAATACCATGTGTTGCTGTCTATATGTTGGAACAAGTTCAACAAGTCCGATACTGACATGCGTTCATAATCAGATCTTGCAACCAACCAGTTTTTTACTCATGAACCTGACCATAGTAATGCTTAGAAAACATCATAATTGATAATTTATTTTCGTTTTTTCCAATTAATATTAGGAATTAAATACATAATATTTTGCTCTCCCGTACGCTTTCCTTTTCACGTTAAGGACAACCATCTCTAAAAAAATTCATGACCATCAGATCTGAATCAGTAGGCAGACGAAGGTGTTTATTTTTCTGATCAAAATAGATTTAAAATTCGTATTAATTGAAGCATTAGAATTTAATATATAATTAACAGGAAAATAATATAGACAGAGAGAATTAAATACATAATATTTTGCTCTCCCGTACGCTTTCCTTTTCACGTTAAGGACAACCATCTCTAAAAAAATTCATGACCATCAGATCTGAATCAGTAGGCAGACGAAGGTGTTTATTTTTCTGATCAAAATAGATTTAAAATTCGTATTAATTGAAGCATTAGAATTTAATATATAATTAACAGGAAAATAATATAGACAGAGAGAAAAAAGGCGTCCACTTGCGCCTGACATATGACTCGAACTTGGGTCTGCTAAACATAAAACTAGAGGCGAATGCCACTGGGCCTCAATGATATTTGTGATTATATTTAGAATTCACTGAATTAATAGTAGTATCTACGTTAACTAAACAGAGTCTACAGATTTTGTGCCGGATCTAAGCAAAAGTCAAAACGTCTTGCAGATCCGAATTCGTGGGCAGCATCTAAAAAACAAATCGGGCCACGCCGCCTTCGAGCTCACCTCCTCCGCCGTCTGACACAACACCGCCCTCGAAATCATAGTCACCGCGCCGGCCACCTCAGACCATCCCTGCCGCCGCGGCGTGGTGTCCCGCTGCTGTTGTGTCGAGCTCGCCGTCCAGCTCACGGTCCCCGTCGCCGTCCAGCTCGCCTTTGGTTGGCTTCTCTCCTTCCGTACACTTCTGCTAAAATTGACACAGGTGAGGCTCCTTCTTCCACATACTCTGTTTGTTCTTGCTAGCGAGTGCAAGGCGTTTGCGCCACGTGATTGATTTAGTTGCTGAGAGATCAGGCGATCCTCTGATTAATTTCCAATTTACAAACCAGCAATTGGTACTCCTGTCTCCATCCCCAATTCCCCACTCCCTTCACTCCTCCAACCTTCTCCGGTTCGACTCTGGCCGCTGTGCAGCTCCCTACTCCGACCACCTCTCGGAGGGGACCAAGCATCCAATCCCAAATCGACACAAGCAGCAGGAGTCCAAACTGCACTGTCCATACACCCAGCAGTAGCTTCACTTTCTACCTGTGTCTCCGGTTCTGTTGCCTATCGCGTCCGCCGATTTCAGGTACAGGGTTGTTGTCAACATCTACCTATTATCTGCTCGGCGTCGCATCGTCCTTCATTAGAACTAGAGCTACTTACTCCATTAATTGCGGCCAAACTAGAGTCCCTTTGCACCTCATTACAAAGCTACAGAGAACCGGACTAAGAAACCACGTTTTCAGTTTAGCTGTTTATTAGCTGGATAACATAGGTAGCACTACTTTGTCTTACAACGAACAGTTTGAAAAGTTAATTCCACTAAAATTAGGGATACATTAGCATGGTGTTTGTCAGGAGAACCTACCCTGGTCTGATTTCTTTCGTAATATACTTAAGACTTACCATGGCGTGCTACCTAGATACATTAGCATGAAGTGACTTATTCGGTACAGACTGCAGCAAAATCAGTCCACCTGTACATCCTCCTTCCAGAGAGATTGCTAAGAAATTCTAATACTTAAAATAATAACAGTTTAGGAAAATATTCTTACATACTACAACTACAACTGTATGGAGGGCCTTAATCATGCATGGAATGGAGGAGTTGGCATGAGGAAATGCATTTTGTTGCCACAAAGATTAGATAGAACAGCCATTGACAGTAAACATATATGGAGGCAAAAGAATAGTCGCTAGATTAAAAGAATTGATCTTACCTTCTTGAGTTTGTTTTGGTACCAATAGTAAATCCCATACTGTACTGATGCCTGAAATAAATATGTGGAATAATGAACCCGGACAGAGTAGCAAAGAGGATAATATCCATCCTGTACAGCTGCATGCCTCAGGGTAATGATCTGTAGTACTTCAAGGTAAACCAGGACTCAATTGGTACAAAAATATCCTTGATTATATATCACCATCTGAATCACATCTAGGTGTTATATTCATCAATATAGGGGCTAACTAATCTCTTTAATTATGCAGTGTGGTATGGATGCAGAAGTCAGCAAGCTGCTTTTGCGTTATCCTAGAGGAAGTAGCCGATACTTAGCTGGTGTAGATGGTTTTTTGGAATTTGCATACAAAGATAAGCCAGCAGATAGCATGATCCTTTGTCCATGTGAAATATGTGTGCACAGTAATCTGTTGTCGAAGGATGATGTTCATGACCACTTGATCTGCAATGGAATTCTTCAGAGCTACGACAAATGGGTTTTTCATGGTGAGTCTTCAAATGAACACAATGATGATGGACAACCACAACCCCATAATGAAGAAATGCGTGCTGACATGCATGGACTAATTAATGATGTGTTCAGAAATATGTATAATGATGTGCCTATGAATGAAAGTATAGATCCACCAAACCAACATGGACCAAATTCAGAAGCCGAAGAATTTTACAGATTGATAAAAGATTCAGAGAAGCCTTTATGGCCAGGATGTGAATTATCACTGCTATCATTACTTGTGATTTTGTTCAATATAAAGTCCATGAACAAATGGTCTGATAAGTCATTTGGAGATTTACTTGATACTTTGCGCATGGCGATTCCAAATGGAAATGAGATGCCCCAGAATTTCTATGAGGCTAAGAAGATTGTTTCAAAGTTTGGCCTAGATTACAGAAAAATTCATGCATGCCCAAATAATTGCCAGCTATTCTGGAAAGCCACGGAAAATGATGACTTCTGCTCAATCTGCAAGGCTTCTAGGTGGAAAGATAAAGAACCGGAAACCAAGTTAACGAAGATGGAAAGAAAGAGAGCAACACCCAGCAAAGTGTTACGTTACTTCCCTATCAAGGATAGGTTGAAAAGGTTGTTCATGTGCAAAGAAACAGCACCTCTCTTGAGATGGCATGATGAAGATCGCACGAAGGATGACGCACTACGACATCCAGCTGATTCCCCAGCATGGAAGGTTTTGGATGAAAAGTACCCAAGAATTGCATCTGATACTCGTAATATTCGGTTTGGTTTGGCTACCGACGGATTTAATCCATATGGGATGCTAAGTTCCAGTTATAGCTGTTGGCCAGTTGTCTTGGTCATATATAACTTGCCTCCATGGATGTGCATGAAGGATTCTAATCTTTTGCTATCTTTGATAATTCCCGGGCCAAAAAGTCCAGGTGATAATATTCATGTCTTTCTCCAACCACTTCTGGACGATCTAAAAGACTTATTTCTTACTGGAATGTCCACATATGATGTATCAAAAAATGAAACCTTTACACTGCGAGGGGTCGTGCTATGGACTATCAATGACTTGCCAGCTTTAGGAATGCTTGCTTCACATAAGGTGCACGGAGAATTTGCATGTCCACCTTGCGGTGCGGATGCATGGACCAAACGCTTGAAACATGGAAAGAAATCATGCTTTATGGGCCATCGCCGATTTTTGCCACCTGATCATAAATATCGTTCTGATAGTAGTTCTTTTGATGGAACCATGGAGCATAGAACACAGCCTCGGACTTACTATGGACGTCAGATAGAAGAAGAAATAAAGGCTATTGGTGACTTTAAGCAGTCAAAAACTTACAAGGGATTAAGCAGTCTTTTTACATTACCGTATTGGGACCATAATATCCTTCGATTTAATCTTGACGTGATGCATATAGAGAAGAATGTGTTGGATAATATTCTTGGCACACTTTTAGGCTTAGAATGGAAGTCAAAAGATAATCTTTTTGCTCGTCAAGATCTGGAGGAGATGAAAATTAGGGAGGAGCTACATCCACAGAAACAACCTTCCGGCAAGTTCTACTTACCACCGGCAGTCTTTACCATGTCCAAAAAAGAGAAGAAATTATTCTTGGAAGTTCTTGAGCATCTACTGGTTCCCGATGGTTATTGTGGAAACATATCTAAATGTGTGAACTCAGCTGAAGGAAAAATTCATGGGTTGAAAACACATGATTGCCATGTTTTACTGCAGCAACTTATGCCTATTGCTTTGACGGGTCTCCTTCCAGATAATGTAACGACAGTACTATTTGAGTTATCTGCTTACTTCCGAGGAATATGTTCAAAAGTTCTCCATGTAAAGGAGCTGGATCGTTTGGAAGAATCAATTGTAATAACACTATGCAAATTGGAGATGATATTCCCTCCTGGGTTTTTCACAGTCATGGTTCACTTAGTTGTCCATTTAGCAACTGAATGCAAGATTGCTGGACCTGTTTGCTATCGATGGATGTACTTTATTGAAAGGTAACAATGTAATTCTAAGTCAAGCACAATATGAACGTAAGTGGTTACTATGACCTGCCTAATTGATGATTTGACGTGTGTTGCAGGTATCTTGGTAAACTGAAGTCATATGTTCGCAACAAAGCTCGCCCTGAGGGGTCGATTGCTGAATCATATTTGGCGGATGAGTGTATGGTCTTTTGTTCAAGATATTTGGCAGGTTTCGCTACAAAGCATAACCAACCATCAAGGAATCATGACAAACCAAATGAAAATGAATCTCCCATGTATTCGTATGAATCCACATTGTTTCCTCCGGTAGGGAATCCATTGGGACAACCACGCATTTACACTTTGAATGACATGGAGACATTACAAGCTCATAGATATGTGTTATACAACTGTGGTGCTGTCACTGCATATCTCAAGTAAATTCCTTACCTTAGTTTGTCAACATGTTAAATAATCTTTTCAACTGAACTTATGTTCATATGTGTTGTAGAGAACATGCTGGTGTTTTGAAAAGGAAAAATCGGAACAAGCGCCTAGCACTAAGAACAGTTGAACGCATGCAGCATGAACATTTTCCTGAATGGTTTAGAGATCATGTAAGTTCCTTGTTGCTAATTTTGTGATTTTGAATTTCTCTTATATCTTTTCTGGTTTGTGTAGATAATGCAGCTGGAGCAAAGAGGTAATGATAGCATCAATGATGATATTAGATGGTTGGCTCGCGGCCCACTTGAGGTTGCACGCAGATACATAGCCTTCTGTATCCGAGGCTATAGGTTTAGGCCCAAGCGTTATGATAAGAAGACTCAAAACAGTGGAGTTGTTGTGACTGCAAAAACATCGAGCTACGCTTCCGCAGGTGATACTAACCCTATACTCGGAGATGTCATGTACTATGGAAGGATAGTTGAGATAATTGAGTTGGATTATTATAGAAAGTTTTCAGTGGTGCTTTTTAAATGTGAATGGGTTGATACTACTCTAGACAAAGGAATAAAAAAGGATAGGTATGGTCGTACGCTTGTGAATTTTTCACATCAAATCCATAATGGTGAAAAGAGCGAGCATGAACCTTTTGTGTTCGCCAATCAAGTTGACCAAGTGTTCTATACGAGAGACCGTACAAATCCTGGATGGTCATTTGTGACGAAGGTGACACCTCGAGATGACTTTGACATGGGTGAAGAATGGAATGATGTAGACTGTGAACCTTATCATGTTAGTAAACTGGGGGAGCTTTTTGATACCGCACATGGGAATCAAATGTTGACCAGAACAGATATAGAAGGAGCTACTGTAGATCCTATTTCTAGTTCTCAACCTGAAGATTAGCAACTAAATGCGAGGTTTGCTTCTCAACCTGAAGATTAGCAACTAAAGGCAATGATCTAAATCAGCCAATTGGAAAAGAAGCTGGGCGTCTAGGTTATTTTCTTGGCACAGTTGCTAGGAATGGAAAATTGTGTAGCTTGAGCTACACGGACTGGAGAAAACTAATAGGAGAGAAAGATAAAAAGACCGACAAACAAAGAAATAAAAATGATATATTGGGGCAAGTAAAGGTAGTTCCAGAGTACATTAAACATATTTTGCTAACCTTGTTATGCCTTACATGTTGTGTTACCATAATTGTGTTACCATAATATTACTTTGTTTGGATATGTAGATGAGGTTTCTTTATCCTTCTCGATTGGAAAAGCATATATTAAAAACAATTGGAGAAAGATGGAGGCAATATAAGTCATATCTGAAATCACTCTATTTTGATGAAAGCAAGAGCATGCAAGAGAACAACACCAACGTTCCAAAGGGTGTGATTAAGGACCAGTGGATTTCTCTTGTTGCTAATTGGATGAGCCAAAAGTCAAAGGTATATATACACTTGTCATATTTACCATTTGCATGTTGCTTTGTCTTTCTACAAAATTATGCAAATGCATGTTGCATCATTTAAAAAAATTATGACAGGATATCAGTGCGAAAAATAGGACAAACTCTACAATGAAGAAGTCGATACACACGGCTGGAACTAAAAGTTTCGCTCGGAAGAGAGATGAGATTGTCAGTTTATATAAACTCATACATACGCACTGCATTCTATTTCTGCTGTCTGTTGGCATCACCAACTATTAAATAATTTGACCTTTCTAACCAATAGAGGCAAGAGGATCCAGAAAAGAAGAACCCTCACAGAGCTATCCTGTACATTGAGACACACGAGCACAAAAGTGACAAGAATATTAATGAACATGTGGTATAATTTCTACTCTCCTATCTTTAACATTTATATTGCTGCTGTATACATTGTTATTAATTTCAGTATGCATATATTTAGGTTGAACTGAAGAAGACTTTAGCCAATAGGCCAGATTTAGCAGACACGAGTAACGGAAAAACAGCTTGGAAAGGAGATGCCTTGAATACAATACTAGGAGCAGACAAGCCTGGACATATACATGGGTTGGGACTAGTGCCGAGTCCTAATCAAGTCTTTGATGTAGCAGCTTCACGCCACTTTCAGGATATACACCTTACTTCATTGGATGACGCACGTAACGAAGATATCATGTCTGTTAGTCTTCGGTTGGAAAAGATGGAGAAGCACATCAAGAACCAAGATGCTAAAATTCTAGAACTAAATGAGAAGGCGCTGAACTCTGAAAGACAGGTATATTTAAACTATTTTTTTCATTCTTCAATACATGTACTAATTTTTCTGGTCTTCATAGGGTTCTTTGGATCAGATACATACATCTGGAGATGGTCTTGTTATTGCCCAGAAAAACTCTAATAGGAAAGTATGTATCCTTAAAAAGGTCAAAGTCAATTAAATAAATATGATCATACTCTTATTTCGGTTTCAATTGGCAGAGAGTATATGGTGACCTTCGTAGCCAAACACTTGGCACCGTTCGACAGCAAAACAGTGTGATGGTACTATACATATGCATTAATATACTCCTGCTTGTATTTTTACATAAAATACTTATCTCTTGTCTTCCTTTACAGAGCAAGGAAAAATATCAGAATGATACGGGGATGGAACCATCAGTCAAACGTCCCACTGCAAATAAGGTCTACACATCTTCATATATTGTTTAGAACGAACATGCTTGAGCAATATCAGTGTTTAATATAGTCTTCGCCAATCATACAATGTATCTTTTGTCATAGATCAAAGAAAATTTGGTCCAACATGAAAGTGTGCAACCAAGAAAAGGAAGCGCTAGTGTAGAAAAGGTTAGTGTGCACTTTACTTTTACGACTTCTTTCGTCTATAGTTGATGCTGCTACCATTCCCTCTTAAGGATGACATGGTTCATGAATTTATTATTTACATAATGAATTGTCCTATACACTAGGTTCAGGACAATGGCCCCCAACACAATGATAGCCTTGAACGTTTTAGAGTTAGCTCTGCCCACGCGGTACTTTCTCATCCATCTTTCATACATTGATATTCATTTTTATATTACTCTTACCTTTGATTATTACGCATGTTCTCATTAGCATGGTGTCCCAAGCATGAAGATCTCAAAAGGTGCTACTGCAACACATCATGCCAGTGTATGAAATGGAAATATCTCAATATGTTTCTTCTCCTTTCAGTTTTCTTATGATTTAATTTGCATACAAAATGATGTTGCATTATATCCTTGCAGCAATAATTTTACTATAGCCTGTAATTTTTACAATATCAGTGTTGATGATACTTCATGTTAATCTTACAGTATATATTTTTTCATAGAACAAGGAAACTTTGGTCCTCGATAAAAATGTCCAACCAAGGAAGGAAAGTGCTATTGCGGGAAAGGTTAGTACACTTCTTTAGTTCTTGGAGTTATCTCTTATTTAGTATTGCCCCGGTCTACTTATAGATCGCTGAAGTTCTGAAAAGACGGTCTGCAGAAATCTAGAGTGCTTACCTGTGTAGATAGCCTGATCACGTATAAAACATATAGTGCTTGTGTTAAAAATAAAGTATAAGCCTAACCTGATCATGTATGAAAGTGCCCACTTGTGTATAAAACAAAACACACAACTGAAGATTAGTGCATTCACCGCACTAGGAATTCATCGTGAATACTTGCTTTTGTACTTCGATCAAATAAGAAAGTCTTCAGAAGATTACACATCTGGTTGCGGTTAGTTAAATCCAACTTTAGAGGATTTGATAATTTGTTGTGCTATCTGATGGTACTTTCCCATTCTTCAAATATAAATCTGTACAATTGTTTGCTTATGTTATTTTTGATTATTTTGCATCTTCTCATCAGCATGGTGGCCAGAACATGAAGATCTCAAAAGGGGCTAGTGCACCAAAGCACGCTAATGTATGTCACACAATTTATGAACTTTTTTACTCTCCTTTTTAATCAGCTCGTGATTTCTTATGTTATTGCATACTCATTCCGGCTGGACTATATCATCTGTAGAAACAACAATGCAGTGCAACAAATTGCTTGGATGCCAACTCGATAGATGTATGGGTATTAAGTTTCTTTATTCATGATTCTTCGCATGATTCAAACTGCATTGAAATTTGTTTTCTCATGTGTTTTTTATGTAAAAGGTTGGGGCAATAATATTTTTGAAGAGTTTGGAAAATCCAAACAAGAATGTTGCTCTTGCTACAGTCCAAAGTACCGACCCAGAATATACAGTTGAAGGTGTTAAACTTGGAAATCAGTTCTGGGCTGTGCGTGTTGATGCTACACTAGCAAAATCCGATGAGTTGATACGACCGCTCAAAAAGGTCAAGATTATTGGTCATGCAGGAGGATTAACAATTGCATGGCCTTCAACATTTGTATGTTAACCCTATTTTAAATTCACCCCTCTTAGATTTTAGTACTTTATTAACCTAATGGTTCTAATGGTATGCTATTGATCTCGTTTTTGTTCTTGTAGATTTCCAAGATAAATGGATAATGCATGGTTGTGATTCTGATGGAAAGATGGAGATTGATGCTACTACTACATAGTTTTACATTATTTTTTATTATGTCATTGTCATAGTTATTGTTTGGAGTAGAACATGTGTCATTGTCGTAGTTAAGGTTTGGAAGGGAACATATATATATTTGTAATAGTGCAAGTACCAGATATTTGAATTCTTTGAATCTTGTTCTTTGTAATGAAACATAGTCGATATATTATATGACATATTTCTGTCTACTATATTTTGTTCCCGTGTATTTGCATTGACCTAGTGATCTGCATTGACCTAGTGATCGTTAATGGTTGTGTATAAATATAACTACCATGCAATGTAGCAACATTTCTAAGTGTTGCAACTTTCCGGTATGTCTAATTTGTGGATTCATTCCTACGGAGTAGCAGCAACGCAAACAAAGTGTTGTTAGGCTCCCCTTATATATGTTGCTATCTTACAACGCTTCTTCATGTTGATTACCAACGCATCATTTTGTGTTGGTGTAAACCCTTGCAACGCCAGCTACGGCAACGCATAAAAATCCGTTGGTGTAGACCATCGCAACGCTTATATGGACATATGGCTACACATTGATGCGTTGCTGAAGGGGGGGTCCTGTTGTAGTGTTTTTTTCTTCGTTTCTTAGATTAATAGCGGACAACTCTAGGGCGGACTGAGACGAAAATATTACACTGCCGGTTAAGAACTAGCTGAATGCCAAGACATTGACTTACAGTTCTACACTATGGAACATAATTACACCCAATCTGCGTATGTTCGTTCGAACCAATGGCTTTCTGCTGTATAATCTCGCCTACCCGAACGACTGATGAGAATCCTTGATTCAGTCTACAGGTTAGGCTTACATGTCTGTACAGATTGGGAAGCAGAGGAAGACTGACTGAGGTCGTGACTGCTGTCGACTAGTATGTAATGGTTCATATCTATCCACCAGAGCCAGAGGCCTCATCGTTCTTGCGACCACTTGCTGCTGATGGTACAGGACAGAACGGCAGCGAGTCTCCCGTTACACTCGCAACCACAAGAACACGGCAGCAGAGTAGCATTCCCAGATGGAAACTCTGAAATTCCTCCACGACAATGACTGCTACCTGCAGATTCTTCTTGAGGCCAAGGAAAACTATCGAGACGGTACAAAACCTGACAGCACAAAATATTACAGTGGACAGTGATAGCAGGAAACTGGACACTGCCACGCAGCTCCAGAAGAAGACTAGTCTGTATTTCTGCGATGATGCCTTCTTTTTTTTAACCTTTTACTAGAAGCACCAGAAATACTAATGCATTACTTAGACTGCAATACTCATTCTATCTCTACAGCAGGTAAAATTATCAATCCAGCTTACACACAAGCTATATATTACTCACCTAATACTACATTAGTAATAATACATGTCTTCCAGGAAGACAAACCCTTTTAGCACTTCAGAACGGTATAGCAGTAGGAGGGACTGCTCTGGCTATTAGTACATGTTTCCGCATAAAAGTTCACACGAGACGGAAACAATATTTCATACTGGGTACAACTACAACCACAACTTGTGCTCATCATGAGCTAAGTGCACCAGCTCCTGCAATCACATCACACGTAAATACATTCCACTCATCCTCTTCAGAGATTGTGTTCAACTCGGATGACAAATGGTAAGAATCCTCGACCTGGGTGTGCCCTTCGTCACAGAAGAATGGCCTAGAAGGCATTTGGAGACTCTGAGCACCACCTTCCAGCATCTCTATCACCTCGCTCATCGTCGGACGATCTTGAGACCTCATCTGGATGCACCATAGTCCAACGATGCACAGCTTCTTCTCCAACTCATGCATGTCGTCAATGGGAGATATCTCACACACTTCTTGTTCAGTCAGTCGGTCATATACCCATGACGGGTAGTAAGATTGGCTTGAGTTTGCTGCATTCGGGTCAGCATTCCTTCTCCCTCCAGCCATCTCCATCAAAAGCATCCCGAAGCTGTAAACGTCGGACTTGCTAGTTATGGCGCCAAAGCTACGAGATATTATCTCAGGAGCTATGTACCCGATAGTACCCCGTAAGGCACTCAATGGCACAAAACTATTTCCCCTTGGGTACAGTTTGGCGAGACCGAAATCAGCAACTTTGGGGACAAAATTGCTATCAAGAAGGATGTTGTGGGGCTTGATATCGAAGTGTAGAATCTGCATCTCACACCCTTGATGAAGGTAGTCGATCCCCCTGGCGATGCCCAATGCAATCTGGTTGAGCTTATCCCAGGAAAAGGTCTTCTCTTTCTCTGACGAGAAGATATACTTGTCAAGAGAACCTCCAGGCATGTATTCATAAACCAGAGCCCTTCTCATTTCCTCTGAGCAGAACCCCACGAGACGGACCACGTTGACATGGTGGATCCTACCGATGGTGGAGACCTCACTGATGAAATCTTCTCCGTTACAGTTGGAGCTACCGTCTAGCATCTTGACGGCCACATGGAGGGCACCTGGGAGTAGCACACCCTTGTACACAGAGCCGTAGCCACCTTGGCCCAGCTTGTCTCTGAAATGGCTTGTGATTGCGGTGATGTCACTGTAGGCGTACCTTATTGGGCCCAGCATTTGCTGCATTCGGAGGAACTTCTCAACTGAATCGATTGTTATTCTTGTTTTCCGGTACTTGTAGGCGAGGAAAATCAACACAGCCAGCGGCGCCAACACGAACCTGCATAGCACTACATAAACAAGTTTATATAGAGAATTGGTGGGTACACACATGCGCAGATGCAATGATGAAGAAGCTGCAGCTACGAGCACAAAGTTCTAAATTACCAGCAATCATCTTCACAGCCCAGATGGCGATTAGTATGCATGTAGAGACAACATCAAGATCAGTTACTCCCCATGCGCAGGCCCAAAACAATTCATCAAACACAAGAATGTAAAAATATTCCGAGATGTCGCCTCGCAATTCACCGAACATGCTGCAATACCATTTGATGAGACAATAAAGTAATGAAAGAGGAGATCAGAGGTTTTAGATACCACACCAGGTATATACTCATTTACAGGCAACAAACAAAAGCACTCTATACAGATATCGAAATCCTGAACTTACCGGTAATCGAGTATTAGGCAATCTTTGATGCTCCTAGGACCACCAAAAGGAAATTGAACAGCAAATCCACTCTTCATGGATTTCATAACATCCACATAACTTGCATTTTCTAGCACATAAAAATCACTGTCCCAAGGTCGAGGAGTCATGGCCAAGTAACCACAAGAAGGTTCGAGATACCGCACAGAATTAGATCCATAACCAGTTAACACGTAAACATAAGTATCATTGGTGCTCAGGCAAGCAACAGGCATGTACATATCATGGTCCTTTAGTTCCCGAGAGCATTCAAGAAAGCAAGCCTGGCTATCTGCAAGAGGTGCCAATTCGACTTCCATGTTGTATTGCAGTTGGTATGATGATGGATAGGGAGGTCGATTCCACCGAGGTAGAGGGCAGCTGTTGTATAAATCAAACTCGGCATCGACGACCCAGAAGTAAGAATGAGTGTTGTTGATGGAAGACACATAGTATGTTGCATTGTCGATGCGAAATGTAGCTTTGCTATCGCTGCAAACTAGCTCATAAGATAGATAACCACACCCAGGTGGATCACTTGCCTGACGAAATGGGTGCGAGACGTATCCAAGAGGGCCGCACGAGAAGGAAGGACAATCAGGCCGATGATGCCACCCTTCAGCCTGATCTGCAGAAAGAACTGCAAGCAGAAACAAGATAGTAAAGGCCTTGAGAGCAGTGGACATCGCCATGGCAGACTGGTTCAGAGAAGCACGGATGAATACCACATAAGGGAGTGGCTGTCAATGGTAAGAAAAAAGAAAACATGAAAAGGAGGGTCGTTAAATGCCAACTAGTGGGTCTACATGACTATGATGTTGCTGACCGGAGACTTACTTAGCTACATGACTAGTGGCTCTACATGACTGATGTTGCTGCCAACCAAAATTGGGTATCTCAATACCGAACAACTGGCTCATCTAAGTGATGAGGCCAAATAGGAATGCACTACTAGCAGGGTGGAAACTATGCATACCAGCTAGAGACTCTGCATGATTGTGATGGGACTGACATAATTAAGAAGAAGAGTTCAAACGCATTCTGGTCCAATTCTATCAGTCTCCAAGTAAGGTGTGGAATCCAACATCATATGTTTTAATAAAACAGAGTACCAGGAATATACATGTATAATTACAAGGATATATGTACATTACAGTAAGAAAAAAGGATATATGTACATAGAGCCAGGGGTGATTGAAGGCTGCTAAATATATAAACTGAAAAAGGAAATAGAATTCACAAAATATGAATGTGATGATATTTAATAAACTAGCATGGCGGCCCTCGCAAATGCGAGGGCAACTCTCTATATTAGTATTGAACTCGCGGGTAAAAACTATATTTTATAGGATGTGGTTGGAAACTATAGCCACCGAAATGTTATGCCAAATAATATATCATATTTATGAAAGGCATTTTAAATTTGTGGATGAATTATTAGTAATAAATCATTAATTTTTGTTGTTGTTTTAACATGAAGTTGAATCAAATTGCATGATTAAACTTAACAGCGCGAGCTGGTTGTTACTTGTCATGTAATCTTGAATCACTGTGGTAGGATTTTAGTCATTGGTATTATGTATAATGTTACACAATCTTTATATTTTATTCCAATTAATAATTGTAGGCCAACCTCAAAAGTGTAAATATGACATTGAGAATACAAACTAATTTATTTAATTTAGCAATTTATCCTTGTAAAAGTTAGACCAACTAAACATCAAGAAATGTATTTAATTTGTATTGATCTTTCTATCATCATCGATTTATAATAGAAACCATGTTTGTTTGTCCTCATATTTATGTAGTGATATTCTCTTTTGTCCATGCATACTCCTAATTAACAAGCATGCAATCTTCATATTCAGTCACATCTCAGCTCTCTCTATGTCTCTTCTACCCTCCCCTCTCTTTCTGTCTCTCACACACATAGGTATGTGCTACCATCTAACAGCAACCTAACAATGTACTACAAACTCAAAACCTTCGGAAACTAATTAAGAATTAAGAATATAAAGATCAAATTGTCATTAGTCATCCCTCTGGTGTCACTTCAAGAGTTACATTTTGCGCAACATGTATTTGTTTTTGTGTCTATCTAATAATTAGGATCTACCCCTTTAAAAAAAATTAGGATCTACCATAAAACAATTTTTTGATGATTGTATGTTCTTGTACACTTATAAAATTTATTAGTTGTCATCTGTTTAATTTTCAATTTGGTGAATTCATGTACGTAATACTCGTAGATACAGGTAAGAAGTTCTATCGGTTGTGACATATGTAGATACAATTCTAAAGATATATCTGGTGTGATTTTTGTTAAGTACTAATATGATGTTTTACCTGATATGCTATCTTAGTTACGATTTTTATTATTTTTATTTGGTTTGACCTTTCAAGAAATGAAGATCTATTGATTATGTTCTTTAAAAGTAAAGAGTTTCCGCTATATCAAAAATCAAATTTCTACGTTTTTAATTAAGATGTCAGACATGTGTACGTCTTTTTTGGTATTAGTGTGCCTGTGAAAACATGTGTATGCAGCCATTGTTATCTATAGATTTTGAGCATTAACGAATAACCCTTATATTATCCGATATGTGCATACGTGTTTATTTGAAACCACAAATATGAGCAGAGATGTCTTTTTTTAGCAAGTTCAAGTTCACCAAGATTTTTTTATTAATAAAGGCTTAAATTTTGGGTGGAGATAACCATAAAGGTTTTCACTAAAACCTTATAACAAAATAGATCTAACATGGACCACACTGGATAGCTTGTGTGTTTTCTTATTTGTGTGTTGCATCATGGTGTGTTATTAGTGGTTGGAGGCAAAAAATTGTTAATCTAAATTCTGCTTTTATCTAGCCATCTGTTCATGTTGTCTGAGCATATGTGTTTCGATATATGTGTGAGTGCATGTATATTTAGGTATTATTTCATGTTTTCAAAAAAAAATGTTATAACACATATCTTGACATTGTGCCATTCAAACTTTTACAATATATGATAAATTTCATCTAAAAATTTGGTTGATGTATGTGTGCCTGCAAGAATCGCTCGTCACACATGTTGAATGTCGTTCAAAAAAATATGGAAATATTTGTTTGCTCTTCATGTCTTGCGCAAACAGACCCCGAACAATATCGTTTATATCCGTTTGGTTGCCAATATGTTACGTAGAAGTGGCCATGTAGAACATTTTACAATTAAGATGAAATTTCTCGTATTACTCAAACATGTGCAGTTAATAATAGTATGTTTGTATTTTGAATTTTTTACTTTCTTTTCGTGTATGTAAATGTGTATGCTCAATTTTATACTCGAAATGTGGGAGAGGAAGGTTGATTTTCACGATGGCGCCACATGGTTGCTGCAGAAGACCATTCAAATGCATAGTGTTCTTGGGTCCCACCTCGGTTTGAGGGATCAATGGGAGGGTGAAATATACTCGGGTATGATGAGGATAATGGTGCAATTTTTGTATCTTTGGGCACCATTATCTACATGGTTCAGCTCATGTCAATGCAATCCAGGAAATTGTATGAAAGAGATAATGCTTCTGACTGTTATCCTTTCACAAGTTTCTATGCACCAGGTAATTGCTCATCCTTAGTCCTCTTACTGAGGTAAACCAGATCCAGTGATGGCTCTAATACTTTGTTATGCTTCTTATGTGTTCAATGATAGCGTAAAGTTAGTTGCGGATTGGTCCTTTAGTAGGTCGGCAAAGATGTATCCATGTTGTTCTTATGTTATCATTCAGTTTAGTTTTGTTTTGTCTCTACTCTCTAGAATACCGAATCACTCAGTTACCATGTTTGGACTCTCAAATTAGCTATATTCTTCTACGAATATTTTCTCTTTTTGATCTTGTTATGAATCTTTAGAACATACTAGGGACTTTCATTTACATATCTTCTGAAAAAATACAATTGTTAAAGATGCCTGCTATATGTGGCTCATACATTTGTAGCACACAAAAATGTATTGAATTTGATGTCTCTAATCATAATTAGTCTATATTTATTTGTTTGAATATGCAAGATCACTTTTGCTGCTAGAGTTTATTAGTTTGGTCATTTTTAGTTTTTCCTGCTTGAAATGAAGAGGCATGAGTTTACATGACTTTTTTTATACACACATCCTTTTATGATCAACTAAATTCTTTGTTATGAGGTATCTTAACATAACGCTTTTGAGAGTATTATTTGCATTTTATAAGTATACAGTTCTATTGTTAGTATAAAAAGTGAACTTGAAAACATCAATAGAGAATGATTTTTAGAAGTGTCTCTTTTGTCCCAAGTTACATTTATCAGGTCTAATGGTACTTTGCTTTGTACATTTTGTCTTCTTCTTGCGATTATCATTAATTCTGTTGAGTCCTAGGAGCATATCTCAGAGCACCAGCTATCTGGCTCCTTGCGTTGCTTTGTGTGGCAGTTGGGGTTGGGATCGTTGATACGTACCAAACGTATCTATAATTTCTTATGTTCCATGCTTATATTATACCAATTGCCTACATGTTTTATACACATTTTATATTGTTTTATGCATTTTCTGGAACTAACCTATTGACAAGATGCCACAGTGCCAGTTCCCTGTTTTCTGCTGTTTTTGGTTTCAGAAATCCACTTAAGGAAATATTCTCGGAATTGGACAATTTTTATACCGGAGATCTTAGAATTCCAGACACGTTTTAGAAGTCCGAGGGGGGAAAGGAGACGGACACCGAGGCGCCCACCTCAAGGGGTGGCGCGGCAGGCCCTCTGGCCGCGCCAGGACCTGAGGTGGGGCCCTCGGGGCTCCACCGCCTTCGCCCCTTCGCCTATTTAATCCGCCCGAAAACCTAAGGCAAACAACCCGAACACTTTTCCACTTTTCCTCACGGAGCCGCCGCCGTCGTCAACCCTAGTTCGGGAGGGTTCAGAACCTGCTCCCGGCACCCTGCCGGAGAGGGGAATCATCACCGGAGGGCTTGATACGTCTCCAACGTATCTATAATTTCTTATGTTCCATGCTATATTATACCAACTTATTACATGTTTTATATGCATTTTATATAGTTTTATGCATTTTCTGGGACTAACCTATTAACAAGATGCCACAGTGCCAGTTCCCTGTTTTCTGCTGTTTTTGGTTTCAGAAAAGTACTTAAGGAAATATTCTCGGAATTGGACGATTTCTTTTCTGAAGTCCGTTTTTCATCGGGAACGTTCCAGAAAATTGAACACGAGACGAAGTGGGCGACCGAGGAGCCGCCACCACGTGCTCGCGTGGCAGGCATCCTGGCCGCGCGAGGAGGTGATGTGGGCCCCTCGGGGCGCCACCGACCTCGCCCTTTCGCCTACATATACCCCCCAGACTAAAAACCCTAGCACGGTGTTCATATTTTCCTCCACGGGCCCCGAGCGCCGCCGCCATCGAAGACAAGATTCGGGGGACAGAACTCTCTGTTCCGGCACCCTGCCGGGACGGGGAATTGCCCCCGGAGCCATCTCCATCGACTCCACCGCCATCTCCATCGCCGTTGCTGACTCCTACGATGAGGAGTGAGTAGTTCTCCCCCGAGGCTGCGGGATCTACGGTAGCCATGTGGTCTATCTCTCTCTCCCATGATGTGATCTTTTATGTGATCATGAGCTTTGTAATCTAGTTCAATATGTGATGCTACTCTTTATCTATTATGCACTCTAGAGGTTACTTTAATATGAACTCCGGGGTTATTCACGGATGTAAAGGTGACAGTGTGTGCACCGTGTGTGATTCCTTTATGACGTTGTGGTGTTAGTTTAGTCTGACTTTGGGGTGTGCTCTTGTAGGCCTACACAATGAATGGTGTTTGTTATCCAACATGAGAGTGTTTGAGAGTAGTGTTTATTTATTTAACTTTGATGTCATTGTTGAGAATGTCCACCAGTGAAAGTAGGATCCCTAGGCCTTGTTTCTAAGCATTAAAACACCGTTTTCAACAAGTTCTGCTACATGTTTGCTTGCTGCCATTTTTATTACAGATTGCAATTACTACTTATAATCGTCCATATTACTTGTATTTCACTATCTCTTCGCATAACTAGTGCACCTATACATCTGACAAGTGTATTGGGTGTGTTGGGGACACAAGAGACTTTTTGTATCTTAATTGCAGGGTTGCTTGAGAGGAATATCTTTGACCTCTACCTCCCTGAGTTCGATATACCTTGGGTGATTCACTTAAGGGAAACTTGCTGTTGTTCTACAAGCCTCTGCTCTTGGAGGCCCAACACTGTCTACGAGAATAGAAGCGTGCGTAGACATCAAGCTCTTTTCTGGCGCCATTGCCGGGGAGGTGAGCGCTTGAAGGTATCTCCTTTAGATTCTGCAGTTATTACTTTTTGTTTCTTGTTTTTATTTTCACTAGTTAGGCTAATGGAAAACAACAAAAAAAATTAGAGATCTCTATGAAATTTATATTGCATTAGGACATGATACTTTTGAAGAGAAAATTAAAAAACCTACGGAACTTTATTTGCATGCTAGTAGCAATGTTATTAGTATGAATTCTTTGAACACCATTATTGCTAAGGCTATGGAAAAGTCTAAGCTTGGGGAAGCCATTGTTGATGAATGTGTTATTTTTAGTCCCCCAAGCTTTGAGGAGAAAATTTTCTTTGATGATACTTTGCCTCCAATATATGATAATTATAATCTTTGTGATATTTTCAGTCCACCTGCTATTGAGGATATAGTTTATGTTGATTATGATATGCCTCCTATATATGATGTTTACAATGATGAATATGATGTTTTCAGTCCATCTACTATTGAGGATAAAATTAATTATGATTATTCTATGCCTCCAACTTATGATAATTACAATGATGGATGTGATAGTTTTACTCCCACTATTACTAATAAAATTGATTATGCTTATGTGGAGGGTAATGATATTATTATGCTTATGGATCATGATAAGAATGCTTTAGGTGATAGCTATATTGTTGAGTTTATTCATGATGCCACTGAAAATTATTTTGAGAGAGGAAAGTATGGTTATAGAAATCTTCGTGTTACTAAATTTCTTCTCTTTATGATGAAAGTTTTGAGCTTTCTCTTGATTTGCTTTTATTTGCTGGGTACTTTAAGACCCACTGGTTATTATGAGAGAGGGGGACATGGATTCATACATCACAATAATATTAGGTCTCCTCTCTTTATGTTGGAAATTTTGAAGTTGGATTTGTTTCATCTTTCTATGATAGTTGCTTTATGTTTCAATAATTTATCCTACTACAAGATCCCTTTGCATAGGAAGTGGGTTAGACTTAAATGTGTTTGATATTTATCTCTTGATGCTCTCCTATGTTTTTCAACTCTCATTTTTATGAGAGCATCATACGAATCTCCTTGCCTAGTTAAAAGGCTTTAAAGAAAAACGCTTATGGGAGACAACCCACTATTTTATTTCTGTTATTTTTCTTTTATTTGAGTCAAGGAGCATGCTTACCTCTGTAACAACTCCTTTGTATCTTTATTTTATTGCATTGTTGTGTCAAGATAAGCCTCTAGTTGAAAGTTCATGCTAAATTTGGATTCCTGCGCAGAAACAGTTTTCTGCTGTCCACCGTTTAATTCGTAACTCCTCACAGAAAAATCAAATAATCTGCCCTTTTTTGTGCGTAATCCTCAGATATATATGCAACTTTCATTAGTTTTGAGTTTTCTGATCTGAGCAAGTTAAGTGCCTCGAAAAAATTCGTCTTTACGGACTGTTCTGTTTTTGACAGATTCTGCCATTTATTTTGCAATGCCTCTTTTGCTATTTTGATTGGATCTTTTTATCCTATGAAGTATCAGTGGCTGTAGCTAATGTCCAGTAGCATTGGTAGCAATTGTGTTCCTACAGAATATCATAATTTTTCGTGCACTAACCCTCTAATGAAGTTTACTCTAAGTTTGGTGTGGAGGAAGTTTTCAAGGATCAAGAGAGAAGGATGATATGATGTGATCAAGAGGATAGTAAAGCCAAAGCTTGGGGATGCCCCGGTGGTTCATCCCCAACATATTTCAAGAAGACTCAAGCGTCAAAGCTTGGAGATGCCCAAGGCATCCCCTTCTTCATCAACAAACTATCAGGTCCTTTCTAGTAGAACTATATTTTAATTCCGCCACTTCTTATGTGCTTTTCTTGAAGCGTCGGTTTGTTTTTGTTTTTGTTTTTGTTATTTTCATTCTCTGAATAAAATGGATCCTAGCATTCCTTTGTGGGAGAGAGACACGCTCCGCTTTTTCTTATGAATACTCGTATTCTTCACTTATATTTGTTGAGTATTCTTCTATGTTACTTCAATGCTTTCTAGCTCTTGTTTTTCATGCATCTCTTGCTAGAGCTGTTAGCTTTATTATATCATACTCTCATATCTCATTGTTTAATTACTTGGAGAGTTTATCTTTTAAATAAGTTGATTGGTGTTTGGTTGAGAACAGAAAATGCTAAATGTGGTAGATGATATAAAGAAAGATATACATGCTCTTATGGATTGTTATCTTGCATGTTGTGGTGCTTGGCAATTGTTTTGAGCTCTCAAGTAGATCATGTTTAAGCTTTTACATCATGTAGTTAAAACCTATTAGTGAGGAACTACCGTAAAACTTGCTGAAATTTGGTTTGCATGTTTGGTATCTCTAAGGTCCAGATATTTTCTAGTTAAAGTGTTTGAACAACAAGGAAGACAATGTAGAGTTTTATAATGCTTGCAATATGTTTTTATATACGTCTTGTTGTCATAGTTTATACTTGTGTTTGCTTCAAATAACCTTGCTAGCCAAAGCCTTGTACTGAGAGGGAATGCTTCTCGTGCATCCATAATCCTTGAGCCAAAACCTATGCCATTTGTGTCCACCATACCTACCTACTACATGGTATTTCCTGCCATTCCAAGTAAATACTTCATGTGCTACCTTTTATTCAAAACATATTATCTCTTATTTGTGTCAATGTTTATTAGCTCATGAGGAAGTATGTGGTGTTACGGATATCAACCTTGTCATTTGCTTTTAGACAGACTTTCACCAACCGGACTAGTGGCATATACACCGCTTATCCATTAACTTTGCAAAAAGAGCTGGCAAATGGGGTGCCCAGTCCCAATTAATTACAACTTTAACCGCTGCAATCTCTTCACATTTTTGCCCTGATCCAATCAGTCAAGCAATGACAACAGTTTTTAACTATATGTGTAAACAAAAGAGATAAGAAGGATGATCTACCTTGCTGGTAGAAATAACGTCCTTCATGGGAGCCGCTCTTGAAAGTCTGGTTGACAAGAGGGGTAGAGTGCCCATTACCATTCGTTGACAACGACAAACACCGCTCAAAACTTACTTTTATGCTCTCTATATGATTTAAAAAACCTATAAAACTAAGAAGCTCTAGCACATGCTTGTATCCCTGCTTCCCTCTGCGAAGGGCCTATCTTTTACTTTATGTTGAGTCAGTTTACCTACTTCTTTCTATCCCCGAAGCAAACACTTGTGTCAACTGTGTGCAACAATTCTTATATGCTTACTTATTGCACTTGTTATATTTCTTTGTGTTGACAACTATCTATATGATATACATGTTCAAAAGTTGAAAGCCTATGCTGCAACTTATATCTTCATTTGTGTTGCTTCAATGCTCTTTTGCTTAGATAATATTGCTTTACGAGTTAACTCTTTTGCAAAACTTTTTGATGCTTGTTTGAAAGTACTATTCATGAAAAGTTTTACTTATATGATGTAGTTGTTTACTCCTTGTCTATTTGTTAGCAAACTATAGATCATTGCCTTGAGTCACTTCATTCATAACATGAGCCTTACATTATATTATGATCAAGATTGTGTTTAAGCATGTCATTTCAGAAATTATTCTTCTTTTATCGTTCTTGCCTACTCGGGACGAGTAGAACTAAGCTTGGGGATGTTGATACGTCTCCAACGTATCTATAATTTCTTATGTTACATGCTATATTATACCAACTTATTAAATGTTTTATATGCATTTTATATAGTTTTATGCATTTTCTGGGACTAACCTATTAACAAGATGCCACAGTGCCAGTTCCCTGTTTTCTGCAGTTTTTTGTTTCAGAAAAGTACTTAAGGAAATATTCTCGGAATTGGACGATTTCTTTTCTGAAGTCCGTTTTTCATCGGGAACGTTCCAGAAAGTCGAACACGAGACGAAGTGGGCGACCGAGGAGCCGCCACCACGTGCTCGCGCGGCAGGCATCCTGGCCGCGCGAGTAGGTGATGTGGGCCGCTCGGGGCGCCACCGACCTCGCCCTTTCGCCTACATATACCCCCCCAGACTAAAAACCCTAGCACGGTGTTCATATTTTCCTCCACGGGTCCCGAGCGCCGCTGCCATCGAAGACAAGATTCGGGGGACAGAACTCTCTGTTCCGGCACCCTGCCGGGACGGGGAATTGCCCCCGGAGCCATCTCCATCGACTCCACCGCCATCTCCATCGCCGTTGCTGACTCCTACGATGAGGAGTGAGTAGTTCTCCCCCGAGGCTGCTAGATGATTGTCTTCTCCTTTTGTGCCATCATGTTTAGATCTTGTGAGCTGCCTATCATGATCAAGATCATCTTTATGTAATGCTACATGTTGTGTTTGCTGGTATCCGATGAATATTGAATACTTTGTCATTGCTTCATAATATATCATGTTGTGTGTTGTTTATGATCTTGCATGCTCTCCGTTACTAGTAGTTGCTCTGGCCAAGTAAATGCTTGTGACTCCAAGAGGGGGTATTTATTCTCGATAGTGGGTTCATGTCTCTATTTAATCTGGGGCAGTGACAGAAAGCTCTAGGTTTGTAGATGTACTGTTGCTACTAGGGATAAAACAGTAGTATTTTGTCTAAGCATGATGTTACTTACTTACTTTACACACTTTGCCTAATGCAATAATCTGTTGCTTGCAACTTAATACTGAAAGGGGTGCGGACGCTAACCGGAAGGTGGATTATTAGTCATAGATGCGGTTGGAACGGGCCCAGCTGTAATTTGTTTACCCGCATGTATGCTATTATTATTATTATTATGGAGAAACACCACTAGTGAACGGTGGACCCCGGTCCTTTTCTCTAAACTGATAATACAACCAACTGCAAACTGTTACTTTCGTTCTCTGCAAACAAGCATCATTTTCCACACCATACGGTTAATCTCTTTGTTACAGCAAGCCGGTGAGATTGACAACCTCACTGTTGAGTTGGGGCAAAGTTTCTTGATTGTGTTGTGCAGGTTCCACCTCAACCAAGCAATTGCTGGCGCCATTGCAAAAGGGGGAGACCTTCAGACGTGTTCTTCATCTCCTACTGGTTCGATAACCTTGGTTTCACAACCGAGGGAAATTTGCTGCTGCACTATTTCACACCTTCCTCTTGGGGTTTTCCAACTACACCGTGAGTGCATCAAAGAATTTCTGGCGCCATTGCCGGGGAGATAGGAGCACCTCTGTGTCAGCAAGTCTTGACTCCCTGCAACAACACATTTCTGGCGCCGTTGCCGGGGAGATCAAGACACATCTGAAAGGGGAGTCTCTCACTTCCCAATCTCTTTACTTTGTTTTTGTCTTGCATTTTATTTACTTTATTATTGTCTTGTTTGCTTAATATCAAAAATACAAAAAAATTTAGTTACTTGCATTGTTATTTTTATTTCGGTTTAGACATTTTGTATTTCGGTTTCTATTTTTGTTTATTTTGGTTTGTCCCTTAAATTGCTAAGATGACTACTGCTGAGAATACAAAGTTGTGTAACTTTACTAGCACTAACAATAATGATTTTATATGCACACCTATTGCTCCACCTGCTTCCAAAGCAGAATTCTTTGAAATTAAACCTGCTTTGTTAAATCTTGTCATGAAAGAGTAATTTTCTGGTGTTAGTTCTGATGATGCTGCTGCCCATCTAAATAATTTTGTTGAACTTTGTGAAATGCAAAAATATAAGGATATAGATGGTGACATTATAAAACTGAAATTATTTCGTTTCTCCTTGAGAGGAAGAGCTAAAGAATGGTTACTTTCATTGCCTAGGAATAGTATTGATTCTTGGATTAAATGCAAAGATGATTTTATTGGAAAATACTATCCTCCTGCTAAGATTATTTCCCTAAGGAGTAGGATTATGAACTTTAAGCAATTTGATAATGAACATGTTGCTCAAGATTGGGAAAGAATGAAATCTCTGGTTAAGAACTGCCCAACCCATGGACTGACTGCTTGGATGATCATCCAAACCTTCTATGCAGGACTAAATTTTTCTTCAAGGAATTTATTGGATTCAGCTGCTGGAGGTACTTTTATATCCATCACTTTGGGGGCTGCAACGAAACTTTTGGATAATATGATGGTTAATTATTCTGAGTGGCATACTGAAAGGACTACTCGAGGTAAGAAGGTAAATTCTGTTGAAAAAACCTACTCTTTGAGTGAAAAGATTGATATGATCATGTCTATGCTTGTTAATGGTAAATCTCATATGGATCCTAATAATGTTCCCTTAGCTTGTTTAGTTGCACAAGAAGAGCATGTGGATGTGAACTTCATTAAAAATAATAATTTCAACAACAATGCCTATAGGAACAATTATGGTAATAGTAACTACAAGCCCTATCCTCCTAATAATGGTAATTCCTATGGTAATCCTTATAGCAATAATAGAAATACCTCCTCTGAACTTGAAACCATGCTTAAGGATTTTATCACTACACAAACTACCTTTAATAAAACTGTTGAGGAAAAGCTTGGGAAAATTGATATTCTTGCCTCTAAAGTTGATAGTCTTGTCATTGATGTTGATCTTTTAAAATCAAAAGTCATGCCTAATGATACTAATGAGAGTAAGACCTTTGCTAAAATAAATGCCATCCAAGTTCGAATTGATGAAAATGTTAGGATGATGGCTGAATTACGTGCTAGATGGGAAAGAGAGTAAGAATTAGCTAAAGTTGATGATATTGTTAGAGTTTGCACCATTACTACTACTGAAAATAATGTTACTTCACATGCTAGTAAACCTCCTACTATTAATGGTAACATAATTGGTGTTGGCAATGTTTCTTCTACTACTTCCAAAAAGTTAAAATTGCCTAAAACTGCTGAAACTAGTCTTGATAAAAGTGCTGAAATTTTTAAGAACATGGGAGAAAGTGGTTCGGTTTGCTTTGATGATAATAATTTTTATTTTGATAATTGTAATATCTCTGAAGTTATAAAGTTCTTGCAAAAGTTAGCCACAAGTCCTAATGCTAGCACTATAAATCTTGCTTTTACTACACATATTACAAATGCTCTCATTAAAGTTAGGGAAGAGAAATTAAAACTTGAAGCTTCTATCCCTCAGAAGTTAGAAGATGGTTGGGAGCCCATCATTAAAATAAAAGTGAATGAATTTGATTGCAATGCTTTGTGTGACCTTGGTGCAAGTATTTCTGTTATGCCTAAGAAACTTTATGATATGTTTGACTTGCCACCATTGGAACATTGCTATTTGCATGTTTTTCTTGCTGATAATGCTTTGAAGAAACCTTTGGGGAGAGTTAATGATGTTCTTATTATGGTTAATAATAACCTGGTCCCCGTTGATTTTATTGTCTTGGACATTGAGTGCAATCCCTCTTGTCCCATTGTTTTGGTAAGACCTTTCTTTCGCACAGTGGGTGCTATTATTGATATGAAAGAAGGAAATATAAGGTATCAATTCCCACTTAAGAAAGGTATGGAACACTTCCCTAGGAAGAAAATTAAGTTACCTTTTGATTCTATTATTCGTACGAGCTATAATTTGGATGCTTCTTCTCTTGGAAATACTTGAGTTTTGCTTTCTCTGCCTAGCTGAAAGGCGTTAAAGAAAAGCGCTTATGGGAGACAACCCACTTTTATTTCTGTTATTTTATTTTGTTGAGTTAAGGAAGATGTCTACCTCTGTAGCAATTCCTGTGTATCTTTATTTTATTGCATTGTTGTGCCAAGTTAACCCTCTAGTAGAAAGTTGATGTTAGATTTGGATTGCTGTGCTAAAACAGTTTTCTGCTGTCCACCGTTAAATTCGTAATAACTCACAGAAAAATGAAAATGACCTGGGATTTTTTGTGCGCGATCCTCAGATATATATGCAACTTTCATTAGTTTTGAGTTTTCTGATTTGAGCAAGTTAAGTGGCTCGAAAAAATTCATCTTTAGGGACTGTTCTGTTTTTGACAGATTCTGCCATTTATTTTGCATTGATTCTTTTGCTGTATTTGGATGGATCTTTTTGTTCCATAAAATTCCAGTGGCTGTAGCTAATGTCCAGTACCATGATAATGATTGTCTCCATACAGAATATAAGAATTTTTGATTATGCACTAACCCTCTAATGAAGTCAGCTTTGAGTTTGGTGTGGAGGAAGTTTTCAAGGATCAAGAGAGAGGATGATATGATGTGATCAAGAAGATGAAAGAGCCTAAGCTTGGGGATGCCCCCGTGGGTCACCCAAGCATATTTCAAGAAGACTCAAGCGTCAAAGCTTGGGGATGCCCAAGACATCCCCTTCTTCATCAACAACTTATCAGGTTATCTCTAGTGAAATTATATTTTAATTCGGCCACATCTTATGTGCTTTACTTGGAGCGTCTGTTTGTTTTTGCTTTTGTTATTTTTGTTTTCTGAATAAAATGGATCCTAGCATTTTTGTGTGGGAGAGAGACACGCTCCGCTTTTTCATTTGAATACTCCTATTTTTCACTTATACTTGTTGAGTATTCTTCTATAGCTACTGCAATACTTTCAGCTCTTGTTTTTCATGCATCTCTTGTTCAGAGCTGTTAGTTCTCATATGTTATACTCTCTTGCTTCATTGTTAAATACTTGGAGAGTTTATGTTTAAATAAGTTGATTGGTGTTTGGTTAGGAATAGAAAATGTTAAATGTGGTAGATGGTATAACTAAATGATACATAATCTTGTAGATCATTAAATTGTGTCACTTGAATCATTGATGTTGTTTTGAGATATTAATATGCTTAATGGTAAACATGTTGGTTTAGTAAGGTGGAATGATTAATGGTTGGTCTAGAAAACTTGAAGCTGTGCCACACTTAAATTTCCAGTTGATAGCATAATGAAATATGACTCCTAATGTTAAAAGCAACCGTAATGACTTTGTGTTATGCGCTACGGTCGGGGTCCCAACAGTGACTTGTTCATTTGCCACAGTCCCTCGTGGGGTGATTTTCAATATGCCTTGTAAGATCATGTTTCTATTTGGAATCCTTTTTCTTGTGAGTTCTAAAGCTGCGGTTTTCATGGCACTTCCACCTCCATATTTGCTAGCCTCTTCGGTACTTTGCATTGCCCTTTCTCACATTGAGAGTTGGTGCATACTTTGCGGGTACATCCAAAACTCGTGGGAGATCTTCATCATGTTCTCCTACACATAAGCCAAATATCTTACTCAAAACATCCACCATAACTACCTACTACAGCATTTCCATGGCTGTTCCGAGATATATTGCCATGCAACTTTCATCTTACATTATGATACGTCTCCAACGTATCTATAATTTCTTATGTTCCATGCTATATTATACCAAGTTATTACATGTTTTATATGCATTTTATATAGTTTTATGCATTTTCTGGGACTAACCTATTAACAAGATGCCACAGTGCCAGTTCCCTGTTTTCTGCTGTTTTTGGTTTCAGAAAAGTACATAAAGAAATATTCTCGGAATTGGACGATTTCTTTTCTGAAGTCCGTTTTTAATTGGGAACGTTCCAGAAGACCGAAGACGTGACGAAGTGGGAGGCCGAGGCGCCGTCACCACGTCCTCGCGCGGCAGGAACCCTGGCCATGCAAGAGACAGGTGTGGGCCCCTCGGGCCTCCACCGACCTCGCCCTTTCGCCTACATATACCCCCCGAAACAAAAACCCTAGCAGGGTGTTCGATATTTCCTCCACGGGTCCAGAGCGCCGCCGCCATCGAAGACAAGATTCGGGGGACAGAACTCTCTGTTCCGGCACCCTGCCGGGACAGGGAATTGCCCCCGGAGCCATCTCCATCGACTCCACCGCCATCTCCATCGCCGTTGCTGACTCCTACGATGAGGAGTGAGTAGTTCTCCCCCGGGGCTGCGGGATCTACGGTAGCTATGTGGTCTATCTCTCTCTCCCATGATGTGATCTTTTATGTGATCATGAGCTTTGTAATCTAGTTGAATATGTGATGCTACTCTTTATCTATTATGCACTCTAGAGGTTACTTTAATATGAACTCCGGGGTTATTCACGGATGTAAAGGTGACAGTGTGTGCACCGTGTGTGATTCCTTTATGACGTTGTGGTGTTAGTTTACTCTGACTTTGGGGTGTGCTCTTGTAGCCCTACACAATGAATGGTGTTTATCATCCAACATGAGAGTGTTTGAGAGTAGTGTTTATTTATTTAACTTTGATGTCATTGTTGAGAATGTCCACTGGTGAAAGTAGGATCCCTAGGCCTTGTTTCTAAGCATTAAAACACCGTTTCCAACAAGTTCTGCTACATGTTTGCTTGCTGCCATTTTTATTACAGATTGCAATTACTACTTATAATCGTCCATATTACTTGTATTTCACTATCTCTTCTCATAACTAGTGCACCTATACATCTGACAAGTGTATTGGGTGTTTTGGGGACACAAGAGACTTTTTGTATCTTAATTGCAGGGTTGCTTGAGAGGAATATCTTTGACCTCTACCTCCCTGAGTTCGATATACCTTGGGTGATTCACTTAAGGGAAACTTGCTGCTGTTCTACAAACCTCTGCTCTTGGAGGCCCAACACTGTCTACGAGAATAGAAGCGTGCGTAGACATCAAGCTATTTTCTGGCGCCGTGGCCGGGGAGGTAAGGTAAAAGGTACTCACATCCTCTGGCTACTAAGCTATTTTCTAGCACTGTTGTTGTTGTGTGAGTGCTCGAAGTTATTTCCTTTAGATTCTGCAATTATTTCTTTTTGTTTCTTGTTTTTATTTTCACTAGTTAGGCTTAATGGAAAACAACAAAAATATTAGAGATCTTTATAGTATTTATCTTGAGTTAGGACATGAGGTGTTTGAAGAGAAAATTAAAAAACCTATGGAAGTTTGTTTGCATAATAATGGTAGCAATGTTATTAGTATGAATTCTTTGAACACCATTATTGCTAATGATATGGAAAAGTCTAAGCTTGGGGAAGCAATTGTTGATGAATGTGTTATTTTTAGTCCCCCAAGCTTTGAGGAGAAAATTTTCTTTGATGATACTATGCCTCCAATATATGATGATTACAATGATGAATATGATATTTTCAGTCCACCTACTATTGAGGAGAAAATAAATTATGATTACAATATGCCTCCTATGTTTGATGATTATGGTGATGAGAATAATAATGATAGCTATTTTGTTGAATTTGCTCCCACTACAATAAATAAGAATGACTATGCTTATGTGGAGAGTAATAATTCTTTTATGCATGTGGCTCATGATAAGAATGTTTTATGTGATAGTTATGTTGTAAATTTTATTCATGATGCTACAAGTGAACTTATTGATGATAATGATGAGTATTGCTTAAATATGCTATATGATAATGCTTTAGATGATGGTCCTATGCTTATTGATAATCCTCTATGTTTAGAAGTTGAGGATAAAAATGATATAATTGCTGCTTGTGATGGTACTCTTACTCATGAGAGTCCTAGTTTGTTCTTGAATTCTCCTAATTACACCATGGAGGAGAAATTTGCTTATGTTGAGAAATACTTATATGGTTTGCAATTGTCTCTAGTTCCAAATCTTTGTTGCAACCATGATCTTAAACTTGATATTGATCTTAATAACTATTTTGAAAGAGGGAAGCATGGTAATGAATTCCAAAATAAATTTAATAATCCTCTTTATGTGCCTATGTTATCTAAGTTGAATGATTCTTGTGGTTATATGGTTGAATTTATTTCTACTACTGAAAGTTATTATGAGAGAGGGAAACATGGTTTTATGTATCTCAACAATATTAAGTTTCCCCTCTTTATGTTGAAAATTTTAAAGTTGCACTTGTTTTGCTCTCCTATGTTTGTTGCTTTGTGCTTTCATGACTTGTTTCTTTACAAGATTATTTTTCATAGGAAGAGGGTTAGACTTAAATGTGTTTGATATTTGCCTCTTGATGCTCTCTTCGGTTTTCAACTCTCATTTTATGAGAGCATCATAAAAATCACTATGCCTATCTTAATGGCTATAAAGAAAGAGCTTTTGGGAGACAACCCAATATTTTATTTCTGTTATTTTCTTTTATATTGAGTCAAGGAACATGCCTACCTCTGTAGCAATTCCTTTGTATCTTTATTATATTGCATTTTTGTGTCAAGTTAAGCCTCTAGTAGAAAGTTGATGCTAGATTTGGATTGCTGTGCTGAAACAGTTTTCTGCTGTCCACCGTTAAATTCATAACTATTCACAGAAAAATCAAAAGGACCTGGGATTTTTTGTGCGTGATCCTCAGATATGTATGCAACTTTCATTAGTTTTGAGTTTTCTGATTTGAGCAAGTTAAGTGCCTCGAAAAAATTCGTCTTTACGGACTGTTCTGTTTTTGACAGATTCTGCCATTTATTTTGCAATGCCTCTTTTACTATTTTGAATGGATCTTTTTGTTCCATAAAGTATCAGTGGCTGTAGCTAATATCCAGTAGCATTCGTAGCAATTGTGTTTATGCAGAATATAAGAATTTTTGATTATGCACTAACCCTCTAATGAAGTTTACTTTGAGTTTGGTGTGGAGGAAGTTTTCAAGGATCAAGAGAGAAGGATGATGTGATGTGATCAAGAAGATGAAAGAGCCAAAGCTTGGGGATGCCCCCGTGGGTCACCCAAGCATATTTCAAGAAGACTCAAGCATCAAAGCTTGGGGATGCCCAAGGCATCCCCTTCTTCATCAACAACATATCAGGTTATCTCTAATGAAACTATATTTTAATTCGGCCACATCTTATGTGCTTTACTTGGAGCGTCTGTTTGTTTTTGTTTTTGTTTTTGTTTTTGTTATTTTCATTTTCTGAATAAAATGGATCCTAGCATTCCGTTGTGGGAGAGAGACACGCTCCGCTTTTTCTTATGAATACTCGTATTCTTCACTTATATTTGTTGAGTATTTTTCTATGTTACTTCGATGCTTTCTAGCTCTTGTTTTTCATGCATCTCTTGCTAGAGCTGTTAGCTTTATTATATCATACTCTCATATCTCATTGTTTAATTACTTGGAGAGTTTATCTTTTAAATAAGTTGATTGGTGTTTGGTTGAGAACAGAAAATGCTAAATGTGGTAGATGGTATAAAGAAAGATATACATGCTCTTATGGATTGTTATCTTGCATGTTGTGGTGCTTGGCAATTGTTTTGAGCTCTCAAGTAGATCATGTTTAAGCTTTTACATCATGTAGTTAAAACCTATTAGTGAGGAACTACCGTAAAACTTGCTGAAATTTGGTTTGCATGTTTGGTATCTCTAAGGTCTAGATATTTTCTAGTTAAAGTGTTTGAACAACAAGGAAGACAATGTAGAGTTTTATAATGCTTGCAATATGTTTTTATATACGTCTTGTTGTCATAGTTTATACTTGTGTTTGTTTCAAACAACCTTGCTAGCCAAAGCCTTGTACTGAGAGGGAATGTTTCTCGTGCATCCATAATCCTTGAGCCAAAACCTATGCCATTTGTGTCCACTATACCTACCTACTACATGGTATTTCCTGCCATTCCAAGTAAATACTTCATGTGCTACCTTTTATTCAAAATTTATTATCCCTTATTTGTGTCAATGTTTATTAGCTCATGAGGAAGTATGTGGTGTTACGGATATCAACCTTGTCATTTGCTTTTAGACAGACTTTCACCAACCGGACTAGTGGCATATACACCGCTTATCCATTAACTTTGCAAAAAGAGCTGGCAAATGGGGTGCCCAGTCCCAATTAATTACAACTTTAACCACTGCATTCTCTTCACATTTTTGCCCTGATCTAATCAGCGAAGCAATGATACTAGTTCTAAACTACATGTGTAAACAAAAGAGAAAAGAGGGATGATCTGCCCTTGGGTAGAAATAACGTCCTTCATGGGAGCCGCTCTTAAGAAAGTCTGGTTGACAAGGGGGGTAGAGTGCCCATTACCATTCGTTGACAACGACAAACACCGCTCAAAACTTACTTTTATGCTCTCTATATGCTTTCAAAAACCTATAAAACTAAGAAGCTCTAGCACATGCTTGTATCACTGCTTCCCTCTGCGAAGGGCCTATCTTTTACTTTATGTTGAGTCAGTTTACCTACTTCTTTCTATCCCCGAAGCAAACACTTGTGTCAGCTGTGTGCAACAATTCTTATATGCTTACTTATTGCACTTGTTATATTTCTTTGTGTTGACAACTATCTATATGATATACATGTTCAAAAGTTGAAAGCCAATGCTGAAACTTATATCTTCCTTTGTGTTGCTTCAATGCTCTTTTGCTTAGATAATATTGCTTTATGAGTTAACTCTTATGCAAATCTTTTTTATGCTTGTTTGAAAGTACTATTCATGAAAAGTTTTACTTATATGATGTAGTTGTTTACTCCTTGTCTATTTGTTAGCAAACTATAGATCATTACCTTGAGTCACTTCATTCATAACATGAGCCTTACATTATATTATGATCAAGATTGTGTTTAAGCATGTCATTTCAGAAATTATTCTTCTTTTATCGTTCTTGCCTACTCGGGACGAGTAGAACTAAGCTTGGGGATGTTGATACGTCTCCAACGTATCTGTCGGCCCAGTCAGGACCGGGGTACACACGGCCCACTCCCTACAGGCCTCGCCCGCGGGTAACTTCGGCAGAACGGCTGAGGACTAGGCTACCGCTTGGAGGGATCCTCAAGAGGCATCCCCTCTCGAGGCCTGAAGAGGACGCCAGGGCCTGAAGAGGACCCTGCGCTTCAAGAGACTCCCCCGGGCACAGCCCGCCTGGAGAGGAGTCAGCAGAAAACCCCTCCACAGGCGACCACGGCCCTGTGGAGACACTTCGCGGCTAAGCAAGCGCTGCAGGGCGCACATGGCCCCTGCAGCAGCCGCAGGGTGACGCGAGCACCCCAGTTGCCATTCTGGTGATAAAGGAGTCAACAAAGCCGCGCCGCCTGCGGCAGGACAGCCAGAACTTTCCCCTTTGGTGATAAAGAGGCTGGACGGCGCAACGCTCCAAGAGGATCGTCACCGTGGGCTCCACCACGGCCTCTGCTGCGCCAGCGAGCCGCCCTGCACCGCCTGCAACCTGTCGGCCACGGCGCGCTACTTTAGCACGGATGGACCGCGTCCATGGACGGACGAGCTGCGGTGGACTCCCGCTCCTCCATGCGACTGGCGTGTGGGAGCCCACCAGCACGAGGACGGAGCCCGGGGCGCCTATAAAAGGAGCAGGAGCTCCCCCGTAGAAAAGGACCGAAGGGCCCAATCACGCACGGGCACCCAGAACACATAGGATAGCCAACTGCTGAAGGAGGAAGACGACCATTGTGTCCCTCCCCAGGCACCAAGCTGCCTCAAGAGAACCTTCGGCAAGCTCGTTATCCTGTAACCTTCACAGTGCAATACAGACAAGCAGGAGTAGCGGTTTTACCTCCTCTCGAGGGCCATGAACCTGGGTACGGGCTGGTGTCCATCTCTGGCGTGATTGTCCTCCTTTAGGCTCGGCGAGCATCGTCGTCGAGCCCCTCGAGTGTTGTTAGACCTCCGTGTTCAGTCCCCTCTTCGAACCTCTCTTCAGGGCGAGACTACCCCTGTTACGTGGGAGTCACTCCTCGACATTTGGCGCGCCAGGTAGGGGACTGAGGCGCGTCTTCGACCTCCAGCCTCCGCGCCATGATGGACACCCGCGCGACGCGCGCCAACCGGCGTACCTCTGAGAGAGCTCACACCGAGCCTGGCACTGCTCCCACCCGCGGCCGCCGTGGCCGCCCCCGCACGACCGAGCGCGCCGGCACCGGCCCGCGCGTGGAGGAGCCGGAGAGCGAAGAGCACCACGCAGGAGACCAGCGCGACGACGCGGACCTCTCCGAGCGCCGCGGTGACGCCGAGTCCCCGCACCCGTCCCGGCGCCAGAGCGTGTCCACGCAGGAGCACCACGAGCCCGCCCCGCACACAGCGCTGCTCATGGCCCAGGAGCTCCTCCGCTACCGGCCAAGTGCCGAGGCACACGACCAGTGGTTGGACCGCCTCCACCACCTCGTCGACATCGCAACCACACGCCCTGCTCCGTCGCGCTCCATCGTGCCCTCCGGCCCTGCAGGGACGGCAGCGCCAGGTGCGCCTCCACCGCCTCCAGGGCCGCCTCCGGCCGCGGCGCAGCGGGCTCCCTCCCATGCTTCCTCGCCGCACGACTGCCAAATCGTGCAGCGCACAGCGCCTGACGCGCGCGTGGGCATGGAGCGACGTCGGGACCTCCAGAACCGCCTCGTCGAGGAGCTCGGTCAGGCGGGGCAGCAAAACCGCAGGGCCCTCCAAGGAGGAACGGCCACCTACGCCTCTGGCTGCATGGCCTTCACGCGCGCCCTGCGTCGTGTGGTCTGGCCGCAGAAGTTCAGGCCGGCGCTCCCCAAGGGTTTCGACGGGTCCACCAACCCTCTCGAGTTCCTGCAGCTCTACACCACTTCCATCCAGGCTGCAGGGGGCGACGATAAGGTCATGGCCAACTGGTTCTCCCACGCCCTCAGGGACTCCGCGCTGTCCTGGCTACTCAACCTGCCTGAGGACTCCATCGACTCCTGGGAGGAGCTCTGCAGGCAGTTCGTCGCCAACTTCAAGGGCACGTACGAGCGCGCACTCACCCACAACGACTTGCGCGCTGTGGTGCAGAAGAAGGATGAGACTCTTCGCAAGTACATCCAGCGCTTCAGCCAGGTGCGGAACAAGGTTCCGAACATCCCCGACACCCAGGTGATCGCTGCCTTCCGCGAGGGCGTCACAAACCGCAGGATGCTCGAGAAGCTCGGCATCCACGACAAGCTCACCTCTGTGGTGAAGCTGTTCGATCTGGCGGACAAGTGCGCCAAGGCTGAAGAGGGACTCCTTTTCGTCAAGATGAGCGCTCGGGGGGACGACCCTGGCGAGGGGTCCAAGAGCCACAAGAAGAAGGAAGAGCCCAAGCGCAAGGCCACCGCGGTCCTCGCGGCAGAGCCTGACGCGAAGGGCTCCCGCAGGGGCTCCCCCGAGCGCGGCGACAAAGAGGTGGACCACCGCCCGTTCTGCGTCTACCACAACAGGCGTGGGCACGCTACAGACGACTGCTTCGACCTCAAGAGGCTGAGCAGGGAACGCGAGCGAGGAGAAGGCAGTGGAAGCCGCGGCAGAGGTCGCGGCTACCGCAGAGACGGCAGGGGTAGGCGTGATGGCGGCTACCAGAAGCCGTCGGGCACTCAAGCCAACGCCGCCGAGAAGAACAACAACCTCCCTGACGAGGAAGATGGAGGCTACCAGGCCCCGAGAGGCGCCATGGCCTGCATCCTCGGCGGGGCTCAAGCGCCCAAGTCGAACAATCAGTTCAAGCAGTTCGCCCGCGAACTCAACGCTGCGCTCCCGAGCACCGAGACCTCCAGACCCCTCAAGTGGTCCCAGTACACCATCGCCTTCGACGCCAAGGACCACCCCAAGTCGACCAAGACTGTTGGAACTCTCCCCCTGGTCTGCTCCCCCACCATCAACAACATCACCGTCTCCAAGACGCTCATCGATGGGGGAGCAGGCCTGAACGTCATCTCTGTCGAGACCTTCGAGACGCTTCAAGTGCCCTACGAGTGGCTTATGCCCTCCAGGCCGTTCACGGGCGTCACCAGTGGCTCTATCGAGCCTCTGGGGCAGGTCCGCCTCGCGGTCACTTTTGGCACGCAGAAGAACTATCGCACGGAGCTGATCGACTTCGATGTCGCCCACATCGGCTTGCCGTACAATGCCATCCTCGGCTACCCCGCCCTCGCAAAGTTCATGGCCGTCACGCATCACGCCTACAACATGGTCAAGATCCCCGGCAGCGCTGGCACCATTGCCATCCATGGTCATATCCTGGACGCTACGCGCGCCGTCGAGAGCGCCTACAAGGCAGCCGCCATGGCTTTCCCGGCTGACGAGGACATGGAGCCTCTCGAGAGGCCCAAGAAAAAGAAGCAGGTGTTCTCTCAGGAGCAAGCCGCCACGAAGAAGGTGCCGCTAGACACCACCAGCTTGGGGGCTGAAGGCTCGGGGGCTAGCGTCACCATAGGCGCCGCCCTGCCTCCCAAATAGGAAAGCGCGCTCGTCGCCTTCCTTCGGGCAAACTCTGACATGTTCGCGTGGACTCCGTCAGATATGTCCGGTGTACCAAGGGAGGTGATCGAGCACCACTTAGCCGTGTGTCCAGACGCACGCCCCGTCAAGCAAAAAGCACGTAAGCAAGCCCCCGAGAAGCAAGCTTTCATCGTCAAGGAAGTAGAGAAACTCAAGGCGGCGAATGTCGTCCGCGAAGTCGCGCACCCCACTTGGCTCTCCAACGGCGTGGTTGTTCCTAAGCCCGCTGGAGGAGGCCGACTCTGCATCGACTACACAGATGTCAACAAGGCCTGCCCCAAGGACCCATACCCCATGCCAAGGATAGACCAGATCGTGGACTCCACCGCTGGCTGTGACCTCCTCTGTTTTCTGGATGCCTTCTCTGGGTATCACCAGATCAAGATGGCTAAGGAGGACGAGGAGAAGACGGCATTCCTCACCCCTTGTGGTGTGTACTGTTACACATGCATGCCCTTTGGCCTGAAGAACGCTGGAGCCACCTTCCAGAGGCTCATGAGGATAGCCTTGGGGGCTCAGATGGGCAGAAATGCTGAGGCCTATGTCGACGACATCGTGGTCAAGTCTCGAGAGGGGGACACCCTCTTGAGGGATCTCGAGGAAACCTTCGCCAGCCTAAGAAAGGTGAACATCAAGCTCAACCCCGCCAAGTGCGTCTTCGGGGTCCCTTCAGGCAAACTCCTCGGATTCCTCGTGTCCCACCGTGGCATAGAGGCAAATCCTGACAAGATCAAGGCTATAGAGCAAATGCAGCCTCCCCGCCGACTCAAGGATATGCAGCGCTTGGCGGGCTGCATGGCCAGCCTTGGCCGTTTTATCTCCAAATTCGGCGAGAGAGCCCTGCCATTTTTCAAGATCATGAAGAGATCGGGCACGTTCAAGTGGACCCTTGAGGCGGATAAAGCCTTCGAGGACTTAAAGAAGTATCTGGCTAGCCCTCCAGTCTTGGTGGCCCCCAGGGCAGGCGAGCACCTGAAGCTGTACCTCTCAGCCACCCCTCAGACCGCAAGCGCCGTCTTGGTGGTCGAGAGGGAAGAGCCTGTCCTCCCCAAGAGGAGCACTGCAACTCCAAGCCCAGAACCCCCCGACAAAGGCCCCGTCAAGGGAGCAGCCTCCACAGACCCACTGCCAGGCCCACCGCCTCAAGTCGAGTCTGCCCCTCTCACCCCTGTCGAAATGCCTCTACAGGCAGATCTCGACAAGGGCCCTGAAGAGCCTCCGCACGGGGCTGGCGCTGCGCCACCTCAAGTAACCCTCGTCGAGCACCCCGTCTACTTCGTCAGCACAGTACTGCGGGACGCTCGCGAGCGGTATCCAATGCAGCAAAAGCTCCTCGTCGCGCTCCTCATCGCCTCCAGGAAGTTGAGACACTACTTCCAGGGCCACCCCATCACGGTGGTCACTGCTTTCCCCCTGGAGCAGATCCTGCGCAATCCCAACGCCACAGATCGTGTCGCGGGATGGAACATCGAGCTGCAGCCGTTCAACTTGCGCTTCGATACCACGAGGGTCATAAAAGGAAGAGCGTTGGCTGATTTCGTCGCCGAATGGACTGACCCAAGCCCCGAGGAGCCTCGAGAGGCAGAGGCCGAGCCCTCGGGAGACGCGGCGCCCAGCCACTGGACCATGCACTTCGATGGAGCCTTCGCTTGCCGCAATGGCGGAGCAGGCGTCGTCCTGACCTCGCCCAAAGGTGACAAGCTATATTACGCCGTCCAGCTGTGCTTCACTATCGACAAGATCTCCAACAACATCGCCGAATACGAGGGCCTCCTCGCCGGCTTAAGGGCCGCCATCGCTCTAGGCGTCAAGCACCTACTCGTCAAGGGAGACTCACAGCTGCTCGTCAACTTCTCCAACAAGAGCTACACGCCGAAAGACGACCACATGGCCGCATACCTCGAAGAGGTCCGCAAGCTCGAGAAGCACTTCAGGGGCATGGAGCTCATGCACATCCCGAGAAAAGAAAACCAGGAGGCTGACGACATCGCCAAGCGAGCCTCGCGGCGGCAACCCCAGCAGGCCGGTGTCTTCGAAGAAAGGCTCGCCAAGGCATCCATCAAGCAGCCTCGCGAGGCCGCAGCCGCAAGCACAGGCGAAGCGCTCCCACCACCTCCTGAGTCTGGGGCGCCTGATTGCGGTCCCAGCACAGGGGAGCGTCTGCTGCTGACGGCAACCCACCAGGCCTCAGGCTGGATTGACGAGCTCAAGGACTACTTGGTGAAAGGAATCCTCCCTGAAGAAGATGCTGACGCAGAGCGGGTCGCACGACAAGCAAAATCATACTGCATCCTCGAGGAGAACCTCTACCGCAAGCGCCCAAATGGTGTCGCCCTCAAATGCGTCCCTCCTGAAGAAGGCCGAGAGCTGATCAAGGACATCCACAGCGGGGAATGCGGCCACCACTCATGTGCGCGCACCCTCACAGGCAAGGTCTTCAGGAGCGGCTTCTACTGGCCTCAGGTGCTTCAGGATGCGGTCGCCATCGTGCAAACCTGTGACGCCTGCCAATTCCACGCCAAGCAAATCCATCAGCCGGCCCTGGAGCTCCAGACCATCCCGCTCTCCTGGCCGTTCGCGGTCTGGGGGCTGGACATCCTGGGCCCCTTCCCGAGGTCGCAAGGGGGCTACCATTTCCTCTTCGTGGCCATCGACAAGTTCACCAAATGGACCGAAGCTGAGCCAGTGCGCACCATACCAGCGGGGGCCGCGGTGAAATTCATCAGAAGCTTGGTCTGCCGCTTCGGCGTGCCCAACCGCATCATCACCGACAACGGCTCGCAATTCACCAGTGGTGTCTTCCGAGCCTACTGCGACAAGCTTGGCATCAAGGTCTGCTTCGCCTCGGTAGCTCACCCACGCAGCAACGGTCAGGCCGAGCGAGCAAACGCAGAAGTCCTCAAGGGCCTCAAGACCAGGAGCTTCAACATCCTCAAGGGCCACGGCAAGGGCTGGATCGACGAGCTCCCCTCCGTGCTCTGGTCCATACGCACAACTTCCTCAAGGCCTACAGGCGAAACGCCATTCGCCCTGGTCTACGGGGCTGAGGCAGTCCTTCCTGCGGAAATCAAGCATGGATCACCACGGGTCCTTGCCTTCAACGAGGACACCCAAGAGGGCCTCCACAACGATGACCTGCTGTTCCTCGAGGGACTGCGCCGTCAGGCCGCCCTCAGGGCGGCGGGGTACCAGCAAGACTTGCGACGCTACCACAGCCGCCATGTGCGCTCACGCACCCTTGAGGCGGGCGACCTCGTCCTCAGGCGAATCCTCTCCAGGGAGGGTCTCCACAAGCTCTCGCCGATGTGGGAAGGCCCCTACAGGGTCTCCCATGTCGCCAGGCCTGGCGCAGTACGCCTCGAGACCGAAGACGGCATCCCCGTCAAGAACCCGTGGAACATCGCGCACCTGCGCAAGTTCTACCCGTGATCACATTCACGCCAGGCAATTTTTGTCTCTAGAGGGAAGCTCACGGCTTCACCTCCAAGCTTCTCAAAGCTTCTCCCGAGGCCCAGTCCTCCGAGCTCTCCTGCAAATGAGCCCCCGCAGGCCGCAGTGAACCTCTGCCACTAATGGGTGGTCCCCATGCCTCGACATGGAAGGAACGTTAGCTTGGCAAACCCAAGTGTAATGAACCCATTTTCGTTCCAAGTGAACTTTGCGCTCAGGCGCCATTTTCGTTCCTAAGTGAACTATGCGCTACGGCGCCGCTATGTAATATTTCGGTGGTGAGTTTTATTCCAGCTTTATTTCCTTTGTTGAAAATGGGCACTTATATCTCTCCACATGCGCACCTCGCGAGCGGGGGCTGAGTACGGTGCCAGTGCCTCAAATGACACACCAGCAGCACCGCAAAACCCAAGGCTCCGAGCTCTGGCTGGAGGGCAGGCCCTCACAAACACGCCATCTCTACAAAGGACCTTGGTACTCTCTCTCCTCGCAAGGGACGCCTGAGGGGACCTATAAGCGCGCATTACTCCCTTGTACCGTGCACAAGCGTTTGGGTTCTCCCCTCTGACATCTACAGAGAACAAGCGTCTCTACAAGCCTGAGGAGGCAGCAGGGAAAAACCCTTGAAGAGGACCTCCTCGCCAGGCTAAAAAGCCTCTACAGGGCAAAAGCCTCGAGAAGCTAAGTCCCGCTTCTGCAACTCGAGAGCCTTTTCTCTCCAAACGAACGTTTGTCCCTCGAGCGATTTCGTTCTCCCTTACGATTCATGGACTACTCGCACGTCAAGGGGGAGCACTTGGGCATCGCGACTCAGGGCTCTTACCTCTCCAAGCCTTAAACTCCCCCCGGCCTTGCTGAGTCATTGCTCTAGCATACCGCAGCGGCGGAGTCATAGTGCGAAGAGACGGGTCCTAGCGACGCAGAGAAAACATAGACATGAAAGTAAAGCAGAAAAGGCCTCTCGAGGGACAAACAAGCTAGCATAAATGAACTTAAAGAGGTATATTACAGGCCCAAAACATGCAAAGTCTGAATATAAGAAATTGTCTCAGATACAAGCGCACAAAGGCGCGACAAGCAAGGCTCAGGCGGAGTCCGCGCCAGCACGCTCCTCTTCAGCGTCTTCCTCCTCGGCAGGGGCGTCCTCCTCCTCGCTGTCCTCCACAGCCACCTCCGCACGCTTGAAGCGGTTGCAGAAGGCCTCCACTTGCTCGCGGAGGGCGTTGGAGACGTGCAGGACCTCTCCGGCCGGGCGCGCCTCGGTCACCGTGGAGAGGTCGAAGCTGGGCGTAAGGAGCTTGAGGTTGGTGAAGATGCGGTCGACCACCACCTCCAGAAGCTGGCGGCTCTCGAGCTCTATCACCTCGCGGAGGTCGCCGGCGGGGCCCTCGAGGGCCGTGAAGAGCTGGTCGAAGTAGACCAGGTACATCGCAGCATCACCGCGACCGCGAGCCTCGGTAAGCGGCGCTTCTGCGCCGAGCTGGGCCGCGAGCTCGTTGCCTCTCGCTACCAGCGCCTGGAACATGCGGTCCCGCTGCTTCGCGAGTACGAGAGCCGCCTGCGCGGTGTCCACGGCCTCCGTCACCTGCTTGGCTGCAGAGCCCGCCTGCCCCTCCACGTCCTTGACGAGGGCGTCCAGCTCCAGGGCAGCAGCCCGGCGGCCCTCTTCAGCCTGGCGGTAGGCATCCTTGGCGCGCTGGAGGCGGACCTCAAGCTTGGAGTTGGCCTTCTCAAGCTCCGCGATCCGCTTGGCGTCAGCAGTGTGCTTGGCCTTGAAGCGGTCCTCTTGCTTCTTGGCCTTGTCGCGGAACTCCTGGGAGATGGTCCGCCTGAAGTCTTTCTCGCGCTCCGCGAGGGCGGCCTCCGCCTCCTTTTTCTTCTCAGCGAACCGCAGCTGGAAGCGCTCCAGGGTTTGCCTCTGGGCGGTGACGTTATCATCGTGCCGCTGGAGCGCTTGGGCCAGGTCCCCCTCACGCGCCTCGAGCTCTACCCGCTTGGTGGCCAGCTCGCCCTCCGCCTGGAGCCGCTGCTCGTCGCGCTGCTCCACGTCTTTCTCCCTGAAGGCCAGCTGCCGCTCTCGCTCGGCTAAGCTCTTGCGGTCCTCCTCCAGGGTCTCCTGCGCAGCCCGGTGGGCGGAGAGGAGCTGTGACTCCAGCTGGGAGACCTCGCGGCGCTTCTGCTCCAGCGAGCCCTCCATAGCCGCGCGCTCAGCCTTCACCTTCGCGAGGAGATTGGCGACCGCATCGCGCGCGTCCTGGAGGGGGGCAAGGAGCTCGTCTGCGTCGCGGGCGGCTCCCTCTCGGACCTCCTTGGCAAAGCGAATGGCCTCCTCGCGGGCGGCCTGGAGCGCCTGATCCTCCTGGCGCCGGGTCTCAACCGCGGCATGGAAGCGCCTCCAGGCCTCCGCGAGCTCGTCGCGTTGCTGAGCAAGTTGGGCGTCCTCAAAGGCGAGCTGCGCCTCCAGGCCCTCCAGAGACTCCCTCACCACGCGGAAGGCCACCGCGCGGTGTCCCTTGCTCCAGTCCCAGCCGCTCAGGACCAGGCCGCGTTGCGAGGAGGGCCCGGCCCCGGCGTCGAACCTTGAGGATGAGGCCTCTGGGCGTGCCTGGGGGCTAGGCTGCTCCCGGTCCTCCGCCGCACCCAGGATGGTCTCGCCGCCCTCGTCGCCTGGTCGCGTCGCCTCTTGCGCCTCGCCCCCCGCTGTGGGGCGTGGCGGAGAAGGGGGAGCTTCCCCTGCGGAGGCGCCCGCGCTTGGCGGGCCCTGATCTGCCTCGGCCTCTGGTTGCGCGGGAGGCGTAGCCGTGCGAGGTGGGGTGGTCACGCGTGCCGGAGTCGGCTCGCGCGGCGGCGTAGCCGCGTGAGGCGGTGCGGGAGCTCGAGGAGGGGTGGCCGACCGCTCTTCCTGCACCTCCACCTCTAAGGGCACGGGGGACGGTGCAGCGGCCTCCGCCTGAGGCGCTGCTGCCTCCGCCAGGAGCTCAGTTGCCTCCGACTGAGGCGCCTCTTCGGCTGGGCCTGCCGTGGCCATCTTCCTAGGCCTCGCGGCCTCTCCAGCCGCGGCCTCAGCCGCGGCTCCCTTCACCTCCGCTGCCTTGCGAAGCCTACGGCGTTTCGCAGGCACTAGGTCGCTGAAAGAACCGGGGGGCGAGTGTCAGAAATATGAGAAGAAGAGTGCAATAATCAAGCGTTTAGTAATTAAAGGAACTTACCTGGACCGCTTGGCCCCGGTGTCAACCCACGCCAAGCCTGGCGAGCGCCAGGAGGGCTTGGGCCTGGCGTCTGGCCTCTCCAGAGGCGCCTCGGCTTTCCTCTTAGAAGGAACGTCGGAGGGCCTCGCTCCAGGCCCGTCGCAGGCCGCCTTGGACCGGGGCTCGCGACGCCCCAGCAAGGACTCCGCGTCAGAGGCCTCCCCTGCAGACTCCTCCTCCTCCGCGCGACGCGTGGGCGCCCCCGCGAAGGCGCCTTCGTCGTCACCCGACGAGATGTCGCAAATCTCGCCCGCGTGGGGCCTGGCCCTCGAAGAGGCCTCCTCGCCCCCCGCGTCCTCCTCCTCGCCCGCCGCGTCCTCCTCCCCGCCAGCCGCGGCTTCCTCCTCGCCTTGTCCGGCTCCTGAGGCGGAGGGCGTCTCTGCCTCCTCCGCATCATGCACCACAGGCACGGGCACCACCTTCCGCGCCGGGCCCGCCGGAGTGTACGGAGGAACCCCCTCCAGAACGGCCAAACGCTCGGTCATGTTGTACTGGTGCAGAGGCCTGAGGGAGATCGGGAGTTCCTCCATGGCGGGCACCGCAGGGTTGATGAAGAGCGCGGACAGGACGTTGTCGACGGCGTCCTTGTCGTTGTCCTCGCGATGAAGCCGCATCTTGTCATTGGGGCCGGAATACATCCACATCGGCATCGCGTGCGCCTGGAGTGGGGCGAGGCGGCGCGTCACGAAGTCCGCCACGACGATTTGCCCCGTGAGGCCTTCCTCCCGGAGGTAGCTCAGGCGGCCCGACAGCATCACGTTCTGCGCGCCGCAGAAGGTGGCCTTGCCCCAGTGCGAGTTCTTCACGGGCGGCGCGTCAGGGACCTCAAGGAAGGCGCTTGGCTGCTCCACGCCAACGAAGAACCACCGCTGGCGGAAGTCGTCCACTTTCTTCGTCACGGAGGTGATGGCCTTGCCCTCGCTCCACGACATGGGGATGTAGACGCTCCCCATGCCGTCCACGATGCGGAAGGAGACGCATCCTGAGCGCTCGTTCTTCGCCGTGCTCCGGAGCGCGTAGAAGCACCGGAAGAGCTCCACCGTGGGCTCCACGCCTAGGTACGCCTCGCAGAGGTAAGCGAAGACGGCGAGGATCAGCACCGAGTTGGGGTGGAGGTGCAGCAGTTGGATCTGGTAGAAGGCCAGCACCGCCTCCAGGAACGGAGAGAAGGGCGGCACCAGGCCCGCCGAGACGCAGTGCTGGAAGACGGGGAAAAACCCTCGCGGGCGTTTCCCGTGCGCCGCAGGCTTGAGTGCGGTGGCGCCGTGCTCGTTGGTCCGGTCCGCCACCAGGAAGCGGACCTTCTCGAGCGCCTTGTCGTTGACGCGCACGCCCAACAGTGCCGCGCCGTACGCGGCCTCAGCGGGCGCTGCTTGCGATGAAGACCCCGCGGCCGCCTTGCCCTTGTTCTTCGGCGGAGTCATCGTCGGAGGGAAGAAGGGAGCGGCGCGAGGGGAAGTTGGAGGAATCGGAGAAAAGGGCGCCGGATTGCAGGAGCGGAGAGCTCTGTGCGGTTGGCGTCTGCGAGAAGGAGTGGGAGTAGTAACGGCTCCCTGCTCCGGCGCCGGGGTTTTTATGTCTCGTCAAGGAGCAGTTACCGGGGCGTGGTGGGACCCCCCACGACGCACGTCCCGTATCGTGCGCAACCGTTGCTCGCCGGCGTGACGCGTGGCTCGGCCCGGCCTGCAGATGTTGCCCCACGACGCTTCGCCTAGACCCAACGGGCCTCGTCGTGCCCATCGTGGGCCTGGGGGCTACTGTCGGCCCAGTCAGGACCGGGGTACACACGGCCCACTCCCTACAGGCCTCGCCCGCGGGTAACTTCGGCAGAACGGCTGAGGACTAGGCTACCGCTTGGAGGGATCCTCAAGAGGCATCCCCTCTCGAGGCCTGAAGAGGACGCCAGGGCCTGAAGAGGACCCTGCGCTTCAAGAGACTCCCCCGGGCACAGCCCGCCTGGAGAGGAGTCAGCAGAAAACCCCTCCACAGGCGACCACGGCCCTGTGGAGACACTTCGCGGCTAAGCAAGCGCTGCAGGGCGCACATGGCCCCTGCAGCAGCCGCAGGGTGACGCGAGCACCCCAGTTGCCATTCTGGTGATAAAGGAGTCAACAAAGCCGCGCCGCCTGCGGCAGGACAGCCAGAACTTTCCCCTTTGGTGATAAAGAGGCTGGACGGCGCAACGCTCCAAGAGGATCGTCACCGTGGGCTCCACCACGGCCTCTGCTGCGCCAGCGAGCCGCCCTGCACCGCCTGCAACCTGTCGGCCACGGCGCGCTACTTTAGCACGGATGGACCGCGTCCATGGACGGACGAGCTGCGGTGGACTCCCGCTCCTCCATGCGACTGGCGTGTGGGAGCCCACCAGCACGAGGACGGAGCCCGGGGCGCCTATAAAAGGAGCAGGAGCTCCCCCGTAGAAAAGGACCGAAGGGCCCAATCACGCACGGGCACCCAGAACACATAGGATAGCCAACTGCTGAAGGAGGAAGACGACCATTGTGTCCCTCCCCAGGCACCAAGCTGCCTCAAGAGAACCTTCGGCAAGCTCGTTATCCTGTAACCTTCACAGTGCAATACAGACAAGCAGGAGTAGCGGTTTTACCTCCTCTCGAGGGCCGTGAACCTGGGTACGGGCTGGTGTCCATCTCTGGCGTGATTGTCCTCCTTTAGGCTCGGCGAGCATCGTCGTCGAGCCCCTCGAGTGTTGTTAGACCTCCGTGTTCAGTCCCCTCTTCGAACCTCTCTTCAGGGCGAGACTACCCCTGTTACGTGGGAGTCACTCCTCGACAGTATCTATAATTTCTTATGTTACATGCTATATCATACCAACTTATTACATGTTTTATATGCATTTTATATAGTTTTATGCATTTTCTGGGACTAACCTATTAACAAGATGCCACAGTGCTAGTTCCCTGTTTTCTGCTATATGCATTTTATATAGTTTTATGCATTTTCTGGGACTAACCTATTAACAAGATGCCACAGTGCTAGTTCCCTGTTTTCTGCTGTTTTTGGTTTCAGAAAAGTACTTAAGGAAATATTCTCGGAATTGGACGATTTCTTTTCTGAAGTCCGTTTTTCATCGGGAACGTTCCAGAAAGTCGAACACGAGACGAAGTGGGCGACCGAGGAGCCGCCACCACGTGCTCGCGCGGCAGGCATCCTGGCCGCGCAAGTAGGTGATGTGGGCCCCTCGGGGCGCCACCGACCTCGCCCTTTCGCCTACATATACCCCCCAGACTAAAAACCCTAGCACGGTGTTCATATTTTCCTCCACGGGTCCCGAGCGCCGCCGCCATCGAAGACAAGATTCGGGGGACAGAACTCTCTGTTCCGGCACCCTGCCGGGACGGGGAATTGCCCCCGGAGCCATCTCCATCGACTCCACCGCCATCTCCATCGCCGTTGCTGACTCCTACGATGAGGAGTGAGTAGTTCTCCCCCGAGGCTGCGGGATCTACGGTAGCCATGTGGTCTATCTCTCTCTCTCATGATGTGATCTTTTATGTGATTATGAGCTTTGTAATCTAGTTGAATATGTGATGCTACTCTTTATCTATTATGCACTCTAGAGGTTACTTTAATATGAACTCCGGGGTTATTCACGGATGTAAAGGTGACAGTGTGTGCACCGTGTGTGATTCCTTTATGACGTTGTGGTGTTAGTTTACTCTGACTTTGGGGTGTGCTCTTGTAGCCCTACACAATGAATGGTGTTTATCATCCAACATGAGAGTGTTTGAGAGTAGTGTTTATTTATTTAACTTTGATGTTAAAAGGAAAGACGTCGCCTAGAGGGGGGGGTGAATAGGCGAGGTACACTTTTTACAATTTAGGGTTGATAAATGCGGAATAAAACTTAGTGTTTAACTTATCAAGAACACAACCTAAATATACTAGGTGAACCTATGTGCACCAACAACTTATGCTAAGCAAGACAAGCAACAAAGTGATAACAAGGTAAATGACTTCAAGCACGAAGGCTATCACAATGTAAATGACTTCAAGCACGAAGGCTATCACAATGTAAAGTGCATAAGTAAAGAGCTCGGGTATAGAGATAACCGAGGCACGCGGAGACGAGGATGTATTCCCGAGTTCCTCCTTCTTAGGGGAGTACGTCTCGTTCGAGAGGTGTGAGTGACCACCACAGGTCCGACTCAATGCCACAAAGGCCTCACCTTATTCTCCGATGAACTCGACCACAAAGGTCCGGGTTCACCTTCCACTATGAACTCCTTTGGGGGCGGAGAACAATCCCGTACAACAACCTTGGGGCACACACCCACAACCGAATTGGGGGCTCCCAAAAGACCACACAAGGTCTTGACCACAACAGGTCCAACTTGACCACAAAGGTCCCAACTAGCCACAAAGGCCTTGACCACAAAAGGTCATAACCGACCACAAAAGGTCTCCGCCACAAAGGCCGGCCACTAAGGCGTCTAGGGTCCAAGGACCCAAGAGTAACAAGCTCACGAATTTCACCACCACGAATCACGTGGAGGGCTCAAACCGATGCAACCGATGCAATGGCAAGAACACAAGTTCTTCACTCCCAAATCCCACCAAAAGCAACTAATGCTTATGGTGGGAGGAGAGAGGAAGAACAAAGAAACCACAAAGGAGTCAAATCCCTCACTCCCAAATCCCACCAAAAGGAACTAATGCTTGTGTGGGGAGAAGAGAGGAAGAACAAAGAAGGAGAACCACAAAGGAACTCTTAGATCTAGATCCACTAGGTTCCCCTCACTTAGAGGGGAGATGGATTGGTGGAAACGTAGATCTAGATCTCCTCTCACTTTTCCCTCAAAGATATGCAAGAATCATGGGAGAAATTGAGAGGGGGGAAGCTTTCCATGGTCAACAATGGTGGGAGAGAGAGGGGAAAGTCGTGCTCACCCAAGGAAGAAGAAGGGGAGGGGTATTTATACCCCTCTCACAATTCTAGCCGTTACAGCAGCTTAGATCGGAGATTTCCGACCCCCGGAGATTTCCGGAAAGATTTCCGAAGTTTTCTGGATGAAAACAGTACTGAAATTCGCGCGGTTCGGAAATTTCCGGCCCAGGTTCGGAAATTTCTGAGCTCCAAAAAACTGCAGAAATACCAACACGAAAACGACAATATCTTGACCATCCGAACTCCGTTTTCGATGATTTTTGGCTCGTTGGAATCACAACGAAGAACTCTACAAGATAATGCAGAGAAACATCATAGTCCAAGATGGGAGGTTAAAACCAAATGGGGAAACATGAAACTTCTCGAAAAAGGAACAACCGGTAAAACCTCCAACATCAAAAACCAAGAAGCTTTTCATACGAACTTTGTTTTTGATGAACTTGAGCTTGTTATGAAGATCACAACAAGCTCCGAAACCTCACAACGAGAAAAAACAAATAAGAAACAAGAAAGATGATATGCCAAGTTCGCAAAGGTTTGAGCTCTCCACAAAGATGCGATCAAGTTACTCACTCGACAGCCCCTCTTGATAGTACGCCTATCTATCCTATAGCCCTATCAAGATCATACCTTTGCCTTGAGAATTCCACTTGAGCTAGATGATGACGATTTTGATCTCTCCAAGTGGACCACCTTTCTTGATTGCGCTTGCTAGCACATGCTTGATGAAGACTTCTCCAAATACTCCCCCATACTCCATTATGGGAGAGCCTCGCTTAGCTTCGTCTTCATGTATTCATTTTGACCTCCAAGCTACAAGCATAAGATATCTCCGAAATGCTTCTCTTGGTCTTGCACTTCTTAACTTTGATGACGATCACCGCATGACGTCATCCTCCATGAGCTATATGAGATGTTCTTTTTGTTGCAAGCCCATCGGAAAATACCTAACCCACATATAGATACCACACACACAGTTGGGTTAGTTCACAAAGCTATATGGACAAGAGCTTACCATCCCAAGAGATACACGATCCACTTGGTACAACTTGTAGCTTTGTGTGTTGATCAACATCTTGACCAACCTCGTATCATCCCATCTTTCTTCATATAGGTGATGTCTTGACATCTTCAAGACATACTTGCAATATGCTCAATACAAACATTAGTCCATATGGATTGTCATCAATTACCAAAACCATATAAGAGGGCACATGCCCTTTCAATCTCCCCCATTTTGGTAATTGATGACAATCCTTTTTACGAGGGTTTATATAAGGAATTAAACAACCATGCAACGCACTAAGCAAAGCATGCAAGAGACAACCATGCAACGCACTAAGCAAAGCATGCAAGAGACAACCATGCAACGCACTAAGCAAAGTATACAAGAGAACCAAAATTCCCTTAAAAACCCTCTAAATCTCTCCCCCATTGGCATCCATTGCCGAAATGGGCGAAAAATCTAGAAGGCCAATATAATAAGAGCTCCCCCATAAATTATGCATTTCTCATGATATGAGTGAAATCAAATGCATATATCCAATGAAGAATAGATGGAGGGGATCAAATTATATTGAGGATCCAAAGAATGCAAAAGAAAGATACCAATCGAAATCAAATAGAAAGAAACCAATTGCAAAACGAAAGATGCATTCACAAACTAAGCAAGCAATCAAAGGATCCAAAAACCAATTGGACACAAGAAGATATTATGATAAAAACAACCAAGAGAGCAAAAAGAAAGAGATGAGACAACTAAAGTCTTGCTCAACCGAGAAAGGATGGGTGTGACATGGAAATACATTTTAGGAGACTAAAACGATAGTCTTTCAAAATATGAGACACATAGTGCATATCATGTATTTCGCATACAAGCACACCAAAGAAGACAACTCGAATAGGTTCACAAGCTTATTAAGAGGCAAAGAGAATACCAAATCAAGTGCAAAGCTTGTGCCTTTTAGAGATCACCAAAGAAACAAGAGATCAAAAAAGGTGATCACTAAAGATTTTGAATACCAATTAAAGATGTACCTACTCTCATGTATATAAGTTTCTAAGTAGGCACTAAGTCCACAAAGAAGCATGCACACACAAAATAGGTACTAGGAAAAAACATGATATCCACAAGGAAATCATAAATACCTCACTAAGAATTTTTGCTTAAAAGCATAGCACAAAGCTCAATTTTATCTTAGAGAGATATAGATGAACTTCCAACACCAACACATCACAAATATCCACTAGAGATGAGTGATATTTGAGATGCTTCGGGAAAGGTAACAACTCTCACAAATGACAAATGATTTTGAAAATTCATCGATTTTGCATATGAGACCAATTTTGCTAGATTAACATATTTGGAATTGATGAATCATGAGAATGATTATATATTCCTCTTACTATGTAATCATCCCGGCTTGCTCATATTTGCAATAAAGACGCTTGGAAAGGAACTTTGCAAAAACCACGTCAAATGCAACTAGAGGGACTCATGCCAAATTGCAATCTACACAAGGTTGAGAGCTAGAAAAGTAAGCATGAGGTAGATACTTGTTACCGAGATAGCATTGATGAAGTAGGAGGTAGGAGTTCATGATCATTCAAGCTTGGCTCAAGAAGGCACATGATGAGGTCTCCCTCCTTGTAATTGAGACAAGCTTCCAATGTATCTCCAATGTACCTAAAACAAATTTAAGTACAAAATGGTACCCAAACTCATTGGGTCCAAAGTAGTTAGCGCAACTACAATACATAGGACAAACTCCACATTAATATGTGCATCTTGATATGAAATTGAATTTCATGCATATCTTAGCCATTTAGGATTTGATGAAGATTATCCTACATATTTGAACATAGAAAGTAAGCATGCCATAAAATATACATAGTAAATATGCAAGGACAACACTTTCAAGAACCAAATGAGATACAATGTGGACAAAACACCAATTAAACCAAGGGAGCACACACAAGTGTGACAAGAAAAGAATTTTCCAAATTATATCAAAACCCCAAATCAACACATGATTGGAGATACCAATATGAAAAGATATCAAATGAAAATATAGTCAAGGAATGACCATAACCCTCTACACTTTTCATGATGGTACAATGTACCAAGACGAAAAATGTTTGTCTTCCAAATAGACAAGTCATCGGGATCCAAGACCAAATAAAAGGACCGAATGCAAATTGAAGACAACTAATATTCAAAAGTATATAGGATTGCTCCCCCACAATTTGTGCATTATTTATGATCTTACATGTAAATACAAAATGCACCCAAGCGGGATCATCACCCTCCATATATCTTTTTGAACACGAGGTAAAGGAAAATCAATAAGATCCACTAACAATTTAAAACATGGTGTTCTACTCAATGTAGGGTAGCTCCCCCAAGAATAGTGCACCGTCTAGAAGTAAGACAGTGAATGTAGATGCACAAGAATGGGTTCCTTGCCTTTCCTAACTTAAAAAGCACAAGAGAAATATGAGTAGAGCATACAAGATCCAAAAGATGTAAGGAAGACGAAAAGGAGAATGATTGATACAAAACCTTGGCAATTAACGAAAGCCAATGTAAATATGATCGATAAATTTACCACAAATAAAATTATCACTTGTCAAAGACAAGGAATGTATGGAGATATTTCTCGGTGGTAAATGGTAAATATGCATATTCATGATTATATTCACAAAACATAAGCATGTGGCAAAAGATAGCAATTGAAAAATATGCTTATTTAGAGATTCTTGAAGGCTTAAATTAATCAAACAACCGTGCAAAGCACCAAGAAACTTTCTCACAACAAGATACCAAAGATGAGAGATAAAATGCATTTAAGCAAATATGGAACTTTTTTGAGCAACATGTCACCTAGGAATAACGAGAACAATTCTAGGTGACACTACCTCACATGTTCACATTTTCTAGACTTGTAATATGCACATAGCTTATTACTCCCCCATAATGTGATAATCCAATCCTTTTAACACGAGGCAAAGATAGTGCAACAAGAGGTAATTAATGGACATTAGAATTAGAATTCTTCATGAAAGCACACTTTAGGATAGTGAAGTGCCAAAGAGCGCATCACTAACACAAAAGGAGATAGTCCATCAATATCTCAACAAGAGCCAATTAAGATAGGCAAGTTGACAAAAGCTCAAGACATACATGGTGTGCAAGCTAACATACATGTGCTTGATTACTCAAGATAAGTAAGTAGATAGCACAACACGTACAAGCATAAGCAAGGTACAAAACCAAACACATGCAAGGGTGCAAGCAACTTTCAATGATATATATAATTTAAATACAAGTTACCGCAAGGAGGAACATTGGATATAAGATAGGACAATGCAATCCAATTGACTTGGCTTGAGAGAATATGGTTGATGAAGATCCCTTAACTCTTCATGATGTGGCCAAGTCTCCAATGTCCTCCGTCACCACCTATTGATCAAGTTTTAGCTTGTTGGTCCCCAACCAAGTTGGGTCCTAAGAGGTTAGTCACAATAGGCTTGGCAACCCAAATGGTTCTTTTCTTGACACCACTTTGAGTACCAACATACTTGGCAAACACATTGCCAACCTTATCCTTTCGAAGCGAATAAACATGATCAAGTATAGTGGGGTTGGATAAGTTACCATGAGTGCATGAAGAAGCTAAGTGATACTTCCCACGACATATGTAGCAAACTCGGCCTTTTCCTTTCTTCTTGGGGAGGGAAGATCCTTCAACTTGGGAAGCTTGAGTGTGAAGTTGAGTTTGCTTCCCTTGTTGCTTCTCACTAAGAGTCTTCTTCTTCAAAGGGCAAGATCTAACATGGTGCCCTTCAACCTTGCACTTGAAGCATACAATCTTGGCCGAATCAATAGCTTGTTCTTGGCCCTTCTTCTTGACGAACTTGTGCTTCATCTTGTCATTGGACTTGTTCTTGTTGTTGGAGTTGAATCCAAGTCCACTCTTGTCATGTGGAAGTCTTCGCACTCTCAACATGTTGTCGAGGGTGGAATTCCCTTCATGACACTTGATCAAGTCTTTCTTCAAAGAAGTGACTTGTGCCTTGAGCTCTTTGATTTCCTCTACGTGGTTAGTTTCAACACAAATACTAGAGGAAGTAGATGCCACATTGTTAGAGCAACAAGGCAAGGAATGTAATTCATCACAAGATTTATCAATATTGTGAGTGGATGAATTACAAGAACTAGCACATGGCAATAAAGCATTTTTACTAGAAATTGTGCTAGTGACCACAAGAGGCTCACAAGATTTTACCTTTGTAGAGATTGCCTCAAGAGCAACTTCTAGCCTAGCATGGGATGCTAGAAGATACTCATTAGAGCTCGAAAGCTTTTCATGACTTTCTTCCAATTTCCCATACTTGCTAGATAGCAACTCAAGTTGAGCCCTTAGCTCAACATTCTCCTTCAAAATAGATGCTTCACATGAAAGGGAGTTAGTAGCACAAGCATCATTATCATTAGGAATGGAAGAAGACAATTTGACAAGCTCATTATACTTTCTTTTAAAGTTGATTGCCTCCTTAAGAGCTCTATCACGGGTTTCCTTTACTTTAGATAATTCTAAGGTAAGGGACTCCTCAAGGGATTTTGATTTATCCATTTTTAAGTTGGCAAGACCATGGTCACATTTCTTAGTGAGCTTAGCAATCATTTTATTATTCAACTCCTCACTTGTTTCGAGTCTCTCCTCTAGAGCAACCCGAGTATCTTGCTCTTCCTTAAGAGCGATCTCAAGATTGTGGATCTCACCCGCGGAATCACGAGCAAGACCCCACCCTTCATCACAACGGGTCTCCAAGGCCTCAATTGTCTCCTTGCGCTCAATAAGGATAGTCATGATTTCTAAGAAGCTATCATGGACATGTTTGTTATTTAAAAGAGCATGAGAGACAATATCAAAGTTCTTATCAATGGAGGCATCATTATCATTTTCATCATCAATATCATCATCATCATCATGAGATATATTGGAGTTCAAGGTAGGAGATACCTTAGACTCCTTAGCCATAAGGCAAAAGTGAGTAATGGACGAAGATGATGAAGAGTTATTTGAAGCGCTATTGAGGTCCATGTCTTGTTCCAACAATTGTTGGGATTCCTCTACATTGTTAGCCAAACAAGTACTAGAGGTAATAGAAGCATTTTTATCATGGCAACAAGACAAGAGAAGCATATCATCATGAGATTTAGTTAAACAACTACTACATGATATGCAAGGACTATAAACACTAGCATGTATGGAATTTGTAGTGCTAGAGAAGTTTAAGTCCAAAGATAGAGCATTGCAATATGATGGAGATGAAGTATGGTTAATAGTGGAGTCATCATCAATAATGCAATTTCTATCACCACTCACCATGTCATTACCTTGTGACAAATCACATGTTGGTGAAGTGGAAGAAGACGTGAGCTCATCACGGCCGGAGGTGGAAGGAGGACAATCATCCTTGCTAATGTTGGACACATCATATATATCTTCAAGCTTTGTCCATATTTCATGAGCGTTCCGACAAGGCATGATTGACGCAAGAACTACATCACTCAAAACATAGATGAGACCATTAGATGCTAGAGTATCGAGATAAGAGTTTTTCTCATCCTCTAAAGATAATTCTTGGGAATCCTTTGGAGGAGAAAAACCCATATCTACAATTCTCTCTAAATTTGGATCCATGTCCCTAAGAAGATTAAGCATGCGAATTTTCCAAAGATCATAATTTGTGCCATCAAATATATAAGCGGGATTGTGCACTAATTCTCTAAACGACATCTTTACTCTCTAGGCGGTGAAGCCTAATAATGAGAGAACCTGGCTCTGATACCAATTGAAAGGAAAGACGTCGCCTAGAGGGGGGGGGGGGTGAATAGGCGAGGTACACTTTTTACAATTTAGGGTTGATAAATGCGGAATAAAACTTAGTGTTTAACTTATCAAGAACACAACCTAAATATACTAGGTGAACCTATGTGCACCAACAACTTATGCTAAGCAAGACAAGCAACAAAGTGATAACAAGGTAAATGACTTCAAGCACGAAGGCTATCACAATGTAAATGACTTCAAGCACGAAGGCTATCACAATGTAAAGTGCATAAGTAAAGAGCTCGGGTATAGAGATAACCGAGGCACGCGGAGACGAGGATGTATTCCCGAGTTCCTCCTTCTTAGGGGAGTACGTCTCGTTGGAGAGGTGTGAGTGACCACCACAGGTCCGACTCAACGCCACAAAGGCCTCACCTTATTCTCCGATGAACTCGACCACAAAGGTCCGGGTTCACCTTCCACTATGAACTCCTTTGGGGCGGAGAACAATCCCGTACAACAACCTTGGGGCACACACCCACAACCGAATTGGGGGCTCCCAAAAGACCACACAAGGTCTTGACCACAACAGGTCCAACTTGACCACAAAGGTCCCAACTAGCCACAAAGGCCTTGACCACAAAAGGTCCTAACCGACCACAAAAGGTCTCCGCCACAAAGGCCGGCCACTAAGGCGTCTAGGGTCCAAGGACCCAAGAGTAACAAGCTCACGAATTTCACCACCACGAATCACGTGGAGGGCTCAAACCGATGCAACCGATGCAATGGCAAGAACACAAGTTCTTCACTCCCAAATCCCACCAAAAGCAACTAATGCTTATGGTGGGAGGAGAGAGGAAGAACAAAGAAACCACAAAGGAGTCAAATCCCTCACTCCCAAATCCCACCAAAAGGAACTAATGCTTGTGGGGGGAGAAGAGAGGAAGAACAAAGAAGGAGAACCACAAAGGAACTCCTAGATCTAGATCCACTAGGTTCCCCTCACTTAGAGGAGAGATGGATTGGTGGAAACGTCGATCTAGATCTCCTCTCACTTTTCCCTCAAAGATATGCAAGAATCATGGGAGAAATTGAGAGGGGGCAATCTTTCCAAGGTCAACAATGGTGGGAGAGAGAGGGGAAAGTCGTGCTCACCCAAGGAAGAAGAAGGGGAGGGGTATTTATACCCCTCTCACAATTCTAGCCGTTACAGCAGCTTAGATCGGAGATTTCCGACCTAGAGTCGGAAATTTCCGACCCCCGGAGATTTCCGGCCTAGGGCCGGAAATTTCCGACCCCCGGAGATTTCCGGAAAGATCTCCGAAGTTTTCTGGATGAAAACAGTACTGAAATTCGCGCGGTTCGGAAATTTCCGGCCCAGGTTCGGAAATTTCCGAGCTCCAAAAAACTGCAGAAATACCAACACGAAAACGACAATATCTTGACCATCCGAACTCCGTTTTCGATGATTTTTGGCTCGTTGGAATCACAACGAAGAACTCTACAAGATAATGCAGAGAAACATCATAGTCCAAGATGGGAGGTTAAAACCAAATGGGGAAACATGAAACTTCTCGAAAAAGGAACAACCGGTAAAACCTCCAACATCAAAAACCAAGAAGCTTTTCATACGAACTTTGTTTTTGATGAACTTGAGCTTGTTATGAAGATCACAACAAGCTCCGAAACCTCACAACGAGAAAAAACAAATAAGAAACAAGAAAGATGATATGCCAAGTTCGCAAAGGTTTGAGCTCTCCACAAAGATGCGATCAAGTTACTCACTCGAGAGCCCCTCTTGATAGTACGCCTATCTATCCTATAGCCCTATCAAGATCATACCTTTGCCTTGAGAATTCCACTTGAGCTAGATGATGACGATTTTGATCTCTCCAAGTGGACCACCTTTCTTGATTGCGCTTACTAGCACATGCTTGATGAAGACTTCTCCAAATACTCCCCCATACTCCATTATGGGAGAGCCTCGCTTAGCTTCGTCTTCATGTATTCATTTTGACCTCCAAGCTACAAGCATAAGATATCTCCGAAATGCTTCTCTTGGTCTTGCACTTCTTAACTTTGATGACGATCACCGCATGACGTCATCCTCCATGAGCTATATGAGATGTTCTTTTTGTTGCAAGCCCATCGGAAAATACCTAACCCACATATAGATACCACACACACAGTTGGGTTAGTTCACAAAGCTATATGGACAAGAGCTTACCATCCCAAGAGATACACGATCCACTTGGTACAACTTGTAGCTTTGTGTGTTGATCAACATCTTGACCAACCTCGTATCATCCCATCTTTCTTCATATAGGTGATGTCTTGACATCTTCAAGACATACTTGCAATATGCTCAATACAAACATTAGTCCATATGGATTGTCATCAATTACCAAAACCATATAAGAGGGCACATGCCCTTTCAGATGTCATTGTTGAGAATGTCCACTGGTGAAAGTAGGATCCCTAGGCCTTGTTTCTAAGCATTAAAACACCGTTTCCAACAAGTTCTGCTACATGTTTGCTTGCTGCCATTTTTATTACAGATTGCAATTACTACTTATAATCGTCCATATTACTTGTATTTCACTATCTCTTCGCATAACTAGTGCACCTATACATCTGACAAGTGTATTGGGTGTGTTGGGGACACAAGAGACTTTTTGTATCTTAATTGCAGGGTTGCTTGAGAGGAATATCTTTGACCTCTACCTCCCTGAGTTCGATATACCTTGGGTGATTCACTTAAGGGAAACTTGCTGCTGTTCTACAAACCTCTGCTCTTGGAGGCCCAACACTGTCTACGAGAATAGAAGCGTGCGTAGACATCACATTACATGACTTGTTGTCATTTATCATTTATATATTGCTTTGCATGATTCTATATAGCTGATGTGTGGTTTTACCCATGTTACGCTAGATCATTGCATATCCTGCTACACTGGCAGAGGCACCGTTTTCATACACCATGTTTTATCCATTATCAGTCATTTGTATCAAAAGTGTGTTGTCATATTGTCATATTAGAATGTTTGCCCCTAAAAGTGAAAAGAGCCATGGAGGCCATCGAAAAGAGAAACAAAAAAATACAAAAAAATAGAAAAAAGAGAAAAAGAGAGAGAAAAAAAAAGAATAAAAAGAGGGCAACATTACTACTCTTTATCCACACTTGTGCTCATGTTATAGCACCCATATTATTCATAGTCATCATTTGTGCTCATGTTTAGCACCTATACTCCATACGTGAGAGTTTTCATGTTTTAATTCCATAACTATGTGGGAAACTTTACACTATAGAACTTGGCTTGTATATTCCAATGATGAGCCTACTCAAAAGTGCTCTAGGTCTTCATGAGCAAGCAAGTTAGATGCACCCCCACTAGTTCCATTGGAGAGCTTTCATACACTTATAGCTCTATGTGCATCCGTTGTGTGGCAATCACTACTCGTTGCATAGCTTCGATTATAAGACTTCCTCTTGTCTAATGATCACTTTCAGCTGTGTGAGACTTTATTCCGTTGGCCTTACAAACCCCCATTAACATTCTCTTAGCCACAACATCCTGGTGCCAGGAACCAACGCTGAACACTTGCTTGTTTTTGTGTGAACAAATAGAGAAATGATCTTCTATGTGCATATTGCTATCACTTGACTTGATCCTTTCACAAAGTTGTCATGATTGTTTGATTCATTAGATGATTATATTGTTGTGCTTGAAGCTTAAATCATCTTTAATATCTACTTTGCACGGTTGATTGTTCTCTATTACTGATTCATTGAAGGTTTTGCTTTGTTATGCCTACTTGTTTATTCATTACTCATTTGATATAAATATAAACTACAGCTTTTATTCATTTGATCTCAACTTACATGCATTACATTATTATTTGATCAAGATTGTGTGAAAGCATGTCACTCCAGAAATTATTTGTTATCGTTTTACCTACTCGAGTACGAGTAGAACTAAGCTTGGGGATGCTTGATACGTCCCAAACGTATCTATAATTTCTTATGTTCCATGCTTATATTATACCAATTGCCTACATGTTTTATACACATTTTATATTGTTTTATGCATTTTCTGGAACTAACCCATTGACAAGATGCCACAGTGTCAGTTCCCTGTTTTCTGCTGTTTTTGGTTTCAGAAATCCACTTAAGGAAATATTCTCGGAATTGGACAATTTTTATACCGAAGATCTTATAATTCCAGACACGTTCCAGAAGTCCGAGTGGGAAAAGGAGACGGGCACCGAGGCGCCCACCTCAAGGGGTGGCGCGGCAAGCCCTCTGGCCGCGCCAGGACCTGAGGTGGGGCCCTCGGGGCTCCACCGCCTTCGCCCCTTCGCCTATTTAATCCCCTCGAAAACCTAAGGCAAACAACCCGAACACTTTTCCACTTTTCCTCACGGAGCCGCCGCCTTCGTCAACCCTAGTTCGGGAGGGTTCAGAACCTGCTCCCGGCACCCTGCCGGAGAGTGGAATCATCACCGGAGGGCTCTACATCACCATGCCCGCCTCCGGACTGATGCGTGAGTAGTTCATCCTTGGACTACGGGTCCATAGCAGTAGCTAGATGGTTGTCTTCTCCTTTTGTGCCATCATGTTTAGATCTTGTGAGCTGCCTATCATGATCAAGATCATCTTTATGTAATGCTACATGTTGTGTTTGCTGGGATCCGATGAATATTGAATACTTTGTCATTGCTTCATAATATATCATGTTGTGTGTTGTTTATGATCTTGCATGCTCTCCGTAACTAGTAGTTGCTCTGGCCAAGTAATGCTTGTGACTCCAAGAGGGGGTATTTATGCTCGATAGTGGGTTCATGTCTCTATTTAATCTGGGGCAGTGACAGAAAGTTCTAAGGTTGTAGATGTACTGTTGCTACTAGGGATAAAACAGTAGTATTTTGTCTAAGGATGATGTTACTTACTTACTTTACACACTTTGCCTAATGCAATAATCTGTTGCTTGCAACTTAATACTGAAAGGGGTGCGGACGCTAACCGGAAGGTGGATTATTAGTCATAGATGCGGTTGGAACGGTCTATATATATTGTTGTAATGCCCAAATGAATCTCACACTAGACATCATGTTATTAGTATATGCATCATTATGCAGCTCTTTATTCCGTCAATTGCCCAGCTGTAATTTGTTTACCCGCATGTATGCTATTATTATTATTATGGAGAGACACCACTAGTGAACTGTGGACCCCGGTCCTTTTCTCTAAATTGATAATACAACCAACTGCAAACTGTTACTTTCGTTCTCTGCAAACAAGCATCATTTTCCACACCATACGGTTAATCTCTTTGTTACAGCAAGCCGGTGAGATTGACAACCTCACTGTTGAGTTGGGGCAAAGTTTTTTGATTGTGTTGTGCAGGTTCCACCTCCACCAAGCAATTGCTGGCGCCATTGCAAAAGGGGGAGACATTCAGACGTGTTTTTCATCTCCTACTGGTTCGATAACCTTGGTTTCACAACTGAGAGAAATTTGCTGCTGCACTACTAACTACTTCACACCTTCCTCTTAGGGTTTTCCAACTACACCGTGAGTGCATCAATCGTGTCTTCTACTCTCTCTTCCTGATCCTCTCCAGCTCCTTTCCTCTTCTAGGTCACTTAGACAGGCTGGGCCAGATGGGCCAGAAGTAACGGTTCAACACTCCCCCTCAAGATGGGTGGTAGATATCTATCATTCCCTTCTTGTCACATGCCAAGTTGCAATCCTTGGTTCCTAGCCCTTTTTGTCAAACAATTTGCAAACTATTGCGTAGAGCTGACATGAGTAAGACTGATGATCTCAGCATCAAGTTTCTCTTTTATAAATAAGCGATCAACTTCCACATGTTTTGTCCTATCATATTGTACTGGATTATTTGCAGTACTGATAGCTGACTGATTGTCACACCATACTCTCAAGGGCCCCTTCCTCAAGAGTTTCAACTCACCGAGAAGGTGATTCACCCAGAGCATCTCACTCAACCCTTGAGAAAGGGCTCTATATACTCAACTTCTGTTGTTGATCTAGCCACGACTGTCTGTTTCTTGCTTCTCCAACACACCAAATTTCCCCCCACAAACACACAATAGCCAGAAGTAGATCTTCTATCATCTTGACAACCAGCCTAATCAGAGTCACTGTAGCCATCCACGTCAAGATGTCCACTCTTTGCAAACCACAACCCCTTTCCTGCAGTTCCCTTCAAGTACCTCAAGATTATGTGCATTATATCAAGATGCCCACTTCTTGGTTCATGCATTTATCTGCTCACAACACCCACAATGACTCCCAAGTGCAGGAGATCAATTGTAGTACCTTTCGAATAGAAAAGGTTGTCGAACCCGCAAGGAGTTGAAGGTATTGGTTAGTAAGAATGATAGATAAAACAATGAAAGTTGCAAGTGTTTTGGGGGTTTTTGGTTGTATAGTTGCAAATAAAGTAAAAGTGCAGAAAGTAAATAGTAACAGTTGAAAGCTCTCAATGAGAGAAAAACCCAATCCTCTATGTGGCAAGAGGACAGACTTAAGTGATGTGTGTCTTATATTTGGAAAACGTTCCCGAGTGCGGCATGGATATAACTAGGCATATAGATTTATTAAACAACACGTTGAATATCTTGTCAAGTTTTAATCTTGTTTAGGATGGAGCCACAACTTAGGTAAAGCTAAACAAATAAACTAAACACTCTTATGATGGATCATGTGGCCAAACAAATGACTGCACAAGAATTATTAAGACATAATGTCCCACCATAGCATTACACTCTAAGGTCACTGATATTAATATCCCATAATAATAACTTCATGACTCATTCTCAGGTTTCGACAGAGTCCTTGAACGTGCAAATGGTAGATAAGTGGCTTGGGAAGGACGGCTGGGATACTGCACCAGACCAACAATAATACGATTGACTTCTGCTTTTCTAAAGGAAAAATCAATACTATCATTTAAAATTGAAGGGTAAGTTTTATTCTCCACGTCGATCAGTCTCGGGAGTCATAATCCCTTGGGGATAATACGGAGAGTGATAGTTGAAAAATTAATTGTTTTTAGTAGTGTTACAACACTCCACGAGCTACATACTAGTTTTGTTTGAGCCCTTCCCATTAATATTTGTGAGCATGTCCAAGTGACAACAGTAAGTAGTACAATTGCACTCAAATCTCACATAAAGTCTATACCACTGGTAAATAAATGCCACTTGGTTGGGAGGAAATGACAATGCTAATGCACTCACTCTCCTACTTTTTTAAAGAGAAATTCACACTTTATTGATCATTTAACATCATTACATATTACATACTCCCTCCATTTCATATTAGATGACTTCTATTTGCCTAAAAATAAATGTATATAGACTTATAACATGTGTAGATACATTCACTTTTGTACGAATAAATTCATTTAATTTGAAACGGAGGCAGTAGTTCAGACCGGATAAATTTGGTGAAAAACATGAAAACACATATACGGATATTTAAGAACGGTTTCTATCTACGGACAGTATCCGGGCCGGGGTTTTCCAATGAGTCATCTCCATCCCGGCCCAAAAGAAAAGAAAAACTCCACTCACCCGCCCGCCATACTCCTGGTCGCGGCGGCGCCTTCATTCCGCCGCCCGCGCCGAAATCCACTCCAGCGGAGTGGCCCGCCGCTGCCATCGCCAAATCCAGCCGAGTGCGGACGGCGCCGGAGTGACCCGAAGCCGCAGCCCGCGCCTCCATCCTCAGATCCACACGCCGAAGCGAGGAGGTTCCCGCTGGAATGGCCCGCCGCACCGGCACCTCGCCCGCGGCGGCGGCTACCTCCCTGCCGGACGGCGACGACATGCTCCGGGAGATCCTCCTCCGCCTCTTGCCACAGCCGTCCTCCCTCCCGCGCGCCTCCGCCGTCTGCAAGCGCTGGCTAGGGCTCGTCACCGACCCCAAGTTCCGCCCCCGGTTCCGTGCACACCACGGGAGGAAGCCGCCGCCCATCATCGGCGTCTTCGAGCGCAGCGTCCACGACGGCAACCCGTTCAGATCCATCATAGACCCTCCGGACCGCATCCCTCCGCACCGCTTCTACCCTCTCTCTGGGGCCGATCTGCTGGGCTGCCGCCATGGCCGCGTACTCCTCATGGACTCGCCGCGGCTAAAGGTCATTGTTTGCGACCCTATCACCGGCGAGCGCCACCACATTGACGTGCCACCAGTGCTCACAGGGTTACGCATCCATGGGGATGTGCTCTGCGCCGCCACCGACCAGGGCCACGTCCACGGCGACTGCCACTCCAGCGCCTTCAAGGTGGTGTTGATGTGTACCCCAAGACGAACACAATACGATGCTCCACCCATTGCTTGTGTCTACTCCTCGGAGACTCGCCTATGGGGCAATATCATCTCAACAACGGATGTATGTCGGTTTTGTGATGCTAATCATGGGGTCCTTGTTGGTAATGTCCTTTACTGGTCGTCTATGTCTATGGGTTCCCACGCAACTATTGTACATGTGGAAGAGTTGAATATTGTTCATATGGAAGAGTTCACAGACGAAATAATTGAGTTTGATTTGGATAGGCAGAGTCTGGCTGTCATCAGGGGTCCTCCATGTCTTTATGATTCCCTCACCCATCAGATAATCCAGACGGAAAGTGGTGATGTTGGTCTCGCTGTGTTGTCTCAAGGTATTCTCGAAATGTGGGAGAGGAAGGTCGATTCTCACCATGGCGCCACATGGTTGCTGCAGAAGACCGTTCAAATGCATACTGTTCTTGGGCTCCCACCTCGGGTTGAGGGATCAATGAGAGAGTGGCATATACGGCTCCCACCTGGGGTTGAGGGATCAACGAGAGAGTGGCATATACTCGGGTATGATGAGGATAATGGTGCAATTTTTGTATCTTCGGGCAGCATTGTCTACATGGTTCAGCTCATGTCAATGAAATCCAGGAAAGTGTATGAACGAGATAATGCTTCTGACTGTTATCCTTTCAGAGGTTTCTATGCACCAGGTAATTGCTCATCCTTAGTCCTCCTATTGTGGTAAACCAGATCCAGTGATGGATGGAATACTTTGTTAGTTTGTTGTGCTTCTTATGTGTTCACTAACAACGTAAAGTTACTTGCGGATTGGTCCTTTAGTAGGTACACAAACTTTTAGCCATGTTGTTCTTATGTTATCATTCAGTTTAGTTTTGTTTTTTCTACACTCTCTGGAATACCGAACCACTCAGTCGCCATGTTTGGACTCTCAAATTAGCTATATTCCTTTACGATATATTCTCGTTTTGATCTTGCTATGAATCTTTAGAACATACTAGAGACTTTCATTTACATATCTCCTGAAAATTACACCTGTTAAAGATGCCTGCTATATGTGACTAATAGATTTTTAGCACACAAAAATATATTGAATTTGTTGTCTCTAATCATAATAAGTCTATATTTATTTGTCTAAATATGCAAGATCACTTCTGCTGCTAGAGTTTATTAGTTTGGTCATTTTTAGTTTTTCCTGCTTGAAATGATGAGGCATGAGTTGACATGATTTTTTTTGTACACACATCCTTTTATGATCAACTAAATTATTCGTTTGAGAATATTGTTTGCATTTTATAAGTATATGGTTCTGTTGTTAGCATCAAAAGTGAGCTAGAATACATCAATAGAAAATGAGTTTTGGAAGTGTCTCTATTGTCCCAAGTTATATTTAAATGTTCTAATGCTACTGTGATTTTTCCATTTTGTCTTCTCCTTGCGATTATCATTAATTGACTGTCTGCTTTCGCATCTAAGTATAGCACGTGGACGTGATGGAGCTGAAATGTTGCCGATTGTCTTTTCTAAAGTGCTGCGTCAAAATAGTTCAGGGGGTAAGAACATCTTCTGCATACAGTTTATTAGATCTGAAACTTTTGATGTATAATATATTACTGCCAGCATGGACAGCAGATATGGTACCTGCTGTAGAGATGCTTATATTGTTGGGTTTATAATGAGTTGCACACTGCACACACATCTTGTTCAGACTCTAGTCTAAACTAAGGGATTTCAGCTTCCCCGGGTAATAGTGTTAGTCCTGTCCGGTTTCGCGTATCTTGCTTTGAACTACATGCTTATCTTCTGATCTTATTACGCAGCCTGCTCCAGTTTGTTATGGTAGCATTTTTGTGCCTCACCGCCTCTCCCCGCTTTGGTCTGCGAGTTTCCTTGTGTCAGCTTGAATGTGTATCCTATATTTGGTTTTGTTGGTTCATAAAGCAGAAATGTAGTGGAGATTGTACTTCGGCTTGTTGGATATGGGCAACTGGTCACGAGGAACATGGTGCAGGTTGGTCCGTCCAGTTACCAAATGTGAAACCTGAGGAGCGCGTCAAGGAACAGATGGCTCATATCAAAATGTCTTGGGAGGAGCCAAGCCAAGCTCATGGATATCATTGCTTTACTGCAAGATATAGAAAATGTCCAGTAAATTTTGTATGCTACAACTGCGAGCTCCACCTCTAGGCTGGGATGTATCAGGTCGGATGTGCATTCAGACAACCAGATGACCGTTGGATGTAAAACAAAAGGCGATAATCCGAAGCCCTTTATGTGGAGTTAGTTTCACATGCGGAGTGTCACCATACTAAGTACTTTCTGTGTGTTTGCTTCAGTTAACCAAATTCAGTAACGTCAGTGTAGTCCGTCCATTTCCCATTTGCAGATAGGTTTAATCGGGCGTGTTGGGATGGCAACGAGCTCCATGTCTCGGTCTACTTAGGAGCACAAGTGGAAGTGAGAGCAGCAAAAGCTGCAAGGATTATGCGGTGCCAAAGTTCTCCTTGTGCGATCATGATCTTCTGTTACTTTCAAAACATGTCAGCAGAGAAATGCAATGATCCATATTCCCAGTGCTCTGAAACCAAATTCAACCGGGTAGCTACAAGCGCAAACCTTTAAAGAAAACAGAGAGGAAACAAAATGGTAAATGTGGTTCCATTCCATTCCATTCCATGGGGAAGGAAGCTCACGCCTCACTCGCTGCTCCGCTCCATGACTCCATGTCCGCCAGGAACTGGGCAAACGCCTGGCGCGACGACCCACCGTCGTCATCGTAAGCGGCGGCAGCACCTACCTTGTGCGCCGCCGCCCGTACCCTCAGCTCCCGGCCCTCCTCGGACTCCATGACAAGTCTTATTTTGCCCTCAAGCTCGACGGCCTGGACCAGCCCCTGCTGCGACCCAACCAGCTCCACGCCGATCCCCATGTTCTCCACCATGAGAACCTTGTTCATCTTCTGCTCAGAATACAATGGCCAGCACAACATCGGCACGCCAAAGCTGACGCCCTCTAGCACCGAGTTCCAGCCGCAGTGTGTCACAAATGCCCCGGTCGCCCTGTGGCCGAGCACGTCTATCTGCGGCGCCCAGAGCTTGACGACGATGCCACGGCCATTGGTGCGCTCCAAGAACCCGTCTGGCAGGAGAGCATCAAGGTCCGGGTCAGCAACACGGAGGTCGTCGTCGTCATCGCTGCTGCCGGGGGCTCGCACAACCCAGAGGAAGCGATGGCCGGACTCCTCCAGGCCGACGGCGATCTCCCGGAGCTGCTCCTCCGAGTGGTTTCCAACACCGACGCTCCCAAAGCAGAGGAACACGACGGTGCGGTCCGGCTGGCCGTCTAGCCAGGCGAGGCACTCGTGCCGCGGCTCTCTGGCCTCGTGACCGCTGATGCTGCCGACAAACGGGCCGACGCAGTACACCGGCGGCAACTCCCTGCCGGGGACACACCGAGGGTCCCTGAGAGCAGCCACTGCGCGACCCTCCAGCGACTCGAACGTGTTCACCAGCGTACCGTCGGCCTCCGGGATCTGGCGCAGCACATCCATCGTCACCTTGTACGCCTCCGGATCCTGGAGCATCTCGCCGAACAGGTATGATGCCGGCATGGCCGGAAGGCCGAAGAACTCAAGAGGGGCGTCTCCTAGTAGCTTCTTGGTGGAGCTCGTGAGGACGACGTTCGGAAGCTGGGCGAAGGCCGCAAGGTTGGCGGCGCTTGCGGTGAAGAAGGTGTAGCCGGGGATGCCGATCCTTCTCACGACGCGGATGGCTTCAATGGACGCAGAGTCGACGACCACGGCGTGGACGCGCGTCGGCGATGAGCGGAGGAAGCTGTGGAGGGGCTCGTTGTAGCACCGCAGGAGCTCGAAGTAGCGGAGGAGGAACTGCGCGTCGTGGATCAGCCGGGGCGGGTCCTCGACGGGGGCCGGGAGCGTGTGGAATTGGACGGCCGGCATGGAGGCGGCGACGCGGCGGACGACGGCGCCGAAGGCGATGTCCTCCGTGACGGCGGGGTCGATGAGCGCGACGGAGACGGCGTAGCCGTGCTCGAGGAGCGCGCTGGCGAGATGCATCATCGGCACGAAGTGGCTCACGGTGAGGCCGGGGTACAGGACGACGGCCTTCTTCTCCATTTCTGAGACTCGCCGCCCCCTGCGTGTAGTCGATGGTGGAGTGCAACGTTTTGAAGCTTCAGTCCATGGTTATTTGTGCGCGTGGTGCCGGTGGTGATTGTACACTGCGTAGTGCGATCGCCAGACTGGAAACTGTGGCTACTGCACCACCGGGCCAATGACAAATTAATTTGATCCTTTTTTAGTGGAAACTCGAAACTTGGTTCAAAACTCCAATCATATGCCATCAAATCAGTACGATTATTCCACATCCGGCACCACGGTTCCAAAAGAAAAGATTGCTGGAGTCGTGTAGGAAATGAGAAGCTAATGCGAAGACCCAAATTGTATCCCGGGCTACAAGGATGTAGCCCATTGTTTTAATTCACCACTGCCTTTTTTTTTTGAGAATATTTAATTCACCACTGCCTGATAAGCGTTGATCCATAGAGAACACAGATAATTAGGCGAATGATTACTAAAATATATAAAGTCTAATAACATAACTTAAAATCATCACACGCGAATGATTTTAAGAGTATACTTCCATGTGAAATAACACATACTCTAATGATACTATAATTTTAAGGATTAAGCTGAGCTATATGAATACCAACGAAATGCTCAAGATATGTCACCAATAATTATTTATTTTCTATCAGAAAAGATCCCGTACCATTTTCGTTGAAAACAATTCCAATATCATTATAAATTGTTTTTTCTTAGAAATTTTCTATCGATATAGATTTTTTGTACTTTTGAGAACTATAAATCTATAATTTATATGAGTTCCTTTGAAAAATAAATCTGTCTAATCAGCTTCTATGGTTTTCCTATGTTGTGATTAAGTACACAATTTGCTCAGTCCTTTGTGTTTTTTACTCATTTTTTTACGTGGAACGTTATTTGCAAAGGCCTTGCAACTTCGTGGTGCTTTTACCCCACCCCACGAGTTCTTTTGTAAAGCGAGCCCAAGGAAATAGGCCTCAGAAATCTGATTCTAAATTATATGCGAGTTTCACAACTCTCTAGGCCAACGCCATTTGTAATTAGGGGTGTGTTTGGTTCATTGGCTATGAAAAAGTGGTTGGGGGCACCCCCAATCACGTGGTTGGTGGTAACAATTTTTCATGTTTGGTTGTGTGTGTTGGTTAGCCAATTTTTATGTTTAGTTGAAATGATAAAAAGTGGTTAGGGGGCGGCCATATTTATGATTATTTTGAGGGATTGGAAATTTTTAGAGTGATATGATCAATTATTTTTTAAACGGTGAGAAAACCCAATAATATATTTATAAAAGGGAAAAACTTGTTTAATTATCTGTACTATAATTTGGAGAGGGAAATTTCTTAATGTGTTGAGGTAAAATATCAGCATGTGACATAACTTTGTTCAAATATTTAAAAGGAAAAGTTTGTTCAAATATTTAAAAGTGAATACTTTGTTCAAATAATTAAAAGGGAAAGTTTCTTCAAATATTCTTAATATATAAAAGGAAAATGTTTTCAAATATTTAAAAGTGTAAAAATACTTATCAGATTTAAAGGTAAACATTTATTCTAATATATTTAATATATATATATATATATATATTAGTTTGTTCATATATTTAAAAGTGATTATTTTGTTCAAAATAATTAAAATAGAAAAGTTTTTTCATATATTCTTAATATATAAAAGGAAAATGTTTTCAACTATTTAAGAAGGGTAAATTTCTTATTTTATTTCAAGGAAAAGTTTATTCAAATATTTTTAATATATAAAAAAGGAAACTTTGTTTGAATATGTAAAAGCAAAAAGTTTTTTTAATATTGAAAAGGAAAATTTGTCAAATTTTCTTAATACATAATAAGGGAAAGTTTTTTCAAATACATGAAAGGGTAAAATGCTTAATATATTTTGAATAGAAAAGTTTTTCTAAAACAATTAAAATGGGTAAAATTTCTATTTTGTGAGTACGATGAACATGCCGCAAAATGTTTCGCATGTGACTGCAGGGACTCGCCCACGGGTGGTTGGATTCAACCACCCCTTTTATGATGGTTGAGCTCAACCAGTTTTTTTTGAGAGAATATGCCTAAAATTTGGCTACCCCCACACACCCAATACCATGAACCAAACAGTGGCGAACCACCTAAAAAATGGCTACCCACAACCACTTGGTGGCTAGCCACCCAACCAAACACACTCTAGGTGTGGCTCATGCATCTTTCTTAAACAAAATCGTCATGTCTTCACCGCCAAGCTCTTTCCCGTGAAATACATTGTTTACTCCATTTTTTTTAGCTCCTTTATAGTCTTCACGAGACTCGCAAACGAAAAATGTTTAGTTACTCCCATCGAGGATTCTTTGCCAGGAAACAGCTATGAGTCGTGTTCTTGCCAAACCTCCGATTTTCCTATTTATTTTTCCGATTGTAATTGGATCACAACTTAGATATTATTTTTAATTACATGTGGGGTTGTAATGTATTTTTTTCAGTTGCAAGTTTGTTGCAACTGAACTTGTTGTCATCGCAACGATTATGCGCTTACAGGGTGCCCCCCCGGTCCGAACGCTGATTCTTCCCGAGACGGAAAAAAAGGCCACATTCCGTCCGGCACGCGCGTCTGGGAAGGAAAGCAGCCCAATCTTTTGGTCGCCACATGAAAAGTCCCTAGAAATCCCAAGAGTTAGCAATCCATGTTTGCTTAAGTACAAAAAAAATGAGAAAATCCACACCTTGCACTCTTAGTAGGTGTTGATCGTTTGGTTGCATGTATTACTTGCCTCCGTTAAATGTCCATATGTGTTAATACATTCATTTGTTTCAGATCAGCAGTAACACTTTTGCATTTAAATTGGATTATGTCACGCCCCAAACCAGGGCCTAGACCGCATGACATTCGCCATATACTTATGACCCAAAGGACTCATAAGCATATAAGGCAAACTGCAGAACAGTTTGGAGTATGGCGCAAAGGGAATCTTTATTTAAAACTTTAGGCAAGGAAGTACATAAGAAGTGTTTAGCTCTCCAAACAACCGGAGGCTCTGAATTTTATTCTCTTATTGAAGATAAAAATTAAAGTAACTATTTATCTCGAGGTTCCTACGCCGTGCGTCACTCCCCAAGCCCATCGTTCATCTCCTGCTCCTCATTAAAATCTGCGCACATCAGCAATTAAATTATGAGTATGGAAATACTCAGCAAGATTAAGTTAGAGGTGATGAATACAACAAGGCAGCAAGAGGCAAGGCACTGTTTTACCACCAGCTACTAGAAAGCAAGCACACAATAGAATGTTAGCACAATGGTTCAACCAGGTTATACTCTAGCACAAGGTTTCAGGTTTTGTTCTCTGCAGAGAAAGCTAACTAGAGTCAAGCATCCATCATAACAGTCACCCTTGGTAATACCCCATCTCTGAGCACCGCATACCGAGTTCCCTACTTGTGTGAGGATTGCCCATCTCACCCTGACACCGGCCTTGCCGCGCATTGCTCTTTCAGGAACCGGCCGTCTCAGGCTGAGTATACCATTTCATTCCCATGTTATGATGGACTTCAAATGATTTTACTACTCATCCAGTAGTTTGCATTTATATTTTCTCTCAATATCAGTATTAGATAGACTAAACACTAGCTAGCATTCTCCTCAGAAGCTTCTCATGTACTTGTTCATCAACCAAGACTCAACCTGATCATATGAGTTCAGTTCTAGAAAGCATAAGAATCATGTGAGTTAATTAGTTGTTGAGTGAGTCAAATTTTATCTGATATGCACAGATTGCCTTGTCAAGTTGTGGAGCAATTCTTGGTCTGAACCTGTGTACAAGAAATGATTTTTCAGTCTGTAGCTCTAGGCATTCAGCTCTGACAGTACAAACTCTGTTTTGCAGCTGTCAAGTGCTCCCATTTTATTTGTTAGCAGTTAGTTATTTAACTCAAATAGTCTGATCCAAAAAATACTTAGTACATGCAGCGCCCATTTACATAGAAGCAAACCAGTAAAGTTGATGCTACTAGTGCCTACATCGATGCTTCCCTCTTGGCTGGTTTAAAAAGACAACATTAGGTGAAGAATATACGTATGCACCTACAAGCTAGCTCTTGCCCTAGTACCAAGCGTTTTATGCCAGATCCAATACTAGTACATACTCAATCACTAGCTTAGAGATAGCAATTTAATCTTGCGCATATTAATCTAGTAACAATTTCAAAGCCTAACGTTGGACAGTGGAAAACAAATACAGTGAGACATTAGCTGATTTAAAACTCCAGTGGGGGTATGTATGGACATGTAGATCAAGAACTGAAAGTCCAGTACTAACGAATGGCTGCTACATGTATTCTGATTGCAGAGATTCAAGTGGAAAAGACTAGCAACAAGACAGCGTTACTAACCTTCCTCCCAAACATGATCTCCTTCAGCCTTACTACTACTTTTACTCCAGGGACTGACTGGTGTGTGAGAGTGATTTGGGTGCAGCTTAGGGTACGGGAGGACCTGGTATTTATACTGCCTAGGGTGTGTGGAAGGCTCCAAGGATAAGCATGCAGAAAACCTTTTATTTTAATTCTACCGTCATCTTTATCTGATCAGTTGGTTGCATCCATGTAAAACACTGCCGTGATAGAGCTAGCTAGCCTTCCAAGAGAAGGAAAGTCCTACGGCTTGGGAAGTAAGGAAAAAAAGTCCATACCATTTGCTGTTAAGTCCACATAGTTCGTTACCTTCAAAAATTAATTCCTAAAGATTTATTTATTGTACCGGGTTATTACAGATTACGTAGAATTAAGGACAGTTTCTTCAATTGGTTGCAGTTTATATAGCCTTAGTTTGCAAGCCCAAACTAGTTTTTCCACATAAACGTGGTATCTTCATTTCTTAATGTATTTACCTGGAACAACACTATTGATTATTTTCCACTGTTGCACGTGGTTCATTGTTTGACAATTTAAGTTGAAGACTGATTATATAGTTCACAAGTTTATTGTAATATGGAGTAGGCACTGAATTTGATTTAGGGTCTGTTAGTTTGTTGTTTACAATCTGATCCCTCTTTCATAGCCAATAGGGTTTATTTGAGAAAATGTACATTTCAACCATGCTTGTGAGATGCAGTCTGACTCAGTTACGTTCTTCTCCACTACTTATAAAAGAACCAACTTAAGTTTCGCTACAGCCACCTAGACGAAGTGTAATAGGTCGATCTGAACCATCAGATCTAGCCCACTAAAACGAATCAAACGACACAGATCAGATCTGACCAAAGCAACGCCTCAGATTAATCCTGTCGACTGGCAGAGAAATTTCCTGCAAGGATCCCCGCCCTACGCCCGCGACCCGTTCGCAAACCGCGCCTCCTCCCCATCCTCCCGCTGCCCGCGCCGCCACGACTCCCATGCCACCGCCTGCTCCCCATCCTCCCGCTGCCCGCGCCGCCACGACGCCCAGGCCACCGCCTCCTCCCCATCCTCCCGCTGCCCGCGCCGCCACGACGCCCACGCCACCGTCTCCTCCCGCTGCCCGCGCCGCCACGACGCCCACGCCACCGCCTCCTCCTCCACCACAATCTCAGCGTGCCCGCGCCGCCACGACGCCCACGCCACCGCCTCCTCCTCCTCCACCACAATCTCAGCGTGCCGCCGCCACCATTGTTCACATACTGTTAACGCTAGGCTCGCGCCGCCCTGCACCCTTGTCCTGCCGCCATCTTGCCCGCGCTGTCCCTGGACCTCCCTATACCAGCGCCCCACCACTCCATGCGCCCGTGAGTAGTGTTGTGGGTAGCGGCGCCTCCTCGCCGGCTTTGTCCGCCACCTCCTCCTCGATGCCTCCAAGGTAGGCAATCCCCACACCGAAGAATTCTACTCCGCACATATCCTCGCCACAACAAGTATACTCAATCTGTTCAATTTTGATTTTGCATATTTAGGACGGATCACATTGAGGGGGAGAGGTGATTTCTGATGGAATAGCAGGAGAACACGCACGCAACATGACCTAGCTCCGCGGGGATGGCGGCTGGACATCGGCGTCGAGACATGTAGGATCTCTCTCCGTTATTTCCTTCAATCCTACTCCCTTTTCCTCGACTTGGACGCTCCAGATAGAGGAGGGATAAAAGTAGGATGTCCATCTCTGATCTCTCTTCATGCTGGTCCATTGTTTATTCTCCGATCTCTCTTCCTATTTTTGCCAAATCTGGCCGTTATCAGCAACTAATAACGGATCTGGCCCTTCCGGAAAACTATTTGCGGATCTGGCCCCCCGGGTCGGCGCCAGCCCGATGGACGCCGAACACGTGTATGACGGCGCCGTTTCACCCTAGCGCCGAAATTCACGGCTGGGTCCGGGCTAAATCCTACGTGGCGGTCGGCGCCAAACCTCCTGGCGCCGAACTTGCGTGTACTCTGAATCTCGTTAAGGATGTTCGGCGCGTTTCGGGCTGGCGCCGAACCCCTAGGGTTAAAGCAACCGTGGGAGTTACCCCGAGCCCACAACAGTTATTTTTATTCACCCCGAGCCCGTCCCTGTCGCCGGCGTCCACCCACGCCGCCCGTCCCCGCCGTCCACCCACGCCGCCCGTCCCCGCCGTGCGCCGCCCGTCCACGCCGTGCGCCGCCCATCCCCGACGCCCGCCATCCCCTGGCCAAGGGCACCATCCGCCGCGCCGCCCATCCTCAGCCCTAGCACCAATCGTCCCCAACCCTAGCACCGCCCAATCCCTGCTTCTCCGTCTCCGGCGCCGGCCAAGAGCCCGCCGGCGGCCTCGGCCCCTTCTCGAGAAGGTATAATGCCCACCGTTTTGCTTATTTTTTGCATGTTTTGCTCACCGATTCTCAAATCTTGTGTATGTGCAACTAAATTTTCTGAAATGTGTGTTATTTTTTGTTATATGGATGTCAATGTAGTATATGTTACAGAGAGAATGGATGTCATATGTCTATTTTGTAGTGGAAATTTAGTTAATAAGAGCTCTTTGTTATGTTAATACAAGTTCTAATGGCAGAGTTATTATTTTTGGTTCCGCTTATAGATGGCATACACAAAGGTTCTTCATGTTCATCACGGAGGCCGGGTTGTGCCCACTAGTTGTGGTGTTGAGTTTGAGGAGATGACGAGTAGAGTATTGTTCTTTTCGCATAGTCCTAGGTTGAATGAGGTTGTTGGGAGGCTCGAAATGGTGTTTGGTTGGTCCGGTTGCGGTATTGGTTTTGAAGGAAGATATGATGCCGGTGGCTCTAGGTCTTATACTCAGATGATACCTATCCGAGGTGAAGAAGGGTGGGAGTTGTACAAAGAGCTTGTTGACAACTCTCAAATCAAGTCACTTGTCATTGTTGCCTTCAAGGTCGACGTAACCGGGCCATCCAGAGCGGGAGTTGGTCTAGATTTGAACAAGCACCCCTCGGTTATCGAAACTAAAAATGATGACCGTTGTGAGGCTGATGCGGGTGCAAGGCAGCCTCCCGTGCGGGAGAATGTGCTGACTGACCATGAAGTTAAAGTGGAGTTGGTTAGGGAGGAGAAACTAAAGGATGCAGCCCTGCGGAGTGGAGAAGCACCACATGAACCTCGTGTTGTGTTCTTCGCTTCGACTGACCATGGAGTAAAAGTAGATTTGCTTAGGGAGAAGAAACTAAAGGGTGCAGCCCTACAAAGTGGAGAAGCACGACATGAATCTCGTGTTATGTTTTCCTCTTCCACTTATAGGGAAGCGGTAATAGAGGAGGATGTTGTGCAGCCACATCCCACTTATACCCGGACAATTAAAGGTGTCCAATACCCAGTTTTTGGACGGGCGTTTTGGTGTTTCGGCCCTTGTGTTGAAGCATTCAAGCATTGCCGTCCATTCGTTTCCGTCGACGGCACCTTTTTGATCGGAAAGTTTAAGGGCACCCTTCTCGTTGCTATCTCTTGTGACGCGGACAACCGTTTGGTCCCGCTTGCCTTTGCTCTGGTGACAGGAGAGGACAACAACAACTGGAGTTGGTTTATGCATTTGCTAAGGACTAAGGTAGTAGGTCCGGACAGGGTTGTTTGTTTGATATCCGATCGTCATCATGGCATACTGAATGCCGTGAAGGAAGAGATAGTTGGACATCCCCTTGTAAAACACTGATGGTGCATGAGGCATTTTGCGGCTAATTTCTATCGTGCTTGTCGAAACCGGGAAATGGCCGAGTACCTCCGTAGGCTTTATATGGTGTTCGAGCCTGCTGTATTTGAAGAGATGTATGCAGAGTTGTATGGCTTGACGAATGCACTACAAGAAATCCGGTCTATTGCAACAATATTTATTGCTACATCCACATTTCGTTGCAATAAAACGTAATATTGCCATCAATTTCACGTTTGTGGTAATAGGTCACGCATATTACCACGATTTATTTATGTTGCAATAAGCACACGTTTTGTTGCAATATAGGTCGTGTATCGCAACAATATGCTTGGTCGTTGCAATACGGCTTCGATATCGCGACAATCAAATTCCGTTGCGCGAGTTAGTCGTTTTGTTGTAATAGGGACAAGGTATCGCAACAAAGTAAATCCTTATGGTAATATTCAAATATATATTGCAACAATTCTTACATGTGGCGATAGTCGTAGATATTGTTGTAAAAAATGTCTTTGTATTGCAACAAAACATGTTTGGTTGTAATATGACCTTTTTTTTTCCATGGATCGTTCATTTTGTTGCAATAACAATTACGTATTGCGACAAATTGTACATACATGGTAATATGTTCAACTAATTGCAACAATCTTAGTGTTGCAATAAGGAGTAACCCGAACTTCTATGCATTTTTATGATAATTATAAAAATATAATTTATATTATTGCAATTAATGGATATAAAAATATAATTTATATTATTGCAATTAATGGATATTAAATTATGATGATCTGACAAGTAAGACCGGTGGGCGAGCAGCAACTCGAACCCTGATAATTATAAAAATATAATTTATATTATTGCAATTAATGTATATTAAATTATGATCAGACAAGTAAGACCGGTGGGCGAGCAGCAACTCGAACCGGAAAAATTTGAGCCATTTTTGGATAAGCTGGGATTCGAACTCACGTTCGCACTGAGGGGGATTAAGGTTCATACCATTGCGATATGCTCATGTTGGTGTCAAAGTTCTTTTTGTTTTTTTAATAACTATACAAAACTCGTCCGGCATCGAGCAGCCAATTAACCGCAGTACAAAAGAGAAATTAGAGCTTTTTTGGCTTCGGCGGGATTCGAACTTCGGGCACCCATGATTCAGAGAAAAGTTGAGACCAATGAGCTGCGGTGTGCTTGTAGCAGTATCGGTGTCGTACTTTTAATAGAGTGTGTTGGCGAGGTGGACTTCAGTGTTGTAGCGTGAAGCAAAACACTCCCCTGCAATATTTAAACAGATGTTCAGCAGATCAATTGAGCAGCATAGCAGCTGTATCCCAGCCTAATTTCCAACGAAATTTAGCATCAGATCAACAACCGGGCATGAAGATATATATTAAGGCATATGATAGTAGGATATAACAAATAATCACACCAGACATATAGCACATGGTTGAACATGATAGCACACGAGTTTCATACGCCAAACTTGTACATATTGTTCACACACTAGACCACAAGTTTACGGCAAAGTAATCAAAATAGCAACAGCTCTAAAAGACCACCAGCAACTACTCTTCACTTCTCTTCGTCAAAAACGAACTTTGCTAGCTGAGGGATGGCTGATCCATCCCAGCTGGCGACGATGATCCCTGCTCTCCCTTGATAACTGTGTAGCCACGATTCAGGAAGGATTCAAGTTAATTCATATTTGACACCCAAGTATAGATCAGCAGTATGCTTGTGGATACATGGCCGGCAGAAAGCACTAGCATCACAGTTAGTACTCACTTAAGTGCAGATAAGAATTTAGTGCACAAAATAATTCAAATTGCTCTCAGATTGTAGTTTCACGCACAGTAAACATTAGATACTTGGAATACAAACTACTCTAGATGGTGTGGCGACATCAGTGTACCGAACTCATTTGGTCTAGAAAATGGTTTACTGTAAGGATGTCATACCTCAAATGTACAACCTAATCGACGTCTGAACTCCAAATTGTCGACAATCTGAGAAAAAAATCATTGGCATTGCTCTCAGATAAAAAAATCTGAATGGAAACTACCAAAAACAACATAAGTCAACAAATGTAACAAGCATAAGAGGTAGTATAGAAATATGGTATGAGCAACAATATGGAACTTACCAAGAGATGAAACACCTAAACAAAGAACCCCTGGTCATCATCCAATCCTTCTTGTCCAATAGGAGCAACATGGCCATCATTTACGTAAGCCTCATCATCATCCGTACCATCATCATATTCGATTTGACCTTCATCAAACTCAACAGGTCTTATATTTTCGATGACCGAAACATCAACACTAGATCCTTCCACATCATTTCTGCACCAACTAGTGATCTCTTCAGCTGTGTCGGGCACTATAATCTCTGTGTCGACGACATCCAGCACGTCTGCCTCACCTCCGTCGTCTTCAGCAGCTTCATCAAGGCCTACACCATTTGTAGCAGAAGGAGCAAACAAATTGCGTGGATTCATTTTAATCACAGTTGCCCAATTAGGGTTCTTCACATCTCTCACATAGAAAACCTGTTGAGCTTGGAGGCCTAGAATGTAAGGGTCTTCCTTGAATCGGGATATAGTTGTGTCAAGGTCAATGATTCCATATTTGTCCTTCTTATACCCCCTACTCTGAGTTCTATTGGCCGGAGGCACGTCAAACCAGTCACATTGGAATATAACGACCTCCTTATCAGGAGGATAATCAAGAAATATGATTTTCTTGATCACCCCGTAATAATCAATATTGCCCGTGCTCTCATCGCCCTTGACTATGATGCCACTATTTTGGGTATTTAAGTCCTTCTCTATGTAGGAATTCCGATAGAAGTATCCATTCAGAACTGTACGGTTGAAAACACGAGCTCGGTGATCAGGTCCTTTAGCAAGTGCATAAATTAGGTTGCTGACCTTCCCATCATTGTAGAGTTCTGTGATCTGTTTGATGGAACAGAATATGTATGAATCGTGAAATGCTATGAGGAACATTATTGAAAATGTGAAAGGCACTTACCCGTCTCTCGAACCACCCAACAAACTCTTCCTTGTGTTGCTTTTCTGGATTTCGAGAATTGTTCCTTTTGAGCTCCTCAAGATGTTCACTTCAAAGAAAAAAAATGATTGTTAGTTGAACTGAACAGAAATAATGCACATCATGATGTGAAATAAATACATAGGTATCCTTACTCAACCCATGACGCCGTTTCCTCACAGTTTGTTATTACGTAATGCCTCATTTGGTTAACCTCAGCCAAAGAGAGAGGTTCACAAACAAAACCTTTCTTGGAGTAATCAACCGTACTCATTATGCTGATCCCTGTTGGTGGCTGATCTGTACCTTTATCTTCATGACGTTCAGACTGACTTTGCTTTGTAGGCATGCCATCAAGGAATCGACTGCAAAAAGTCATGCACTCTTCAAGGATGTACCCCTCCGCAATAGAACCTTCTGGGTGAGCTTTGTTACGCACGTATCCTTTCAGTGTACGCAAGTATCGCTCAATTGGGTACATCCATTTGTACAGAACTGGCCCTCCCAACCGGGCCTCTTCAGCAAGATGAACAGGGAGATGCATCATAATATCAAAGAATGCCGGTGGAAAGATCGTCTCGAGCTGACATAGAATTTCTGGAATTGTTTGGCTCATCTTTACCAAATCTTCATCGCGTAACTCCTTGGAGCATAAATCAGAAAAGAACTGACTAAGCTGAAGCAATGGGTTAGCAACATTCTCTGGCAGAAGCTTGCGCAATGCAATAGGAAGAAGTTTCTGAAATATGACATGGCAGTCATGACTTTTGAGACCACTAATCTTGCACTGCTCGAGGACCACACATCGTTTAATGTGTGAAGCATAGCCATCAGGCATCTTAATGCTCCGTAGAAACTTTAGGAGCATTATCTTCTCTTCCTTTTTTAAAGCATAGCATCCTTTCTTTATTTCATACTTATGCTTACCGGGCTTTGGATGCTGGTCCTTCCTAATTTCCAAGTCCTGCAAATCAAGACGAGCCTTCAAACCATCCTTTGATTTCCCATCCATCTCAAGCAAAGTCCCCAGAACGCTTTCACTAATGTTCTTCTCGATGTGCATAACATCCAGATTGTGCCTAACGAGCAAGTGCTTCCAGTATGGGAGTTGAAAAAATACACTTTTCTTTCGCCAGTTATGCCAGCTATTAGTTTCTGGTCGCTTTCTCTTATTTGACCGCCCAAATGGTGCATGCTCAATGCTATCAAGTTGCTCCACAACTTCTTTACCTGTAAGTGCGACCGGAGCTTCTCTATTATCTGTCTTGTTGTTGAACAAACACTTGTTTCGACGCCATTTGTGGATCCTGGGCAGAAACCGTCGGTGTCCCATGTAGCAATGCTTTCGACCATACTTGAGCCATAAAAATTCTGTATGTCTGTGGCAATAAGGGCATGCTAGCTTTCCTTTTGTGCTCCAACCACTCAGCATTGCGTAAGCTGGGTAGTCATTGATGGTCCACAACAAGCATGCATACATCCGGAAATTCTTTTTCGTTCCAGCATCATATGTGTTTACACCATCCTCCCATAGAACCTTCAGTTCATCAATCAAAGGCTGGAGGTACACATCTATGTTATTTCCTGGTGACTTTGGTCCTGGAATAATCAACGACATAATCCAATTCTGCTGTTTCATACACATATGAGGTGGCAAGTTATACGGGATAAGAATGACAGGCCATGTGGTGTGCGATATACTCATGAGCCCAAAGGGGTTGAATCCATCCGAAGCAAGGCCAAGCCGAACACTGCGAGCATCTTTTGAGAATTTTTTAGAATATTTCTGGTCAACATGCTTCCATGCCTTCGAATCTGCAGGATGCCTCAACACACCATCATCCACACGGCCCTCCTTATGCCATTTCATATGTGATGACATAGCTTCTGTCATGTACAACCTTTGCAGTCTTGGAATTAGTGGAAAATGCCATAGTACTTTCTGTGGCACTGGCTTCTTTGATTTGCGGCTTGATGCATTGTCTTCTTCACTAGTTGGAGTAGATTTCCATCGAGACACATGACAGACAGGGCATTCTTCCGCATCAGCATGGGCATTACGGAATAGCACACAATCATTAACGCACGCGTGTATCTTATTATAATCCAGCCCAAGTTCTCGAATCACCTTCCTTACTTGTGCAAGATTAGTAGGAATGCAGTGACCCTTCGGCAGCACGTGCGTGAACATCTGCAGAATTAAGTCACATGCTCTATTGGTCATCCCAGTGATGCACTTGATTTGGTAAAGCTTCACAATAAAAGATAGCTTCGTGACATGTTCGCAGCCTGGGTACAACTCTTTTTTTGCCTCTTTCAGTAGTTCAAAGAACACCTTGGCTGTTGCATTTGGCTCCTGGTTCACTCCATCACCACTTGAATCATCCACATCATTGTCTCCCGCACCTTCCCCATGAGCTGCATTACCTCCCCCCATGTTTGTGCCCCTTATGAGACTATTGAGCATGTCGCATACCTCAACACCATCATCTACATCTTCTTCATTATCAGAATCTTCAGACAAGCTTTCCTCATCAGATTGTTCACCATGGTATATCCACTGAGTGTAGCTCGGATCCATCCCATGGCGCAGCAAGTCCATATGAACATCCCTTTTCTTCTTCTGAACAATATTTAGACATCTCGCACATGGGCATGGAACAGTTGAGATTGAATGAGCACCATCGAAAGCTAAATTCAGGAAATCCTTCATGCCACTTTGCCACTCATCAGAATCTCTTTCCCTGACCATCCAACTCTTATCTCGTGTCATTTCACCTTATATCCCCAAAGCTAGACCTGTTAAAAAAACATAACAACTGCATTAGTAAATGCATTACGGTCAATAGCATCAGTAGTTGCATTACAAAGCATAAACGAAATCAAATGACAGGAACGGGAGATCAAGGATACATGCCCAGATTTTATACACACAGGTTATTCATTGTTGAAAACAGTAAATATGGTCAGGCAAGTGCATAGAGAAAACAGTAAATGTGGTCAGGCAAGTGCACAGAGAACATGGATAAATCAATACATAGATTTTTCTTTCTACAGACATGCACTACATCCAAATATATATATCAAAGAAGGTCATAATTTCCAATTTATAAGAAACGTACAATCAACTATTTATTGTACAGAAGCTACAACCTAATCCTAAGGATCGTAGTCTACCAAAAAATGCAACTTGCACTATCAGCTGTTAACTGCAATGAGAACGATTCTGATCAATTTGATGTTGCACTATCAGATGTTAACTTTAGCAATGAGAAAAAAAGGAGAGACACAAGGGGAGAAGAACGATTCTGATGAACTATTCTTATGAAAAAAGGAGACACAAGAGTCGCTCCTGATGAACCAAATCAGCCCCAGATTGAGATGAGGAGGCTTGCCTAGATAGCAGGTCCTGTTGGAGATGAGGAGGACGCAGCGCCAGGCCGCCGGTGACGAGGAATCGCGGCCGGTGAAGGACACTTGCCGACGCCGGTGATGAGGACCCTCAGGCGGACTTTGTGCCGACGATGTGCAGATGCGGAGCCGTCAGCTTAGAGGAGGACGCAGCGCCAGGCCCGCCGGTGGCGAGGACACTTGCGACCGCCGGTGACGGAATCTCGAGAAGGGCGGCCGCGACGTTCACGGGAGGGCTGTGTGATTTGTCTGCGAATCGGAAAATCGTCTCGTCGTTCACCGGAGAGGCTGCGACGTTCACGGGAGGCCCAGGAAGGCAGGAACCATCCTGGCGTCGTACACCAATCGGAGACAATCTGGCACATACACGATAGTTAGTCCTTTATCCCTATGCAATCACAAACACGTGCTCTGCCCATTGGTCCGACCTCTAATCTCCTCACGACTGAGGGTGCGGGTTCAAACCCCCTCCGATGCTAATAATGCTGCATGTTTTTTTTGCCTGTTTTTGGAATTTCTATCCACAAGTTCTAATTTTTGGCAGGAATTCCAAAAAAAAAGATCTAATACACGACAGATAGAGGAAGTTATAGAAATCATACCATCTTGCATTTGCTTTTTAGAGCAAAGGACTTTGCCATTTTAAACACGTAGTGTTTAATTGGTGGAGCTGGGTAGTCCCTTGCTTGGTTCTTCAGTATGACAACTTGCAAAACTAAAATATCAAGAACAATGAACCGTAATAGCAAGTTCAGAGATCAGGCATTCCTAGATCATACGGAAACGACAATGCCACACCATTTGTTCCAGCAGTTTGTTCCATAAATTTGGAGTCATTTTCACCAACAGTACCGAATTGGAGACATTTTCACCAAATTACAGTACCAAAATAAAGTCATATTCATCAACACAACTAAGTTCATTCGTCACAACTAAGTTCATTCGTTCCAGGAACCACTTGGTTGCACACACTTAAACAAGATCCAATTGTGCGACAACCTAAGATTAACAAAATAAGGCACCACGTTAATCTAACACACAACCAGGTACCTCACAGTCCAACTTAAAATACCAAAATAAGCACCTAACAGTTCCTTCTCACCACCACGCCACTACGAACGTCTTCAGTTGCAATTTAGTTATCAAGAGGGAGGATGACAAGCCTCAGTCTTGCTGTCTTGTCCTGGAACCTCGTGCCTTTTTGATCCATGAAGCTAAACACATATATTTTTCCCTTTCTCAGATAGTTGATTGTACAATGGTTTCGTCTAGAAATAACACCATCAGCACTGCCGCACTAAACCATCCGGAAACGACAATGTCATTCTGGATTACTCACAAATCACGATGTCGCGAGAGATCGTCCGGAAATAACACTATCATAGTACACCATCTAGAAACAATAATATCGCTCTAGATCGTCCGGAATTCACACTAGCACACTTAAACGTCCACAAATGACACCGTCACCACTAGCACACGAAACCATCTGATAACGTAACTCTAGAGATTGCCCGCAGTTCATGATGTCACGCTATATCGACCGGACGACACTGTCACACTAGATCATCCGGAAATCACATTGTCACAGTAGGTCATCCGGAAATCACAATGTCACACACTAGATCATCCCGAACTGACAGTGTCACACTAGATCATCCGGAAATCACATTGTCATAGTAGATCATCCGGAAATCACAATGTCACATTAGATCATCCCGAACTGACAGTGTCACACTAGATCATCCGGAAATCACATTGTCACAATAGATCATCCGGAAATCACAATGTCACATTAGATCATCCGGAAACGACAATGTCACTCTAGATCCCTCGGAAACGACAATTTCACACTAGATCATCCGGAAACGACAATGTCAATCTAGATTGATCTGAAACCACAATGTCACTCTAGATCGCCCGGATCCAGAAACCAGATGTCACTATAGATCGATCAGAAATCACAGTGTCAAAGTAGATCGATCAGCACAATGTCACTCTAGATCGATCAGAAACGATGGTGCCATACTATATCGCCCGAAAATCACACTGACACACTAGATTGCCCGGGGATAACATTGTTGCCACTAGCATAATAAACCATCTGAAAGCGACAATGTCACTATAGATTGCCCAAAAATCACGGTGTAACACTACATCGCCTCGAAAAATAGAGTGTAGCACTAGATTATCCAGGAAACGTCAATGCGAGTCTAGACGCATGTAATCACACTAGATCATCCGGAAATGTATGTGAGTTCGAAACCCGCGAGATCATCCGCAAACGACCATATTGTTTGACTCACACTTATCTACATTTGTATTTCTTCAAAATATAAGTTTTACAATTTATTTAATTATTCTAAACATTTTAAATAAAAAAATCATTCCAAACGTGTACCTACACTATGTTAAAACTTTCCCGCTAATCCCCCACCGTCCATCCAATTTTTTGTGAATTTGCTGTGTTTTGCGCCCATTTTTCCCGCTCAACTAGCATTACATATAAGTAATAACATAATTAGCGCTCTAAACCTAATCACAACACCTCACCCCGATCAGATCTGGTGCTCTCCTCTCTGGTTCCTCACGGCGTGATGACGGCCCCGTCGACGCTGCGAACGGCGCCGGACTCCAGTGGACAGAAAAGCACGCAGGTAAATACACCGGGCTTCCACATCCCCTCCACCTCGCCGATCCCCAATTCTGGCCATTCCCTCTTGTCCAAATCATCTCGCCGACGGCCGGCGTGCACCTGCCCTCCTCCTCAATCCCCGTCCTCCTCTTCAATCCCCGGATGCAATCCCCGTGCAAGCCCCTCCCACGGCCAGAGCCAGGTGCCAGGGCGACCACATCCATGGCGTCTGTCACCACAACGGCACCTGCCAAATCCTAGCGGACGGCAAGATCTTTCCTCCCTGTTATATTTCCTCTCATGTATCTCTGTTCTGTGGAGTGCGTTGCGACGATGGCCGAGGCTAACTAGATTTCTCTTCGAGTTGATTGACCTTACTTACCGGCTGAATGACGTAGAACGCTAGCTCTCCTTGATCGATTATTTGTACTAGCAAAGCTAGCTACCTACGGCAACATAGTAGATTGATCTGTTTGGCCAAGCACGCACGCAAGCTGGATGCGCACGGCGGGGTGCCAATCAACAGATTTTTAATCTCATATCTCTCAAACTCCCATTCCCTAACTCCAACTCCCTCCAACCAAACACGCTGTAGCTGGAGTTGGGAATGAGGAATTGAACACAACACTTGCTGGATTCAATCTCTAGTTTGCTGCCGTTGCCATTTTTTGCTTTCCTGTTGTTTTACTGGGCCAAGTGTGAATAGAGAACAGTACGATATATGTAATGTTTGGGCTAATTGGTTGCTACCCATTACTACTTAATTCATGTTTGGATTTAGAGGGACACGTTACCTTAGCTGTAGGTCTATATAATATTTTGTGATCCTTCTATTTTATTTAGATATGTTATGAAAAGAATATCCATGTTGTTATTATGGTACAATGCATGTATGGTATTATGATTAAATGCCTGTATGGTAGTAGTATGTTATATAGCATGTGTTTATGTTGTATTATGATTAATTTTTTAGAATATTCTTATTTTGTTTAGTTCATATGCTATTTCCATAAGAAACTTGTATTTTGACTCTGGAATTAAGTGTGAGATGTGTTCGGGGGAGTAACATTCTTGAAGTTCTTGAGCTGAATGGTTGATTCAGAAAATATTGTGCATGTTCAATTATTTATGTGCTTCACACTTGTAGCTGGTCTCATTTATATTCGTACATGTATTTGTCATAATTTCCGCTTTGATATACAAAAGTGAAACAAAATAAACTATTATGATCCCATATGCTCCATTTTGAACCACTGTATATTTTCTACCCACAAATAATTTCTGTTGGCTACTGGTCCCTTTCAACTACTGAAGCAAATGCATAATGTTTTGAAGCAAGTTAACACACTATCAAGTAAATTCAGTAGTTGTTGATCGTAACCATTGCAACAGTCAGAGAAACAAGAGACCCTTTTCCCTTTAATTTTCCTTTTGCTAAAAGATGTAGGGCACATGTTGCATCACTTGGTCTTCTGTTCTCTGTTGCCAGATCTACCGTATTGTTGCTATTTTCTATAAAATAGACTCTAATCCATTTTTTCATACACAAGGGCACACCGATGAATTCAACGCAAGATACTGCTTCTAGGAGACCGATGACAATACATCGACATCGAGTGCAAGCTTCAGAGGAAATAGATGATTCACATTACTCCTTTCTGAAAGGTACACAATTTCCTTAATTCTTAATCACTATTCTGTAACAAGGATAATGCTAACTCCATTAATTGTTCTTGTGCTCAGTAAAGAAAGGATCTGTTCTTGTATCAAGGATGGAAAGTATAGTAGCATACAAAAACCAGAGAGGATCTGGTAAAAACTATTTGAGTCTACCATTTTTTATTAATGCATAAAATCCTAGATTGCTTAATCTTAACATCTGCTAAACCTTATGCAGAAACGGAAGAACAATCTGAAACTCAAGTGTCAGCCACTGACATGTGCGCACTGGGTGAATGGCCATCTCATGCTCGACGCAACCGTGAACTACAACAGAATGGTACAAATTTTGGTTTATATTTGTGTTCCTGTCTACTACAATGAAATACCGAGTGAAATACCGAGTAACACAATATTTCTTGTATGCTTTCGGTTGTAGAAACTGGTGGACAGAAGAAGGGGCGTGGTGTTCTCAAGGGTATTAAAGCATCTAAGAAGCGTTATGCCAATGGATCAGAAAAGCTTACTATTTCATTCTCTGATAGTTTGGGTGGTACAATAGGAATAAACTACCGTACATTCTGTGATGACGTGGTACTCATGATGAAAAGAAGGTTACCGCTCATTGGAGTGAGAACGTGGGCCGATATTCACCCTACCATCCATCGACAAATTGTTGTGGATATGTTGGTGAGTACAACCCTTTTCACATGTCTTATTTATTTTACCATCCTTTTCACATGTCTTATTTATTTTACCATTCATAAAGCGTTGTTTAAGCATAGACATTTGTTGTACGCATTACAGGACAGATATGACTTGGACGATACAGTGGCAACTGAGGAAAAAGTTCTCAAAGTTGCACATGAGCGATATAGAGGTTGGCGTTCAACTCTAAGCGCCACTTACAAGGCGTACAAAACAGATGCTGCTAGATTGGCGAATGTGCCTGAAGATGTACAACCTGAGGAGTGGCAATGGTTGATTGAGTACTTTGGCACTGATTCAAAATTCAAGGTTATCTCTAATCTCATTGTTTATGAATTGTGAACTTAGGTGAAAGGGCTAGTTTGACTAGTTATATTTTTTTTCCAATGAATGAATAGGAAATCAGCCAAAAGAACTCGGACAACCGTAAGAAACTGAAGACAAATCATAGAGTTGGATCAAAATCTTACTCACAACTAAGTTTTGAGAAGGTACCAATTGCTTTGCCCGCTCATTCTTTTTATTCTTCTTGCTTCAGAATTTGAACATAGTGCAGCAATAACATTCATCTTGTGCAATGACACTTCACTATCATGAAAAAACTTTTTATATATAACCAGAATGTATAAATTCATAATGTTTCAAGCATCTAATGTTTTACTACATGCAGAGAAACTTGGAAACCGGAGAAGAGCCAGATTGTGTTGCTCTTTGGGAACTTACCCACAAGAAGAATGGAACATGGAGTAGCAAAGAGTCGCAAGATGTCTATGTGAGTAAAATGAAATCTGTCTATTCTCTAGTTCTTTACTGTTGTGCATGTTGGATGCTGTTTCATCTAATGGGACTATGCCTGTCGTATTTAGGACAAAGCATCTAAAGAGATTCAAAACAAAGAGGCTGAAATGCATGGTCCAATTTCAAGTGAAGAAAGAAGCAATATTTTCCAGACCACGTACAAAGCCACTCTGAATTGCAAGTCATCACAGCCTCGTGGGTATGGATACATGGCCAAACCACCAACTGGTTCTGAAAGGATTAGGTCCCAGCTTCAAGATCAAGCCCGTGCCCAAGCAGCGACCGAAAAGGTAAACACTCAGCTCAGCCAGCAGGTCACCGAATTACAAGATCAGTTACAAGCTGAACGTGAAAACACACAAGAGAGGATTGACATTGAGCGTGCTGAGAGAGAAAACCTTGAGAAGATGTTAGAAGAAGAGCGTGCTGAAAGAGATAGGTTGTTGGACGAGGAGCGAAAATCAAGACTGGAATTTGAGCAAAACATGATGGCAAAGTTAGCACTGTTGACCCAAAAGATGGAAACCAAACAGGCGCAATTACATCAGGTGATTATAGTCCTTTCTAGATTGTTTGCTAGTTTGTTACTAACTAAGGATCATATTTGATCATATTTGCTTGAACCTGAAACTTGCACTTATGCCTTTTTATTCATCTATTGGGCAAGGGTTATGCATGTGTTGATAATGACTCTAATTTACATGTCATATTTTCTTTGCTCGATCTTGAAGTTTAGATAAATTGACCATACCTCATCTTTATCAGTGCACTGAAGTTAGATATTTTTACATCCATTCATTCAATAGTGAGCCATTTGCATGTGTTGGATCAAATTTTATTGTGGTACTGCTAAAATCTTAGCCATAACATAAATGTTCTGATGTATGACTCTTGGTCTGTACCTGATGATAGTGCTAGTAAGTTGGGCTATGACATTATTCTATTAGACAATACAATATTTACTTAGAATGATTTCACTGATTTGCTATGGCACTGTTCTCTTTGCAATCTATTGCAGACGCCCAAGAAAACAGTGGTCGGCAAAGAAAATATTAATCCAATCCTGCAAACTGCTCTTCCACACAAAGCTAGTACTGCAGGGGCTGTAGGTACAAGGAACAATGTAATTGCTCCAAATACGCTCCTGCAAGCTACAAGGAACAATAGACAATTTCGAGCAATGGTAAGTCGTTACATGCTTTGCACCTTGCATGATTGCTGTTGAGATGAGTTTGAATTTTCAAGTTTTTATCTGATGACGATATATTTATACACTCATCTGCACTTGATTTTCCTAATCTGAATGAGTAAGACTTGTGCATATCTATCATCCCTACAGAAAGTGATATATGACTTTAGTCGTTCTTTACATCCCTACATATGTATTTGCATGTCTTTACAGAAAGTGATTACTTCATTGCTTACTCTCCGTCATCCCTATGTTTTGTATTTACAAGTATTGTAAATACCTCAGTCATCCCTATGTTTTGTATTTACAAGTATTGTAAATACGGCTTCTTCTGGTACATGCTCTAATATAGAAAGTGATTACTTCATTGCTTTACTCTTCGTCATCCCTATGTTTTGTATTTACAAGTACGGCTTCTTCTGGTACATGCTCTAATATTAAACTTCACTTGCTAGCTTGTACCACTTGTGTTATATTCTACTACTTACCAATTAACTTGAGCTAAATAATTTTTAATTGCAGGATCCAAAACTTTAACTCGACTCGAATGGACTGGAATGGACTACTGGATTGGGTTGGACTGAGCTGGACTGGACTATTGACCACGACCACCACGATCATTTTAGCCTTTGCACTAGATTAGGATGGCACGATCATTTTAGCCTTTGCACTAGATTAGGATGGCACATTCGTACGTTGAATGATTCCTAAATTATATGTCGGTTTCATTTTATGAATATTTGCTATGCGGAATATGATATTTTATGGATAATTGAATGCATGTTTTTTTTTTGGTTGCAATAGTCTATTACCACAAACAAGTATTGGTTGCAACATGGTAGCTGCCACGCCGACCAGCTCTGTTGCGTTAAGATGTTGCCACGTTAAGCTTAGCACTGTTGAAATAACTTTTCGCCACAATCATGATGAATGTTGAGATAATTGCTTAGTACCACATAATTTAATTTCGTTGAAATAGGCCTTTTTGCCATGAATCAATTGTAGTGTCGCAATAGTTTCTCGCCACAAATAATTCCACTGTTGTGATGAAATAGTCCTTCCGCCATGAACCGTTGGTATTGTCGCAACAGCTTCTCGCCACAAATATTTTAGTCGTTGCGATAACTATTTCTCGCCACCTAAACTATCTTGTTGCAATTTTTTGTTGCCACGAGACCAGGGTTGTTGCCATAAACTAATGCCACAGACGGAGGGTTTGTGGCAAAATAGGTGTTTCCACGAAAATAAGGATTGTTGCCATAGGGCTTCGGGTCTATTGCAACAATTACATCTTGCAACGGAAGGGCTTGCGCCACGAATATGGTGTTGTTGGAATAGGCTATCGCCACGAATGCCTATTGCCACAAACGGGCAATCGCCACGGGTTTGGCAACTGTTGCTGTAAGCTATCCCTACGAACCAAATTGTGGCAAGTTAGCGCGTGTTGCGACAAGAAAAAATGTGGCGACTTGCCACACAGTCGTTGCAATTGTAAACTTTTTTGCCACATTTTGTTTTTCGTGGCAATAACCTATTACCATACGACCTTTCGCATCGGGTGGCAACGAAATCAATATCGTTGCAATAGGTACCTATTGCCACAATTCGACACCTATTGCCACGAATACCGTTGTTGCAATAGACCCGATTTCTTGTAGTGATGCAAAGGGAAAGGCTTTTCTTACGGAGCATTTGCCGTTGAAAGTGTTGTGGTCACAAGCATTTGATGAGGATGGGGTTCGGCACGGCCACATGACAAGTAACATGGCCGAGGTATTCAATAAAGTGCTAAAGGGTATCCGTGCGTTACCGGTCACCGCCATAGCAGCTTATACCTTCCACAAGTGCAACGAGTATTGGACAAACCGGAGGGACGAGGTTGAAGTCCGTTGGAATGCCGATAAGTTGTGGCCGAAGACCGTGGAAGAAGAACTTGATTACCAGGAAAGGAAGTCACAAGCCCAAACATCTATATGTTTCGACAAGGAGGTATGGAAGTATGAGGTATCTGAACAAGGAGGTACCAATGCTGGCGGTGAGCAATACGGTGGTCGCAAATATGTTGTTGTCCTAGGCACCCCGTCTTGCACTTGTCAGATGCCCTTACAGATCCATCTTGTGTGCTCCCATATAATAACAGCATCCCGAGCTAAGGGACTTGACCCTTTGAGCTTGGCTTGTACGTCATGGTTCTACAAACTAGAAGCGGTCCGAGGCACATGGGCTAGTAGGTTCGAGCCTTATCTAGACATCGCCCAATGGCCCGTCTACACCGGTCCGGTGTATAAACCGGATAGCCAACTCATGGTCACCACAAATGGCCGTCGACAGACCAAAAGGTTCAAGATGGACATGGACCGTGCACAAGGGGGAGCACCCTTCAAGAGACCGCGTGCAAATGATTATTTTGTGGAGGACACGGTGCCAAATCATTGTTCGGCATGCGGCGAGGAAGGTCATAAGAACACGAAAAGGTTAAGTTGTGAAGAGCGAAAAAAGAAAATAGCCGCCGAGGAAGCAGCGGCGCAAGCAGCTGCCGCGGCTCCCGGAAGTATCCCTTCATCAAGTGGACGTGGAAGAGGTCATAAGCGTCCGCGAGGCACTAGACACTATAGGGGTGGTCGTCGTCGTCCCCCGGTGATTGGGAATTTAGCTGAAGCTGTTCGAGTTAGTAGACAGGTTATATTTTTTGATGAATATATGTTACACATGTACTTTATGTTGCTTTTTTCCCCATACTATTTAGCTCATTTTTTTGTAATGTTATAATATTCATTTTCAATCTTTCATGTCAATTTTCCTCACAGTTTGTCATGTCTCTTTTCATTGCAGAATGGAGCGTCGGTACCTCCTTCTTGAGGATGAGTACGAGAAGAAGCACCGAGGTCGGATGATCTCCATGGGCATGGTATGCACATTTAGTTTGGTTTATTCGATTTACTTATTGTCTCATTTTTACTAATTCGTGTGTTATGTCGATTTTTGCAGGACATACCACACCTTCGTATACGTGGCCATTCGTTGAGGCAAGACAAGATAAAGTACTCAGAGAGGTACACACCTTACATCCGGAGGGCGAATCTGCTTCCCTTCGTGACCATGGCAAGGCGTGGGATGCCAAGTTACAATAGTTGTGCCCTCACGGCACTTGTTGATAGATGGCACGTGGAGACCCACACTTTTCACCTTCCATGTGGGGAGATGACAGTAACTTTAGAGGACATGGCCATGATCACCGGTTTGCCTATCGAAGGCAAGCCCGTGTGTGCGAAGATAGAGGCGAATAAATTCAGAGACATGGTTGAGGAACTTCTTGGAGTTAGGCCACCGGATAAAGTGGAGGGGAAAAAGGGCACTAAAACAGGTGGCTTGCAGTTTACTTGGCTGGAACACCACTTTGGAGAGCTTCCGGAGGATGCCGATGATTTGAAAGTAGAGAGGTTGTCTTTCCTTATGACTTATAATTTTATTCTCTTGTTATATTTTTGCAATTGCATTTCTCAAATGTAATGTCCCTTTTTTTTGCAGATTTGCTCGAGCCTACGTCCAGTACGTGCTAAGGAAGGTGTTGTTTGCGGACTGCGGAGGCGTCGAAGCCTCTTGGATGTTTTTGCCTCTATTCCGTGACTGGGACGAGGCTGGGAGGTACAGCTGGGGCTCGACTGGGTTGGCGTATTTGTACCGGCAGCTGGATGAGGCTTGTAGGCGGAGTTCAACCACTTCAAACATGGGTGGGTGTGTGCTTGCATTGCAGGTATGGATGTGGGACAGAATTCCTGTAGGCCGTCCCTTGACGAGGACACGGCGTCCTTGGGAGCATGCTGATCCCGACATGGCACCCACCGCCACGCACTGCTATGACGAGGTGTCGACCAATTGGGGCCCCACCGAAAATCTTTACATGCAGTACACCGATGAGATGGACTCTTTGCTGCCCGCCCACGTGAGTTTCACACAATACATGTATATATTTAATGTTTGGTTCATCATATGTTTAGCAATGTCCCAAAACCTCTGTTTTCTTGAACCTCATGTTAACTGGATGCCCTACGAAGAGGTAAAAACAGATCCTGCTTTCAATTTAAATGGGGCTTGCTTACGGGACATGAGCATGTGGAGTAAGAGGTACCCACTCATTTGCTTCTATGCCGTCGAGTACCATCTACCACATCGGGTGGCGAGGCAGTTTGGGAAGTTCCAGCACAGCCCGCCGGAGGAGGTCTCCACGTCCTCTAGGCTTCACAAGTAAGATCCTCGAATCAGCACATTGATATTTCCTACTCTTGACGATTATTTACTACTTACTCTTTGTTATTTGCTAGTCTTGACAGGAAAAGGAACAAGACAATTACATACTGGCTTGATCACCACCGAGTCCCTATTGCAGAGTGGAATGCTAATGATGGTTCCGCTCTCAACCCCACACCGCGTAATGACCTAGCCTTTGATAGGTACCTAACATGGCTACATGGTGCTACTCGGGTACAACTAAGGAAGAGCTGGACCGGAAATGATATCTTGGAGGAGATTTCCCAAGAGACCGAGGAGTATGATGAGGACGTCCGGATTGGAAAGCGTGTGCTTCACGGCCCCGTGCGAGACCGTGTGGTAAGAAGCTAATTACACGTTTTTGCTCCATGTGTACAACTCTAGTAATAAACTGTGTACTTACTTGCTACATTGTGCAGACCGGTGAGCTTTTACGAGGTATCAACGAAGCTGGCGCGGCTCTACAAGTTAGACCGGGAAGTGAAGGCGCCGAGTCTATCCTTCGTGCATGCCTCGAGGTAAGTACATCTTTTTGCTGCTATGAATATGACATTCTTGCAAATTTGGCTAGAGAATAACCCTCTTTATGTGTTTTCACAGAAATTGGTCAAGCGGTCCCGTAAGTTGGTGGCAAGGCTCGGATGCCGGGATCCTACGGCTGACTTGGAAGAAGTACAGCCCACCCCGCAGAATTCAGCATCATCAGATGACGGTGCACCGGAGCCTACCCAAACTAGCCCGAAACCTAGTCAGCGACCTAATGTTCGTAGGGGATCTCGGAAGCGCCGTCCCGCTGTTGTGAAAACCCCTGCTACAAACGCACCACGCAAGAGAAAGGGACGCAACTAATCCGACCATGAGACTATGTTTACTATCTATGTATGAGACTATGTTGTTCTAAGTTTGTGTGAGACTATGTTGAGAGAACCATGTGTGAGACTATGCTGTTGTGTGAGACTATGTCGATTTGTGAGAACTATAACTTTGCTATATTTGAGAAGTATATGGTAGAACTTGTGATGATTTGTGCCACATTATATAATTGAAGCTCATGTATCAGATTTGTATTTCAAACAGGGAAGGTTCTGTCAAAATTTGTCAAATAAATTTACGGCAAGGGGTGTCGGCGCCAATCAGAACCGCGCCGAACAAAACAACGTCAGATCCAATCATCTTGGCGCCGAACATTGGGAAGGCATACAGCAGGACGCCAGAATATCGCCCAGACGTCGGCGCCATTTCGATAAGCGCCGAACGTATCCATTTCGGCTCCATTGCCCCTGGCGCCAAACCATGGAGATGAAATCCCAGCGTTCTGCGCGAAAATTGGTTCCAGCGTTCGGCGCCAAGTCCGATAGTGCCGACATGCAGTAGTTCGGCTCCATTTCATTTTTTTTTCGATAAAGGATGCTTTATTACTTAAAAGGTTTAAGCGTTTACACCCAGCCTCTGCATAACAAAGATGCACACAGCTGTCCCACAGTACACAATTCGAAACTGAATAAGACGTATTACATATCACAATGAGCAAATGTAACTACGCCTGAGGTGGTGGAGGCTCGATCCGAAGATTATGCTGCCACCCATGATGGGAAAAAGTATCCCTCGCCGTGGACTCCAACCGTGCACCGACCTCCGTAAATAGGTCTCGGTGCTCCATCCGCTGAAGAGACGACCATAAACGGAGTGTACCGGTACACCGGTAGATGACCTGCAAAGGAGAAGACATTTTATCGTTGGCTCCATTTCATTTGGCGCCGACATAAAAAAGTTGTACAATTTGGTCGTTCCAGATAGCTTCCAGGGGCTCGTTTAATCTAGTTCGGTTCGGCGCCAAATGACCAGGGCGCCGAAGTTAGTCAGTTCGGCTGGCGCTCCTTTGGCGCCGACGGCTGGAGGAGAAATCCAACCGATTGGATGGCAAAAAATGGTTCCAGTTTTCGGCGCCAGCTATGTACGCGCCGAAATGTTTATGGTCGGCTCCATTGCGTCTGGCGCCGAACTGAAAACCGTGAAAGTCGACCGTTCAAGAGAACTTCCAGAGAGCTCGGTTAGTCTCGTCTCTATCGGCGCCAAATGACCACGGCGCCGAAGTTCTTCAGTTCGGCTGGGGCTCTTCTGGCGCCGAACCCTGGAGAGTAGTCCCAGCAACCCTATGCCAAAAATGGTTCTAGTTTTCGGCGCCAGGCACCATATAGCTGATATGTTCGATGTCGGCTCCATTTCACCTGGCGCCGAACTAAGAAATGTGAACTTATGCATTTCGGCTCCAATCTGTTTGGCACCGACCGGTAACAAATTTCTTATCACTTATTTACGCTACGGCTTTTACCCGGCAAATTTATCAGCCCCAAACTTTATGCAACGGTGCCTCTTTATGCTAGTACTAAATGTGGCCCCTCACAACTATCAAACTTTGCAGGTGATAGTGACGTGACAACACCAAAACATTGGAGCAGAGAATCTTGCACCGTCCCACACACTTATTGATCTGAATCAATAATTGTTGCTTTGCAGGTGATGTAGACAACTCAGTGCAAACGACAGGCTCATCTCTATTTGACGTATTCATTTTGATTCAGTTCCGCTCTGTGTGTTTTCATTGTAATCATCCACACTCAACCATCGAGAGACACCTAAAATACACAGAGTATGGCTAGAGCGGGATCCTCTTCACGGGGAAGAAAAGGGAAAGAGCCAGTCATTGAGCTCGTAGGTCCTCGTAGTGGCACATTCATGCCACCGGACATGCCACCAACCGAAGAGCTAGATGATCATGTGCCATGGATCATCAAGTGTGGTTGCGGAGTGGAGTGCTGCTACACAGCAGATGCTGAGAAGATCAAAAGTGGTGGATACGGTGGGAGTTGGGGATTTGTCTGTGGCCACACGACGGGTCTGGCCCCTAAGTTTGTAAGTGTTCTTTCAGTACTATATATTTGCTAAATAATAACCAATGGTACTAAGTTTTTGACACTACTACAGGAAGGAGCTCGTTGCAGAAAAAAATATTTTTTCGAATCTGAAAGGCATTATGAAGTGTATTGGTATGGAGATACTTATGTGGAGAAGAAAGAGGCCAATAAACTAGCAGAGAAGAGGAAAAAAGAGCACCGAGAGTGCTACCAAAAGCAATATGAAGCATGGTGTGCTCAAAAGATGGCGAACAGAAGGAACCGTTAGAATTTATAAGGAATATTGCCTACACAAATTTCTTTCCTTGTAATATGTATTTCATTCCAAAAGGAGCTCTTGTATCTTTCATTCTAAATGGGTCAATGGTTAACATTGCCCGAGCACCATAATTGTAATGTTTGCTATTGTAACAAATAAGTGTAACCGGCAATTCTCCACGAGGTGTTTATATTTATGCAATACCAAGTACCATGAAACGTTGTCCTTGTACCTAGCACAAATAATTTGACATTATGATCCACATTTAGTACATCAACGGAGTACTCGACATTACAATAATGATTAGATAATCCGACGAATCCTAAATAAAACATCTCGATACAACATAAAGTTCACCATGACACATAAAACCACAATATGAAGTAGGAAACAACAACAAGTGCTAATCAAGGCCACTTCTTGAAGTAGCCCGCGTTGTATTTCTTCATGAATTCTTTGCGAGAGTGTTCCTCCTCATTCCTCCTCTCCTCTTCCCATTTCCTTGCTCGTTCTTCCTTCCTTTTCTTGTCTTCTATCTCCCTCTCCTTTCGGGCCACCTCTAGTTTCTCCTCCAATAGTTTCCTCTCCACCGCTTCTTCGGCTAGCTTCCTCTTGTACTCCCTATTCAATATTTCATTTTCTTGCCTTTTTTCTTCATCAAAAACCTTCCATGACTCTTCCAATGTGTCGGGCCCATAAAGAGGGCACCATCTTGTCATGTCTTGACAATGCTCACACCAAACCATTGGAGGAGCCTTGGGTGTGGTTTCGTCAAGTTTCCATAGCGCCGGTGGGGGTGGAGTTGGACGTACGAGACGTTCCCAAGTCTCAGCCGGCCATGGCCCCGAGTGAATCCCGGCATATGGTGATAGAAGGTAGTCATCATACACCTCGGGCCCATCAATCCATTGGAAAAAGTGGCATGTACAATACTCCTGTCAATTTTGTAAACAAATAGATGATCAAATACAAGTAAAATTTCTACTTGACTATAAGAAAACTAACTAAGATAACTCACGCGAGAATCGCTGCACATGTAGAACGCACGACCGGCCGTAGCGGTGTGCATAGATTGTGAGATCTCACAAGGGTGTCCGCAAGGACAATTCGGAACCGGATATCTTGATGGCACCGGAGCATCTTTGCATGATACATTCGGATACTTGCCTTTGGTTGTTGCTACTAACTTCATCTTACGCCCAATTTCTTTGTAAATGTCAACGGGGTCTAGCAAATATAAATGGAACATAAGAACCTATACAAGAGGGAGCTTTCAAATAAGAGAAAATTACCATACACACAAACCTAAGCATGCATAATGTGCAAGAAATAAGATATGTAAGAAACTATTCAAAATATATTTCGGTTGTAAGAACCTATACAAGAGGGAGCTTTCAAAAGAACTACTAAGCACAATCTAATTCACCCATACATTTACTACTTCAACAAAAGAATAGACCAAATATTTCGGTTCTACAAATTTAAATCAAAATCACATGGAATCTCAAGAATAATTGGATGGTAAGAGATAGATTCGAGAGAGGATACCTCCTAGAAGAGTTGCCATGGTCTAGATGGAAGAAATCCGCGAGTTTAAAGTGGATTTGAAGGTTGGGGCGGAAAACAGTAGAGAGAGAGGTTGGGGGCGGCTGTGGGGGAAGAATAGTGCCTGGGAATGGAAAGAGATCGAGCACAAGTTAACCTAGGGGTTCGGCGCAACCCCGAAACGCGCCGAACACCGGAAACGGGATTCAGAAAACACGCGAGTTCGGCGCCATGACGGCTGGCGCCTACCTGCCACGTAGGATTTTGCTCGGACCCAGCAGCGTACTTCGGCGCCAGGAATCAAAGGCGCCGACCTTCACAACTTCGGCGCCCGTAGGCCTGGCGCCGAACCCGGGGACCAGATCCGCAAATAGTTTTCTGGAAGGGCCAGATCCGTTATTAGTTGCTGATAACGGCCAGATTTGGCAAAAAATACTCTCTCTTCACACCAGTGCAGATTTAATAGTCGGATGAACAAGTGGGGGCTTACGGTTCCTACCTTGACATCAGCCCTGAGAACCACAAGGACATGGGAACCCAAGAGAGATGGTTTTATGCTTCCAGTTAATAGATTGTTTAATTACTGCAATTTTTATCAAGGCGCACGATATCTCAACAATTTACAAAATATATTTTACTGAGTTAGAACTTAGAACTCTCGGGCTATGACATACCAAGTCTTCCATCACTCCGACTTCGGAGGATTCAAAATAGTACATGTCGGCTGATGAGGTCGAGCATTGGTGAACAACGAGGGATCTCATATCTATGTATAGAAGATGGGTTCAAGTGGAATGGCTAGTGGCAATGGTGAACAAACTCAACTTAGGAATATGCTATCATAGAAAGGCGAATCTATGTGATGCATTTTCGTACATGACCGTATTAAACTGTAGTAGCCCATTCCTGTGCAGATTCCGCAAGCCATTCAGGTGGCTGAGAGGATCCTGAAACAAGACCTCGAGGAGTTATTCACTGGTGTTTATGATCAACCGCCTCCCAACCTGGTATCAAGAAGCGTCCTTCAGACTACCCAACTGACGTGCATATGCTTTCCTAATGACCTTACATCTGCAATGGTGTTGTCCTAATAACCACCTTCGCGCATGCAATTCAGATGTCTGATCCAAATGGTGAAGGTTTGCAATGATATGAGCATGAAATTGTTGGGGGCTGTTGTCCGTATTTCGCAAGGACGTTGGGCAAAGCTTGCTAGAAAATCATCCATAATGCAGCTTGACGAGTTTTTTTGAAGACATTGTGAACTCTACATATTATGTTTCTAAAGGGCATCTGTCACTTAAGTTGGCTATTCTGTTCAGGTAATTGTTATTCATGTATGGCTACATCTGATATGCTGACATTCTTTGCTCTGATGATCGGTTGCAGCTGAATTTGTTAAGAAACTGGGATGATCATGTATTTACTTAACTCCTTGGCTTAGTGTCACCATTGACAACAGAACTATACACAGCTCTCTTGGTCTCACTAGCAATTCTAGCATTCAATGATTTAGTCTTCTTTTAGAATCATAGGTTTACAGAGGAAAGAATCTTCAATCGTGGTAATAGTTTATAGCCTTCGTAGGCAAGTGTTTGCTGTCAAATGGGTTTTCTGTTTTTATCAACAGCTGCGTCATTTTCTTACCTTTTTCCTTGAACATACTAATATACATCTCTGGCAGAGAATAGGATGCACTGGCTCGTGTCGTGTTCTTCGCCGCGCAAGTCAGCCTCCGCGACCATGTCGTCGCCGTGAGGACACCCTCCCATACAGGTATATCTATCAGGACTAGAGTACATTTGGGGATTGGTTGCTGCTCATTCGGTCTTCTGGACCTGGTACACCTGTCAGGTTGATTGAAATATGTGTATATTTTGTAATTAGAAAACTTATCATCAAGGTCTACGAAGCCACCAGAATACATGTATTTAGGTTTATTCTTGTAAGTATGTCCAGTATTACTCTTGCAGGTCCAAGATTTACCATGCGTGAGGATTCATGGATTTGTTTTTGGTGGATGTGGAGGTATATGTGATCTGATCAACATTTATGTTTGGTTGATATGTTCCTGGTGTCATATACAGATATAGAAGGTAGAAAATGTACCATCTTACGTATGTACAGTATTACTCTTGCAGGTCCAAGATTTACCATGTGTGAGGAATTGAGGATTCATAGATTTGTTTTTGGTGGATGTGGAGGTATATGTGATCTGATCAACATTTGTGTTTGGTTGATATATTCCTGCTGTCATATACAAAGATATGGAAGGTAGCAAATGTACCATCTGCTTAATAAAGGTGTCTGTATTGATGATATGTTGTTAGCTATTAAGATGAGACTTTCTGACCAAGGGGAATCAATCATATTTCTCATTAAGTATCGATTAGTTTCTTGCCTTACGGGAGTACTATTGAAATATGTTGTATGATTCCATCAAACTTTTGTTCACAGTTCTCAACTTTTGTAGGTACATGAACCAATTTTAAAAAATTATTCAGGACCTTCATATATGAGCAAGTGTGATACATGTCTTATTCTGGTCGTAAAGATGTGATATCGAGTCAGCGATGGTTGATTATTACGAAGCGTTAAATTTTGTTTCTTATATACAAAAACATGCATCTCAAAACTTTGATGATTTATGTCACTTTCTGTACAAACCAAATTTCCATAGGCTTATAAAGGCACTTGCATATCAGAATTTCGACTTTTGGTGCTTGTAGGCACTAATCAGATGAAGATGATTAAAGAAGTATTTTTATTGGGAATTTTTTGAATACATTTGATTGACGTTTTTTCTCAGTTTTGTGTATATTTTTAATTAACTTGAAATCAGATAAGAATTTATGGTAATAATATCTTTGCATTTCGATTATTTCGGACTGTTTTCTGTTATGTGTACTGGATATGTTGTAGCTAATCAAATGTATGGAGTTTTTATTTTAGTTAGTTAAGACCATGCTTTACACCCTAAACCCTAAACCCTGCATGCTACTAGTTTCTTAAATGCATGTAATAATTTAGTATTTTTTTATTTTCAGAAACTCTGATCTGGTAATTGCTCCTTTAACAACATCCGGTGCTTTTGTTTGTATTATTTATAACCTTCAGATTATATATGCAGTGGGCATGGCCCATTCTTAGACAATAAAATTAAATCATTTTTACTAAACTTTTATACATATCTAATCTTATATTAAGTATGTTATACTATTACAAATATTTTTTATTTCTGAGCATAATTTAAGCACATGACTTGTAATTTTCCTAAATATTATTTGTTGTATTTTTGTTTGTGCCGAATATTGATGAGATATAATTAATTCGTTGTATTGTATTTTTAGTTCATAATATATTTATTTTTTATGTATTTGTGGTTAAGATTTGCAAAGAATATGATCTAACAAATATCTCAGTAGAGGTTTCTAGTGCATGAACTAAGCATATTTGTAGAAACTTTAAGAGTATAAACAAAACCAATGACATTCATTTTTACTTCCTTTTTATGATCAAAATTATCTACTCCCTCCGTCTTTTAATATAAGATGTTTTAACCTTTTACCACATTCACATGTCCAAACTTGTATCTAGACATGTTTTAGTGTTCCCATTCACTCATTTTGATGTGTATCTAGACAACATGTGCAATAGCTAAAACATCTTATATTAAAAACGGAGGAAGTAGCAAGTTAAGTTTTAACAAAGTGTGCATGCTGGGTATTTGATATTGAAATGGCATTGATTATAGTAATCTCGAATGAATGAAATTTTGTGGATTCTAATGTGTTTGTATATGTAAATTCTTTTTTGATATGCTCTTATACATGTGCTTATTTTCATCTGTTGTATATAAGTCCCGACGAAGCATGTAATACTTCCGAAGTGTATCGATTGAGATTTATATATGACTTCTGAAAGGGCATGACGCCCCACGTATGGTTTTCGTTATTAATTAATGATAATTCTTATGAACAAATGGTTGCATTGATTTATACTTGTGTTTATTTTCTATGATGGGATATCAAGAAATAACCTTTTACACATTATTGTGACATGCACTCTACCTGCTTGCTTGTCGTTGAAGATTATATTTTTAAATTTTTAAGTTTTGTTGAGTAAGAAGCAGCGAGAGTGGTATTGACTAAAAAGCCCAAATTTTTATGTTAGGTAACCACACTGAAAACATATGGTATTGGAAAATGTGAATGCATTGTACTAAATTATGTGTGCAGTTTACGGAAAATTTATGATGGAAATTTATGAAATGGAGCAGACAAGATGTTCGACGACTTGGTGGAGTCGCTCATAGCGTATTGGTTTTTAAAATTGGATTGGTTTGTAAAATTGGATGTAACTGATTCCTTGTATATTTTGTTGGTTTATATGCTAAATATTTATTAGCTCCCGACCTAAACATGGATTAGATTATTTTATATGGCACCCTAAATATCCCCTTGCAACGTACGGACATGATTGCTACTCAACTATATAGGAAAGTGGGGACGGTCGTTTTCCTTAGTTCTAACAAGGCAAACTCGAAAATCTCGTGCACAAGGTAAGAATTTGCAAATATTTGCACTGAACTCACAATTTATTATCTGATTCTTAGGCAAACTGGAAGACGATCGCACGAGCACAACTAAAAGATACACACAGGCGTACGATACACAACTACATACGACTCGGCGAGAACACTGACACGGCTGCTGCAAATCAAACGTAGCACCGGCAAAGACAAGGTCCAAGCTGGCCCCGATCGACACATACGCACTTAGCCGGAGATCTCGATGGCCTTCGCCTCGGGCTTCTTGATCTCCGTCTTGGGCACGGTCACGGTGAGCACGCCGTTCTCCAGCCCGGCCTTCACCTCTTCCACCCTGGCGTTCTCCGGCAGCCGGAAGCGCCTGACGAACCTGCCGCTGCTGCGCTCCACGCGGTGCCACTTGTCGTCCTTGTCCTCCTTCTCCTTGGTGCGCTCGCCGCTGACGACGAGCACGTTGCCGTCCTCCACCTCCACCTTGACCTCCTCCTTCTTCACGCCGGGCAGGTCCGCCTTGAAGACGTGCGCCTCCGGCGTCTCCTTCCAGTCCATCCGAGCGTTCACGAAGGCGGCGGTGTCGTTGGTGGCCGCCGGGACGATGGAGCGGAGGGCGTCGAAGGGGTCGGCCCAGAGGTCGGCGAAGGGGTCGAACACGCTGTTGCTCCGCCTCACGATCGACATTGCTTGGTGTTGCTTCGGAGGGTTAATTCTCCGCGGGAGATGTGACTGCAATTGGTGTGTGGTTTGAATCGAATGCTATGCTCTGTAGTCTGTATGGTTTGGCTCTGTTCTTCTGGGTTGGTTTGAGATGAAGTGCGAGGCAGTCTATTTATAAGCTGGTCGAGGAGCGTTCTTGAGGCCCTCGAGATCTCTACACTCTTCATGTTTCCTTCTAGAAATGGCTCTCTCGAGAGTCTTTCCAGAGTCGTCTCCGTGTTGCTCGAACACTCACCATTACTAACAGCAGCATGGAGAGTTTTCTAGAACGCAGGCCGTTCCTGGGCTGACAACAGTAAACAAAGAAGCTGAAAGCTGAGCTCAATATGAGGAAATCCTGGCCCAGGCCCAGCTTCTCTTTCTGGTTGCGTACAAACAAAGAGCTGGAAAGGCCGCTCGTCCACTTCACACCTTCAGCAGTAGTCTGTATCATTTCCTAAAAAAAAAATTTACTCCCTCCGTACTAAAATAAATGTCCTCAATTTGACTAAAAATGAATTTATCTTAACATGTTTCATGTCTATATATATTTATTTTTTGACAAATTTCAAACAGTTATTTCAGAACAGAGGGACTAATCAGTATCAACGTCAACCATGAAAATCTTCGTTTTTAAGTAATAAAGGCTTTTATTAAAAAAATGAAGATCTCCTTTGTAAATACTAAAAGTTATATCGAGAATTATTCAATTATATCTATATGGCTCTGGAAAACGAAATTGCATCCAGGTTCTTCGATATCGTGGGCTCGTGCCTCCACTTTTTCCATCTTTACATTCCTTCGTGTCTCGAGATTTTTTTTGTATTAGTAAAAAATAAAGGTCACACAAGCTCGCTAACTCTGCTATCTCCGATCACCAAATGAAGAAGTATTAATTTCATCAAAAATCAAATAATATAAAGTTTGACCAGGTTGTTTTTTAACAAACCATTAATATCTACTATACAAATCAATCCCATTAGATACATACGCACCTGCGCTTCTTTGCATGCATGTATGAAAAAACAAAAAAGTGATGTCATCCCGCTTTAAATGCTAAATTCGAAAATTTAAAAAGTTTTGTAGCCCAAACCGTGTATCTGATTTAGAATCCGTTTTACACACTTGCCATCCAAAAAAAGCTTGTAAGATTGTACCACGTTGATCCACATCATTAGAGTTATTTTGACCGCCCGGTCTACAATTGATGTGTATATATGATGCACTCGTGAAAGTCGTGGAAACCAAGTCCATCACACAAAAAATATGTGTTACGTCCACCATGTGGAGTTAGTACACAAAATATGTATATCAATACATTGCCACGGTTTAGATCAGTTCTAAATTTCGGCGTCACGTGAGTCTATTTTCGTTACCACACATGACTAATTTTCGCCGAGAGTAGTTTCTCTGTTCGCACCGTCCTCACGAGATACATCCTTACGATCAATCACCTCAACCTTGCAAACCCTATCTTGCACCTGGACATCAAGAAGCTCGATGAGGTCCCTGGAAGCCAGACTACGAGAAGCGTTTTCGTGAAAACAGAGCTATAGGTTCTCTCAGCTCCGAGCTCCCAACTCACGATGTGGATGCGCGATGTCTCCTCTTTCCTTATCCACTTCGACAAGGGGTTCATATTATAGAAAAGTCTTACAAATATGTGGGCAATCTCATTTTATAGCCACCTAACATTTGTTTACGATCTTGCATAATAATAGATCAATTGTGTATTAGATTCAAACTAATTTTGATTTTCAAGCATCAGTTCGTTTTCGAGAGCAACAGATAATCAAAAGTTAATATTCACACTAACTGGGTGATTGGTTTACCTACTAATTTAGAGCTTACTTTGGCTAACAAGTGCAATACATATGTTTCCTACATAGATTTAGAACACGTCAATGCAATGTGTAAGAAAGATGAAGAGAAGCGAGAGAGGGCATGAAATATCAAAGGAAATTAAAACAAGGATTGAATTTATGAGCTGTTGCTCTATAGAACATGAAATATTTTAGCATAGAGAAAACACTATGGATTTTATAATTAGGGTAGTAAAAAGAGAAAGAAAAAAAACAGCTACAAAATAATAATAAAACACTATTATGATTGGCCTATCCGTCAAGTAGGAACACTTTTTTCAACTACTTCATTTAAGCAAATAGTTTTGTAAGTCCATTAATAATATCACCAGAATATTTAAATGGTTCTCCAAGCACCAAAAATATGTACACATATTGTTGTGTGTTTTCAATTGTGGAATTCTCATAGTGCATATGTTCCTGTCATATATATTCATAGCACAGCATATTTGCTCTATACTGGAAAAATATACGATCAACCAGAAAATAGAAAGGCGAGCTAAAGATCTCACATAAAATCTCACAAGTAGACCCTATAAACAATAGATATTGAAATTTATACGTTCCGGTTAACCTTAGTATTAACATGCTGGAGTAGATATATAAGCACGTTACAGTGTTTTTGTTGTAAATGCCACAATTATCATATACGAAAAGTAAAGTTGATTACATATTGTTGCGATACAAAAACATTGATGAAAACTGTATCCTCGATACACTGTAAATATTATCAAATCACATGTTTAGTTGTATACAATTTCGACGTAGTTAGGGCTATGCCCTCGCAATTGCGAGGGCCACCTGTCTAGTTTGACTAAAAATGAATTTATCTTAACATGTTTCATGTCTATATATATTTATTTTTTGACAAATTTCAAACAGTTATTTCAGAACTAAGGGACTAATCAGTATCAACGTCAACCATGAAAATCTTCGTTTTTAAGTAATAAAGGCTTTTATTAAAAAAATGAAGATCTCCTTTGTAAATACTAAAAGTTATATCGAGAATTATTCAATTATATCTATATGGCTCTGGAAAACGAAATTGCATCCAGGTTCTTCGATATCGTGGGCTCGTGCCTCCACTTTTTCCATCTTTACATTCCTTCGTGTCTCGAGATTTTTTTTGTATTAGTAAAAAATAAAGGTCACACAAGCTCGCTAACTCTGCTATCTCCGATCACCAAATGAAGAAGTATTAATTTCATCAAAAATCAAATAATATAAAGTTTGACCAGGTTGTTTTTTAACAAACCATTAATATCTACTATACAAATCAATCCCATTAGATACATTATAAACTTTATTTTTGAATGATATCGACATAGTTTGAAATTTATAGACTTGTCGAGATGCATTCACCCGCGCCAAGCGTGCTCCTCGACAAGTCTAGCTATAGATTAAAAAAGTTCACATTCTAAAAAAAATAGTTTCAGAAAATGTTCATAATTAAAAAAATGTTTAGATGTGGAAAATAATCGTATTTGAAAGGTGTTCAAAAATAAAAAATTATTCACGGGAAGAAAATCTCAACTGGGCCGGCTCAACCTATGCAACTCCGTAATGCCGTTGCTGCTACGAAGATGTGATGGAAACTTTGTGTTACGCAAGATGCAAGAAAACGATGAAGAGTGGAAATATCAAACCAACGGGTACACAAATTTAACGTGGAAAACCCCTCAAAATAAAGGGGGAGAAAAAACTACGGGCGTCAGCCATCAATATTTCACTATATCGGGTGAGGTTACAAACGCCGGGAAATTACAACTTGCGACTTATCCCAACCGGCTGCTTACAAGAGATATATATGGTGTCATAACACTAGGTCGGCTGCAGTCCAACCAGGGACGCTCCGCTCTCCTACGTCACAAGCTGGCCACTATAAAACAACACTTTGAGCAATGATTTACACACGGATTTTAAATCATTTGGGACGCTGCCGATAAGCGGGGGACATCCTCATATTGTGGTTTTGAATTTTTGTGGAGACTTTGCGCGAGTAACGAAATCCGGGAACGATACCAGTCAAAGGATTTCATGAGCTTCATCTACCCCACTTGGCCACTTCATCCCTCACAAGTGACCAGTCCACAGCCAGAGTCCAGATGCGGACGAGCTCCTCTCCCTCGTCGCAGACCATGCTTCTCCTGCTCGCCTCCTTGCTGTTGCGCCCAGCTACGGCCAGCAGCAGTAACGCGAGCTGCGCGCCGGAGCGATGCGGCAACGTGACCATCAGCTACCCTTTCTCCCTCGCCGGCGCGCAGCCGCTCTACTGCGGCTACACGCCCTTCGACCTCGCCTGCGACGGCGCCAGCCGCGCCTACCTCAGCAACACCTTCAGGGAGCGCCTCTTCCGCGTCGCCGACATATCCTACGCCAACAACACCATGGTGGCCGCCTTCGCGGGCAACGGCCGCGGCTGCACCATCCCGGACTTCAACGTCTCCTCCAGCCTCACGCTCTTCCCGTTCAGCATCAGCGGCGCCAACAGGCGCCTCGTGTTCTTCCACGGCTGCGCCGTGCCTCCCGAGCTCCGGCTGCCGGGTCGGCCGTGCGGCAACCGCACCATGGGAGCGTACTTCTCCGGCCGCTGGGAAGAAGGCGACACGCTGCCGCCGGGGGTTTCGAGGAACTGTACGTCAGTGAGCGTGCCGGTGCGTGGAGGCACGGAGCCGGCATTCGGAGTCGGAGACGACTACGAGCGGCTGATCGCCGACGGGTTCCTCCTGGAGCTGCTGCCACTGATCGGAGACTGCGGTGCCTGCCGACGGATGAGCGGGGAGTGCAGGTTCGTTCACCTCTCGTTCCAGTGCGTCTGCCCCGACGGCAAGCTCTGCCCCACCTCCAGCTCAACTACTGCTACTCATTCAGGTAATCAAAGATTCTTCTGGGAACCCAACTCTAACTAACGACACATTTGAGATGTTCTCATCAATCATCATCTCCCCACCAGACATGTCACTGCTTGTTCAATTTGAAATGATGGTCAATTCGTCAATTTCGATATTTATTGCCTTTTGAATGAGTTTGGTCATGGCGAATTGTCCCATATGTATATATATATGATATGTCCTTGTTAGAGCTAACCTTGAGGTGAACAGTTAATACAAATCTGTGGTCAGAGGATAGAAGCCAGTCATGCTATCATTATCAATCACTTCAACAATTGTCATGCAAATGTCGTTTTCTTATAAGACCATTCAACCTTCTGTCGAGATAGTCATGCCATAATGCCTTGGAGCATAGGCAATCTATCACTATATTAGAGTCCTCATTTTTGAAGAAAAAAATTTGTTTTTTCCACACAAAACATCGGATGCCCTTGATGTTAAGGCACAGTGTAATCATAGAAGGTGGACCATAGCTGGCTTAACTCATTTTTTCCTTGGAAAAAACTCACTTGGCTTCCATGAAAAGATGACCACTCATTTTGTTTGATATTTCAGTTGGATTTAATCTTCAGCTTTAAACAGCATTAGATTCTCTTCTTGCATAATAGTTGAAAACATTAAAAGCAAAATCAACAATAACGCCAATATAAGGGGAGCAACTTTGAAACCCATGGCATGTGTAAATATTGGCATTCTTTCATGTATCAAAGTAGTTGTAACAATCAAGATCAATTTCAACATCATAGTTGTGGTACCATGAGCACTAGATAGTTGTAATCCACACAAATAGTTCTCAACATAAACATATTTCTCCTCTACAGTAAACCTTGGAGAATTTTTTTTTTTTGAAGTTTAAGGCGGTCGAATCCGCCATCCGATTAGATAGAATAGAGTGTTATGTACAGAAGTTTGAGTTTGGGATAAATCCCTCTACAAGAAAAATAGCAAAAACTAGTCTCCAGGATCTTGCGTGTGGGCGAAAGCCCTCATCGCCAACTCCTCCCACACCAAATCCGCCACCCCCAAAGGCATTCCTAGCAGCAGCTCTACACCCCTTCCTCCCAAAAAACGCGAGGAGTGCCCAAACATCTTGAGCTTCATCAACAAGACACCCCTGGCGGCATCTGCCGCTCCATCCTGGTCCCTGGCGTCGTCTTCTTCTTCTTGGGCTTCTTCACGGCGAGGACGAGGTCGTCGATGGCCGCTATCGCCTGCTCCGAGAAGGGCTGGTCCGAGACATCTAACAAACCTTGGAGAATTTAAGGATAAAATAGCACTCTCTTGAATAAGAGCACATCACAACCACACATCATTTTATCCTCCCATAAAAATGGACAAGCGTACACCCTTAATTTGCTATTACCTCCTCAATCCTGCTCATGTTTCATTTGAACTTTTTCACATGCAGGCAAACGCAACTCCAGGCTCAAGATTTGCGTAGGTAATGACAGTTTTAAGACCATAACGAACTTTGCCTGGTTTTATGGAACATGTTAGCCATACTTATGTGTCCCCCGCAAGATGTGACACGTCAATTGATCATAACTCACTGTGTTCTCTTCTTTTTATTGAACCACTATTAAAATAGGAGTCGCAGCGGCTTTTCTCTGTCTCGTCATATTGAGCATCGTCTGCATCTTCCACAATGTCCGGAGGAAAAGAAAGCGTTCTGCTTCAGTGGACAACCTCATCCTTAGTGGAGGCTCGATGCTAGCATCGCCTAAGAAGTTCACCCTCACTGACTCACCGCTTACGCATATATTTAGCTATGAAGAACTTGATGAGGCTACTAACGGCTTCAGCGATGAACGCGTGCTCGGCGCTGGCGGTTTTGGGACAGTCTACAAAGGTAGAGAGAGAGCCATTTATTGATTGCCAATGTTATGAGCAAAATAATTATGCGTATTTTTGCAGGGATTCTTCGTGATGGGAGCGTGTTGGCGGTGAAGCGATTGTACAAGAACAGCTACAAGGGTGTGGAGCAGTTCGCGAACGAGGTGGACATCCTCTCACGGCTGCGCCACCCCAACCTAGTCGCATTCTACGGTTGTACCACATCCTCCCTGCTAGGCAGCTGCTGCCGCGACCTCCTCCTCGTCTACGAGTTTGTACCCAATGGAACCCTCGCCAATCACATCAACTATGATGGTGATGCTCGCCTCCTAACATGGTCAACCCGCCTCGAAATTGCCGTCGAGGCGGCCGGTGCGCTGGCCTACCTCCACGAGCACCAAATTGTGCACCGCGACGTCAAGACGAGCAACATCCTCCTGGATGAAGAGTTCCATGTGAAGGTGGCGGACTTTGGGTTGTCCCGATTGTTCCCTCCCGATGCCACCCACGTGTCCACGGCGCCACAAGGCACTCCCGGGTACGTTGACCCAGCATACCACCACATGTATCATCTCACGGACAAGAGTGATGTGTACAGCTTCGGCGTGGTGCTCGTCGAGCTCATCTCCTCCAGACCAGCGGTGGACATGAGCCAGAAGGGCACCGACGTGAATCTGGCCAGCATGGCCCTGCGCATGATACAATGTTGCGAGATTGAAAGACTCGTCGACCCACGGCTCGGGTACGAGTCAGCAAGCGAGACGATGAAGACGGTGGACCTCGTTGCCGAGGTAGCATTCCGATGCCTGCAACCGGAGCAAGAGGTGCGGCCGTCCATCGGCGAGGTGCTTGAAGTGCTCACAGAGGCGCATCATAGGACGACGGTACAGAAGGGAGGTTGCGTTGCCAGGGAGGATGACACATCACCGCTGAAGAAGAACAGGGACGGCTCGCCTGACTCCGTCATGCACCAGTGGATCAGCCCATCCACGACCTCCAATTACAGCACCTGACAATGGCAGTTCGTCATGTAAATATATTCATGTCGAGTTTCACATCAAACAAAGGAGACCCGTCTCAAAAACAAAACATGAAACAAAGAGAAGTGAAGTCACTCTGCATTTTTTTTTTCTATGGCTTCGCATTTCCTCGAACACCTCCTGAGCGCTGTGAGGTCCACCAAAACGGAACGTTGACTAGAGTCCTTGGTAAGAAACACTACCGTCATAAGAAATTATTGGGAATTGCTCCGATTTAGGCGGACTTTTGCGTCTTGTTTCTTGAACCACGGCCCCGGTGTAGCCAAGTCAGAAAGACCACAATCATCCAGACAGAACATTCCCACATCAGTTCAATCTGTTCTAGAATTGGTTAAGGATTTCAGTCACTAGCTACCTTCACACATCTTGAATGAACCGTCCTCGATTCAAGGAGTTACCCACGCGAAATGGTAACAATCGGTTACGAATCATCTCTCACGTACGGCCCGCAGTATGCACCTCTCGCATGCAGCAATGGCGCCACCAACTCATCCTGGCCACCTGCTCCTCCTCTTCCTCTGCACCACCTTCGCCGGCGTCATCGTGGCCACGGACACGGTCCCGAACACCACCACCACGTCGGCCGGTTGCCCGTCGTACCGGTGCGGACACGCCGTGGATATCCGGTACCCATTCTGGATCGACGGCGGCGACACCAACGCCTCCTCCCACTGCGGCTACCCGAGCCTGCGCCTCGAGTGCCGGCGCGACACGCCGGTGCTGAGCCTCGCGTCGGGCGACTACGCGGTGACCCACATCCAGTACGGCGACCGGACGGTGTCGCTCTTCGACCTCGGCGTCTTCTCCCGCTCAAACACCTGCCCGCTCGTCGCCGGACGCAACCTCACGCTCCCGCCGTCCGGCCCGCTCTCGCTCACCTCCAGGGACGCCAACCTCACCTTCTTCATCCACTGCTCCTTCGTCATGGGCGTCCCGGCGGGCCACCTGGTGGCGTGCCTCGAGGGCGACGGCCGCCACCACTCCTACGTCTTCCGCGACGACGACGACCTCATGCCGGCGTACGGGCTCGCCGAGGCGTGCCAGGACGTCGTGGGCATGCCCGTGCTCAGGAGGTCCCTGCTCGGCGACAGGACGGAGCCGGGGCCGCTCGACGCCGTCGTCCCCGCACTCAACATGGGCTTCGAGCTCAGCTGGACGCCGGCGGCGGGCGGGGAGTGCGGGAGCTGCGAAAAGACCGGCGGCTTGTGCGGCCACCGACGGGAAGAGGCGGCCCAGGCGTGGGCGTTCACGTGCTTCAGGACTGCCACGAATTCTGCTGCATGGCTCGCACCAAAATCATCAGGTATGTAACGCGCATACTCTTGTTACTGAGTTTTTGTTTGCTTAGCTAGTAAGTACAGTGCTATGCTTTGACAATTCTGCTATAGTTTTAGCTAGCACTACTAGTATAACTTTAGAAAATGTGTTACTTTGTTAAATACTGCTACATACCTGTGTTTCAAAATGTAAGTCTTTGTTATAGCAAGATAGACTAGCTAGGTGAAAAGGATTACATTGCTCACCAGAGGGAGTACTCACTAATCACTATGACGGTGCATATACCTATAAACATTGTTAGCGCAAAGCCCGGTAAATTTCAGGAATTCCTCAGCACTAACAATTCAAATATCTCGTACGTGGGTGCTCGAGATTCCCGATAACCGCGATTACCGAGAAATCTCGATGGTTTACCGGACAAATTCAAATTTCTGGAATTTTCTTAAACTGTTTAACCTCTCGGTAACCGCTAGGTAACTGGAGAAATACCGAATTACAACAAAAGGCAGAAATTCAAAAAATCTTGTTTTTTTGCTTAATAATAAGGACTTTTACCGAGTGTGCTCGAGATTTCCACTTACTACTCAGTAACCAGATTTCTCGCTGGGTTACCCAAACCATGGTGCAAAGTTGATAATACTACTCACTGCGACCGGGTATGAGATAGATCATTCTTCTCTTCTTCCTTCTTTAGGTCCAATCCCTTTTTTGCCACCCCTAGAAGCTTATGGTCTTGGGATTTTATCAATTTGTGAAATGCATGGTCATGTGACATACGATATGCGATTCTTACATTTTCTTTTTTTTTTCAGTGCATACTAGCACAATAACCATTAATCTGACCATATTCCTAATAGTTATATGTTAGATCGGGTCACTTCCAAGAAAAGAGAAAATACCTTCTAAATAAATTTAAAAGGCATGAGTACAATCAAATGTAGTGGCGACACAACGGTGATGCCACATGAGTCGTAGCCGAGCCGAGGAGGTCTCGTGCATGAAAAGGCCAAATTACATATGACCATGTTTTATGAGGTTTTGACCAAGACTCGTCAAGAAAAAGCACCGACTGATTTTTCTACCAGGAAGAGGCTCGGAAATTAATCCCGGCGATGTACAGAACCCGATAAAATTCCTTTTTGATTTTAAAAACAAATTAAAGTAAATAAATTCCTATCATGCGCAACGAAAGGCATAGTGGTTTGAGTGAGTTGCTCATTTCTCGCCCACTTCATGGTTTGTAATCCTTGCAATTTATCCGATTTGTAACATGTTTGTTTTGGAAGGGGGCAAAATTAACGAACAGTCCTTACTGGTATATTTGGCCAACAATTTAAAAAACCATATCGTCTTCCAACAATTTTCGATGATTATTACACATGTAACAGATCGTGTCTCCTCTATACGTACGTACTTACATAGACTTCCCGTGGAAGAAAAATTTGATGGCATGCAGCACCTTGGTTGGTACATGCGCGTGAGAAAACATTCCACTACACGTGATGAATCTTTTCCGCCACCGTGTAACGTGTACAATAGTAATCTGTTACACGGTGACGGGAAAGATTCAGTTCCCTTCTCCACCCACCGCGTCCCAGGACAAAGATACGGCGGCGGGATGAGAGAGTACTCCTACTAGTCTAGTCATCAGTAACGACCGGAGAACCATCTGCAACGACGGTTGTTGTTGTTGTTGTTTCTTCACTCGGGCAGTAGGTAGGGACCGTGTGTGACGCAGAACCCCGAACGACGACCTCCTCCGGCTCGCCGACAAGTGGGCTCCGGCCGCCATGCTGGGGTCCGGTCCGGCGATCTCCCACTCGATCGCCGGCTGCTGGTACTCTCCACTTCAGCACGAGTCACACCCCGTGAACAATCGACGACGGACAGTCAACACATTCGGCAACATCTTCTTCTCATCTTCACCTACCTCCTCTCTGCGTTGCTGTGCAACATTCCATTCCAGAGCATCCCGTGCCCGTCTCCTCCCTTCCACTGCATGCAGCACGGCAACATCCATAGACGATCCATGGATCCGTTCCGCGTCCATGCTGCCGCCATGCTCTGCAGCTCGGCCGCTCTGCTGCTAGCTACCTTCCTACCAACCCACGCCCTAAACACCACCACCACCACGTCGCCGTCGTCATCGGACCCATGCGACCCGGCGGCGTGCGGGGGCCTGCGCATCGCGTACCCGTTCTGGCTGGGCGGCACGCACCCGGCGGTCTGCGGCCACCACGCCTTCCAGGTCACCTGCGACGCCAACGGCACGGCCTCGCTCCAGAACTCATTCCTGTCGTACCGAATCCTGGACATCTCCTACAGCGACAGCTCCTTCACCGTCGCCAACGTCGGCGACGGCGCCTGCGACCCCGACAAGCTCAGCGTGAACGCCTCCTCCGACCTCGGCCTCGCGCCCTTCGGCGTCAGCGACGCCAACCAGGAGCTCTTCTTCCTCTACAACTGCACCGGACTCCTCCACAACTTATCCCGCCCGCCGCCGCCGCCGCCGCCGCCTGCGTGGGCGCCCGTGAGGTGCGCGAATGGCCTTGGGTCCAACGCGTCCGCGACGCCCAACTTGTTCGCGTGGCTCGCCGGCGCGTACAGGCCCGACGACGCCTGGGGGCCGGTGGAGGGGAACTGCACGGTGACGATGACGCCCGTGCGCGGGTACGTGGGGGCCGCCGGGAAGGACTACCGGCGGCTGATGGAGGCCGGGTTTCTCCTCAACTACACGGCCGATGATTGCGTGGCGTGCGAGGACAGCGGCGGGCTCTGCCGGATCAACACCTCCAACGACACCTTCGAGTGCCACTGCGCCGGCCGCGTGTCCGAATTCATCGTCTGCGTAGTCGACGGTACACTCTATTCCAACTCGTTTTTACCTAGTTTCAAATATTTGAATTTTAGTGCAAACGTATGTCCGAGGGGTTCCTTCTAATTACGCGCGCGTCCGGTAACTTAACCGGCCAGTTTCGTCTACATTAGGAAGCAGGCCGGGTTTACAATTTCGGAAAGTTTAACGCCGAACTGCAATAGTTGTATTTTGTACTTAGAAATAAGGCAAGCTAAAATCAAAATTCTTCGCAACTTATACGAAATTTGTCTGGAATTTCTGGGTTTTTTTATTTATTTCCAAATTAACAATCATTTCAACAGTGAGCAGGGAAATATTTATCTATTCAAAGTTTTAAACCCTATCAAGGTTAATAGTAATCAACCTACTCTCTTTCGATTTGTCAATTTATTGGTATAAGACAAGGCTGATGTAGACATTTCGTCTCTTTTCCAAAGTGATTATATGGTCATAAGAAAGGGTCTAAAAGGTGGTCAAACATATTGACCTTCATTGTAAATCATGTAGCTTTGGATGCTTCCACCTAAACCTTTGATAAGGACGTAAAACCTAATGCCATTATTTCATAGGATTTTTACACAAACGTGGGATGTTTTCCTAATTTGAAACGCAGAGAACAAGGGAGATACTCTTCTTCAGTATCTAAAGAAAGAGCAATTTGATAACTCCCTCGACTTAGCTCGATTTTTGTTTGGGCGACTTCGTGACTCTTTTCAAATCTTTGATACTTGAATTTCTTGACATAATATTTCTCTTCCTTTTCCCCATCTGTCAACTGTTTACCGGTAGCCAGGTGAGGATACTAGAGACGAACCGTTATCGACAACATTTTCGGTTACAAAATGATTTTACTACCAAAAAATACCTTTCAGTGACCGACTGGATACTTCCTCATGGATTTTGAATTCTAAGTTGTTATGAAGAGTAACTAATTTTCAAACAACCCGTGGTTACAACATTAACTAGTACCCCCTCCTATTTAATTATAAGACGTTTTAGTTGTTCAACATGTTGTTTAGATTCAAAAGAAAATAAGTGACATATACACTAAAATGCTTGTAGATACATGTATATACATGTGAATATGCAAAAGGCATGAAACTTGAGAAACCATCTTCAACTCAGAGGTGTAGATGCACCCGCTATATAAAAATGATGTTTTAAAATTTTATAGGCCCGCATATTCTACTTGAAGGAGTTTCACATGTTTTCTTTTGTACCCATGCCATAAAAACATCATTTTTAAGGAAACTTTTTGTGTGTAGTATGTGGGTTATATCTGAAATTGTCCATCTAAACTAACGACCCAAAACACCGTGTACATAAAACATCTTATATTGTGAAATAGAGAGATTATTAGTACCTCCCTCCCTAGTACTCCTACCAACCGCTATGGAATTCAGTCAAGTCCATGGCACGGTGTCCTCGCACCAATTCCGGTGTTTCATATATCTTCCGCTTCGATTCTCCTGTAAACAGTATGTTTGGGCCACACTATTCTTCCAGTTTGGCATGAAAGTCATCCGAAAATATTCCAAAATAATACGGTGAGAATCCATCAAAAAACCATCTTCTGAAGCTCTAACGTTGGACTGATGACCAGACTCTGTTCCCTCCGTCATCAAATGCCCCAAATGTCGCACAAATCGGCTCCTCTCTTCGCCGACGGATCGAGTCTGATTTTCCCATCTAAATATATACCACGAAAAAATCCCATCTTCTGAATTTTCCTCCACCATCACAAATTCACAATGCCATTGCACGTCCCCGCCGTGGTGCTGCTGCCACTGTTCCTGCCTCTGCTCGGCGCGCAGCAGCCGCCGCCGCCGGACGAGAGCTGCGCGCCGGCGGCGTGCGGCAACCTGACCATCGCGTACCCGTTCTGGCTGCGCGGCCGGCACGAGCCCAGCTGCGGCTACCCGGCCTTCGGCGTCACCTGCGGCGACAAGGACAACACCACGGGCGCCGCTCCGCCCAGCCTCAGCGACTCCTACCTCCGCCTCATCGACATCCGCTACGGCGACCGCTCCGTCGTGGCCTCCCACGCCAGGCTCGTCGACGGCGCCGACATCCCGTGCCGCGCCACGCGGTTCAACGTGTCCAGCAGCATCGCGCTCTCGCCGCTCGCCGTCAGCGCGTCCAACTGGGAGCTCTTCTTTCGCGACGCCAACTGCTCGCGCGTGCCGCCGCCGCCCGCGGGGGCGCTGCCGCTCGAGTGCCCCGGCAACGGCGCGTGGTCCGTGCACACTGGACAGAGGTACGATCCTGGAGACGGCGGCCGGGGTGGTGGGCCGGTGACGGGGTGCAAGTACTCGGTCGTGCCGGTGCTGCCCGGGCCGGACTCGGAGCTGAGGACGTGGGACGACTACGCCGGGATCGTCAGGCGCGGGTTCTTGCTGGAGTGGACGGTTCCCGGTGACTGCGCGGCGTGCAACGCCACCGGCGGGCGGTGCCGGTACGAGGCCGGCGCGGACGCGTTCGGGTGCCTCTGCCCTGGCGGCCGGATGCAGCCGGCGACATGCGGTGAGTTGCTCTCCTCTCAGAGACACATCACTTCTTGAACTTGGTGTAGATTTTGTGTTTGACTATTCCCGGCACTAGCAATCGATTAGGAGCCGAAATCAGTAGTATGAAATTCCGTAATTCCGGGCGCCCGTCACTTTGACCAGAAAAGTCAGAAAGAGAATTTTCTCACCATAAACATAAACAAAACACACATGAAAGTGTACGTGCTCATAAAGAGATAACCAGATAATGTGTTTTGATAATTGATAAAATCACATTTATAGTTTAGTAAGTAACTTAGAATGAATTTCATTGATCTCCAGCATTGTTCTACCGTATTTTGAACTTCTAGTTGGTAGGTCGGCCCCGGGCTTTAGGTTATGGTTTATTTCTATACATTTTCTTCCCGCGTCCTTGGACATCTCTTTTCGCAATAAATAGCATATGTTCTTTTTGTTTTCTTAAAAAACGAATCTATGGCAATCTTAGCACAAATATAAACCTACATTTGAAACCATGGAGATTTTGAATCTATATGGTGTGCCTTTTCAGCATAGTGTGCACCTAAACACGTTTGAGCCGCACCGCACTATCGTACGATGTAGTGTTCCCTCTCATCTTCGATGGCCAGGTCCACGAACAAGAGGCTTCTGCTTTCCAAATCATAGGTGTAGTCGAAGTGTGGTGGTACATAAAGTTGAGGAGTCAATGCATGTAGTGTTTCACGCTTGCGAGAGAACCGCCTAAGCGTCCTCAATGCGGCGGCGCGCGAAAAAAATATGCGTCGATTGGATCATGATGCATGAGTTGGTGATGTCTATTGTCTTTCTCAATGCTTCAGAAACCTATAAGCGAAAGAATGTAGGTCGTACTATGGGAGAAAGTATTGTCTTTCTAGCCTAATAACCAATTTTGACCATGTGCGGAGCACCTATTCAACCTTAATAATCCCTCCAATTCGAAATAAGCGACACGGTTTTGCACTAGGATTAGTTCAAAATTGCGACATGTTATGGATCGAGTAAACACTTACTACTTATATCCCCCTTACCACAACTAGGACTTGTGCAACTACGATAAAATTGAGAGTAGTAAATCCACAAGATACTACCGTGAGGCTTTTTATCACGTGGTATGCTACCTTCAATATGGAAACAATGCACCCATGGAAACATATAACTAGCACATGCAAACTTAATATGCAATCGAATTGTTCCGTTAGCGCTCCCCCGGCTCATGATATTGGTCCACAAAGAGTCCAGGTCTCCGGAATATTTATCCAAGATGCACCTACTAAAAACAAGAACTACCGATATAAGCACGAGAAACAAGAAAAGAAGTGAGACACACTAAGAGAGAGTGCCAACAAAACTTTATGAAATATAACATTCACAAATCATCATGACACAAAGGCTAGGCTGCTACCCATGTTTGAGTAAACAAGCCGGTGACGACCATCTAGAGTAATGTAGACAAGGTATACAAACCTAATGTGGATACGATACAAGTATACAACCTCCCTGCATATTTAGGAGCACGAAGACTAATTGGTGACGAACACAATTAGATAGGATGGGCAAGTGTCAGCAACCGACCAGAGAATCTATATATATAGCAGGCGAAATGAGTAGTGTGAAATTCTAAAACTCCAGGATAACATATAGACGACCCATCCATCATTTTGACCAGCAAAGTCAGCGCACCATTGCAAATAGAACGACATCTTCTAATTGGAAGTTAACAATCACAAGAAAGCCACGTCTGAACCCACGAAATGCCCATTCGCTAGCTAGTCACTTGAGGAGAAATACTGGTTCATCTTTCCCTTCTACTCCATAGTTCTATTTCTAGGAATCATCTTCTGATTACTTTTAAAGAAATCTCAATTTTACTTTGATAGCATGTACGTATATCTTGTAAGGCTCAAAATATCTACTCTGGTGGTGCCTGGATAAGGGTAGTTCCACCTAGAAACTAATCCATGACTTGCTTGCCGTCACCCTGATCACAAAACTCACCAGCTTTTCACTTGCCTCACATGATCTATCGGTATCTGTCAATATTTACGGCGCGGGTGAGTGAGAGATTACAGACCCCAAACAATTCAATTTGCCGGCAACATAGCCATTGCAATCACAGGTTTTGAACCACATATATAGTAAAGGTGGAGCTTCTCTATAAAATTCATCTCTCAGTCTCTATCATCAAAAGTCAATGGCATCGATCACCGGTCTGAACATATACCGGTCAAACAAAGCATACGCCACCGTTGCCATTTCCCTTTCGCCACTCCTCCTCCTCCATTGCTTCTAGCTGCATCGATCCTCCTCCTCCTCGCTATCGCTAGCTAGCTAGATTCCTGCGCGCATGGCGCCCCCGGCCGTGCTGCTCGTGCTGCTCCCCATCCTGTTCTCCTTGCTCCTCCACCGGGCACACGCCGACTGCGAGCCGGCGACCTGCGGGAACCTCACCGTGAGGTACCCGTTCTGGCTGGGCGCGGCGAACCATCCGGCGCCGGAGCCCTCGTGCGGGCCCCCGGCCTTCGAGCTCTGGTGCGCCGGCAACGGCACCAACACCACGTCCGCCTCTATGCGTGGCTCCGCCATCCACGTCCTGGGCATCGACTACGCCGCCGGGACCTTCGTGGCCTCCCACACCCGGGTCGCCGCCGCCGGGGGCGACGGCGTGTGCCGCACCGACTTCAACATGTCGTCCAGCCTCGCGCTCAGCCCGTTCCGGATAAGCGCCACCAACCGCGCCCTGTGCTTCCTCTACGGCTGCAACGGCACCGAGCCGCGGGGGGCCGAGTTCGTGAACGCCACCGCCGTGCCCAGCTGTGGTAGGGTCATCTATGCTTACCTCGGCGGGGCCTACGACCGGGACACGCCGCCGGCGATAGACACGGGGAGCTGCACGTACACGTACCTGCCGGTGCTGGCGTCGGAGGCGGCGAGGGACACGGCGGCGGACTACGGCCGGATGCTCAAGGCCGGGTTCCTGCTGGAGTGGGGCATCGCCGGCGGCATCGGGGACTGCGGCGCGTGCGTGACCAGCGGCGGGGAGTGCCGGTACAGCAACGCGTCGGCCGCGTTCGCGTGCCTCTGCCCCGGCGCCGATGGCGGGAGGAAGCTGCAGCTGCGCGGCTCCACATGCGCCGGTGAGTACCTACCTATACTACGTGGCACGCCAGCTGCCTCAATCGTTATGTTTTGGGCGTACTTGCCCAGTTGACGTTCCACCATGCATGGACGACCTTGGCTTGCCCGGTAAACGCGTGACTGGGCGACATCACCATTAGTCGTTAGTGTACTTGCTTGATTACAAGAGAGGATTAGGTGTAGTGCTCTCAGTAGGTACGTAGACGCGTGCATTATACTATTATAACAAGTGGGCAGTGGCCTATCTGCCAAAAAAAAAATCTGAACCTGAACTGAACTTGAGTCGGCAGGCACACCAAGACAGTAGAAACTGGCGCCGTGAACCCGTTCACTGACCCGTCAAGAGCCCAGTAGTTGCAAATGGGCCTACTACATTCCAGTCCCTGAACTTTCGGCCTAGTTACCATACGTCGGTCCCTGGCTGGCTTCCAGTCACATCGCGGTCATCATGGCGTAGCGTACCCGTCAGCGGTTCTACTAGCTACCCGCGAAAATTCAAAACTCACCACTTACACGTCCGTCCACGTGGTCGTCCGGGAAATTCGTCGGCGATTACGCTTGCCGTACAAAGTTTCCAGTCCATGGTAAAACTCAGCTCGCTCGCCGTCCGATATAGCGTTCTTCCTACTGCACGCAACTGGGCATTCTCCATCTCCTACCTCCGGTCTCTCTAGCTATATATCTCCCATAGGCCATAGACAGCCCATGCATGATCACGGATCAAAAAGAAAACCCCCATTTCTTGGTCACTGCGATCTTTCCCAATACTATCATTAATCGATGGTGCCTCGGAGCTGCCTGTTACTTCTATTACTAGTCTTCGTCAACGGCTGGCCGATGCTCGTCGAGGCTCAGGACGATGAGCTGCAAGGGGCTGAAGCCGCCGGCAGCTGCACGGGGCCGGCCAAAATCACTTGCGGCAACCTCACCATCTCCGCCCCGTTCTGGCTCATGGACTCAAAGACGGGAAGATCATGCGGCTCCCTGGACTTCGAGCTCACCTGCGTCAACAGAACCCCGGTTCTACCGAGCTCCATGCCGTCGAGCCCCGGATTCATGGTCATGGACATCTCCTACGAGGAGAAGAGCATGCACGTCGTCGATCTGGGCAAGCTGAGGCTGCTGCGGGATTATTACAACAGCTGCAACAAGACCATCTGGAACACCTCCGCCAAGCTGCACCGCCAGTTTAGGATCGACCCGGTGGTTAACCTGAACATGGCCATATACAACTGCACCACCACCAATAATGCGGCGGCGGCGGCGGCACGCCAGGATCTGGTGGAGACGAGGATGAGGTGCGGCAACGAGAGCCGGGAGTTTGTCCGACTGGAAGGCAGTGATGACGACGACGACGACTACGAGACGGGCGTTGTGAACGGCTGCGACGCTGCCGTGATCTTGCCGGTGATGGCTGGTCAAAACGGCGAGGCCGCCAACGCGAGGGACTACGAGAATCTCATCCGCGACGGCTTCATCTTGAGATGGGACTCGGAGAAGCCTCAACTTGCACGTAAGTTCACCCATCCAAAACATGTTTTAACCAGGTTAAGTTCTTGGTAATGGTAGCAGTCTATTATATACTAAAAGCAATATACAGATGTAAAATAGAGACACCACATTAATCCACATCATCTTAATTAATGTTGATAGTTAGATCTAAAATATACGGTCAAGATTTAATGAACGATTTAATAACAGCCGTAACCTTTTAACTATCAGTTGTCACGTTCGTGCAAAAAGAAAAAAATGCTGTCATGTATTTAGTCAGCTTAAAAAAAGTGTGGACCCATGACGTACAGAAGCCAACCGGTATGAAGAAAAAAAGCAAGGCAAGCTAGCGATGATCGATCGAGCTGATACTTGATAGTACTCAGTAATGCGCGTGACTCTTTTCCTATCTACGCCCCTAAGCGCACGGCTCTTTTCCTATATATGCCCTAAAAAAGTATACATCATATTTTGTGGTGATAAAAGTTTACTCTACAGCTACATAAATTTATCTAAATATAGATGTATCTACATATAACACCCATAGAAACTGTAGACCTATTTTTAATGCGATGATAATAGTTTACAAATATATCTGTGTCCATCATTTTTTATCGAGACACCAGGTTAAGCCACATCCCCTCAATTAATTTTGATAGTTAGATTTTAAAATTAATGGTTTAGATTAAATTAATAATTGCGTAACACAAGGCACATACGTGTTAACGCCCACGTCAAAACAGATCGGTAGTTTTCCTTAAAAAAACAGGAAATAAGAGTCCACGTACGTGTGAACATAGATCTTCTATCTAACTTCACCTCACCGATTTGATCAGATGGATATATAGTTAATGGTTAAGATTTAAGGAGAGATAAAAACAAATTGTTCACGTACACCGCACCAACACGTTACGTGTCATGCATGATTCTTAGACAGTTTATTCTAAAATAACAGTTCACGTACGTACCGACAAAGATTACACCCTAATTCCCTAAGCGAGGACAAAACCCATGGCGTCCGTCACCACATGCTAGCTAGGGATGTATAATCACACGGATCCTTGTACTTCTATTTTCTAAGATTACGAGGGGATATTTCTGATCTGAAAAATTGTGCCGGACGGTCGGACGTGTCTGGCTAACTGATTGATCGATAAAAATACCAGGTGCTCTAAACCTTTCCTAGGAATACACTTATACATATGATTTTTTAGCAGACCGTACTTAAATATTAATTATACATGTCTTCCTAAAAAAATAACATGATCGATAGTCATTAGCTGATAGTCTGTCAAAACACCAATTCGACTAGGTCTTTTTATTGTCATTTTGTTCCAAGCACTCTGGATTAATCTAGCGTACCTCACCTATGGGTTTAACTTGGATAGCGTGTTAGATATATGTTCTCATGAGCTAGAGTACGTGACATTTTTAGTAGAAAACAAATAAATACACACGCGTGTATATATGTTATTAGGTGACAGTCTTTTCTTAAACAACAAATGTGGAATCCCCATCAACCGAGTTATTTAGATAACTAAATTTGCATTTAGTGATTAAAGAGAGGAAATCAGGTGATTTTAGATCTTCAACGGTAGAGTATGGGTCCAAACATGTGTACAAAGTAAAACCCACCTTTTTCTTCAATCGAGAGAGTTCCGAGTAAATTGGAGTGCAACTCTCAGGGTAGCACGAATCACAATGCAAATTCAATGACTAAGACTTTGTTCATTCTCAGACGGTTTAGAATTTTAAAATCTGAAAAGTAAATTGTTCCTAAAAGATCATACCTTATATAACCGAAAACAATTAATGTTATAAAGCACGAGTGAAGTTTATTACTCATAGATAATTTTAGTTCGAAGATATTTAAAAACCAATCTAGAAGAATTTAATGGTGCATTGTACTACCATATGACTATTTGTAAGGAGACATGGAGTAAATTGTTAGCCGATTAAAATGTTACAACTATGTGCCATCCAGGTATGTTTTAACGTCAATATTATACATGAAATTAGGTTCAATCCAGTTGGATGTAGTTACTCTTACATGACACAATAAACATGTGTTAGTGGGTGAGTATAACACCTAGACTAAAAATTGGCGGATAAGTGGAATAGATTAATTTTTATATCAAAATAGCACCTCCTACATTTAAATATATGCACCGTGTGCGCTGAACATAGCCACACTATTTGACTTCCACGGAGTAGAATATTTATTCTGCACACAGCACTGTATCTTAACAACTGTATATGATCTTTACGGCACGTAAATTTTGTATTACATAGGGAAGGAAGAAGAACATAATAAAATATGTAAATGACATAATTTTTGACTTACGTAAAATTACAAAAACAAATACGACTAAAATACACATATTTATGCTGTTTTTTTCTTTTACATTGCTATGATTCATATTTGTATTTTTCGGGCCAATTGTTTTTTCTACTATTAAACATGAACATATATATTAACATATGTGACATAATTGGTTGGATCTAACAACATAAAATAATCGTGGCTGCAAAATAACTTATTCTGCACCCTATCAGAAATTTCCTAATAACTATTCTAAATAATATTTACTCCACATGACAACATGATATTGGCGAGAATTCTAAAAGCTTTAAATTATATGTTTCAAATATGTGTGACACCCTAAATTTATTTCATGAACAAATTCAGCATGTTAAGACGATGCACTCACGAATAAGAAAATATTATTTGTGAGAAGGGAAGGATTAAATTGTTAACCGATTAAAGTGTTAAAGCAATTTGCCATCCAAGTATATTTCAGCATCAATATATACATGAAAATATGTTCAATCCAATTTGACGCCATTACTCTTACATGCCAATGAACCCGTGTTAGTGGGTGACTAGAACACCTAGACTTAAAAAAGATGGATAAGTGGAACAGATTATTAAAATAGCACCACCTACGTTTCAATATATACACCCTGGGTGATGAACACATCACTCTATTTGACTTCCACAAAGAAGAATAGTTATTCTACACACTGTATCTTAGCAACCGTATAGAATTTTAATGTCACGTAAATTTTGTATTACACCTGGTGGGAACAAGAACATAGTAAAATATATACATGACATAATTTTTAATTTACGCAAAACTAAAACATAAACAACTAAAATAAACGTATGTATGTTGTTTTTGGGAATTTTACACTGCTATAACTCATATTTCTATTTCGTGGGAATGTTTTTCAGTTACTGGTAAAGATGAACATATATATTTACATATGTGACATAATTGTTTGTATGAAACAACATTAAAATATGTGTCTGCAAAATAAGTTATTCTGCACCCTGGGTGTTTATGTATATTATAGAATATAACAAGTTATTTCAGAAATTTCATAATAACTACTCTACATAAATTAAAATGATTCATAATATTCTCCGAAAGTGACATTTTATATAACATAATGTTGGCGACAATTCTAAATTCTTATGGCTTAAAATTTTGTGTTTCTGATATTATGATACCCTATTTTTATTTCATGAACAAATTCAACATTTTAAAGACAATGCCCTCGCAATTGCGAGGGCCACCTTGCTAGTTTGGGTAAATTAACACAAGCGCAAACGTGGAACGGAGCAAATAAATGGGCCGATATCCACTTTCTGAATCTTTCGGCCTGTTTACCTTGTGTTGGCCCGCACTAGTGGAGTGCCTGTTAGTGTGAATGGTGAACCAAGATCAGAACCTTCCGTTGATACTACGCTGGTCATGGTCACGGTCTCCCGTCGGCACCCGTCAACGGAATTTTGCACGGCCGGGAAAATTCGCAGGCAATGGCCGGCCGGCTTGCGCATATTTTCCAGTCAAACGAACCTTCCGGCCGCCTCTCGCCGTCTTCTCATATACGGAACTGTGTAGCCAGAGCGTTCGTTCTTGTATGAATTCCCACACCACCTCTGTCCCCAAGGAATTAAGCCCCCATCTTACTTCCTGATCGATGCCTTCGAGCTGCTTCTTCTTGCTGCTTGTCTGGGTTTGGGTATGGTCGCTGCCACTGATGCTCGTGCCGGCTCAAGAGCAGCGGCAAGGGGCGGCAGGCTGCTCGGCGTCGACGAGGTGCGGCGAGCTGACAATCTCTGATCCATTCTGGATCGTCGAGGGAGAGACGGGAAGTTCCATATGCGGTTCCCCGGACTTCGAGGTCAATTGCTACAACAACGCTCCATTCATACGGGGCTATGGAGTCTTGGGCTTTCGGATCATCCATATCAACTACGAGGTACGCACCCTGGTTGCGACTGATCTGGCCAGGCTGACGGTACTGAACAGCTCCAACAGCTGCGACGCCTACCCGACCTGGAACGCCTCCGTGAAGCTCGGCCCCCAGTTCAGGATCGACCCGGTGAATCTCAACATGATCCTCTACAACTGCACGGAGCTGACCGCGGCACTTCTAACCAGAGACACAGAGCTCGTGGAGACGACGATGAGGTGTGAGAACCAGAGCAGGGTGTTTGCCCGCATGGCAGGGAGCTACAACGAAACGAGCTACTATGCCGGCTACGCTGTCGACGGCTGCGACGCTTGCGTCGTGCCGGCGCTGCGCTCGCCGCCCGGCGTAGTAGCCAACGCCAGCCACTACGCGCAGCTCATCCACGGTGGCTTCCTCGTGACATGGGAGACCCCGTTTTCCCCGCCTCCTCCCCCACCACCTCGACTTGAATCTGTTGGTAAGTTCATCCGGCCGTCCTTCAAATCATCTTTCAGTCACATTCCTAGGAAGGACTAGCCTGCCTTCTGCCAAGATTTGCACTATCAAACCACGTTAGCAATCATGTTATTTCCGTTCCCTAGAATTCCGCCCTAGAAAAAATATATTTCTGGCATTTGCGGTTTCCTATAGTGCTACGCCAATTTAACACTCGCCAACATACCTGTTTCACTTAGATTTTCTCCTTTTTCATTGTATCTTCGTCGCAATATAGCTTTGGTTGGCTCGTTCTTTCAATTTTCTCGGATGGATGTTCTTTTTTCGGAAAACATAGTACAAACCGAGAAAGTCACAAACAAGCGCACATACAGATATGTAATCAGTTTCGTGAAAGCATTTTACATTGTTTTGCTGGGTATCGGTGCCATCCCTTCTCCCCTTCCAACTACCGGAGTCATAGTACACTCGGTGGTGAAACTGTTTCATAATCTTTATTGGCGGGTCTGGTCTAATCGTGTGGACCGAGAGCATAGTCAAACTAGCTGTATTTCCACACAATCACACATGAAAAAAATGACATAGATAAATACAGGAAATTGAGTTTTATTATCAATTGATCTCTCCATACAATGTTTGCTTAAATGCAAACTTAAAAATTGTCTAGGTTCTAACATGAGCGATATAAATTTTACTTAACAAAGCTTATTTTGCATAAACTACCGTACTACTCTTCCCTTTCTAAAATAGGTTGACTGTAATTTTTGGTTATATACAAACTTTCTAGACTAGGCTAGGCTCGAACATGTCATCACTCATTTTCCTCCATTCCTATTTATGAGATTCACACGTCTTACGAGATTTATTGTTTGGTCAAGCAATTACTAATTTAACAATATAAATTTTGTACAAAATAATCTATATATTATTGCTTAAATTGTCAAAGTTCGCATCGAAAACTCATGCACGTTATAAATAGGAACTTAGAGGTGGGCATAGTTTTCCTAATAAAGTGGGTCAACCTTTGTATTTTTTGTTTTCTCCATCTTAACGAAATAAGGTAGGCCACATGCTTTTTACGGAATTTATTTAGAGTTTTTGTCAACTTTATAGAAAATTTATCAATTTCTCTGATCTTTAATGCACACAATATGAAAACATATATTATTGTTATTTTAAAATTGTTGATTTGAGATTATAAATTTGGTAAAAGTGGACCATCAAAATGTGACGAGGGGATGCTGGTGGGGGCGAGGATGAGGTGAGGGAATGAGAGAGTGGGGTGTTTGTCCGAGGGGAATGACACGAGCACAGTTGAGGGCGGCGCACTGTCAGCAGCCAGGTTCACATGAGTTGAATGAGTTTTAATATAATTCTCATTCGACAAGGAATTTTAAAAACATACTAATAATAATACCCAATGTAGGCATGTGTATTGTATACCACGATTAGAATCTGGTTGGACGACACAAGCGTCCCGGTCAGAGTCACGGTCATGACCAACTAGCCCGTCGATGGTGTTGCCATGCCATGCTCAGGAAAATTCGCATTTACCCGTCCAAAGGGATCGCTGGGGGATCGAATTCGTGGACTACGGCGATCACCGGCCGCTTGCATGCCCCAGTTTTCCAGTCAAACATTCCGGAAACTGGACTCTAGGCTCACTCCTCGTCCCCATATAAATATCAGTCTTCATCTAGAGCGCTCTCACGTCTCCCCAGCAAGTTTCCACAAGCCCATGGTCGCCGTGGCCGTTCCAAATCTTACTCTCCGGTGATGTCTCCGGGCTGCTGGATCATGGTGTTCGTCTGGGTTTGGTGGCTGCAGCTGATGCTAGTGCTTGCTGAGGAGCAGCAGCAAGCAAGGGAAGGCTGCGCTGCCAAGACATGCGGCAACCTGACCATCTCCTACCCATTCTGGCTGGCTGACCACGATGCCGAAAAACCGTGTGGTCTGTCAGACTTCCAGGTCGATTGCGTGAACACCACGGCCCCAGTTCCATTTCTACGGGGCTCGCTCGGCTGGTTCGCGATCATCAACATCTCATACAAGGGCCAGTATCTACGCGTCGTCGACCGGAACAAAGTGGAAGCCTTGAACAGCAACAGCTGCCATGTCCCGAGCTTGAACACCACCGTCAAGCTGGGCATCCCGTTTAAGATCGACCCCGGCAACCTGAACCTCATCATGTACAACTGCACGACGGCGGCGGCACCACGGGTCCCGGAGTTGGTGAAGATGACATGCGTCAACCGGAGCAGCGGGTTCGTCCGCGCGGGAGGGTTTTACGATGGCACGAGGGACTACGCCGGCTACGCCATCGATGGCTGCAACGCTACCGCCGTGCCGGTGCTGGGCGTGACGCTGTCGTCGTCGTCCTCGGGCGAGGTGAACGCCAGCGACTACGAGCAGCTCGTCCGCGGCGGATTCCTCATGACCTGGGACACCCTTCCACGTAAGTTCGCCGGCCCATCCGTCAAATCATCTTTCAATCATGCATGGTTTTCTAGCCACGCTGTCTTTTTGTCTGGATTGCCTCTTATCGAATCAGTTAGCTATGAATAATGCCGCTTCCCACTAACTGAGCCCCACCGGTAGCCATGGAGCACTTGCTGTTTTCTGTAGCGCTAGCCAATTTGACACGTGCTGATATACCCCTTTTCGCTTTTTTGGGGTATGTTGGTACGAAAAAAACAATCTAGGGCATTTTATTATATCTGAAAAACATTAAGGAACGCAAAACAAGCTGGGATTAGAACTGTTGTCCCCAACATTACAAAGAGGCCACTGCACAAAACATAGAATACACAAAACTCCACACAGAGCACCATCCTCAACCACATCGTCTTCTCCACGTCCCTCCCTCCTCCCATCTTCATAGGGGTAACCATATATAGGAGGAAGATAGAAGCTCAGCAACTTCCTTCAGGATCGACCCTGACAACTTGGACCTTGTCTTTGCAACTAATAATGGCCAAAAATTTCGACTACATTTAAAAAAATCAAATAGATGTTGATCTATTATATACTAAAAGCAAAATGAGTTAGTTTTTCGAGACACCACGTTAATCCACATAGGTTAGAAATATATAATCCATTGATTTAAATTGTGACGGTTGAGATTAAAAGAGAAGAAGTTACGCATAATATTAATCGGGTACAAACAAGTTGTTTTTAACACGTACACCATGTCCCGTTCCAATAATTTTAAAATAGTAATAAACATGGAGTCAAATCTTCACGTTAATCGAGTCCAGGCTAGATGCAACCGGTAAGTCTGGATCGGTCATAAAAACCGGGACAACTAATCGATTAGAAAAAACTGATCACGATCGATTAAAAAAAAGCTGACATGTGCGTCACAGGACCAATTGTACCACATATTAGAATATGTAAAATAATTTGCCCGGAAAGCAGATTGAAGTACATGATTTTGCTATAGAAAAAAAAATATTTTAAAATGTTAAAAAATTCTGAACAAAAAATTGGTGCATATTTCTCGACACTATATGTGCGCACGATCAAGTTTTGTAAAAAAGTTTCTTTTTTTGGCATGTGTAAAAAGACCAAAAAATATTTCGCCAAAAACATATTTTAGCACCAAATTTTATGTTTTTACACCCCTTAACCAGAATATTGATTTTGCATGAGACGACTTTGTGAGCAACTTTGTGAGCATATAGAACGACAACATGTACATGAGATTTTTTCCTAATTTTTCGAACATCTCACAATACGTTTAATATGTGTTTTAAAAACCAGAAGGAGATGCTCCGGAGTGTCACAACGCAACCCCTGATTTGAACGGTGTAAGAATATCATCTACACTAATATACTTCAAAGAGTATAAAAGAAAATGTGACATGCATAGTGGTGCCAAGGGCACACCCTGACAAGACAAATGTTCGACCACCTCAGTAAAAAAAAAAGAATTAAGTGGATACAATATGCTTATAATTCATATGACACCATATTTACCACCAAGACCTTATCGTGAAGAATGTATATACAATACATACAAAGTCCGAGCTTAGTGAAATTTAGGTGTGGCCACCGTACTCAGATTTAGACTAAGTTGAAAAGAAAATTTCATGGTAAAGGATTCGAAGGGAAGATTTAGTATTTTGCTCCCCCTCCCCCCCCCCCCCCCCCCCCCCCCAAGAAGCACAATTGTATCATCTTTCGCCCTCTCGACAATTTATCAAACTTCGAAAAATGTTTCGCCAAAAGCATATTTTAGCACCAAAATTTTGTGTGTTTACACCCCTTAACAAAAATATCAATTTTGCATGAGACGAATTTGTGAGTATACATAACGACGACATGTACACGAGAACTTTTTCTATTCAATTTTTTAGACATCTCACAATACGTTTAGTATGCATTTTAAAAACCGCAAGGATATGCTCAAGAGTGTCACAACGCACCCCTGATTTGCACCGGTGTAGGAATATCATCTACAGTAATATATTGCAAAGAGTATAAAAGAAAATGTGGCATGCATAGTGGTGCCAAGGGCACACCTTCACAAGACAAATGTCAGACCACCTCAGTAAAAAGACCAAAAGAATTAGACGGATACAATATGCTTATAATTCGTACGACACCATCGAAGCTTAGTGTAATTTAGGTGTGGCCACTACACTCAGCTTTGGACTTAGTTGAAAATAAATTTGAAGATTTAGTATTTTGCTCCCTGCCCCCCTAAGAAGCACAGTTGTATTATATTCCGCCTACTCGACAATTTATCTCAAGCTCCGCCACTACAGAGGTAAACTACACTATAAAGATTGATTAGGACATCCCTTAGTGAACATATAAAATGAGTGAGAGTAGGTTCGTGGCGATAGAATTCTGGACTCAAGGAGATGGTTAGGGTCCTTAATGGGCAATTTGTTTCTCTGTATATCTTATTTTCATGAACATAAGAAAAATAACATCCTTACAAACTCTAATTACTTTACAAAATCATCAAAGCATACTTTGCTTATGTACGTTGTCTAAAACGGAGGTACCATGTTGATCGACATCATCTAAATTATCGTGGTAGTTAGATTAAAATAAACGGGTTAGATTGAAAAATATTATAGTCACGTAAGGTTTGACACTATTTAAAAATGAACCAATATTAAATGGGTTAGATTGAAAAATGAATTTCGCATAGATTCAAAATTAACCATATAAAAATGGTGATATTATCTTAAAAATAAATAAATATAGACCTTTCTCTGGTGAATGTATTTTATAAGATCTAATCGAATCCAGTTTTCATGATGTCAAAGACAATTTTCAATATCAGATGTTTACAATTATTTATGATTTAAGAAAGCAAATGATATCATTTAAAATTTAGAATTTTTAACGTCTCTGATATCATTTAAAATTTAGAATTTTTAACGTCTATAGAACAATTTTCGGACATATTGAGTGGGATTAAGATGATGCCCTCGCATTTGCGATGGCCACCTGGCTAGTTATAAGAAACGGAAATGAAGTTTATAACACAAATATGGCTTTATTCTGTTGGTTGAGTGTCCAGGCAATGGTATCCGTGGTTTGTGAGTTTGATTACGCACTTGTACATTTATTGTTCTAAATTGTTTTAAGCGCTATAATTTGAATTTGGTAGAAATATTTGATTTTTTTCTTTGAAATTTCGTTATTCTCAAAATTTGCAAATCTCTGTCGAGGGCGAAAGAAAAGCTGAAAATAAAATGTTGAACCATGGGAACAAGAGCATGTTGTTTGTCCGTGTGGCTGGGAGTTACAATGAGACGAGAGATACATTATCGAGAGCTGCGAACGCGAGCAAACAATTCATCAGCGACGACTTCCTCTTGACCAGAGGCGGCGGCCCCCCATTCCACAAAAAGTTTGCAAAAAATTGCCACTGTCTTGACCTGTGAGAACCCACGTAAGTTCACACTTCAACATCATCTGACCTCGCGGAATGTTACCCCTTCCGTTCCACAAAAAACCATTGGTGGCTCTACTATTGACCTTTATGCGATTAGTTGTTTTCTGACGACATTTATTCCGGGTCGGAGAGAGTATTTCTTTCATTGCCGCCTATTGTTTTCTAGAAAATACCAAGTGTGAACCTGCATATGGTGTACCAATATTAGAAGCCAATAACGTCCATGTCGAGTCACGGTCATGACACAAATAAAAATGTCAAGGTCACGATCAACTTGCGGGTCAATGGCTGTGCCAAGCCCGGGAAACCTCACGTTTACCCATCCAAAGGGGATCCATATTCCAATTCGTTGGCGATGATCGCCGGGCACTTGCCCCGATTTTCCAGTCAGGCATACTCTAAGGCTCACTCATCGTTCCCATAAACCATACCAGTCTACCTGGCCAGTCACCGTAGCCGTTCCAAATCCTACTCTCCGATGACGCCTCCGCCGGGCTGCTGGGTCTTGGTGTTCGTCTGGGTACTGTGCCTGCAGCTGCTGCTCGTGCCGGCGCAGGAGCAGCGGCAAGGTGCAGGCTGCTCGCCAAAGATGTGCGGCAACGTGAGCATCTCCGACCCGTTCTGGCTCACCGACCAGCAGACGGGGGCAGCGTGCGGAGCTTTCGAGTTCGAGGTGGGCTGCCACAACAACAGCACCGCAGCTCTACGGAGCTCTGGGTTCCTCGGCCTCACGATCGTGAACATCTCTTACGCCGACCGGCGTTTGCGAGTCGTCGATACGTACAAGCTGAGCGGCTTCAGCGGGTGCGACGTCTCCACGTGGTGGAACTCCTCCGTCAAGCTGAGACCGCCGTTCACCATGGACCCCGGCAACCTGAACCTCTTCTTCTACAACTGCACGGCGGCGGCGGCGGCGGCGGCGGAGGCACGTCGGACCCAGGGGCTGGTGGAGATGAGGTGCGTCGACGCCAACAAGAGCAGCAGGACGCTGGTCCGCGCGGGAGGGGTCTACGATGATGCGGCCAGCAACTACGCCATCGAGGGCTGCGGGGCGAACGTCCTGCCGGTGCTGGGCTCATCGTCGTCGTCGTCGTCCGGCGAGGCGAACGCGAGTGACTACGAGCAGCTCCTCAAAGACGGCTTCCTCCTGACATGGGTTCCTCGTCCAATTGCAGCTGGTGATGGTAAGTTCACCTGTCCGTCAAATCATCGTTCAATCAAGTTCCTAGCAAGCAAGGACTAGCCGCAATGCCTTTTTGCCAAGATTTCCATCATCGAACCACCTCGCAATCAATTATTTCCATAGCTGAGAGGATAAGGCCGTAGCCGATGGAAAATAATTATATCGGACCTGGTCTACAATCTCCTCTGCGTGGATCATCTCCAAACAACGACGCGTGGCATTGTATAAGAGCGCCCCTCCACGTGGCATAGTGTCGTAGCTCAGAATCAGGTTCTAAGCCTTGTACGTCGTGGATTGTCATTTCTTTCAGGTGGACACGTTTACGGTATCATATGTCAAACGTGAACATTGTATATAGGATTCAACATTTCGTTTTCGAAATTTCTAGCACATGATTGAGATTCACAAATTTCATGAATCAATGAAAATTTAACATTTTTTTCAAAAATATTGGCTCACTTCTGCACCGAAGCCAAATTGGTGAGGGATACTTGATTTCTTTCTATTTGAATCATTCATATTGGGGTTTTCCCCTGAAATTAACTGAAATTTCGACCGTTATTAACTATTTTTTGTTCCTCGCCGAGAATTATTAGTTTCACAAAATTCGTTCATAATTCCGACAATGTTTTTCCCCTGGCTGTACCACGATTAGAGCAAGAAGTAGTAGTAGCCTCAGCGTCCTGGTTGACGTCACATCAAGTAGGCCAATGGTCAATTGGTCATAGTTGACTTCAATGGCCTTGTTACATGGGAGAAGTCAGAAGTACACGTCAAAGGGGTCATTCAGCGAAATTCATGGACGCTGATGCTTGCCCGGTTTTCCAGTCAAATGTTGCTGCCGTAATACGTACCCTTCTCGCTCGCCATCGTCCCCATATATCATTCGATTCATTCCTGATTGAACCACGGCATTCTCTCCTAGCTACATGCATTCCAATCTTCCAATAGCCCATGATCGCCGACCCAATCACCCCCTTTGTTGTTCACCGGAGTCGCTTGAAACCTTATATACACGGCTATGATGCCTCCGAGCTACTGGTTATTGCTCTCCGTCTGGGTTTGGTACTGTCTGCCGGTGATGCTCGCCGGGGCTCAGGAGCAGCAAGGGGAAGCCTGCTCGGGCTCGCCCAAGAGGTGCGGCAACCTCACCATCTCTCACCCGTTCTGGCTCAGAGAGACGGCGGCGCAAGGACCGTGTGGGACCTCGGATTTCGAGGTCACCTGCTATAACAACACCCCAATTCTGCAGAGCTCTATACAAATTAGCTTAGGGTTCAAAATCATGGATATCTCTTACGAGGAGGAGAGACTGCATGTCGTCGATCTGGGCAAGGTGTACCTGCTGCAAGCCACCAACAGCTGCAGAGTGCCCATCTGGAACACCTCCGAAAAGCTGGGCATCCCGTTTAGGATCGACCCCGTCAGCCTGAACCTCATCATATACAACTGCACGGCGGCGGCAGCGGCAGAGGGAGGGCTGGCGGCGACGAGAATAAGGTGCGGGAACGAGAGCGAGGTGTTCGTCCGCGCCGGAGGTCGTTATGATGCCGCTGGGATCAACGCCGGCTATTTCTACAGAGATGGCTGCAACGCCACCGTCATGCCGGTGCTGGGCTCATCCGGCGAGGCGAACGCGAGCGACTACGAGCAGCTCATCGGCGACGGCTTCTTCTTGACATGGGAGAACCCTCCTCCTCCTCCACTTGCGCGTAAGTTTTTGCCCATCAAAATCATCTCAAAACCCTCCTCGATCTACTTCTTCTTTGCTACTACTTGGCACGTACTGTTAGTTAGGAAAAATCTGGTTAGAATCTCGTTCGACAAGAGGGTTCTGGCCAAGTCGGGGAGGTCATTGTCACCCCAGCTTGCCTGTCAATGGCTCTTACCCGTCCAAGTCCAAGGCATCACTCTCCAACGGGCCGAATTGGTGGACGATGATCACCGTTTGCCCCAGCTTTCCAGTCAAATGTTCCGGGCCTTGGACTATGCACTCTCTCGTCGTCCCTGTATATCAGTCTACCCCTAGGGCGTTCTCTTAGCTAGGTCTCCCGTCTCCCCAGCCAGTCCCCAATCCACAGCCGATCCAAATCTTACTCTCCGATGGTGCCTCCGGGCTGCCGGATCTTGGTGTTCGTCAGATGGGTTTGGTGGCTGCAGCTGATGCTCGTTCCGGCACAGCCGCAGCAGGTAGGCTGCGGGGCGACTACGTGCGGCAACCTGACCATCTCCTCCCCGTTCTGGCTCAGTGACGCGCGGACGGGAAGATCGTGCGGTCCCTTGGATTTTGTGGTCGATTGCATCGACAACAGCACCACTCCAGTTCTACGGTGCACCGGGAAGTATGGCTTCGTGATCCTCAGCATCACCTACCCGGAACGGAGCTTGCACGTCGTCGACCAAGGCAAAGTCGAAAACCTCAACTACTCCGGGACCTGCCATGTCCCGAGCTGGAACACCTCCACCAAGCTCAGCCGCCCGTTCAGTATCGACCCCGGCAACCTGGACCTCGTGTTCTACAACTGCACGGCGGCCCGCCTTGACGGAGACGGAGCTCTGGAGGACATGGGGTGCGGCGACCGGAGCAACACGACGTTCGTCCGAGTCGGAGCGCGCTACAACGGTTTGGAGAGCTACGAGGAGTACTACGTGGAGGGGTGCACCCCCACTTTCCTGCCGGTGCTGGGCTCGTCCGGCGGCGCGAACGCGAGCGACTACAAGCCGCTCGTCAACCAGGGCTTCTTCCTGACATGGGATCCCCTCCCTCCTGGTGAGTTCATCTGTTAACCTGGAGATAGGAAATAGCCGCGCGCGGTGCCTCTTGCTTGGATTTCCCTCACGGAATCAAGTAGACAATCATGCTGATTCCCACTAACCGAGGGGATAAGGCCATAGTCGATGGTGCTTAATTAATCGTGGCAGCTGCGGCAAGTGCCGTACTTCCTCTTTCTGGTTAGAAAGAGAGAGACTATGAGCTGAGCTGAATAATCAATCCCGAGTTCCTGAAACGTGCTGGCATACCTGTTTTGGTTGGATTTCACCCTTTTCCTTGCATCTTCGTGGCATGGCATGGTGGGTGTAGTAGGTCAGTCGTCGCGCCGGCCGGGACCGGTGGAGACGATGAAGCAGCCGATGGCTGGAAACAATGCATACATTCATGCACACTGGTGGAGTGAGGGAGTCAACATCACTGATCGACCTCGGGGGAATTCTCGTGAGTGGACGATGGTTGCCCAGCTCCTGCAGTCAAAGGTTACGGCCACAACACTCTGCGTCCTCATATATTTTTTTGAGGATAAAGCAGTCGTTTGCCATTCGATTAGATAGGAGAAAAGAGTTTAATTACAGAATTTCAACAAATAAAAATAAAAATAAAAATAATAATAAAAACTAGTCTCCAGGATCTTGCGTGTGGGCGAAAGCCCTCATCGCCAACTCCTCCCACACCAAATCCACCACCTCCAACGGCAAGATTGCCACATTGCAGTAGGTCCTTAGGTTCCTCTCCTCATATATATACCTAGGATAGGATGAATCGATTGAATTATTCAGCTCAGCTCATGCTAGTCTCATTCTACTACTCTACTTTTCTGTTTATTGATCCACTTGGACTTGCAGACGGACGAAAATCCTCCATCTTGTCCCAGAATCTTCCTATCCTATGTTCCCATGGCTCGTCCGCCTGCTTTGCTTCACCGTCGTCGTCGTCGTCGTCGTCTCCTATATCCCGGCGCCGGCGCTCGCGGCGGCGGCCTGTCCACCCGAGCGTTGCGGCAACGTGACCGTCTCTCCCCCGTTCGGCATCGTTTGGGGCGCCGAGGAGAACCGGTGCGCCCAGCTCGGGTTCCAGGTCCACTGCTCCGGTGGCGCCCCCTACCTCGGGTACTACCAGTCCTCATATGGCCTCCAGATCCTTGACATCTTCTACGGCAACGCCTCCCTGCTCGTCTCCGACGTCCACAAGCTCGGGGATTTCAGTGCGTCCGGCCCCAAACGCTGCCACGTACCCACGGCCGACACGGCCACCAAGGTCGCGCACCCGTTCTACATCAGTCCTACTATCAACCGGAACCTCGTCTTCTACAACTGTAGACGGAGGCCGGCGGCGGCGGTGAGGGAGAAGGCGGGGCTCGTGGGGACGGCGTGCCGGAACGATACCTTTGTCCGCGCGGGCGGGCGTTACGACGAGCCGGTGGAGTATGCTATCCAGGGCTGCAGCGAGATGGTCGTCACGGTGCGTGGGCCGTCGACCGGCGCGATGAACGCCAGCGACTACCTGGAGCTCATCAGCGACGGGTTCCTCCTGACATGGCAGCCGCCGCCTGCCGCCGCCGCTGGTAGTAGCAGCGGTAAGTAAGTAAGCTCAGTCGTCAAATTAATATTTTTCTCAAGATCCTCGTCGGGCCGCGCAATTAATGGTGTCGCCGTCGCCGTCGTCCCCAGCCGCCGCCGCGAGGGTGCCCGTGGGGAACGGCAACCCAGGAATATCAACGTGTTGACTAGGACTAGTCAAAGTCGCCCTGTCCACCGTCCGTTGGCCCCGAAGTCTCGCATCCACACCGTCCGATCCCTCCTCTTAGTCCTGCTTCGCAACCCTCCTCTCCATCCCCAGCCACAACCCAGAACACCATGCCGCTGCAGCTAGTCCTCCCCCTCCTCCTGTTCGCCGCCTCCTTCCTCCGGCTGCCGCCGCCGGCCGCCGCGGCATGCTCGCCCAAGACCTGCGGTGGCCTGAAGATAACCTATCCGTTCTGGCTGGACGAGGGCGACGGCCAACAGCCGTGCGGCTCCCCGTCGTTCCAGCTCCGATGCAACGCTACCACTACCCAGGCCTTCCTCGTCAACTCCATGTTTGGCCAGTACCAGGTCGCCTCAATCTTTCCCGGCAACTCCTCCTTCGTCGCCGTTGACCACAACCTCCTCGTCCCTTCCCCCGGCGGCTGCCCGGCGCGGTGGTTCAACGTGTCCGCCGGCATCGGCCTCGGACCGTACACCATCAGCAGGAAGAACAGGGAGCTGCTCGTCCTCTACAACTGCACGGACCGGCCGCCTCCGGGTTTCTCCCGCACGCCGTGCCGTAACGGGTCCTACTCCTCCTTCTACCGCCTCGGCGCGGAGTACGGCGGCGACGGCCGAGGGGCCCTCCCCCGTGCCTGCCGTCTCTCCGTCGTGCCGGTCCTTGCGTTTCCCGCCGGCGACGAGTACGTCGGGGGCATGAAGGGTGGGTTCCTGCTGGAGTGGACGGTGCCGTCGGACAATTGCCCCAGATGCGTGGCCAGCGGCGGCCAGTGCAGGTATCGAAACGACGGCGCCGGGTTTTCCTGCAGCTGCTCCGGCGCTGTGCACCCCGACGAGTGCGGTGAGTTGAGGAGATTAACTGACGGCGCCACCATGAATTTTCATATTCAATTGCAGTTCTTTCTTTGATACCACTGACCAATTGGCCGAACGAAAATGCACACGTAGTTAGCAATGGTGACACTACATCTGACTAACACAGGATTGTTTGCTTCGTTTCTTGGAGCTCCTCTAAATTATTGTTCTGTTTTTGGTACTTTGTGAAGCTGTTCCACTGATTGAAACATTGGACCCTATGGCGTTCTAGTCAAATGCATTTGTTGAATTAGTCAACAACACTATATAATAAAGATGCACGGTACCTATCTTCCTAGTTTTGTTTCAGACAGATTATTCCAGTAATCTCTGATCGATGCGTTTACTTTTCTATGTCCTATTTCTGTGTTTCAAACATGTGGACGTCACATCAATGCATCTGTTGGTTGTGGAATTAGGGGGTGCACAGTTGAATTGAACACTGTTCTGAATCAGTGGGTACTTAGAGGCGCTGATGCTCGGGTTATTGAGTGTTACACTACTCCATAAGTGTGGTGTGATGTGGCTTCTATGAAATCTGTCTTGAATTGAGATTCTGAAATTTTAGTTGTTGCTGGATCTTCTCTGTTAACCAGTCGCAAAAGGGAGTTCGACTTACATTGAAGGCTGCAAATTTACCGTGGCGATACCAAACTAATCTTCATGAATTTCTTTTCTTTTTTCAAGTGACTACTATTATTCTCATTTCTTATTTCATAAATGGCAAGAATGTTTACAGAGTATGTTCTTATGCAGGGCGCAGGAGTGAGGTGGGAAAGCATATTGCAATAGGTAAGCATCAACTCCCAAAGCTGCTTGGCCCATCTGTTTCTTCGATTCTGATTACCGTTGCTCCTTAAAATCTCATGATGCGAAATTACTCAAATCTCTTGGTTGCTGCAGTTCACTAATATGCTATATGTTGTCCTGTGCAGCCTTTGGAGCAGCCGGTGCTCTAGTCATACTGTGTGTCATCGTTTTCGTGTGGCATAAGCGCAAGAAGAGGAAACAGGCTAGAACTTCAAGCGATCTGATGCGGAGTGGGTCTTCATTGTCATACAGTAAAGACCTTGAGCTGGGTGGTTCTCCTCATATCTTCACTTTTGAGGAGCTTGAAGAGGCTACAGATGGATTCAGTGCTTCAAGGGAACTTGGTGACGGTGGTTTTGGAACTGTTTATAAAGGTGAAAAGTTTGTGAATGCTATGACACCCATCCGTAATTCTTGTATTTTGTTAACTGTTTGTCCTAATTCGCTTGGCAATGACAAGTTTGACATATTTTCATTCAGGAAAACTCAAGGATGGGAGAGTAGTTGCAGTGAAACGCCTTTACAAGAACAACTACAAGCGAGTGGAGCAGTTCCTGAATGAGGTGGACATCCTGTCCCGGCTGCTCCACCAGAACCTCGTCATCCTATATGGTTGTACGTCTCGTATGAGCCGTGACCTCCTCCTGGTGTACGAGTTCATCCCCAATGGGACAGTTGCGGACCATCTCCACGGATCCCGTGCGGAACAACGAGGCCTGACGTGGCCGCTAAGGTTGAACATCGCCATAGAAACGGCTGAAGCTCTGGCCTACCTCCATGCGGTTGAGATCATACATCGTGATGTCAAGACGACCAACATATTGCTGGACAACAGTTTCCATGTCAAAGTTGCAGATTTCGGGCTGTCGCGGCTGTTCCCTCTCGAGGTCACACATGTCTCGACTGTTCCACAGGGCACACCCGGCTACGTCGACCCAGTGTACCACCAGTGCTACAAGCTAACGGACAAGAGCGACGTCTACAGCTTCGGTGTCGTGTTGGTGGAGCTGATATCCTCAAAACCTGCGGTGGACATGAGCAGGAGCCACAGTGAGATCAACCTAGCGAACATGGCTCTCAACAGGATTCAGAACCATGAGGTCGTCCAGCTGGTCGACCCGGAGCTCGGCTACGACACTGACACCGAGATGAAGAGTTCGATAGACCGCGTGGCGGAGGTGGCCTTCCAGTGCCTGCAGCTCGAGAGGGAACTGCGGCCATCGATCAAGGAGGTGGTGGAGATCCTGACCTGCATCAGGGACGGGGATTGCCCGGCAAAAGACATGAGCAAGAACGTATCCCTGAAGGAGGACACGCACCTGCTCAGGGGCAGCCTGCAGTTCTCCCCTGACTCGGTCATCCATAGATTCCATAGCCAGTCAACTAACCACTCGGTAGCGTCGAATGCTAGCGGAGTATGATGTGCTTTGGTGTTTCATTCTGAAGAAATAAGGCTCTTCCCTGTCGATCGGATGACTTGTATATAGCATATAGAGTTTGCTAATGAGGTGATTCATCTTGGTAATTGAGTTGCTCTCTCCTTGTTGACCAATAAGTACAGTCTCATGTTGGCAGTAATTCAGCAGTTCTGAGACCGGCAATGATTCAGACGGTAGGTGTATGTACTAGGAGAAAATTCCAGGATAAGCATTGTAATATACGTAGTGATATGTCAGGTTCACAAAGGAGTGAATTGAGATGTTAAACTCGTCAGTATGCAAACTATAAGATATCAAAATGGACCGTGCAGTTTACAGTAGATGCATCATATAAATTCGGCTTGGCCCAGAACTTCATAGTCTGTTTGGCAATGGCCATTTATAATCATATCAAAATTCTTCGCTGAAACATTTGAAATTTGAACACGCACAACTCATGCAGTTGAATATGCCAAGGTGCTGTACACCAGGTTTACTTGGTTTATGTCGGTCTTTTCTAAAGAAAAACACGATTCTTCTCAGTATCAGTTTCTTCTAAAATCTGCACATGCAATCGCATCTTTCGTAACGTTCTGTTTTATAAGTGCGACAATACACCAATTGATTCAAACTGCCCCCACCAGGCATAAATTTGGGGACATACACCAAGAGATTTAGGTTCACAAAACCGTGACCCACCCCCCCCCCCCCCCCCCCCCCCCCCCCCCCCCAACACCAGAGCCAAATTTCATAATTAGCTATAGTGGAACAACCATTTGATAACATCCATGTTCTAAACTGAAAACAAAAATGGGAAGCTAATCTATCTATTTATTATATACTAAAAGCAAAATGAGTTAGTTTTTCGAGACACCACGTTAAGCCACATAGGTTAGAAATACATAATCCGTTGATTTTAGGTGTGACGGTTGAGATTAAAAGATAGAAAAGTTACGTACAATATTAATCAGGTACAAACAGATGTTCTCGACACGAGTACAACCAAAAGAGAAAAAAATAACATGTACGAAACAAATTTGTCACGCCTAAGAAAAGAAAAAAACAGCCCAGCTGACCAGTCGCGTACGCGCCTACAAAACCAGATCGACTACATGCAAAAAAAAAGTCCAGCAGACCAGATCATATCATGTACTGTACGTACGACCAGATCGAGTAGATGCAACAAAAAAAATAACTCCAATAGACCAGATCATATCATGTACGTGCAAACATCAATTACGTGTGGCCTTCCGGTAAGAAAGAAAAAACTACAAATACGATCTTGATGAAAAAATAAACATAACAGAGCGTGCCAAGGCCAACAGGTAGGACATAATATGTTTACACACTTGCCATCCAAAAAAAGCTTGTAAGATTGTACCACGTTGATCCACATCATTAGAGTTATTTTGACCGCCCGGTCTACAATTGATGTGTATATATGATGCACTCGTGAAAGTCGTGGAAACCAAGTCCATCACAAAAAAAAATATGTGTTACGTCCACCATGTGGAGTTAGTACACAAAATATGTATATCAATACATTGCCACGGTTTAGATCAGTTCTAAATTTCGGCGTCACGTGAGTCTATTTTCGTTACCACACATGACTAATTTTCGCCGAGAGTAGTTTCTCTGTTCGCACCGTCCTCACGAGATACATCCTTACGATCAATCACCTCAACCTTGCAAACCCTATCTTGCACCTGGACATCAAGAAGCTCGATGAGGTCCCTGGAAGCCAGACTACGAGAAGCGTTTTCGTGAAAACAAAGCTATAGGTTCTCTCAGCTCCGAGCTCCCAACTCACGATGTGGATGCGCGATGTCTCCTCTTTCCTTATCCACTTCGACAAGGGGTTCATATTATAGAAAAGTCTTACAAATATGTGGGCAATCTCATTTTATAGCCACCTAACATTTGTTTACGATCTTGCATAATAATAGATCAATTGTGTATTAGATTCAAACTAATTTTGATTTTCAAGCATCAGTTCGTTTTCAAGAGCAACAGATAATCAAAAGTTAATATTCACACTAACTGGGTGATTGGTTTACCTACTAATTTAGAGCTTACTTTGGCTAACAATTCAATGGTCCGACGATTAATTTGTAAAATAGTTATGGATTCTTTTAACATAAGTGCAATACATATGTTTCCTACATAGATTTAGAACACGTCAATGCAATGTGTAAGAAAGATGAAGAGAAGCGAGAGAGGGCATGAAATATCAAAGGAAATTAAAACAAGGATTGAATTTATGAGCTGTTGCTCTATAGAACATGAAATATTTTAGCATCGAGAGAACACTATGGATTTTATAATTAGGGTAGTAAAAAGAGAAAGAAAAAAACAGCTACAAAATAAATAAATAAACACTATTATGATTGGCCTATCCGTCAAGTAGGAACACTTTTTTCAACTACTTCATTTAAGCAAATAGTTTTGTAAGTCCATTAGTAATATCACCATAATATTCAAATGGTTCTCCAAGCACCAAAAATATGTACACATATTGTTGTGTGTTTTCAATTGTGGAATTCTCATAGTGCATATGTTCCTGTCATATATATTCATAGCACAGCATATTTGCTCTATACTGGAAAAATATACGATCAACCAGAAAATAGAAAGGCGAGCTAAAGATCTCATATAAAATCTCACAAGTAGACCCTATAAACAATAGATATTGAAATTTATACGTTCCGGTTAACCTTAGTATTAACATGCTGGAGTAGATATATAAGCACGTTACGGTGTTTTTGTTGTAAATGCCACAATTATCATATACGAAAAGTAAAGTTGATTACATATTGTTGCGATACAAAAACATTGATGAAAACTGTATCCTCGATACACTGTAAATATTATCAAATCACATGTTTAGTTGCATACAATTTCGACGTAGTTAGGGCTATGCCCTCGCAATTGCGAGGGCCACCTGTCTAGTTATATACTAAAAGCAAAATGAGTTAGTTTTTCGAGACACCACGTTAAGCCACATAGGTTAGAAATACATAATCCGTTGATTTTAGGTGTGACGGTTGAGATTAAAAGATAGAAAAGTTACGTACAATATTAATCAGGTACAAACAGATGTTCTCGACACGAGTACAACCAAAAGAGAAAAAAATAACATGTACGAAACAAATTTGTCACGCCTAAGAAAAGAAAAAAACAGCCCAGCTGACCAGTCGCGTACGCGCCTACAAAACCAGATCGACTACATGCAAAAAAAAAGTCCAGCAGACCAGATCATATCATGTACTGTACGTACGACCAGATCGAGTAGATGCAACAAAAAAAATAACTCCAATAGACCAGATCATATCATGTACGTGCAAACATCAATTACGTGTGGCCTTCCGGTAAGAAAGAAAAAACTACAAATACGATCTTGATGAAAAAATAAACATAACAGAGCGTGCCAAGGCCAACAGGTAGGACATAATATGTTTACACACTTGCCATCCAAAAAAAGCTTGTAAGATTGTACCACGTTGATCCACATCATTAGAGTTATTTTGACCGCCCGGTCTACAATTGATGTGTATATATGATGCACTCGTGAAAGTCGTGGAAACCAAGTCCATCACAAAAAAAAATATGTGTTACGTCCACCATGTGGAGTTAGTACACAAAATATGTATATCAATACATTGCCACGGTTTAGATCAGTTCTAAATTTCGGCGTCACGTGAGTCTATTTTCGTTACCACACATGACTAATTTTCGCCGAGAGTAGTTTCTCTGTTCGCACCGTCCTCACGAGATACATCCTTACGATCAATCACCTCAACCTTGCAAACCCTATCTTGCACCTGGACATCAAGAAGCTCGATGAGGTCCCTGGAAGCCAGACTACGAGAAGCGTTTTCGTGAAAACAAAGCTATAGGTTCTCTCAGCTCCGAGCTCCCAACTCACGATGTGGATGCGCGATGTCTCCTCTTTCCTTATCCACTTCGACAAGGGGTTCATATTATAGAAAAGTCTTACAAATATGTGGGCAATCTCATTTTATAGCCACCTAACATTTGTTTACGATCTTGCATAATAATAGATCAATTGTGTATTAGATTCAAACTAATTTTGATTTTCAAGCATCAGTTCGTTTTCAAGAGCAACAGATAATCAAAAGTTAATATTCACACTAACTGGGTGATTGGTTTACCTACTAATTTAGAGCTTACTTTGGCTAACAATTCAATGGTCCGACGATTAATTTGTAAAATAGTTATGGATTCTTTTAACATAAGTGCAATACATATGTTTCCTACATAGATTTAGAACACGTCAATGCAATGTGTAAGAAAGATGAAGAGAAGCGAGAGAGGGCATGAAATATCAAAGGAAATTAAAACAAGGATTGAATTTATGAGCTGTTGCTCTATAGAACATGAAATATTTTAGCATAGAGAGAACACTATGGATTTTATAATTAGGGTAGTAAAAAGAGAAAGAAAAAAACAGCTACAAAATAAATAAATAAATAAACACTATTATGATTGGCCTATCCGTCAAGTAGGAACACTTTTTTCAACTACTTCATTTAAGCAAATAGTTTTGTAAGTCCATTAGTAATATCACCATAATATTCAAATGGTTCTCCAAGCACCAAAAATATGTACACATATTGTTGTGTGTTTTCAATTGTGGAATTCTCATAGTGCATATGTTCCTGTCATATATATTCATAGCACAGCATATTTGCTCTATACTGGAAAAATATACGATCAACCAGAAAATAGAAAGGTGAGCTAAAGATCTCATATAAAATCTCACAAGTAGACCCTATAAACAATAGATATTGAAATTTATACGTTCCGGTTAACCTTAGTATTAACATGCTGGAGTAGATATATAAGCACGTTACGGTGTTTTTGTTGTAAATGCCACAATTATCATATACGAAAAGTAAAGTTGATTACATATTGTTGCGGTACAAAAACATTGATGAAAACTGTATCCTCGATACACTGTAAATATTATCAAATCACATGTTTAGTTGCATACAATTTCGACGTAGTTAGGGCTATGCCCTCGCAATTGCGAGGGCCACCTGTCTAGTTATATACTAAAAGCAAAATGAGTTAGTTTTTCGAGACACCACGTTAAGCCACATAGGTTAGAAATACATAATCCGTTGATTTTAGGTGTGACGGTTGAGATTAAAAGATAGAAAAGTTACGTACAATATTAATCAGGTACAAACAGATGTTCTCGACACGAGTACAACCAAAAGAGAAAAAAATAACATGTACGAAACAAATTTGTCACGCCTAAGAAAAGAAAAAAACAGCCCAGCTGACCAGTCGCGTACGCGCCTACAAAACCAGATCGACTACATGCAAAAAAAAAGTCCAGCAGACCAGATCATATCATGTACTGTACGTACGACCAGATCGAGTAGATGCAACAAAAAAAATAACTCCAATAGACCAGATCATATCATGTACGTGCAAACATCAATTACGTGTGGCCTTCCGGTAAGAAAGAAAAAACTACAAATACGATCTTGATGAAAAAATAAACATAACAGAGCGTGCCAAGGCCAACAGGTAGGACATAATATGTTTACACACTTGCCATCCAAAAAAAGCTTGTAAGATTGTACCACGTTGATCCACATCATTAGAGTTATTTTGACCGCCCGGTCTACAATTGATGTGTATATATGATGCACTCGTGAAAGTCGTGGAAACCAAGTCCATCACAAAAAAAAATATGTGTTACGTCCACCATGTGGAGTTAGTACACAAAATATGTATATCAATACATTGCCACGGTTTAGATCAGTTCTAAATTTCGGCGTCACGTGAGTCTATTTTCGTTACCACACATGACTAATTTTCGCCGAGAGTAGTTTCTCTGTTCGCACCGTCCTCACGAGATACATCCTTACGATCAATCACCTCAACCTTGCAAACCCTATCTTGCACCTGGACATCAAGAAGCTCGATGAGGTCCCTGGAAGCCAGACTACGAGAAGCGTTTTCGTGAAAACAAAGCTATAGGTTATCTCAGCTCCGAGCTCCCAACTCACGATGTGGATGCGCGATGTCTCCTCTTTCCTTATCCACTTCGACAAGGGGTTCATATTATAGAAAAGTCTTACAAATATGTGGGCAATCTCATTTTATAGCCACCTAACATTTGTTTACGATCTTGCATAATAATAGATCAATTGTGTATTAGATTCAAACTAATTTTGATTTTCAAGCATCAGTTCGTTTTCAAGAGCAACAGATAATCAAAAGTTAATATTCACACTAACTGGGTGATTGGTTTACCTACTAATTTAGAGCTTACTTTGGCTAACAATTCAATGGTCCGACGATTAATTTGTAAAATAGTTATGGATTCTTTTAACATAAGTGCAATACATATGTTTCCTACATAGATTTAGAACACGTCAATGCAATGTGTAAGAAAGATGAAGAGAAGCGAGAGAGGGCATGAAATATCAAAGGAAATTAAAACAAGGATTGAATTTATGAGCTGTTGCTCTATAGAACATGAAATATTTTAGCATAGAGAGAACACTATGGATTTTATAATTAGGGTAGTAAAAAGAGAAAGAAAAAAACAGCTACAAAATAAATAAATAAACACTATTATGATTGGCCTATCCGTCAAGTAGGAACACTTTTTTCAACTACTTCATTTAAGCAAATAGTTTTGTAAGTCCATTAGTAATATCACCATAATATTCAAATGGTTCTCCAAGCACCAAAAATATGTACACATATTGTTGTGTGTTTTCAATTGTGGAATTCTCATAGTGCATATGTTCCTGTCATATATATTCATAGCACAGCATATTTGCTCTATACTGGAAAAATATACGATCAACCAGAAAATAGAAAGGCGAGCTAAAGATCTCATATAAAATCTCACAAGTAGACCCTATAAACAATAGATATTGAAATTTATACGTTCCGGTTAACCTTAGTATTAACATGCTGGAGTAGATATATAAGCACGTTACGGTGTTTTTGTTGTAAATGCCACAATTATCATATACGAAAAGTAAAGTTGATTACATATTGTTGCGATACAAAAACATTGATGAAAACTGTATCCTCGATACACTGTAAATATTATCAAATCACATGTTTAGTTGCATACAATTTCGACGTAGTTAGGGCTATGCCCTCGCAATTGCGAGGGCCACCTGTCTAGTTCGCGATAAAAACAAAATACTATATTGAGTTATTAAACCTTTCAGGATGCAAACTGTAAGAAAATAAAATTTGAACATATAATACACAGTTTATAGTAGATACAGAATGCAGATTTCGTTTTCCCCAACACCAAATATATGGTCAGTTTATTTTTTGTTTCTCGAACACGGTATATGTCCGTTTTTCCTTTTTTTTTCCTCGAACAACATCAAAACGTGTGTCATTTGTATTAGGAGATGACACAAAGTACACATCAAAAAAAGAAAAAGCCAAATGGAAAACGAACTAAAACGAAAGGCCGCCAAACGTATCTGCTAAAGAGTCCTAGTGACAAAGTACATTCTTTAGGGCAAAACATGCTTTATTAGGAGTAAAATGCAGGTTTAGTACACCAACTTACCGCGAATGTGCCGTTTGGGCACCAAGTTTTTGATGGAACATACTTTTTTTACAAATTACCCCCTAAAGTTTCATTATTTTCAAATTGGTCCTAAAAAGGCAAACAAAAAACAATTATCACGTAGGGATTTGAAGGTCACCTGGAGGTTAAAGGAGTCGCAGGTGGCGTCCTTATTCTTAAGTTACCGTGTGTTTTGCTAGGGAATCAACATCCCTATCTAAAGCTCGGCCCTCATGGATGAATGATACAGAGCAGAATGTGCTACCATTGCTTGAATTATACCTATATAAAAGGGCGACATATTCGCATTCCACTAGTATCCTTAATAATATTTCCATGGGGACCTCCTACGTAGGTGTGAATGTCCTCGATCATAGCTTCAAGTGACCGAGCAATCCATATTGTTGTTGAATCGGATGTACCTAGCACTAAAAGATATGTACATACATCCGAGTCGGGGACAATTAAAACTAGAGTACCAAGAGGAGGACAAAGCCGACTCGTGTTGCCTACACACATAATATCAACCGGGATCCCATGACGTAGTGCAGTGGTGACGTGGGGACTCTGACATGTGGGCCTGACAGACGTGGGTGCCGCGGCGATTTAATATATTGTGACAAATGATTCCAACCCACGGCCCCAACAAATAGCGAGTCAGATTTACTGACTTTGACTGACTGATTTTATGGTGACTTTGTATCAATGACATGTGGACCCTACATATGAGTCACCTGACTAAAGTCACTCAATCCATGCCCAACAACAAATAATAGACATAAGAACATGCTTGCCTCCATGCTTGACTTCCTATTCCGCTGAACGCGTCAATCAATCCAAATTACCCCTTGCCCTGCATAAACTAATTGCTACTAAACCCACAGATTTGGGCTCAGTCTAACTGGGATCCCAATTCCCAATGGGACAAAAACATATCCAAATCCCAGATTACCATACATAGAGCCAACAGACAACATCCATGCTCCAGGCTGGTCTTTGGCCTCTTGCGGCACCGAAATTCTCGCGTCCTCTACCGCCCTGACGGCGACACCGATGCCGACGCCGCCATGCCGATGCCATTTTTCTTTTCGGCCACTGGGCAGACAGCCTCCATCTGGCGACGCGCCCGGCGTTGCGGCCATCGCACGTAAACAAAAGAAATCCAAGAATGTTAAGAGCGAATAGACTCTCCCCGCTCCAGGGTTTGTTTTATAGTTGCAGTAGGCGCCTCGAGTCCAGAGGCAAAGCACCATTGTTTCAGGATCGTCTCCAGAATCCCAGGTCGTCCGTCCAAAGCGAGCGAGGAGCAACGGTAGAGCATGGGAGGAGACGCTGGTATATAAATCTTTTCCTCCTCATCTCACGGCCTGTTCCCAGACCAAGCAGTAGAGGGAGAGAGGCAGTGCACCGGAACGGCAGGGATGGCGGCCGGGGCGACGCTGCACAAGCCGAGGGCCAGGAGCCTGTGGCTGCTGGTGCGCCGGATGCTCTGCCGCGGCTGCAAGCCGCACAGACCGGCTGCCGCGGCGGAGTCGGGCGACGCGAGAGACGACGGCGGGGAGAAGAGCAGCCTCCTCGGCCGAAGCCGCGGGTCCCTGGAGGAGCTGCTGGGGTCGGACGGCGCCGTGCTCTGCGCCAGCAGCGCCAAGAAAGATGTCGAGCACGTCCTGCTGCTGCGCGACCACGGCCGGCAACGGCAGCCGTCGGTGGACGTGGATCGACCACAGGCCGCGCTGGCCGTGTCGTCGGCACGTGGAGGTGGCGGCGCGGCCATGCAGCAGTACCGGCGGTTCGTGTTCGGCGGGTTCCGGCGGCGGCTCATGATGCGGCGGCCCTGGCGGCCCATGCTCGTCGCCATCCCCGAGTGATCCATCCATCAGGCCATCAGGGCATCCGCCGGCCGATCGATCGACCGAGCAACGGAAAACCTCGATCGGCCGTGTCGTGTCTCGTGGATCGAGTGGCTGCCGTGCGGCTGTGCCAGTGTGTATAGCTTGTCGTGTTTGTTCAGCAGTTCTCCCGGCGGCCACTTTGTTCGTTTCTTGCGGCGATCGCCTCGTGGCCGATGCGCTCCGTTATGCATGGCGGCATGCCGTGTTGGTAATAGCTGGTACGACATTGTTATTTTCGGAACCGACTTGAACAAGTCTCTTTGCAATTGGTGTATGAACAAATTGAAAAACTAGCAAATCAGAGGTAGGCTGCGACTCGGTCGACTTTGCGAAAGGGCAACAGGTCCAATCATGTCATCTTTTGGCTTTCGATGCTCTCGAGGCATTTCAAATTACGAATTTTAAAAAACTTGGCTTCGCAATCCTTGCCCTGCAGGTCCTCGTTCTTTATGCTACCAGCCTACCACCAAAAGCTACCTAGCTTCTAGTACAAGTTTTGGGGCCATCGAAAGCTACTAGAACTGGCCATCTTTGCTTTAGCGCCAGAATTAATGGACAAGCAAAGTATGGATCATTTTTTTTGAGTGGTAAGTATGGATCATGTCTCTCAATTACCACTCTCTTCGTTTGGTTCTTGCTTTCGGCACTTAGATGGGCATTTGTTTTTGAAAACTCAAAGCTGCTTCAAGGGAGCGCATGCTCCTGGCTAGATATAAATGCATTCAATTTTATCAAATCTGAAACTTTCACCATATATACATGTCAATGACCACGTTAACGCATCAGTTACTAAAAGATGTGACCTATGCAAAAAATGGGTGCTCCAAAATAATTATTACAACATTGTTTTTATTTTTTTTGCGTAGCACACATCATTTAGTTTTTCGTTACAAAATTTTGCACACATGTAAAGACGCAAAAAAATGTTGTCCAAATGTAAACATTTTCTTGTTAATTCATACATTTTTAATCTATTCATCCAGAAACATATGCACCGGGGTGTGAAAATTTCCACCCTCCTTTTCTGTTTTTGAGCGGACCTTCCTTTTTATTTTCTTAAGGGTCGTCTCCATGTAGTTAACTCCCTAGCACAGCTATCTATTTGGCTGGTTCGCTCTAATTACACACAAGGTGATTCGCCTCCCATGGGCTCTTACCATAGTTTTAAAAACTGGACCGAGACTGAACCGATGAGGGTCTCGGTTCACGGTTCACTCGGTTCGACCGCCGGTTGACTCGGTTTAATTACCGGTTTATGAAAAATGAAATAGGAGAGAAATATTTATAATCTGTTAAAAATTCGGTGTATTTAATAGATTGTGTGACTTTTATTTTTTATTAATACAAAAAAATCTCACATGAAGAAATGTAAAGATAGAAAAAAGTGGAGCCACGATCCCACGATATCGAAGAACCTTGATGGATTTTTTTTCTTGAGCCATATAGATATAACTGAATAATTCTCAATATTACTTTTAGCTTTTACAACGGAGATTTTCATGGTCGACATTGATACAGACTACCTGCTGGACTGGAGATGTTCTTAACTGTTCGTAATGTCTTCCGGTACTGATCTTGACCAAAGTTCTTCCGGCGTGCAGTAGGCGAGCGGCCTTTCCAGCTGGTTTCACGCAACCAGAACGAGAAGTTGGGCCTGGGCCGGGATTTCCTCGTACCGTGCGGCCTTTCCAGCTCAGCTTTCAGGCTCTTCGTTTATTACTGTTGTCAGCCCAGGAAGGGCCTGCGTTCTAGAAAACTCTCCATACTGCCGTTGGTGAGTGGGCCTTTTCTGCAGAATTCGAGCACTATGGAGACGACTCTGGAACGGAACGTGAGAGACGACTCTAGAAGGAAACATGAAGAAGAGTGTAGAGGTCTCAGGAGCACACGCTGCATGCTCCTCGACCAGCTTATAAATACATTGCCTCGCACTTCATCTCAAGCCAACCCAGAAGAAGAGAGTCAATTCATACGGAGCATAGCATTCGATTCAAAGCTCAAAGCAAACCATTGCCATCACTTGTCCCGCGGGAATCCTCCGAAGCAACACCAAGCAATGTCGATCGTGAGGCGGAGCAACGTGTTCGACCCCTTCGCCGACATCTGGGCCGACCCCTTCGACGCCCTCCGCTCCATCATCCCGGCGGCCACCACCAACGGCAACGACGCCGCCGCCTTCGTGAACGCTCGGATGGACTGGAAGGAGACGCCGGAGGCGCACGTCTTCAAGGCAGACCTGCCCGGCGTGAAGAAGGAGGAGGTCAAGGTGGAGGTGGAGGACGGCAACGTGCTCGTCGTCAGCGGCGAGCGCACCAAGGAGAAGGAGGACAAGGACGACAAGTGGCACCGCGTGGAGCGCAGCAGCGGCAGGTTCGTCAGGCGCTTCCGGCTGCCGGAGAACGCCAGGGTGGAGGAGGTGAAGGCCGGGCTGGAGAACGGCGTGCTCACCGTCACCGTGCCCAAGGCGGAGGTCAAGAAGCCCGTGGCCAAGGCCATCGAGATCTCCGGCTAAGTACGTACGCCTTGCTTGATCGGGACCAGCTTCGACCGTTTGATTTCCAGCAGCTGTAGTGAGAGTGTTCTTGTCGAGAGTCATATGTAGTTGTGTATCGTGCATTCGTGCTGTGTATCTTTTCAGTATTGTGCTCGTGTGATCGCCTTCCAGTTTGCCTAAGAATAAGATAATAAATCGTTTGGACCTGAGTTAGTTCAGTGCAAATATTTACAAATCCTTACCTTGTGCACGAGCTTTTCAAGTTTGCGTTGCTAGAGCTAAGGAAAACGACGACGTTCCCTGTTTTCTTAATAGTTCATGTTCATCGATCTGACTCGGCAGTGATGGAAGAAGCATTGCTCAGACCCCCATCAGCTTACAAAATTGTAGAAAGCCACCAACGTAAGGCTAGAATTTCAAATAGCCACCACTTTACAAAATTTTGGGAGAAAAAACACTTACATCTTGTTTGGATGTATGAATTGGGGCTCTGAATTGGCTATTTGGAATTGGCAATCCCGAATTCCACTGTTTGGCTGGTCTTTGTATTTGGGCGTGGAAACGGACTCCAATTCCGCGCAAACCTCCGCACGTCGTGAGACCAATTCCAGGGGAAGCGGCTCGGAAATCGCGAGCGAGGCCTCCACCCACGTACCCCTTCGCTTCGCCTCGAGTTCCAGTCTTCGTCGCCGCCCTCCCGAGAAACTTGATCGCGAGCAGAGCGAGGCCGACTCCCAGCCCAGGGCGTCCGCCGGCGGCGCAAGGTACTCTCTCCCATCTCTTCTCTAGCCTCGGCTCCCTCTGCCATCGTCCTGCCCCTCGTTTCTGGTGCCCGGAGGTTCGCCCCGGCCCTCTCTCCCTCGAGCTCCCTCCACCATGAACCCTAGATCGTTCTTATGATCATTGGCGTAGCCAGAACCAGGCCCCAGGCTACCATGGCCATGGCCTGCCAGTGGCGGAGCCAGACCACTCAGGGAGCCCGGGCAAAGCTATACACGCAACGAACGATCGGCGGCTAGCTTGTTGATCGGGCTATACACAACGAACGATCGAACGATCGATCGGCGGAGCCAGAACGTGGCACTGTTTCCACTGTTTTTGCACCGTAGCAAGTGGCCTGGGACTTGGAGATATCCTGGCTACTGTCTATGATCAATATTTTTTGTGGCTTATTTTATGCCTTGTTTTAATTGCAGATTGATCGTGCAAGTAGTACGTTGTGAGGCAGTTTGGAGGTACAAATCTAATTTTTTTTTACTCATATATTATTTGCATACATATGTGCTATGTGATTTTGCATGCGTATGTGTTCATATAGTTTTAATTGAATATCAGAAACGATATGCATGTGGTTTGGATAATTCATTTTGTAAATGGTGTGTATGTAGCTTCATCATGTCTCAACTAGAGTTGGTTGCTAGCATCATTGAAGAGAACAAAAGAAGAAAAAGAAAACGGATATTGTTGACAAAGAAATATTTCGAGTTGTCATGTATTGCTCTAGATTATCTTAGTTCACAAAGCGGACCGAGGAACTTAGGATGCTTCAATGATGATGAGGAGAAGGTTGCATTTAGGAAGTACATCTTGAAAAACACGTATGATGGGTCCGATGTAACTTGCTACGATAAGCTTCGCCTAACTAAAAGAAACTTCCATGATCTTTGCGCTATGTTGCGTGAGAAGTGCGGTCTCAAAGATAGCATATATGTGACAGTACAAGAGAATGTTGCTATGTTCTTACAAGTTGTTGGACATGGAATTAAATTGAGAATGTTGGGTGGCACTTACCAGCGGTCTTTAGAGACTCTCAGTAGGCACTTCTCAACTGTGTTATCAGCCATCCTATCTCTATCCGGGGAGTTTATCAAGCTTCCCGATCCTTCTGTCAACCCTCCCAATGATTACAAGTGGCAGTGGTTTGGTGATGCACTTGGAGCACTAGATGGGTGCCATATTCCTGTGTTTGTTAATGCTGCTGACAAAGGAAGGTATAGGAACAGAAAACAAGATATCACCACTAACATGCTAGGTGTGGTTGACTGGAACATGAAATTTCTCTATGTTCTACCTGGTTGGGAGGGCTCGGCATCAGACTCGCGAGTGCTAAAAGATGCTATGAGAAATGACCACCAAGATGCATTTGTTGTACCATAGGGTACGACTCTTTCTCTTGGTTTTATTTTTCTCATATTTAATTGTTAGCTAACTTATTTATTTGACAAATAGGGAAGTACTACCTAGTCGATGCTGGCTATACCAATGGACCTGGATTTCTATCTCCATTTAGATCCACTCGGTATCACTTGAAAGAGTGGGTTGCAAGCCAACAAAGGCCACAAAATGAAAAAGAGTTGTATAACTTGCGTCATGCTCGTGCTAGAAATGTCGTGGAGAGAACTTTTGGCTTGTTAAAGAAAAAATGGGCCATCCTGCGTTCATGTTCTTTCTTTGGCATAGAGGACCAGGTAACAAGCGTCCATATGGTGTTAACATCGTTTATAATAAAGCACATAAGCTGACTATGAATTAAATATTTACAGATTCGGATTATTAATGCATGTTGTGTGTTACGCAACTATGCAAGGGATAGGCAACACATGCGGGATGATCTGTTGATGACGGAAATTGACGTTGAACTAGCAGCTATGGGTCCTGAACAAGATGATGCTACGTTAATTAGAAGTGTCCAACAAACTACTGCATGGTCCGATTTTAGGCAGCAATTTGCTGATGAAATGTTTGCTGAATACCTAGTGACGCACGCAGAACTATTGATGGAGTAGAGAACTAGCAATTGAGTAGATTGTTGGCGTGTTTAGGCTGGATTTTGTGTGAAAGCATATTGTTTCCTTTGATACTTTGTGCATGCATCATCTGCAAACTAATATATATGCTATACCATGCTCTTTTGTCCTTCATTTTATGCACATCTATGTACTTTATTTGTAGAATGGCGGCTGAACCAAAAGCAAAGAAATATAGTAGGGTGTACCTTACATGGACTCCTGAAATGGATTCGGCATTGTTGGCTGTCCTTGTTGAGCATCACAACAATGGTGACCATTGTCAGAATGGTTGGAAGCCACATGTGTATAATGCATGCATTAAGCATGTGAAGGAGACATGTGATGTTGTCATCAACAAGGACAAGATAACAACAAGAATTAAAACGTTTGACAAGCATTATGAGATCATTAGCAACATGCTTGCTCAGAGTGGCTTTGGATGGGATTGGGAAAATAACATGGTGTCGGTTGAAAGTGATGAAGTGTGGTCTCGATATGTGGAGGTATTTAAAAGTAAAACTATGTTATGCTTACTGTTACAACTTTACTATCATCTCTCACATATAAAAGCTTATTATGTAGGCTAACAAGGAAGCAGGTTGCTACAAGAACAAGGTAGTGAGGAATTGGGAAGAGATTAAGACTATATATTCAAAAGACCACGCAAATGGTGGAGGTGCCAAGTCAGCAGGGGAGTGTGCTCGAGGCATTCAAGAACAAGACACACCGGCTACCGAAGACACTCCTGAGGTGCCTCAGAAGAGGCAACGCACTTCAGATGCTATCTTGTGCATGATGGGCAGATGAGAACTTCTTTTGACGATGCTTTGAAGTCAGCCGAGCCACTTCCTATGCCAAAGGTGACTCCTCCAACAGAAATCCTTGATGCACTAAAGAAGATACCAGATTTGGAGGATTGTGAGATGTTGAGGGCTTACGGGAAGCTCATCGTCAATGAGCGCTTGTTTGAAGCACTCATGGCACTCCCTGAGAACTTTAGGAAGCCATGGCTCTTAACATTGCCTTGATGGTTGCTATCAGTCTGGTTGTTGTTATGAACTACTATGCCGAGGACTACCCGCTTTGAGCTATTTGTTAGAGACAAAATTATTATCCATAAATTTGTTTGAGGTGTTGAAGAATAAAATTATCATGCATGTTTGATGTTCGTACTTGAAAATTATCTACGTATGTATGCTGTATTTTCAACAATATTTGGATAATTCTAATGTTCTTACGTGCTCATGTATAAACACGTACCCATGATTGATTTGGTCTTCTATGTATAAACACGCATGCATAATTTTGATCTGGTTGCACTTAGCACATGACGTACGTGGATCGTTCTAATATATACATAGTACATGACGTACAGAAATTGCAGTTGATCATTCTAATATATCATACACACGCAGATAAGTTTATACTGTTCAAAATCAAAATAACATTCAATTCCGTGGTTCGTACATCCAAACTGGAAATGGAATTGGGTGTCACCCTTTGATTCTAAGGGCAAATATCATGCACACCCAAACAACAGAATTGAAATCGGAGGCCATTTCATTTCCATTTTGGTTTTGGTATTCCCACTCCATTTCAATTCCAAGCACCAATTCGTGCATCCAAACAAGGCATTAGCCCCATTTGTAAAGTTGATTTTTTGTCAACAATAGTGGTAACTCTTTAAAACACTTATTCTAACCCCAATTGTTGTGATTTTTTTGGAATTATCTCCCTATGTACATAAGAAAGGACTAGCGAAAATGAATATTTGGTGGGCCGCCCAGTTAGCCCACAAAATTTCACAGAACTATCCGTTACATTACGAAGTGTCCCCCAACCACACACATCCGGTGAATAGATGTTCTAAAAACAAAAAGCTGGTGACTAGACCGCAAAGTGCTAGGTCATTTTCTACTTGATGAAGCCAATACATTTTATTGACATTAGTACTGCTTATGTCGATTGGTTTATTATGTGGTCTTTCGTCTTCTATTTTTTTGGCATGACAAAGACATAATAAGTAGTACTACTCACCCCATATAAGATGTTTTAAGAAGTGAGTCTACCACAAGCGAGTGGAGTGGTTGCACAGCCACTCAGACTCAAATCAATCCTCGTGGGCGCTCATATTATTTTGAGAAAAGTTCGCTACGGGTTTCCCCACGGCTTTCTTTTAAATAAAATAAAATAACATGTTTTAATACAAGATATGTCCGCAAGACATATCTTAATATCGTAATGTAGACATATGTTAGTGTAAGATTCACATACCTTATATTAATATCAAAATACCAAATATGCTCACTGTACGATCCAGGAAAAGAAAAAAGAGTTATTTTGGTCTTTACACTAAGATATATCTACCTTATATAAACATATTTTTTTATTTAGAAAAGGAGCACGCCCCAGCCTCTACATCGGAGATGTATATAAACATATATTATGCTAAAACATTTTATATTTTAATATAGAGGGAGTATGATTCTTTCCTTAGCTGCTAAGACACAAAGGAAATCTTGGAACTGATCGACATGGCATTAATAATGAATACGCATATATTGTTCGCGTAGCTGCCACGAGACTTGGAATTTAGTTCGATCCGGAAAAATCTTCTCCACGCTGTGCTGTGATGGCACCTTCGGATCCTTCTCGCTGTAATGGCCACCAAGCATTTCTCCACACCAAACTCCAGCCAGAAACAATAGATTAACAAGTCAAAGGAAATTAATCTCTTTGCCACAGTGCTACTCCAATCTAATGTAGCAGTTGCTGTTGATGGAAGTGGTGAAGCGAATCACGCATGTTGGGTGCACGTGCGTAGAAAATTAAGTAGTCTGGACCGGACTAACATTTGGCATTGGCCTTGTTGGCTGATTGTGTTCTAGTTCAAGGGCATTTGCATCATAGATTCATAGATATATTGATTGGACAATGAATTAAAGAGCTCTTCTTGATCAATAAAAATAACAAATCTATTGCCTTTGTTTAACCCCTTTTTTTGTTATGAAAGACCTACCAAGTTATGGTCTCTCCCCTGTTGATCACTTCAAAAGAAAATGTTATGGTCGTCCCGACTCCCGAGTATATATTCGCTCAACAAAAAGGTTATGGTCTCTGTTTGGAATTGTTGGAATAATCTGATTTGTCCACGAGATTAGTTGCAATGGTCCACAAGGGCATTGGCATTTGCTTGATCGCCTGCAAAAGATCTCAAACTCATCGATCTGTCGCCGCCGTGCTGCCGACCTGCCGTGCCGCTTTCTCCACGAGATGCATCGCCAACCAACAAGCTCGATCGCTAGTGTTCACGAGATGCTTGATGCATCGGAACTTTTCAGTGTTGAAAAATATCTTCTTCTGTGCGTCAGGAAGAACAAGAAGGTATCAACGGAGAGTGGTAGCATGCATGTACTACAGCTTATCAATCACCACGCCGAAATTTACTTTGAGATATCCCAGCTTGCTCGCTCTTCATTAATTTGACCCTCAGACACCAGCAGTTTTTCTTTTCTTTTTATGAGATGTCAAATTAACACCTGAACTGACAAAGAAGTAATACAAGCAAAGCATGCATATATCTCTTACAGCATGCAGCTCACTCCAAACAAACCAACATGATCACACGAGCAACTCACTGCGTGTCCGTACCGGCGACGGCATCGGCACGCACGATCAGCACGGGCTGGCCTCGACCTCGATGGGAGCAAAGGCCGGCTCGGCCAGGGCAGCTCCCACTCTGGGCACGGTAACGACGAGCTCCCCGCCGTCGTCCATGGCGGCCCTGACCCGCCCCACGGCGGCGTCCTCGGGGAGGCAGAACCTGCCGAAGAAGGAGGCGGAGCTGCGCTCGATCACGTGCCGGCCGCGCGCCTCGCCCGTCCTGGCCTCCCTGCGGACGCTGCGCTCGCCGGCGATGACGAGCACGTGGCCCTCCTCCTCCACCTCCACCTCCACCTTGACCTCCTCCTTGGTGACCCCCGCGGGGAGCCGCGCGCTGAACACGTACGCCTCCGCCGTCTCCCGGCTGTCGATGTACGTCTCGGCGAACGCCGTGGTGTCGCTGGCCAGCCACGCGTCGGCGCCCGCCGGCGTGCCGAAGATGCTGCTGAACGGGTTCTTCCACGCGTCCAGGGACAGCGTGTCGAAGAGCCTCATCACCATTGACATCGTCCTAGCTAGATTGCTTTAGCTTCTTGGAAATGGTAGGTAGCTTGGAGAAAATGGCGAGACAGACGGTGGCTATATATGGACGAACACTATCCAGGCGCACCATGACACCAGCGCTGCTTGCCTTCTTGCAGCTTCCTGAGAGCGTGCACCTGTCTCTGTAGCTTGCGTTGTCGTTGCGGCACCAGTGGCCAGGCGTGAACCCGTCAGTTCTGTTGCGCTGCTCATGCAATTAAATGGGAGAGATCATGAAAGCTCACTTCACAGATCCAAGCAACGGCGAAAGCAGACCAGACGGTCGTAAAAAAATCACCCACAATAGTAGGGCAACTACAACGGGCCAATGCGATGTGTCCACGTGTCTGCACTCTTTATCCGTGCGGATAAAAATCAGAACCCAACGGGCAGCGCAAACAGACCGGCGAGGGTGGACACGTCCGGCTTGTCCCATTTTAGGCCTAAATTTGTCAAATATGGTCAAATAGCACGCATACCCGGTATACTCACACCGAAGAGCAGGTGTATGTCGTGGGGAACCAATGCTCGACCGCATCGAAGCCTGCTCTTGAAGAAGGGTACTCCAAGGAGGATTTTGACTTAGGCGAGATGGAAGAGGCCAAGCAAGAGAAGGACGCTAGCGACCCGTAACTGGAGTAGGCTATGGTCGACTCGGACAGCGAGTACAAGAGCAAATCCTAATTTTAGGATGTCACATTTTATTTTCATATCCTACTTTATTAATTTTTTAATTTTATGTCCTATATAATTCCGTGAACATGAAATTGTTGTAAAGAAACCTCAAAATGGTAAACATTGAAAATCTATTATATACTAAAAGTAATATACGGATGTTTAAATAGAGCCAACACGTTAAGCCACGTCATCATAATTATTTTGGACAGTTAGATCTAAAATTAACAGTTAAGATTTAGTTGAGGGATTAGGAAGTGTTACGTACAACATTAAAGTGTACAAGGAAGACTTCACGTCACGTAGGTACATGATTATTTTTACAGCCACGCAAGTACAGATTTTTTTCTAAGCCGTATGGTCCACAAACTCTCACCAAACATAAGTTGTATTTGGGCCAGACTCTAATATCCGTGAATTAAATCACCGGCCACCGGGAAACGTTCAGCTGCTAGCTATATATCTCTCCAATAAGTATATGCTTACTCTACGTACCATGCATGTAATGTAAAAAGGTGGGCAAAGTATTCATGTAAAATCTTAAAGTTTAGAAGAATGGACTTGGTGCTCAGCTGCCAAAAAAATTCAAAATTTTGGACTTTTAAATTTGAAAAAAATCCAAAAACAATTCCTGTGATATAAATGCATAATTTGCATGTATATCCCAGTTTTGGTGAAATATTTTTTGTATTCCGAACTATATAAAAATAACAAATTCTCTCCAAAAAAGGAGAAAATAGTGTGTTGAAATGTCTTTTGTTGAATCTTTTTCACGGCTCGATAGAGAATTTGAGAAGCCAATGATTTTTTTTTCCGTCTTTCATAATACGGTTAACCACCATTGTCAGAAATTTCTCTTTTTTGTGTAGCTTAAAATATAAGGGGTTTTGAAATGAAACTTCCACCGTTTGTACATAATGTGTATATATATTTGTGTACCAAGTTCCAGATATTTTTGAAACCTGTAAGAAGGGTTTTCCATTTTTTTTAAACAGGCTCCGGTGAGCTCGAGAGCCACAAGCAATTTTCGCCTGTTAGACACTATGTATTAGTTAGAAGTTCACTCAAGGTTTTCCAATAATATAAAAGGTGTTGATTAAAATAATAATAATAAATGATTTTGGAACAATAAAAGATGTCTTTTACTCTAAATAAATGTACGCCTACACAAATCATTTTCAAAATATTTGTGTATTTTCTACATATATTTAAATTGGATATAAAGGACATCAAGGGCCAAAAATAGATTGCATATTTCTATTTAGTAAAGCTTGATCTGGGGTGCAAATTAAAAACTTAAATATTTTTTGTAGCGATAATTTTTTTATCTTGGAGTTGAACACTTTTGACCTTATCGAGAAGACAATCAATAATATTTACACATTGAAATTTAAGGTTGTCAAACCCATATACAACACTCTCAAGATTGTAGTAGTGGTATATTATATGTCAGATAATAATATTTTATGCATTGACGAAGATATGTTACGATTAAGTTTCAAGTATTTAATTAGTTACAAAAAAATACTTTTCATGAATGTAGTGTCCACACTTCAAACTGTTACCCGACTAATATGATTGAGGTATCTCATATTCTATGCTTTTGTATATTTCTATCTTATTATGTTAATTTTATATGTATCTTTTTGTCTCACAAAGTAAAAGTACTAGATGTGCCTTATCTATTATGGCCTTCGTTGCACGCACCTACAATCGATAGAACACACAAGTAATTTCATCGAATAGCTACACTCGACATTAAGTGCTAACTACTCAAAATCGATCAAAACAATTTGTAATCAACTCAGACATTCGAGTCAAGAAAATGTTAGAAAACATTATGACATGTTTATTCTTGTATAGAAGATGCACCAAACAGAATGAAAAAATGTATTATTTAGTTAAGAATGTAATTGTTAAGGAGATAAATGAATTTGTGTTTAAATTTATAAAATAATATTTTGCGACCAGATCAAAAGATGATCTAAACATCGTCCAATTTTTTTTTATTTTACAAATGAACTCTATGTATCGTGACATATATAATATAATATAATTTCAACTAGATAGTAAATACCGAAACAGCCGACGGTCTGAATGTGAGCCTCACATATTAAATCAACATCACATGATAATTATCAGATAACACACAATTATAGTGTTAATTACATCCATTGGCCTTTTATAGTGTACAAAAGATACAAAAGGTCAATAATATCATGTGTTTAGATATAAGAACCATTCATTCAATAGGATTGAAGATGATTGATTTTTTTCACATATTTAATATTATTATGTCATAAAGCATTATAATTTTGTTGTAATACAGTATTAAGATCTTGAAACATTTTATTTATTTCTCTCCCCCATTCAGCAAAGTAAAGAAGACGCCCTCGCATTGCGAGGGCCACCTTGCTAGTATCAATAAAGCGGATATAGTCGACGAACCAAACGGGTCGTCTCGTTGAATGACATGGCCAGAAAAGGACGGAAAAAAAGATTCAACTGTGTGTTTTGGATGGCCGATTGGAGTTGCACATATATATATGCTCCGGTGTATACACGACAGGGTTGATGTATGTTCGCGAAAAGCTCTTACGGACCATTCCGACGACGACGTCGTCTCGATATGTTCGTATATCCTTGTCACGGAGCTAGAAAATCTAGCCTAGCTTGCAACTGACCTATAAGCTAGGTTGTGTACCGTGCGAAATGTTGTGCGGTCAACGTCCTTGAGTTAAGGGCTCGATGGACAATCCGTTCACACTTATCCTCACTACTTGATCGACGTACCTTAGCCTCTGTTGCAATCTCGATGTTGAGCTAACAATGGAGATATAGTTCGTTGTTTGTTCTAATCTATCGATCTGCTAGTAGTACGACGCAAGATTCTACTAGCAAGGATTTGTGGACGCAAGTGATCGATCGGAGTTACCCTACACATGCACGGAGCACAATCTTGGGGTTCACATTTCGTTACTGTAGTGATTGTAGGTGAGTCGTCGACGTTTCGTCAATTGATATGGAAAAAAAGAAAGGTTCTTATCACTCATCTTGCTATAAATGCCGTTGAACTAGAGCACAATAGTCCAATCCAGAGTACTTGATTTTCTACTGACTACTGCATGTCCATGCATCCCACATCTTCCAAGCTAGTTCAGGCAAAAATGTGGACACCATTGTTCATCCTTGATTCACTTCACTTTCACTCACAAAGTGATACGATTTTCCGTGCTATAAGACAGACATTATACAGACTATACATCGATGAGGAGTAGCGATCAACAGCAACTGCGAGCATTGTAGTATCTCCCAATTTCTTCCTTCTTGACTGGGCAGAGAAGTTTAAGGGCCACACACCGTTGGTGGAGGCTGTCATTAGGATGCAGAGGCCGAGACGGACCTGTGGTTGGCAGGAAGGCTGTTTAGAGGTAGCCTAGTACGTACCCGTATAAAGGTGTGTTATTTTGATGTGATTTAAATTCATATAAATATAGAGCTGAGTTTGGACGGAGCAAAGGGGCCCGTCTCTGGTAGGCTTGGTACATGTCGTGGCCGAGTCGGATTACAACCGATTTAGGGTTTTGCCTCCATATATGTACATATATATATCTCTTATAACCTGTCGGTCTGGGATAAGTTAAAAGTTGTAAATCTATGACGTTTGTAACTTCACCTGATCATAGTGAAAATTTATTAGCTGACGCCCGTGATTTTTTCTCTTCCGTTAAATATCGTGTCCTTGTTGTGTTGATCTTACTTTTCTTAATTGTTTATTTGCTTAGCATTTATAACAAGGTCAAGGGTTGGCGAGTGACCCACCTTGTTTTCTTTTCGGTGGGTAGTATATTTTTTTGCACATGTGCCTAAATACGTTGTAATTGACCGCTTGGCCTCTTCCTTTTAAAACTGATACGTTTGTTGGGACATATCCTTAAGAAAATGTATCTAGAAGTTGCAAAAGATATTTTCTTTGACTTTTTAATCCATTGCTTGGAGTTCGAGTTTGATCTCGGGGATGCTTGGTGGCCATTAGCCAGAATGATCCGGAAAAGGTGCTATCACAACTAATGCCCTTGGGAGATTTTTCCAGATCGAACTAAATTCCAAGTCTCGTGGCAGCTACGACAAAGAAAAAAATATATATACATGGCACGTCGATCACTTCCAACATTCCTTCGTGTCTTAGCAGCGAAACAAAGAATCATAATGTGATATTATATTAGCTCCTAATTATCTAGGTACTATGAGTTTTATATTAATGAGGCGGCTTGCTGCTCATCTTTTTTTATATATGGAAAATTCAAAAAACAGAAATTAACAATCGTTTGAATTTTGGCTAAGTTTATATGGCATGTATTTTGGGATGGAGAGAATGCTTGATTGGAGGAGTGAATAAAAAATCACGACCATGTAAATGTTTATCCGTTATCACATGAAATCAGATTAGAGGATGTGTGATTTGTTTCAAAACCACGGAATATATTAGTTGTCATGAGTAGCTATTAGAAATTTATGAAGTATTTAATTAACATGTTCAGTTATGGTTGTGCAGAAATTCCTAGCTTTAGCTATACAGAAACAAACGATCACTGGTACAGAAAGGGCTATTAGTGGCGCATCAATTGGGCATGCTGGGTGCGCCACAGAATTCTCGCCACTAAAATATAATTCTGTGGTCCGGTGCGCCACAGAAAAATCCAAAATTTCTGTGGCGCACCCATCACCATGTGCCACAAAAATATTTCAGTGGCGCACCCCACACAGGTGCGCCACAAAATTATTTTCTTCACTATTAAATGGGAGTTGGTATGGTTGTCCTGCCATCAGATGGTCTGCCAGGCTACGTAGCCAGCCACCGAACTGGACTAACTTACCGGCCCAGCCCAATGCGATAACAAAACTGGAGGATAGATGCTCCGGGAAAAAAAATCACATTGCTTACCATTCGCATTGATTAGGCCACGATAAATTAGGAAGAAGCATAGCTGGATGCAGTAAATCATGCGAACAATTAAGAAGGAAAAAAAAGTCCACGCGCGTTTGGAAGAAACAAATCATTCAAGCAATTAGGAAGGAAAATTATCATTAATTAGTCCACGTTAATTAGGAAGAAACAAACCATGCGGCCATTAGGAAGGAAAAAATCACGGCCTGGAAGTGGAAATTATCATTAACGCCATCCCGCATTTTGGAAAAATCACGGCCTGGACGGTGCCATATAAAGTTTAATCTGCCATTTTCAAGTTTCATCTGCTATTTTGAAGCCGACGTTGCAACCGCCCTCACAAACGCATCTATACCCCATGGCAGCTCCATAACCGTGGTCTTCAAGGGTGACGCCGCCGGCGCCGGAACAGTTTCCGGCCTTCATTCCTCTTCCGGTGAACATGTATGTAAATAATAGCCTCCGATGCATTCTGACTGAACTTTTATTGGATATTTGTAGACAGTGAACATGTTGAATGAAAGAACATTAACATGAGAACAGTGTTATGATATGCAAACAGTACGAAGACAAACCAAGCGATCCGAATGGGGATTCTAAATTTTTAATAGCAATGCATCATGTGGATTTAAACAACATTATTGTTTTCTGTTGCCACTACAAACTTCATGTTCATTGCTTTAGTTGGCTGAAAGAGACATGTTCATGAAAGTACATTCATCAGGTTCTGCATTGCCCACACCTCACCTACAGAATTCACAATTGATAATTTGATACTTAACTAGGCAAAAGTGAGCATTAAGGCAAGCACTGGTAATACATGGATACTAATTGATCAATTACATAAAGGCAACAATTATGCAACAAGGTTAAGAGCAGAGATCCGTTGTTTCAAAGTTCATCTTAGGCAGCATTGTCTTCAATCATATTTACCAAACCATAGAGTGATAGAATCCTAAATTAGTAGATCATAGGGTAAAGCCATGGCTCCATTGCATAGAAGAGGAACCCGAGAACTCACCTAACCTGTGGAGGCATAAAAGAAGACCACCACTGCCACTATTGATGTGTGGCGCTCGCTGCAATCAGAGGTGTTCAAGAAAGCATTCGAAGCTGGTGGCAACTTGGAAGTTAGTTCAGGCTTCTCTCATGTACCTGTAGTAGCAAAATGTTGTAGCATAGCAAATCTGGTTACCATATATTTTTTCCGCAAAGTAAGGGCCACACAAAGTTGAGGGACTGATAAACTGCTTGGCAATTCATTTATCTCAATTCCACTTGTAAATTTATGTACCAGATCATACCATACATGCTTTACATAGCCAAATTAGGAAGGTACAATATGGCTGGGAATGAGGTGTGTGGCGGATTACATGCTAATGCCCAACAATTCTTCTTAACACATCCTGTAGCAGTCTTCAACTATAATATGGTTAAGCTACCAACTATTAATAAAGCGATCCGAATGGGGATTCTAAATTGTGAATGAAATAAAGCGGTCAGACATGTAAGATTATTATTTTTGTAATCATGCCAAATATTGTTATCATAAGCTTACGATCCCCATTCGGAAAAGTTATAATCATGCCAAATATTCTTAACCCATTTTTGTTTATATCAATCTAAGCAAAACAGAACTTACGTGCACTCAAATTCATCCCAAGTCATGGTCTCGAGATCAACCAGGTAGAATAGAGCGGAAATGAGAAGGCATCTTGAAATGAGCAGGCAAGAGGTAAGTTTCATGAATATCTCTATGTTTTCCATCAAATCCTCTTCACAACCAGGTAGAATAGAGCGGAAATCATACCGGCAGGGTTGTTGCACTTGAGGGTGACGACGCCATGTCGTTTCTCCGGCGTGTGGATGGGAGGACGCACCAACGGGGAACGGGCAGCGGCGACCACATCCAGCAGAGGGGAAAACGGAGGGGTACGTGCCGTCGATATGGAGTTGATGTAGTCCACCATCTCCGGCGCCGTCGCTTACCTATGCAGATCGACGGCGCTTTCTCGTATCCCCAGCGGTACTCCACCGGCCAGCCATCGATCCGCTCCGCCTCCGTCGACGGAGAGGCATGGGAAGGGTGATTTGTTGCGGCAGCTTTTGGGAGCAGGGGAGGGTGAGTTCGCCGCGCCATCGGCCGGAGGCAGGGGAGGGCGAGTTCGCCGCGGGCACGGCCGGGAGGCAGGGGAGGGCGAGTTCGCCGCGGAATCGCCCGGGAGGCAGGGAAGGGCGAGGTCGCCGTGGCATCGGCCGGGAGGCAAGGGAGGGCGAGCTCGCCGCGGCATCGGCCGGGAGGTAGGCGACGGCCGGAATTCGAGCTATCCGGTCGTGGGCGCCTGGTAGGGGTAGGATCAAGCGGGGCTGTGGGCAGCAGGCGGCGAGGACATGAGGGCCAGTCTGGAGAGCACCTCGTGGAAGGAGAAGATAGAGGATTGAGAAAACGATGCACCGAGTCGAGAGTGATGCTTGGCTGCTATCGAGCGACTGAAACGTGTCCGTGCGTGCGTGTGCCACCTTTCCTTCCGGTCAGTGCGACCACTGGTTCAAGTCAGCTGTGAGTTGTTCGTTTAGATATTAGGAAAGAGAGCTAAACATTTCATAAGTACATTATTTTTACAGGCGTGACACTTTTGTTAAATTGACATTTTCTACTTGTATAATGGGTTTATTTTTTTATGAATTTACTGTGTATACGTCGTACCGCACGATATTCAAAATGCGCATAAAATGCAAGAAAAGTTAGCTTTGGCATTTTTTTTCACATGTTGTTGACCGAGAGAAGTCTGCAAGATTTTACTTAGATCTCATCATGTAGTTTCGTTCATTGTGGACTTGTCATGCGATAAGTGTATAGCTTTACTCGTGTATGTAGACACGTCTTCCTCTGCCGCATGCTTTGTCCTGGCCGTCACGACGCCTCGGCTATTCTTTGGCGGCGGCGCCGCCGCCTCGCAATTGTCGCGCCTGCGAGCCGCGGCCGCAGCCTCGCCTGCTTGCAGACGCCGCTGTCGCGCTTGGTTCTCTCTCCCTACATGGTTCCCTCACCCACCGCGCCTAAAAATATCCTCGTCGCGTCGCGCCTGCCGACTGCCGCCTCGCCTGGTTCCCTCTCTTGGTACGCCTGCTGGTCGACGTCGCCGTGCGCGATGGTCTTTGCTGCCTTCGTGCCTGCCGGTCGCCGCAGAGAGGCGACGACTATGAAAGAAATTTTGAGAACCCGTAGCAACGCACGGGCATTCAACTAGTTTTGAATAAATAAAAAGACGGCCAGATCCATGCGCCACAGAAAGTCACATTTCTGTGGCGTATCCGACCCCTGCGCATCCGTCCCCATGCGCCACAGAAAGTCACATTTCTGTGGCGCATGCAAAACAATGCGCCACAAAAATGCTTTTCTGTGGCGCATGCTACTTGGTGCGCCACAAAAAGGGCTCCACCTATAAACTTTTTCCTACTGGTGAATCATTAATAAATATATATGTAGGAAATATCAAGTGTGCAAACACATGAGGTTTCCATTGGTTTTAGAGGGCTCCGACGATCGACCTTGAGTCTTCTTATGTGAACCGCGAGATGGGACAGTACGCCACCGAAGCGTCTCATGATTTTGTGCGAGAGTGAGGTGATAAGTTTTTTGTGCAGCATTCCCGCGCAACTATTGCTTTCTTCACCGATCCCTAACGACGACCAATTCTCCTACATCAATGACATGTTACACTACATGTTTAGTGCTGACAACATCATGAACGGATCTTCTTCCTCCATACTTTACGTACTTTTATCGATCTCTTTTGTTCGATATCATGCAAATAATTCTTGTCAATCACTATAGACACGATGTTTCATCATCTAAATTAACTAGTTTGATGGTACAACTAGTTTCATTTCTACTTTTATGATGTTTTTATGAATTTAAAATTATTGAAAATTGCTTATATTTCCAACATACGTGATCCTTGGAATGAATCGAGATGTTATTTTAGTACATTTTCTTCGGGTAGCTGCCACAGGACTTGGAATTAATTTATCGTTCCGGAAAAATCTTTCACGGGTAGTACTTTCTTTATTCCAAATAAGATAATTTATATTTATCTACATTCAAAACAGGGGTAGTACGTGCTATGATGTGCTGTGATGGCACCTCCGCATCTTTTGTCGCTAATGTTGCACCAAGCATTTCCATGCACCGAAGTTGTAGCCAAGAGTTAAAAGTCAAAGAAAATCTATTTGCCACAGTGGAACTCCTATCTAATGTCTTCAATTAATCTATTTGCCACATTGGAACTCCTATCTAATCAGGGACGGAGCCAGGATTGGCAAATAGAGGGGGCCAAATGAAGACTAAACTAGTTGGAGGGGGCCATATTGCTAATTTCTCATAGATTTAGGGGCCAAAACAAAGATTATATAGGGGTGTTTTGCTAAAAATTTCCAGCACAGGGGGGGCCATGGCCCCAGCTCGCACCCCCCTGGCTCCGTCCCTGTATCTAATGTCTTCAATTAATATATTTGTCACAGTACTGGAACTCCTATCTAATGTCTTCAATTAAAATGAAAAATCACGAGATAGTATTGTACACTAGGAGTGTTGCTTTCCCTGGAATAAGGAGAGTGTTGCTGTTGATCGGGACTTCTCATCGAGGAATGGTCATTATCACGTCGCTGGGGTCTGAAACTTTGCGTGGCCTAGAACTGCCTTCCGGCACGGAAAATCGTGCCCACATTTTTGGCTCCTATGTAATGAGAGATGCACTATATTTGACGGTTTGTACAGACAATCGTCCAAGCGTTTGTGCTCTAGTTCCACGGAATTTATAGCATGGTGGCTGCATCTGGATTCTGCACCACATCGACTGGTTAACCGACGAGACGTCGGCGACTCACCTACATCTCTACAGTGATGAAGATGTAAACCCCAAGCACTCTGCGTATATATGTAAGATTTACATCGATGTCACCTGCGTTTACAAATCCTTGCTAGATGATTCTTGCATGCGTCGTAACAGACATATTAGAACAAAACACCAGACTATTTGGCCAATGTTACCTCAACGTCAAGATTGCAACAGAGGCTAGCGCAGGTATAACATGTCGATCGAGTGAAGAAAAGTGTGAACGGATTATCCATCGAGCCCTTAAGTCGTGGACGTCGACCACACAACATTTCGACCGGTACACCTTCGGGGCCAAGATAATTAAGGAGTAAGGACACAACCACGACGTGTGACGAGTCATACAGGATAGATTTTCTAGCGGGGTAACGAAGATATGCGAACAAATCAAGGCGATCTCGTCCTCGGAATGGTCCGAATGGGGGACCTGTACAGTTTGCAGAAGCAGCCAAGCTGAAGCAAAACGTGCGTGCAAACACTACTTGTCAGTGAATTAACGTTTTTTTAGCTTAATGTGGTCCATTAGATAGAATATAGTTGATCCAATTATATGAAAAACGGGATAAAAAACATACATCGATCCTAGTAATTGCCCAGTTTATAAAAAGGTTTGCCAAAAAAGACACAAGCGATCTTACCCGCCATCGACACAACGCATGTCCACCAAACATAACAAATACACACCTCTACCTCCACGGCTCGTCGCCCCGATTTACAACACTCGACACCAAAATTGCATACTAGTCACATTGCCTTACAGATCCAACCATCGAGTAGCCCTCGCTACCCGGATCACCGCTTGCTGATCTCGGACGTCACGCCAAACCTGGGACCATATAAGACTTCGCGTAGCCCAAAGTTAATCCAGTCGGGTCGACGAACTTGGTGCCTTCACAACTCCTAGCTACCACCCAAAATGATGCTATACCACGGCGGTGCCCTATGCCATCGTCGCTGCATAATAGCCCAAGGCTGCCACCTCGACACATGCCCCGACATCCACCTCAATTGACCACATAAATTCACATGTCCAACTACCACGAACCAGATGCACAATGGGGGCCTTGGTCTCCAAAGGAGACACCTCCAAGAAGATAGCAATGAGTTCGGTTCTAAGGGAAGGTACTGCCTATTCCGATAGAGGTGAACTCACCGCCGCCTGCTACGAGTGAGGCTAGGTTTTCACTCGGAGACCACAAAACCACTCACGTCGAGCAGGACTGAACCACGACAACGACATACTCAAGAAAGGGAAGACGTCGAAGATGCCGCCAATATCAGCCCGGGTCGAAATTCGTGCAGGGCTTTTTCTCAGGACTTCAATCCTCGGCGTAGAAGCGTGAAGAGCAACTAGATGGCGTCGATCTGATGACGCCGACGATGTCAATCCGATGACATTGCGGGTCGCGCTTTACGCCGATCCAAATAATCTATCAAAGCTAGGTTGTCAGGCCTATCAGAATCAGAAGAACAATCACACTAATGTAACCGTAAAGAAATGGCCGCTCTAACATAGATATGTAAAGTTCTAGGAGAACGAAATTCCGCCGCCACCTTCCCTGGACCGCTGGACGTGCGTGGCTTTGCCGAGGGCCCCTTCGGTAGCGGCGGTGCGGGGGAGGCAAGATGGAACCCATGGGGCGGCGGTTAGGGTTTCCTGTGTGACCAGTCGCGGACGATCGACACGGGAGCGGTATCTCGATGTCCATGACCAATAAAACCAGCCTAAGTAACGTTACAACTGCTGACTGCATACTTTGTGACTTTGTGTAACTGAGCAGATTTCATAGCCGGTGTATTTTTTACTGGCATCTGGTGTGCTTTCACCGTTGCTTGGATCTCTTGAGTGAGCTTTCATGATCTCTTCCATTTAAGTCCATGGGCAACGCAACAAAACTGACCGATTCACACCTGGCCACTGACAGGTGCACCGTGCACGCTCTGAGGAAGGTCCATATATAGGCACTGGGTGTCTCGCCATTTGCTCCAAGCTAGCAGCAGCCTCACCAAAGGAAAACCATCTACCTACCATTTCCAAGAAGCTAGCTAAAGCAATCTAGCTAGGACGAGATGTCAATGGTGATGAGGATCTTCGACACGCTGGCCCTGGACGCGTGGAGGAACCCGTTCAGCAGCATCTTCGGCACGCCGGCGGGCGCCGACGCGTGGCTGGCCAGCGACACCACGGCGTTCGCCGAGACGTACATCGACAGCCGGGAGACGGCGGAGGCGTACGTGTTCAGCGCGCGCCTCCCCGCGGGGGTCACCAAGGAGGAGGTCAAGGTGGAGGTGGAGGAGGAGGGCCACGTGCTCGTCATCGCCGGCCAGCGGTGCGTCCGCAGGGAGGCCAGGACGGACGAGGCGCGCGGCCGGCACGTGATCGAGCGCAGCTCCGCCTCCTTCTTCGGCAGGTTCTGCCTGCCCGAGGACGCCGCCGTGGGACAGGTCAGGGCCGCCATGGACGACGGCGGGGAGCTTGTCGTGACCGTGCCCAGGGTGGGAGCTTCCCTGGCGGTGCTGCCCGAGCCGGCCACCGGCGTGAAGCTCGAGGTTGTTGACGCCAGCCCGTGCTGATCAAGTGATCATGCATGATGACGCCGGCGCCCGGTGCGCACACGTAGTAAGTTGCTGCTGTTCGCATGATCTGCATGGCCTGGCCACAAATTACGGCCAGTGGCTGCTGTTCGCGCGTAGTTCCATCTTCCATCCATCTGTTGTTTGCTTGTATGCATCCTGTGCGAGTGAGTTGCATAGATGCATGTTTGCTTGTATTGCCACTTGTCAACTCTAGTGTTTTGCATTGCATCGCAAAGAAAAAATATCTGGTGTTCGACGGTCGAACTTTAATGAAGATCAACAAGCTGGAAGGTATGATCGAGTCATTATCGGCAAGATGGTTAATATATTTTGGGTCTTCCTTAGACCCAAAATGAGTATCAAATGAATTAAGAGCTAGCTAGGTGGAATCAAATCTACCATCTCTCTCAGTAATTATCGGCGAGGGGGGATGTTAATAAGCTGCAGTACATGCTAGAACTCTTCATTGATATTTTCTGGCGCAGAAAAAAGATACTTCGAGTCTGAAAAGTGGTGATGCATCAAGCATCTCGTGGACAATAGCGAGATATATAGTTGGTCGGCCGGTTCGTTGGTGATGCATCTCGTGGAGAAAGTGGCACGGCAGGTCGGCAGCACTGCGGTCCTCGTGAGTTTGCGATCTGTTGATACGGCAGGTCGACGGCCAAGATATTTGTGTGTTCCGGCAACCAAAAATGGGGTCGTACTGTCGTGGGATGTGACTAAATACCTATGACACATACGTGGTGGGCTAACCGTGGCCACCCGCAGACACAATGCGCGATAGATTTTCGCCTCCCCTATCTCATACTTTCCTCCTCTCGGACGACCAGCTTCATCATACCCGCTCCCCCTTCTTTCCTATCCCTTGGGGCATCTCTAACCGATCCCCTAAAATCAGCTAGAGGAGTAAAAATACGCAGCGGCGGCACCTAACCGAACTCCTAAACGGTTAGAGGAGTAAAATCATACTCATCGGAGGACTAGAAGTGGCGGCCGACTCCTAAATTTACTCCTCCGAAGCCAATTCCGAGAAAACCTCCCGCCTCCCGACCTCCTCTTCCTGCCCTCCGCCATTCTTTCCCGCCCGCCTCCGCGTCGGCGCCAATGTCGCCAACTCCGCCCGCGATCGACGCGCAGCTCTCCGGCGCACCTTCTCCGACCATCCCCGGCTCCGGAGACGCCCCGACGCGCCGCAATCGGAGATCTAAGCCGCGGCCGCGGCCGGAAAAAGGTGGGCCGAGCTCAAGGCAATGGAGGAGGAGTGGAAGAAGAAGAGGGAGGTCAAGGAGAGGAGGGCCCTTGCCAAGGAGAGGAGGGTTGCACTTGAGGAGGAGAGGATAGCAAAAGAGAAGGAGATCGATGAGCGTGCTATCATCTTCATGGACTCACCCAAGCAACATGGATGCCACGGCTAGGAAGCATTGGGAGCTCACTCGAGCAAAGATCCTACAAAGATCTTTTGGTGGAGATGCTCATGGCCAAGGAGGTGATGGTGGCCGAGGAGGAGGAGGTGGTGGTGGTGGCCGAGGAGGAGGAGGTGATGGTGACGACTTCTTCGGAGATGGTCTTTGAGCTCTTCGATGGCGGTCCACAACATATGAGGTGATATGTTGGTGGTATTTTGGATCAAACAAGGTCGATAACTTCTTTTTGGTGACCTTGATTGATGATGGTGGTAGAGTCTACTTTTGAATGAAATCTATGCATGTTTATTTCGATGACCTCAACTTCGATGAACTATGTCTATGTGACCCGCACAAGTGATGGATTGCGTGTGTTTAAATTGTCCGCGTGTTTTTATTGTTTGTTTGAACTACATGTGAGATGTGTGAATGCATATGTGGAGTGGTGGAAAGAAATGGGGCAAAAAAATGTCTACTACTCTAAATTTAGGGGTTCGGTTCGGCGCCGCCCACCTTTAGAGGAGTACTTATTCCTCTAAAGTTTACTCCTCTAACCAATTGGAGATCGGTTAGAGATGCCCTTAGTTAGCATCACTGCTGAACGAATCGCCTTGCTTGCTTCGGTCGGCGTGTTGTTACCCCCCTTGTCTCCACGCCCTGACACAAGCTACTATTCTATTCTCGAAACCCTAATATTTTTACTTGCTTAGATCAGTCATGTCTCTAGCTCGGTCTAGTCTCATCGACACCTTCGCCACTACAGGCAGCTGCGGCATCACCGACTCCACCTCGGTGGATCCACGGTGGCCGCTATCTGGCCTGCTCTCTCTACCAGGTTTGGCGTAAGGAGGTAGAATTAAAGAATGAAAATAGAAAGAGAAGGAAAGAAATAGAGAAGAGTGGACATATAAAGAGGGGGAATAAATTACTTCTAGTTAATTTTCTACCATACGCACGTGCATCCAACGTTTGCGTAGCTAGCCCTGTGAGTTGAGCCAAAAATGTGGGCGCGATTGTTCTTTCATCCAAACCCTGACGGGACGTTACATCCGTGATTCGCTTCGTTTCCACTAAACATGATCTCCCGCGTGTGGGGAATGTTCTGGGCCAAGCAAAATGTCTGATCCCAAGAACATGTTCTTTTAGTTTTAATTCCAAGAACATGTTGCAGACCACCAATCTTCAACGACAACTGCTGATATAGTACTACCTGGTGCCACCACAGCACAGCGTAGCACGTACCTGCTTGTGAGAGATTTTTCTAGATCGAACTAAATTCCAAGTATCGTGGCAGCTACGCCAAGAAAATATAAATCTTTGTGCTATATCGTCACGACGGTACGATCGAGATTAAAACCGTATAATAGAAGAGCAAAGCTAATCAATCAACTGCTGCATCTTCTTCCAATGCAAAGAACACACTCATCTGGGCTCCAAATCAAACAAAACGAGAGCTATTATTATTACGGCTACAAATGTTGGGCTATGTATTCTCAAGATTAAAAGAATCGATGAACTGATCAGAACATTGAGGCGTGTGGGTGTGGGCAGGGCCATGACGTGCTTGGCAACCAGCGGAGGAGCACGTACCCTATACAACCATCTCTTATGGTGCCGATCAGGTGGCGTACTGATCCACATATATTTCTTCCAAACAGCAGTTCCAACACCTTATCAGGCATGCCGCGGATGAGAGGTGACTTGGGTTGGGACGCCATAGACCCTCGAAGGATCGGTGACCTACCTACGACATGGTTGCATCTTCTAGATTTTCAGGCGAGAAGGAAGAGAAAATTAGAAACTTAATGGAAGAAAAAATGGTCGAAGACATGCATCCTCGTATAACATGGGAAAAGCCGTAGCTAACAAGGTTTTTTTTTATAGAAAAAAGGCCTGGGGGCTCTGCTTTTTCATGAAAGCATCACGCCAAGTTTTCTGGGGGGCAACAGATTACAAACCGGGTTTAAGTATGCTGGGGACAAACCCGGCTGCTCAGCTAGCTCAGTCTGGTGTGACTTGCGAGGCAGACACAAGCGGGGCATGGCAAAAGGTGTTGCATCGGCGTGGTCCGAGTAGTTTGGTGTCGCCATCCAAGACTTGGCCCCGTCGTCCCATCCCGGCGTGGCTCCATGGTAGATGTTGCAGATGCCTCGCACATGGACACCGCGCAGCTGTTTGTAGGGGCCCCTTTCGGTGCTCGCACTGCTTGGGTAACGACCACCGTGCGCGTGACTGTCGCAATCAGTGGCGTCCTCTCAGCTCCATGGCATGCCTCGCCGCACCGCCAAGGCCTCACCATGGCGTCGAGCGTCCTCTTGCTCCAACAGCTAAGTGTCAATTGCGTTCTGCTCCCGATGGCTCGACACCGTCGTCCGATGTGGTGTCGCAGTCCACTCCGGCAGGCCTTGCCGAGCAGCTGCGGGTGTGCCTGTCACGGGTTGAGAGTTTTCTGGAGCGGGCGGAGATTGCTTTGTGCAAGCTCTCTCTTGTGCCGGTTATGTTGAAGGCCTTTCCTTCATCGTGTCCTCTTGGTGACTTTGGTGCTGGCTCCGCGGAGGATATGGGAGGGGAGCTCTATGGTTGTTACTCTCCTCGTGTTGGGGGTTCATCAGTGTTGTCCGCCTTGCCCTCTATTCCATCTGCCGTTGAGGGTGAGAGTGTGGCCATTGCCGTGACCGTGGCTCCGATACTGCAGAGTACGCCCGAGCTTCAGGAGCATTGTGTGAGCCCTGTTGTGCCTCTGTCGGTGGAGCAGATGAATGTGGACTCATTGGCGACTTTGAGCTCGCCAGAACGATCGGAGGTAGTTTTCACACCCACTCCACCTCCATTGACACATGATGCCGATGTTCTCTTTGCAAAAGAGCTTTGCAGCCTGCTTAGCAGTGTGGAGGCTGCCATGCCTGGATCTGGAAGAGCCATTGCTTGCCTTCTAACAGGATCAACAATCAAGGGAAAAAATAAGAAGGCAAGCAAATGCAAGAAGGGTGGCGCCATTAGAAAGAAGCTCGCGGTTGTTTGATGGATGATCTTCTGAGAAACTCGTTCTATGACTTTGGAGGTGTGCAGCGGTGTTCCATCAGTGCTCTATTTTGTTGTTTTAAGGGTCAGGGGTTGTGTTTATTGTGTGTTCGTGGAGTGTCTCGTATCTGCTCCTCACATAGCAGTTACGGCTTCTTCTCTCCGACATGGGTGGAGGACTGGCCGGTCGTCTACGGAGTGTTGGGTTGAGCTTGGCTCCATGTTTTGTTGAGGTTGTGTGGGCTTTGCCCCGTGGTGTTCGTTGTATGGTTTTCGCCCGGTTTCTTCCGCTAATAAACCGGGCACCTTCTTCTTAATTAATGAATAAGGCAAAGCTTTTGCCTTCGTTTCAAAAAAACAAAAAACCAGTGGAACATAAAAACGAGCTAGTATTTAGAGTGAGACACTCAAAAGAAAAACCCCAATACAGAGAGCTACAACAGCTAGAGTTTGAAAAAAAATAAGTACATTACCTTCAACAAGTAAGAGACTTTCCTTTTTCCAAGCGAAATAGTATTCCATTACCATTGAGATAACCGAATAAAGATGAGCCAGCATGTATCTGCAACAGAGAAATAAAAAGGTTAAGCTACACGGCACCTACCGCTGGCTCTGAAAGGAAAAATAGAAGTACGACAACACTAGAGTACAGACAGCTCCCACCTCCCAATATTACCAAAATGAAGTCCAAACAATCATCATGCTCAAAAGCCCTAAGATATCACCCTTAATTTCAAATCACATGTTCATAATTTGCAACATCTCTCATCATATTCCAGCTTCGTCATTGTTTACCTGATCATCCAGCTGTCAACAATTCTCCAGCCATGGGATTGAAGCTGACGGCTCATGTTTCCCCAATGAATCGATGACTTTTTTTAGTTCCTCACAACTCATCGCTTCCTTTTGTCAAAGAAAATATAGGTTGACCATGCTATACTTGAGCCGCCAGCGATAGGCTACGATACCGGAGCATCTTACTGGATGTGTACGGATTAGATTGATATTCGAAAAATCATGAAGAATCCTCATTGTGGCGAAAGTCGGAGTTTCCTGAAATCTGACACTCTAGAACAATTTTTCCAAAATGCCACATGACAGCTTGAAGAAGACGTCGAACAAGCTCACAAAATGAATGTCGTGGGAAATTTGAAGGCAAATATTATGACATATTGATCATTCTTATCCGAGTTTATATGCGACTAGTGGACCCAAATTACCAATGGTCCTGGACTGCACGAAAGGATTGTAAAAGTGGATGACAGGATTGAATAACTATTTCCATACTTGATGGATCCAACCATGGTACGACGCTATGTCTCACGAGGATAGAGGGAAGGCCTAGAAAGGTTTCTAAAGTTTCTCAATAGCTTTTGGATTTAAGGGAATGAATCGGTGGCCAAGAGCCCAATATACAAAGGCCAAGTCTATATAACAAATGCAAACCATAGATTTTGAGGAAGCCGCCCATTGTCACGCATTTTCCTCTCACTTGGCAGCCTCCAAGAGGGATGGAGGCTCATCTAAATGAGACCTAATCCAAGAAACTTGGCGTGCTAAAGGGCCGCCGCCACCTTCTGGGCTACAACCTCTCCATCAAGCTATCCATATCCAAGTGCCCATTCATCATGTGTGGGTATCCCGCCATCTTCCTATGCATAAAACATTAAAACTCAACCATGGTAGAGAGCATCACAAAACATTTTATGTGTTATGCTTTGTATTGCTCTCTAGTGTGGTTTAATTTGTTGTATTTTTCTATACAGAAAGCAACGGGATTACTCACACATGGTTGCTGATGACATGGAGAGGGATAGCGAGATGGAGATGTTTTAGCTCGGATAGGAGACGGTGCCCATGAAGACAAAGCAGCAGCACGATGCGGCCCCTTAGCCTTTCTTGCTTGCACTTCTCCTCCTCTTGGCGACTTCCAAAGGAGAAGTAAAACAAGGACAATGATGGCCTCCTTGAAAATTACGGTTTCCCCTTTTTATATAGATTTGGCATTGCATCTTGACCATCCAAGCCATGCTAGTTTCATCCAAATGTTTTTGGGAACCTCTAGAACCTTCCTAGTTCTTCCCACTGTCCCCATGAGTCGATAGGGTCAAACCATGCTGGCATCCATCTAGTATGGAAAGAGTTGGAGTCAATCCCGTCATCCACTTTTTGAAACCCCGTCGTGGTGCAGTATTGAACCGTTGGTAAATTGGGCCCACCATTCCCATACAAAGTCGGATCTGGACGTTCATTTTATCAACATCCTCTGAACTTTCATGTTGTGACTTCTAATATTTGGTGTCATCCTAGAATGGTGCCATGGCGATCTCTACAAATAACTCTGAATTTCACGGACCGCAAGAAGGTTCTGCTTTGTGATTTGGGAAATAGTCATGTGATTCCTACACATCAAATTGGAAAGCAAGTTTTTATGCAGTTTTCCAACTATTAATAGATTAGTTCAAAAAATACTCCCTCCGTTCTTGAATATAGGGTGTATAGTTTTCTGCACGAATAAAAGACATGGATATTTTACATACATTGGATTCATTTTATTTCTAACAAAATCGTTAGAAATAAGTTTTAATAGGCACAAAATGAATACAATCCGTTAAATTTCTCTTTTGAGAGTAGGTCTCATTTTTTAATGGGTCAAATTATTCACAAATAGCAAATACACCTTATACTACGGATTTTTCTTCAAAAAACTATACACCTTACATCAAGAAACCGAGGGAGTATAAAGCTTGACAAAATATAGTGTATACTAAAATTTGCCGATTTGGAACCTTGTAACCTAGTTACTTTGATCTGTGTAACTTAGTGGTAATTAAGTGAAAAAAATCGGCTAATTATCAACGTTCAAAAAAGCGCTGTTAAGCGTGCGCTAAAGCGGTAAAGCGAGCGTAGCACTGGGAAACGCTACGCTTTGGGCCTGAGCGGCCCATTAAGCGATGGGCGACCAAAAACGCTACACTTTGGGCCTGGATTAGGGTTAGAAGTCCACGAATCGACCACCTCGTCCTCGTCCTTCCTCTCTGCCCACGCTCCAGGTCGAGCTCGACCCCATCGTCGTCCTCCATGCGCTCGACTCCCTCGTTCTTGTCCTCCCTCTCCGCCCAGGCTCCAGATCAAGGTCCGTGTGTGGTTGGTGTTGGTGTGTGGTAGCCTTGTGACCTGCGTGCGTGTGAGGTGTGAACTGTTTGTTGTAGGCACCGTGTCATGGACATTGATGGTGAGGGGTTGTGGCCAAGCTTGCTTTCCCTGTTTACTACTTCCAGCATGTACGTACGGTTTTGCCCTGAGCGCTTAAGCCACGCTTAAGCTCGCTTAAGCTTCAATTCGTTTAAGCGGTGCCTCACCGCTCCGCTTTTTTGAACCTTGCTAATTATTGATCAAATAACTTATTAAGCATTATCAATATTATATATCCACTCTACTTCTGAATATATCTGAATATAGGGTGTATAGTTTTCTGCACAAATAGTAAGGATGTATATATTTTGCATAAAGTAGACTCATTTTATTCTGAAAAAATGTGAGAAATGAGTTCTTAACATGTATAAAATGAATACAATATGTTAAATCTTTCTTTTGAGACCAGGTCTCATTTTTTGACGGGTCAAATTGTCCATAAATAGCAAATACACGTGACATAATGGATTTTTCTTAAAAAAACTATACATATAGTGTTTCAAAGGTCTAGTTGAAGTCAACATGCAGAAATATATATATAGGAGATAAACAAATTTAAGCTTAAGAATTGAGAGAAAGAGAGTGAAGATACCGTCACAAGGTGCAGTGGCGCCGTGTAGTCTTCTCTCCTATATAATGGAAGATAATTAAAACATATAAACAATGCAAGATACAAAACAGAAATTAGAACGCAAGCAAAATGTTGGGGAAATATAACATATGCATGCCTGCCACCACAAATTTGGAACAAGTTTCAGTAGTAGCTAAATAAGATACGTTCATGCTAGCTAGTACTTCGATCGTCAGGTGTTCATGCTAGCTAGCTAGCACTCCAGGTACCCCTTGCCGACGTACTTCTCGAGATCGTTCGAGACGTACGTGCGCCTTCAACTCCTCCTCGGCTTGAGCTTCCGAAAAGTAGGACGAGCGCAAGACCTTATCGGGGATCGGACGGAAGCTGTTCTTCATGAATCGCCGGAGCCGGGCGATCCTCTCCTCCGACGCCCGTCCTGGGGGCGCGATCGTGGGATGGGGAGCGACGAAGGCAACGGGTTTTGCTGGGACCTCGACGTAGCACTTGACTTTGTACCTATCCAGGAACTCCTGGATCCGATCCTCCTATTCAGGTTCTTGACGTCGATCTCTCTGGTGACGACGGACCGGATCTGCTCCGCGTCGGCCGGTTGGAGGACGCGGAGGCACCGTGTGGGGTGGAGGGGTTCGTCCTCCAGGAACTGCCATGGCGCCCGGTAACACAGCATGCCAAAGCCCATCGTAGTCGGCCTGCGCCGAACCCTACGCGCGAGGGGACGAGAAGAACTCGCTAGGTAGGAGATGTGAGGGGAGGGGAGGGTAGGCGGCAGGGTTTAGGGTTTCGCTCCCTCCGCCACACGGGGGCGGATAAATAAGAGGAACGAGAGGCTCGGATCGGATCTGCTAATTAAGCGGTTATTACCCGGAAGAAAAAGACTTTTTTTTAGAAACACAGTACAACGCAAGCGCTCATATACACGCGCACACACTCACTCCTATGAACGCACGCACGCACACCCTACCCCTATGATCACCTCCGAAAGACTGAGCCGGCGGGACAGGTCTTGAGATTGACGAAGTCACCACAGGCGCCTCGCTGTCGACGGGAACGTCGCCTCCCACTGAATAATATTCCGCCTAAATGAGAAACACCAGCGTCAAACCTGGGGTTTGAACTCTGGTGGGCCGGGGGTACAACCACCCTCCTATCCATCTTGTCACAGGCAAGTTCTCCCCGGAAGAAAAAGACTAAAGAGCTATATTTAGTTAGGGAGAGAGTAGTATCGATCAAATTAAAGGGATCCTATAGCACGAAGAAGGTTCTGATTGTCACATCGAAAACTCTTTTCTGGATCCGATATAGTTCGGGAAGTCCAGAGGCAGCGTCAAGCTTTGCTCATGACAAGCCATCGGTGAGTAAGTCGATTTCCACAAATAAGTATGTAATTTTAGAATTCTCCTTCAATGATTATCTTGTGACGATTGGTTGAATTTAATGTGTGCCTTTACCCTGTGCAAAAAAACGAGAAGATTACAGAAAATAACACTAAATTTGGGGTAGGGCTTCGAAAAGCCTCAATGATGTGATTTCTATGAGAAAACACCACTTGTATAATATAGTGTAACAAAAACACTAATAGACTAGTTTAGGCTAGCAAAGGGTACAGGCAGACCCCGCTATCTAGCCAGGTGCCAGGAGCAAAACGGTCAAATGAGACAAACGTCAGTTCTGTGCTTTTCGTGAATTTTTTGACTTTTTTTATTTGCCTCTATTGGAAAATTCCCATCCATCTGACAAAAAAAAATCCCCACTGAAGCAACCAAATCATGTGTGGCTGTCGGTGATCGTGTTTGTGTGTCGGTGGGGTCGGTGCTTGCACACCGTTCTGCATGTCGGCGATGGTCGTGGAGTAACGGGACCTTACTCGACTCGTTGTTGAGCTCAGACCGGCCCAAGAGAACATATCGGTGGCGGCGAGGTCATCAATGCCGAATGTGGTGACGATACACTTGTGGAGAAGCGGGAGAGGCTCGAATGCTTGCTCAGGGGTTGCGGTCTCGAAGTCAGCTTCTTGCCAAGTTCGCTAAGAGGAACCTAGGAGGATGGAGATGACTGGAAAGTGCGGCCTGGTGGCGGTGCTCTACCGGCATTGGGGACGAAAGCGATTTCCGCCCGTCCTGGCCACCGCAGCGCGTCCTCTTTCCGGTATCTGCCGCCTCTCGAAGCTTCTGTCAGCCGCGCCGAGGTGGAAACCGATCCGGTCATGCCGATGGACCGACCGTAAGATCGGTCTGGACGATGAGGACACAACCTCCTTCTCCCTATCCCGGGTGCTGCCAACCAACGAAGTATGGGCCGCTGCGTGCCACCAGCACCAGATATGCTTACACGACACAGTCGTGCACTCATGCTCTATGTTGGTATTTTCTATTTAAGAGAGAGAGAGGAGTTTACAGTGGGTCCCTTGGAACACTAAAAAAACAATTTTGTAACCGGTCTAGCGTCTTTCATCCCAACCTTTTGTCGTGCTGCGTGTAAAAGTGACACTAAGTTCATTCATCAGAGTATCATTTAGCAGACATAAATCTGCGAATCAGCGCTATATGTTGCACTTTATTTAATATTGTTAACCTTTTGAAGAAAATATTGCGCCGTCAAGGTCATTTGAAATCCTAAACCCCAATATTGGTGGTTTTTATTTTTACAATTTTATACAATTATTTCGATACACAACTACTTAACAACTACTAAATACTTTCCAAAAATTAGTATAACAAAGAAACAAGCTACCTCAAATTTAAGAATACCCGAGAGCGAATTAAAGACGAGTTATCCACAAGGTATACTTTGGTATGTCAACCGACTATTATAGGTACTAGTTAAATCCTGCTAAAAATAGGACAAGAACACCAGGCCTCTGATATAGCCATGCTTATATAAACACCAGCACACCAACATACTGAGCAAGCTAAAGAAACAGTACTCTACCTACAAGCACAACCGTACGTAGAAGTAAACAAAATACAATACATTCCCCATGGCTCTTATTAAGAACAACACAACAATCCTATGCTTGGTAGCTCTTGTGATGATGTCTACCACACTCTTACCCTGCCATGTTGATGGAGGTACATTGGTTTCTCTACTCTATATATAGTTTCCTGTAGTCACTCAAGCAAATCCAAGTAACTTAATAAATATATAATTTACATATTCTAACTCTGTTCTATATCGTTGTGGCTTAGGTTCTCCAAAACCAGCTCCAATTCCCAATCTATGTATGCATTTTATCAGCTGTGCGGCAGACCACGTATCCGAGCAGGCCTGCAGAGATCACTGTGCATTCTTTGAATACAAGAACAGCCAGTGCCAACCGGATAACGGTGGCGTTTGCTGCTGCTCTAACTGAGCGCCATATAAATGATGGATATTATAGTTGATACAACATGTATCTTGTGTTTAAACGTTGTTGCATGTAACAATGGGATCAATAATATCCATGTGCACCGTCTGATATACCTAGGGAAAATTTGATAAATAAAAAACAGTTGGTTGATGAGTTCTTCGTCGGAGTTGCATTGATCGTTTTTATTTGTTCTAAGCACATGCACACAATTAACTAATACATTAATGGACGCTTCCTGCATCGATTATTGCTAAACATACGACATATTTCAATACTCAAGTCACATATGGGACCAAAGTTCATGACTAGCTTCATCGAATTCGATTTTCCCTAAGACAATCATGATCGTAGCATAGGCAGCCTCAAGAGTAACGGGCCCTGCAAAGTAAGCCTGACTTAAGGCCCCATGTGTTGAATCTGCTTGTAGGCTAGTTCACGTCAGTCAATTCACAGGCTTGCAGGTATTTGGAAAAAAGTTTATTGGTGTGCTATACTCTAAAAAAAGGTTCATGGCGTGCTAATGTTGTGAGTTTATTTTATTTTGATTTATTTTATTTATCCTGCAATGGATGTTAATACTTGAGCTTCTATGATTAGGCCATGATTCTACTTTATCCACCGGTTAAATAAAACTACAAACCGTGTAAACAACAACGACAATCACTAACTGATTAAACAAAACAACAACTCAGAAGCGTTTGAAATGGTTGTTCAACCCATTCCGATTTTGCAAATATTTCATGTATTATCTCCAAAGAAAACATCATATCAAAAACATATTGAAGAAAAAAAATCATGTGTTCAATAAAAGAAACTAGCATGATTTCTCCAACAACGGCAGCATCATTGTGAAAACTTCCCTTTTCCTAGTCAGGCCTATATCCACTTTCGTTCTATAGCCCCCATGCATCTCACGTTCCATCATGCATGCCTGTTGCCGATGAGGTCGGACTCCGCGGCCTAATCAAGTCACAGTCGTAACAATAGGGGTTACCTTGTCATAAAATTCAAACAAAAGAAGTAGCGAAAAGGAAGATTTTTCAGATGTGTGTTAGCATATCGTGGTCACCTCCACAGATAAATCTTCCTTTTCACTATTCCATGTCATGCAGCTGCATAGAAACACAAAACACATAGAATAGGGGTCTTCTCAGATTTAGTGCTGTTTTTGTAGGTTCAAAATTAATGCGTGCCATTGATCAACTAATTAGCATTGCAATACATATTGTGGACCTCGGACACAGGAGACGCCGGCAAGGACATCAAAACCAGACGGACACCTGTTTCGTTTGCTTGCAGGAGGACGACAAGGTCGATCATATACTCACACACTGCGTCTTCGCTCGAAAAGTTTGGTCCAGATGCTTTAGGGTTCTGAACTTGAGGGCTGTCACACAACATCTCACGGACAGACTAAAGCCATGGTGGGAGAAGAACCGAGTGGGTTTCAAGAGTAAAGAGAGGAAGTTTTTCGACGGGATTCTCATTCTCATCACCTGGAGTTTGTGGAAGAGCCGAAATGATTGGGTGTTTCACAATGTAGCCCAACATAATTCGGCTGTGGAACTCTCTAAGAGGATTCTAGATGAGTTTGTAGTTTAGGTGAGTGTGTTGGGAGCGAGGAGAAATCTTGTTATGAGGAGTTAGTCTAGGAGTGGAGTGTAGAGTTTACTCCTATCATATGGTCGTAGATGATAGTGAATTTCTTGTAAATAACATTCTCTCTACTATAAAAGTAAGGTACACCTTTAGCGTACTCTCGAGAAGAAAAATGTTACAACAAATTAGCATGGCTGGTTGTAGATGCCAAGCTTTATATTTCAAAGTAATCCGCTAACATGCTAGTCCAATAGACGGTAGTAGTTGTTGTAGTAGGTGTTCCGAAATCCAGAGTCAATCTGATATTTGTTGGAACCTTGTAGCGCGCTGGGGTTCGTAACTTCCTGTAGCTGCTAAGTATATGAGGAACATCCGTGCTCCGGTGGGCGATGACGGCGTTTTGGCGCCGGTACCTTCTCGAAGGCATCGTCGTTGCAGTCTACGTATTCTCGTCTGGGTTGTTCTAGGGGAAACCCTGGATCTCGGTCACCCGGATCGAACGATGGTGGCATCAGCGTTGCTCTCTCGAGGACATCTTTTTGGAGTAAGCGCTGAAGGGACAAGGCGGGAAGAGGAGCGGTGTTACTTCTACCGTGTTGATGTTGGTGGATCCCGGAGGCGTGGCGCAATGGGGTCCCGGCGATGGACGTGTCTTGATGGACTCGTGCAGGACCATGACGCTGTGTGGCGTCATAGCGCTGTCGATGGTAGGTGTTGCAAGGTCATTGTGTCGATCTTTCCTAAAGATGTATAGGCGGAAGATGGCGGCAGCGACTTCTAAGTGTGCGCATGTGGTGTGTGCTGAGCGTATGCTTAACAGGTTTGGGCTCACAGCTCGCTATATTGAGCTGTTTGGTTGAAATCTCTGGATTTAGATGTTGTGTTGGTGTGTGAGGTCTGGGCGCTTGACTCTGATCGGTCCACCCCTTCATCAAGCTTGTAGGTGTAGTGAGTTTCCGTCTGGACGGTGGCTTTCGGTTGATCGATGTTTTTTTTGTTAGGCTACGTGGTTTATGTTTTTCCTTATTATTAATAATAACGAATGTGTGCTTTCTATGGATGCAAAGTCTCGGACTTCAGCCTCCATTTTTACTATCTGTATACCTCTACGGTTTCCAGATGTTGTCATCAGTGAAAACTGCTTGCTACAGATGTATGGACTTCTTGGAGTGAAAAATACTAGGAATACGGAGCACACAAAAATATATTCTATGAAAACATAAGTGAAAACATGACAGATGTTAAAAAGTGTTGGTTCTTTTCTCGACGGAAGAGCGACAACTTGACGGACCATTGTCGTCGTGAAGAACCGATTACCGTCCACTGGATTCTCCTTCACTGCCAGAGTGCCAGGAGCAGCTCCGCCGAGGGCATGGTTAACCTAGCCATTGGGCCCATCTAACCATTTGCAGCAGAATTTCCCAACACAGCCTAGCGATATTAGAGGCAACGGGCCGGTCCAGCAATAGTGCGCAGCTTTTTTTTTGCACTTTTTTAGTTTTTTGTGGATATTTTGTTTTGAAATTGTGTTTAAAAAATGAGTTTACTAAAGAATTTTCAAATCTGATTTGTACAACAAGAATTGAAACAGGTTCGACTATGTATGAAACTTGTTTGTGCATGCAAACAAAATATTCATGCAACTTGTACAAATTACTGAAGTCCAGATTGTCGGGAGAAACGCCCAAGATCTCATCTCGCCTCCCATGAGAACACTCATTCGACTCGTTCGCTCCCTGGCGGCATGAGATGGGTCCCGTCCTCTGCATGTACCCTGAATCTACTTGTTGTAGTGTTGTAATTAGATGTATTTTGTTAGGTTTATTTTTGTCAATTTTCCACCTCGTCGGTGGTGTCAAGGAGGTGAGTGACTTGTCTATTTGTTACTTTTCTAGAGTGCATGGTCTAGTTTTGTCTTCGTGTTTTGCAGGTTAATTTTGTGTCCCGACCCGAATGTTTCTTCTTCGGTGGGCATGATTGAGTTACTGTTGAGTCAGGGAGATAATGATCTCAAGTTTTCTCGGATATGTCTTGAAGGACTTGGGTTGGTCACCCAGCTACCTCCGCCGCGTTCATGGGATCTAGCTCACACATCACCGTGTATTGCGTATTCTTATTCTACCTTCGATGAGCGACTTCCTGATTGCCACGTCAATAATGTTTTCCGGAGAAGACATTATTGAAGAGTACATGAAGAAGACGGTTTCGATTTCGCCATCGACTTACACGTAATTTATTTTAATTCAAGGATGTCTTGTCTCTTGTGAGAATTGGTTGAATCCACTGTTCAAGATATCAGCCGATATGCCGATAAATCGGCCGATTTATCGCTTCTCAGCGTCTAACTGATAAGATAACTTGGCCGATTTATCAGCCAATATGCCGATAAATCAGCCGATATGCCGATAAACTGGCTGATATGCCGATAAATCGGTCGATTTACCCATTATCATGGGTCGACCGATAAGTTCCCGATAAGCGATATCCCCAACATTGGTTGAATCTAATATGTGGCTTTTGTCCTCCTCACAAAAAAAAACTTGTAAAAATATTTCGATTCACAAGTACTTAACACTTGTTATTACTAGTTGCCAAATATTAGGAGGAAATAAAAAGCTACCTTGAAATTGAAGATAAGATTATCAACTCATTTAGAATGTGAGAACCTGAGAGCCAATTAATGACGAGTAATATGTGAGGTATACTTTGGTATGTCAACCAACTATTATTAGTACTGATTAAACCCTGCCAAAAATGAAAGGGAAAGAACCCATCGTCCATGATCTAGCCATGCTTATATAAACACCAGCACAACAAGTACTGATCAAGTAAGTCTACCTGCAAGGACAACATAGAAGAAAACAAATATATAACAAACCATTCATCATGTCTCGTATCAAGAACAACACAACAATCCTATGTTTGGTGGCTCTTGTGATGATGTCTACCACTCTCTTACCATGCCATGCAGATGGAGGTACGTCGGTATTTCTCTTTATACCTAGTTTGTTGTTCATTTTGGTATCGCATACCAGCACACCTATGTGTATGTATTTCAAACAAACCAAAGTAATTTGCTTAGATATATAATTTGTATATTCTAACGTTGCTCTACACCGTTGTGCTTAGGTTCTCCGAAACCGACCCCCATTCCTAATCTCTGTATGCATTTTACAAGCTGCGCGGGAGACTACATATCCGACCGCCCGTGTCAGGATCATTGCGCCTTTTTCGAATACAAGCACAGCCATTGCGTACCGGACCATGGTGGCGTCTGTTGTTGCTCCAACTGAACGCGTTAGAAAGGATGGATACCATAGTTGATATAACATGTTATATTCGGCTTCGTTGTTGTTGCATGTAACGTAGGTTCAAAACTATACATGTACACCATCGATAGACCACCTAGTTGATTGAAAAAATTCAATAAATAGAGAACCATTGGTGTTATAAGTTCTTCATAAGAGTTGTATTGATCATTGTTATCTTTTCTCACAGTCCGTCAAATAATCAACTAATCCGCTTAGGGATCTCCGTGCATTCGGTTAACCAGGGCCGTCTCCAGAAATTGGGGGCCCCGGTGCGGAACATAAAATGGGGCCTTGAAATTTGAAAATATTATATGACATAGAGATTTCAATATGTCTTATTTTAACAATCTATAGAAGCAAATAAACCTTAATTCTAATAAAAATACCACAAAAGCAATAAACTGACCTCATGTTCTACTAAAAAGCACCATCTGTCTGGTATTTCTTAAAATGAAATCTTCCAATCGTTCTCTTTTCCTCTTCTTTTCAGCACTGGATTGACACTTTGTTTTTCTAAGATTCTCCATGATAAGTCATGTTTCATATTAAGAAATTAATAAAACATTCAAACAGTTTAACATGACTACACTAGGTTGCAGCGATCCTACCTTGTCCACTGATCAGTGATTGAAGAGACGCCGGCTCGACGGACAAGCGACGAAATTTTCGCTGGGCAATCTGGCTCGCAATCTCGTTCTGGAGTCCGGCGTGAGAGCTTCTTAATCGCCAACGGCGGAACGCGAGATGCGACGCTGGCTCGCAAGTCGCAATCTTGTTCTGCCAGTTTTCTAGACTTTGGCGGCGGCGTTGATGCATACCAATCGCGATAAGGCGGAAAGCATGGTCTGTGCTAATCGCCTAGTCTTTACGTGGTAAGGAGCGATCGCTTGGGATGCTAGCGATTTGCATGGGCTGCTAGCGATCACTCGATCACATGGGCTGCGTGCCTGTCTACGCTGGCTGCTGCGTGGCTGCCTGCCAAATACGTAGCAAACTGGGCCACTAATACAAAGGTATAATACTAGGTAGTAAGAATTCGGGGGGCCTTGAAATTTGGGGGCCTTGTTCCATCGATCACTTCGCACATGGCCATCGACGGCCCTACGGTTAACTTCTAGACATACTTAGGTCCAATTCTTTTGGGCTTCATGAACGGCTTGCACGAGAAGCTGCCCTACCCCTCGGCTTCCTGGAGGAGCCATCCCGAAAAAAAATTAGTTAACTAGGCTTTCAAATTAAATTAGTCTAAACTAGGTTGGAAGCCTACCTAAATGGAGTAACGACTTCTATGGAAAGCTGAGTGTAGGGCAGCTTACCGGATAAGTCATCTAAGAAGCCAAAAACATTAAGCCTTATATACTCAAGTAACTTATGGGGCCAGAGCTAAGGAGTGCATCAAATCAATTTTCAGAAGACAATCATAACATGTAGCAGATGCAGCCGGCCCATAGACCACTCCAAGAGTAACGGGGCCTGATGTGAGCTTGGCATAAGGACGCACACGTTGACTCTGTCTATTTTTCCTCTTAGGAAAACGGGTTGAGTTTTATATATTTCACGATTGGTCAGGCATGCAGGTTCTTGGGAAAAAAGTTCCTGGGTCAATGGCTGTGCTTTATTCTAAAGAAAGTCATAAAGTGCTATGCTAATGTTGTGATTTCATTTATGTCATTTTATCTTGCTATGGATGTTAGTATCTGAGATGGTATTCAACATGTTAAACAAAATTATAATTATATAAACAACAACGACTGTCACAAGCTGATTAAAACAATGACACATACACGTCATTCTTTCGACATTTCGAGTTCACAAATAATTGGATGTATTCTATCCAAAGAAAACATCATCTAAGAAGAAAACATGTCGAAGAAAAATAAGCTTGTGATCAACAAAAGAACTCCTGTTATGTCCACATGCTTCGACCAAAACCGTAAAAAAAGTTATTTAGTGGCTTTGGCGATAGGCATATTGTTTATTTACCATTGTACAAGAAATTTTCCGTTAAAAATACACGCCAGGGCGAAAGTAGCCTTTTATTAGGCCGGGCTACATATAGCGCTATATTCAAATTTTCCAAATAATATTTTAAAGGTTCAGAAAATGCTATTCCAAAAAGTAAACCGTGGTGGGACGCGAGGGTGATTTCGAGTGATAGCCTAGCGCTTTGGCTCCAGCGATGACAATATTTGTGGATGTCGTGACCCTTTTGGGCTGTCGTTCTGATCAACCCACTCATGCTAGTGCTCCGGGTGAAAACTTTCGACTATATTCGGTCTCGGGGACAGCGGCGATGTGTGTCTTGGGGGCGTCATCGTGAAGCTCGATACCTATTCGTGGCCTCACGCTGACATGCATGGGCATGCAAGTTTAGGTCATTCTCAAATCCTTTGCTCTGTGTGAGTTGATAGTGGCGGTGGTTTTAGCGCGGGGGGGGGGGGGGGGGGGGGGGGGGGGGTTGGTTCATTTCTAGTCGGTGGTCTCGCGTTTTTCAAGGGTGCAGGTACTCCTATACTTTTTATTATTTTATTTTAATCTGCTTTATAAGAAAGTTTCTTTGTGAGTTGTATCGATTTGATCTTGTGACTATTTATAAGTGGGGACAACTTCTACAAACCACCAACACTGGGATATTCAATTCAGTTCTCTGCTAACGATGTCGACGTGGCCGGTGATTCACGCTGCTGACTTCTCTCGACCCGCGAGGAAACTGCCGGCGAGAGGCAAGAAAATACAAACTTCACTTGGCGTTTTAATTTGCTTTTTTGTTTCTACATGTGTATTTCAAATTTCGTTCTGGAAATTTTACCGAACGGTAAACCCACATCTAGTGAACCCCATCATTTGTTTTCTAAAATTTATTTGGCACTTGTAAATCTGAAACTAGCAGAATAGTATCATGGTATTATTTAAAGTGTAGTAGTACAGTATGACATTTCCCAACGATAGCCACCAATTCTTCTTCTTGTTCTGAAGAGTCATGTGTCTATCCGCGAGCTTCGGCTGGCGCCACCGCAGCCACTCCCGAACCACCCCACCCCATTAATCATCAACCAATTCTCGACACCGACGTCGACGTGGCCGGTGATGCACCCCCGAGGAAACTGCCGGCGAGATGGAAGAAAAAAATTGGATCTTTATACACGGAGACGCGTGGGCCTTGCCGGCAGGCGACGCCTGGTCGACGCGCCGCCCGACGCCACAGGAAGAACGCGTATGACTGTGCACGGTGATATCTTGATTCTTGAACGATGGCGATTGTCGGCGCGTGCTGGCCGGTATTAATACCCCAGCGCGTGCCCACTCCAATTCCACATTACAATCGATCAATCTCCAACCACCACCACTGCCACTTGAGGAAAAGCTCGAAGATTTGCTAGCAGCCATCCATGTCGACCACCACCACCGGGCAGGAGCAGAAGCAGACGCAGACGCAGAAGCCGGCGGCGCTGTCCGGGGCGGAGATCAACAAGCTGTTCTCCCGCTTCGACGCCGACGGCGACGGCAGGATCTCCCCGTCGGAGCTGGCCGCGGTGGCGGGCGCCATCTCGCCGCCGGCGAGCGAGTCCGCGGCCGGCCGGGAGGTGGGCGCCATGATGGAGGAGCTGGACGCCGACCGCGACGGCTTCGTGGACCTGGGCGAGTTCCAGGCCTTCCACGCCCGCGACGGCGGCCGCGACCTGGACGCCGAGCTGCGCGACGCCTTCGACGTCTACGACGTCAACGGGGACGGCCGCATCTCCGCCGCCGAGCTCGGCAAGGTGCTGGGCCAGATCGGCGAGGGGTGCAGCGCCGAGGAGTGCGAGAGGATGGTCGCCTCCGTCGGCGTCGACGGCGACGGATACGTCGGCTTCGAGGAGTTCAAGAAGATGATGGCCCCTGACGGCGCCGGCGCCGGCGCCCAAGCCCAACCGCAGCCTGCCGCCGGCGTCCCCGACCACAAGCCCAAGGCGGAGTGAGTGATCCGTTCCACGATTGACCCGGGTTGCAGATGGAGGTGTATGTATGTCACTCTGTATTTACCGTATTGTTACAGTATCACGAGTTGATAAAATTGGGAATAAGGATCAATGTACCATTTGTGTATGCGCAAATCGGCATCCGAGCTCTGTTCTTCAGCTCTGTTTTCCTTTCATGTTTGCATCTTGCCATCGTGACAGCTCCCCGGCTGTAATCCGTAACGAGCTATAGAACATTGATCTGAACATTCATGATTCATCTGGCTCATGCTAAAAAAAACAGAGAAGGAACCAAAATACATATTGTAGTAGAATTGTTATGGTTGAACAAAAAAACGGTCTGACTCTGCTTCTTGTCTCGGGTCAACGGGATTTTTTTATAACAGGGGCGGTCCCTTTAGCTTTCGTTCAACGGTGGCATAACAGCATACAAGGGACCAAAAATTGTCAAAAAAGAAACATACAAGAGACCAAAGGAAACTGAAAATTACAAACAGTTTCAAACATTTCGCACAAAGGACTCTAGAACTCAACCTAGAAACGTCATCAGGTCCATCTCCATGACCACCGCGTAGATGAACCACGGCACAGAAGGACGTCACGCCGCCGACGGCCCAGGGAGTCAATTGAGCCGGAGCAAAGGGCCTACATCTTCAAATACCAACGTTGAGGTTGTTCTTCAGTCTTCACCATCAATCGCCACCGGAGCCAACGAAGTGGAAGGGTGTGGTCGCCCTTCGACCATCGTAGAGGGCGACAACAGAGGAGTTATCATGGATGCACTCCCAGGAGCAGCTCTATAAACACGCTCAGCAGACAACAAATGTGTTCAGGTAATTTTTCCATTGGAAAAGAGAACAAACAAATTTCGGGAAAGAAAGTGGCAAAGATGCAGAGAATTAAAAATTTAGGGGTTGTCTTGATACTTTACAATTATCGTCTCAATTGCATTGTTTTTACCGGCGGCGAAGACAACATTTTGTTTTAATGCAGGCGAAGGCGGCGACAACGGGTGAAACTGTTAAGTGTCTTGGCACTATTTGAGTACTTGCATTGCATCATTCCTTTTTTTTAAGAAAGGGGGCAAAAACTTTACTCCATCAATTATTAAGAATGAGAGTTTTACATGAAGGTAAACATCATTTACAAAAGGCCACTACTCTCAGGACATTATAATACTCAAATATTCCGTAATCTTGCCTATCTCCTCCAAATTTTTTGTCCTCCCCCACTTCATAAGAGCATGGCAAGGTTACGGAGGATTAGTTCTCTCCCTTTGTTTTCAGATGGATTTAGGTAGTCTCCTATGACTATACGAAACCATATCTTATTGGTAACTCGCTACTAATTGGCTCTCAAGTTCACTCGTTCTGAATAAGTTACTACTTGCTCGGTTACTTGATGACTTGATGTAGGGTATATAATTTTTTGAGGAAAATTCTAAAATGTAAGGTGTACTGTGATATGTAGACAGTTTTACCGATTCGTAGGGGTCGTAGAAATATGAAAGGAGGGATTTGACTGATTATTTTAAATTTGTGACTGCTAGGAACTCGTATCTCCCTTTTTTTACCGCATTTTTTACCCGAACAAATGAGTTCACCATGTGTTAAGTTCTGATGTCGTGCAAAAAACTATACACGCTATATATAGAAACGGAGGGGTAGTATTTTACATGTATCTCTAATTAAGTTAGTATTCTAAATGTATCTTCAAGTTCGTTTCAGTGTTCAAGTTCTAGCGTGTAAAATCAGAATTTGGATCACTTGTAGCAATGCCGACCTGGTTACTGGGAGAACATACAGAGAAATTCAGTAGCAGTAGTAGCAGTAATCCTACTGGCTTGTTCCCAATTTTAACAGATCAACTGAAGCTGGTTATAACTGTACACTAATCCTACCGGCTTGTTCCAATTTAACCATGACGACATGATTACAAGCATGTATGCTTCACTCCTTCTTGAGCTTGTCGTCCGGGACGCCGGCTAGGGGCTGGGCGCCGGCGCCGCCCGCGTCGGCCGACATCATCTTCTTGAACTCCTCGAAGCCGACGCAGCCGTCGCCGTCCACGTCCACGGATGCGACCATCCGCTCGCACTCCTCGGTGCTGCACCCTTCCCCGATCCGCCGCAGCACCTTGCTGAGCTCGGCCACGGAGATGCGGCCGTCGCCGTTGACGTCGTAGACGTCGAACGCGTCGCGCAGCTCGGCGTCCAGCTGGTCGCGCCCGCGGTCACGGGCGTGGAAGGCCGCGAACTCGCCCAGGTCCACGAAGCCGTCGCGGTCGGCGTCCAGCTCCTCCATCATCGCCCCCACCTCCCGGCCCCCCGCGGACTCGCTCGCCGGCGGCGAGATGGCGCGCGCCACCGCGGCCAGCTCGGACGGGGAGATCCGCCCGTCGCCGTCGGCGTCGAAGCGGGAGAACACCTTCCTGATCTCCGCGGACAGCGCCGCCGGTGGTTGCGCTGCTGGTGCCTGCTGCGGCTTGTGCATCTGCCTCTGCCCGTTGCCGTTGGTGGTCGACGACATGGCTACGAAGCTAGCAAAGATTCAAGCTTTCAATTGGTTGGAGTCTTGGAGATCGATCGATCGATTGTTTGAGAGACTGTGAACTTGCTCGCTCTGGGTATTAATACCGGCGGGCGACGCGCTACGGACACGCGCCGGCCATCTCCATCATTCCGGATAAACAAGTAAACGCTCCGCCGTGCAGAGTCATACGCGGAGGTGGCGTCGGCCAGGCGGCGAGGGGCACGCGTACGGTGTGATCTGCCATGGGCGGAGATCTCGGTGTAGTGGTTCGCATTTTCTTGCCTCTCGCCGGCAGTTTCCTCGCGTGAATCACCGGCCACGTCGACGTCGTTAGCAGGGAACTGAATTGAATATCCCAGTGTGGGAGGGTGGTTAGTAGAAGTTGTCCGAGTGGCGCTCGGAGATAGACACATGAATACATGATGACGGATTGTGTACAATCTTTTAGCATGGCGTGAGGATGGTGTTTTGTTGCATCAAACCAGGATTTCGTCCCTAAAGCCACAAGATCAAATCGATACAACCGATGAGAAAACTCTGTTATAAAGCATATCAAAATAAAATAATAAAAACGGCTGCCAAAATCACCTCACGCCAGAGTCGCGATAGATTTGAGAATGACCCGAACTTGCCTGCCCTGTCAGCGTGAGGCCACAGATAGGTATCGAGCTTCGCGACGACGCCCCCCAAGAGGGCAAGGACGCACAACACCGCTCTCCCCGAGACCGAAGATAGTTGAGGGTTTTCACCCGGAGCACTAGAATGGGAGGGTGGATCAGAACGACACTCCAAAAGGGTCACGACATTCACAGATATCGTCATCGCTGGCGCCAAAGCGCTAGGCTATCGCTTGAAATCACCCTCGCACCCACCACGATTTACTTTTCGGATTAGCATTTTCTGAACCTTTAAAATATTATATTGAAAATTTGAATATAGCCTTGTATGTAGTCCGGCCTAATAAAAGGCTATTTCGTCCTGGCATGTATTTTTAAACGGAAAAGTTCGTGTACAATGGTAAATAAACAATATGCCTATGGCCAAACCTAGTGAATAACTTTTTTTACGGTTTTGGTCGAGGCATGTGGACATAACAGGATTTCTTTTGTTGATCACAAGCTTTTTTTTCTTTGACACGTTTTCTTCTCAGATGATGTTTTGTTCGGATAGAATACATCCAATTATTTTTGAACTCGAAATGTCGAAAGAATGACGTTTATGTATCATTATTTTAATTGGTTTGTGACGGTCGTTGTTGTTTACACAATTTATATTTTTGTTTAACATGTTGAATATCAGCTCAGATACTAACATCCATAGCAAGATAAAATAACATAAATGAAATCACAACATTAGCATAGCACTTTATGAACTTTCTTTAGAATAAAGCACAACCATTGACCCGGGAACTTTTTTCCCAAGAACATGCATGACTGTAAACGAACTATATAAAATTCAACCAGTATTCCCAAAAGGAAAACTAAACAGATTCAACGCGTGTGTCCTTATGCCAAGCTCACATCAGGCCCCGTTACTCTTGGAGTGATCTATGGGCCGGCTGCATCTGCTACATGTTATTATTGTCTTCTAAAAATTGATTTGATGCACTCCTTGGCTTTGGTCCCATAAGTTACTTGAGTATATAAGGCTCAATGTTTTTGGGCTTCCTAGATGACTTATCCGATAAGCTGCCCTACCCTCAGCTTTCCATAGAAGTCGTTACTCAATTTAGGTGTAGGCTTCCAACCTAGTTTAGACTAATTTAATTTGAAAGCCTAGTTAATTAATATTTTACCAGATTGGCTCCTCCAAGAAGCTGAGGGGTAGGGCAGCTTCTCGTGCAAGCCGTTCATGAAACCCAAAAGAATTGGGCCTAAGTATGTCTAGAAGTTAACCGAATGCACGGAGATCCATAAGCGGATTAGTTGATTGTTTGCATGGACTGTGAGAAAAGATAACAATGATCAATACAACTCTTATGAAGAACTTATAACACCAATGGTTCTCTATTTATTGATTTTTTTCCAATCAACTAGGTGGTCTATCGACGGTGTACATGTATATGTTGACCCTATGTTACATGCAACAACATTGAAGCCGAATATAACATGTTATATCAACTACGGTATCCATCGCTTCTATGGCGTTCAGTTGGAGCAACAACAGACGCCACCGTGGTCTGGTTCGCAGTGGCTGTGCTTGTACTCGAAAAAGGCGCAATGATCCTGGCATGGCCGGTCGGATATGTAATCTCCCGCGCAGCTTGTAAAATGCATACAAAGATTAGGAATGGGGGTCGGTTTCGGAGAACCTAAGCACAACGTTGTAGAGCAGCGTTAGAATATACAAATTATATATCTAAGCAAATTACTTTGGTTTGTTTGAAATACATACACATAGGTGTGCTGGTATGCGATACCAAAATGAACAACAAACTAGGTATAAAGAGAAATACCGACGTACCTCCATCTGCATGGCATGGTAAGAGAGTAGTAGACATCATCACAAGAGCCACCAAACTTAGGATTGTTGTGTTGTTCTTGATACGAGACATGATGAATGGTTTGTTATTTGTTTTCTTCTATGTTGTCCTTGCAGGTAGACTTACTTGCTCAGTACTTTTTTTTTAGAAATGGGGAGTCCCAGCCTCTGCATCAAAGTGATGCATACGGCCGACTTGCTCAGTACTTGTTTTGTTGGTGTTTATATAAGCATGGCTAGATCATGGACGATGAGTTCTTTCCCTTTCATTTTTGGCAGGGTTTAATCAATACTAATAATAGTTGGTTGACATACCAAAGTATACCTCACATATTGCTCGTCATTAATTGGCTCTCAGGTTCTCACATTCTAAATTAGTTGATAATCTTATCTTCCATTTCGAGGTAGCTTTTTATTTGCTCCTAATATTTGGCAACTAGTAATAACAAGTGTTAAGTACTTGTGAATCGAAATATTTTTACAAGTTTTTTTTGTGAGGAGGACGAAAGCCACATATTAGATTCAACCAATCCTCACAAGACATCCTTGAATGAAAATAAGTTACATGTAAGTTCGATGACGAAATCGAAACCGTCTTACTCATGTACTTTCCGATGGCGCATAATGCACGAAGCCCGATGTTGTCTGTGGACCTCTGAACCATCTTAACTTCCGGAAAACATTATTGACGTGGCATTTAGGAAATCGCTCATCGAAGCTAGAATACGCCATACACAGTGATGTGTGAGCTAGATCACACGAACGCGACAGAGGTAGCTGGGTGACCAACCCAAGTCCTTCAAGACATATCCGAGAAAACTTGAGATCATTATCTCCCTGACTCAAAGTTAACTCAATCATGCCCGCCGAAGAAGAAACATTTGGGATGGGACACAAAATTAACCTACAAAACACGAAGACAAAACTAGACCATGCACTCTAGAAAAGTAACAAATAGACAAGTCACTCACCTCCTTGACACCACCGACGAGGTGGAAAATTTTAAAAAAGAAACCTAACAAAATACATCTAATTACAACACTACAACAAGTAGATTCAGGGTGTCTACCCCTCTCGTGCTGTATAGTGACATGCAAAGGAGGGGACCCATCTCATGCCACCAGGGAGCGAACGAGTCGAGTGAGTGTTCTCATGAGAGGCGAGTTGAGCTTGGGCGTTTCTCCCGACGATCTGGACTTCAAAAATTTGTACAGGTTGCATGAATATTTTGCTTGCATTCACGAACAAGTTTCATACATAGTCGTCGAACCTGTTTCAACTCTTGTTGTACAAATCAGATTTGAAAATTCTTTAGTAAACTCATTTTTTAACGCAGTTCCAAATAAAAAATATCCACAAAAAAATACAAATGTGAAAAAAAATTGCGCACTATTGCTGGACCGGCCCGTTGCCACTAATATCGCTAGGCTGTGCAAAGCTGTGTTGGGAAATTCTGCTGCAAATGGTTATATGGGTCCACTCGTCACAGCCATCCTCCCAATGGTTTTCAGTTCCCAACCCGAGGTGTGGCTAGGTTAACCATGCGGCCATGCCGCTCGGCGGAGCTGCTCCTGGCAGTGAAGTAGAATCCGGTGGACGGCAATCGGTTCTTCACGACGACAATGGTTCGTCAAGTTGTCGCTCTTCCGTCGAGAAAAGAATCAACACTTTTTAACATCGATCTATCATGTTTTCACTTATGTTTTCATAGAATATATTTTTGTGTTCTCCGTATTCCTAGTATTTTTCACTCCAAGAAGTCCATACATCTGTAGCAAGCAGTGTTCACTGATGACAACATCTGGAAACCGTAGAGGTATATGGATAGTAAAAATGGAGGGTGTAGTCTGAGCCTCTGCATCCATAGAATGCACACATTCGTTTTTATTAATAATAAGGAAACATAGAAACCACGAAGCCTAACAAAAAAAAATACATCGATCAACCGAAACAGGTGTCCGTCTGGTTTAAATGGCCGTGTCGACGTCTCCTGTTTGAGGTCCACAATCTGTATTGCAATGCAAATTAGTGGATCAATGGCCCGCATTAATTTTAAACCTGAGAAAATAGCACTAATCTGAGAAAAAACCTATTATATGTGTTTGGTGTTTCTATGCAGATGCATGCATGGCATGGCATAGTGAAAAGGAGGATCTATTTGTGGAGGTGCCCGTGCCATGCTAACCCACATCTGAAAATTCTTCCTTTTCACTATTTCTTTCGTTTGAATTTTATGACAAGGTAACTCCTATTCTATGTGTTATGTGTTTCTTTGTGGGATTAGGTATCTTTACATGGGCTCACATCAAAAGGAAGATTTCATATGGCTTGATCAAGTTGTCGACACACACCTCTCACATAACATCTAAGCAAGATGGAGGGAAGAGGATGAAGAAGCAAGCTATTCAGAGAGACATAGAGAGGACATTTAGGGGATAAACCCCCTAACAACTATGCAAGAAGGACGGTCATGGGATGAGCAAGGGGTCTAGAGTGCATCATCAAAGATGACAATGGATTGGAATAAGAAGGGGTGGCAGAACGCAAAGCTTGTAGATACACACCCACATGCATCCACACGCAAGCCAACACAAAATAACTACGTGGGCAAGAGGAAGGGATTGATGCAAAAGGGAGAAAATGTCGGAGATGTTGGGCAGGATAGGTAGTAATGAAAACATTTCATATGCATAATAGAAATAAGATGAGTAATATTGACACCCAAACACTCAAGACTGTGGCTTGATTAGACCGCGGAGGCCGACCTCATCAGCAACAACAGTCGTGGGCCGACCTCATCAGCAACAACAGTCGTGCATGATGGAAGGTGAGATGCATGGGGGCTATAGAACGAAAGTGGATATAGACGTGATTAGGAAGAGGAAAGTTTCCACAACGGTGTTGCCGTTGTTAATGAAATCATGTTGACCTCTTTTATTGAAAACATGGATTTTTCTTCAATATGTTTGTTGATATAGTGTTTTCTTTGGAGATAATACATGCATTATTTGCAAAATCAGAATGGGTTGAATAACCATTTCTAACGCTTCCGAGTAGTCTTTTTGTTTAATCAGTCAGTGATTGTCGTTGCCGTTTACATGGTTTGTAGTTTTATTTAACCGGTGGATAAAGTAGAATCGTGGCCTAATGATAGCAGCTCAAGTATTACATCCATAACATGATAAATAAAATAAGGCCCCATTTGGAACAAAGGAATTCCGTAGGAATTTTGGAGGATAGGAATCTTTCAGGAAATTTTCCTATGATGTTGTTTGGAACAAAGGAATAAGAAATTCGGATTCTTTTGAAATTCCTATGGGATAGACTATTCCATAGGAATTTCTGACGAAAACAAACATGAGATCTCACCTCATGTTTTAATCTTCCTATGTCTATAATTTCTGTGTTTTTCCTGCGTGATATCCAAATGACACTTTGAAAAAATTACGTGGTTTTGTTTTTTTAGGAATTCAGGAAACATGACACCTCAATTGCTATGTTTTTCCCTTTTTTTCCCTACATTTTTATTACACTCGTACGTTTTTATTTCCCGCGTTCCAAACATGGCCTAAAGCAAAATAAAATAACGCACAACATTAGCACGCCATGAACTTTTTTTAGAGTATAGCACGCCGATGAACTTTTTTTCCAAAACCTGCAAGCCTGTGAACTGACTGACGTAAACTAGCGTGCAAGCAGATTGAACACATCGGGCCTTACGTCAGGCTTACACTGCAGGGCCTATGGGCCAGGTTGCCTATGCTACGATTATGATTGTCTTAGGGAAAATCGAATTTGATAAACTCATTAACTTTGGTCCCATATGTGACTTGAGTATTGAAATATGTCGTATGTTTAGCAATAATCGATGCAGGAAGCGTCCATGAATGGATTAGTTAATTGTGTGCATGTGCATTGTGTTGTTAGAAGAAATAAGAACGATCAATGCAACTCCTATGAAAAACTGATCACACCAAGTATTTTTTTATTTATCGAATTTTCCCTAGGTCCATCGATCAAACGATGCACATGTATATTATTGATCCCATTGTTACATGCAACAACGTTTAAACCGGTGGTCCCCAGCAACCAGGGACGAAGAACCAGAAGATGGATAGCGCCACCGCCGGGTGTGGCGAAGGGTAATGCAGATGGAGCTGTTAACTGTGCTGGGACAGTTGGCTCAGCGGCGGTCATCTTCAGAGACGATTCCGGTCGTTTCATGGGGGCCTCGGCGATGGTCTTCTCAGGCCTCACGGATCCTGGAACCTTAGAAGCCATAGCATGTAGAGAAGCTCTGACTTTATCTCATGATCTTCAGATAAGGCGGGCGAGCATTGCTTCAGACTGCTCGCGGCTTATTCGAGATATTGCAGAGGGTAACAGGGGAAATTATGGCACAGTTGTAACTGAAATAGAACAGCGAAAGTTAGACTTAGATTATGTAGAGTTCAAGCATGAGATGAGGGAGTCTAACTGGGAGGCGCATGATTTGGCCAAAGGATCTTTAGGCCTCGCTGTGGGACGCCATTTGTGGCTGGTCCAACCACCGGACTTTGTAAATGTTCCTACTACCATTGAATAAAAGTTAGGTGTTTTTTGCTCAAAAAAAAAAAATTTAACTTTGGTCCCATATGTGACTTTAGTATTGAAATATGTCGTATGTTTAGCAATAATCGATGCAGGAAGCGTCCATGAATGGATTAGTTAATTGTGTGCATGTGTATTGTGTTGTTAGAAGAAATAAGAACGATCAATGCAACTCCTATGAAAAACTGATCACACCAAGTATTTTTTATTTATCGAATTTTCCCTAGGTCCATCGATCAAACGATGCACATGTATATTATTGATCCCATTGTTACATGCAACAACGTTTAAACAGAAGATACATGTTGTATCAACTATCAACTGGATTATCCATCATTTATATGGCCCTCACCCCTCAGTTAGAGCAGCAGCAAACGCCACCGTTATCCGGTTGGCACTGGCTGTTCTTGTATTCAAAAAAGGCACAGTGATATCTGCAGGCCTGCTCGGATACGTGGTCTGCCGCACAGCTGATAAAATGCATACATAGATTGGGAATGGGGGCTGGTTTTGGAGTACCTAAGCACAACGATATAGAACAGCGTTAGAATATATAAATTATATATTTAAGTAAGTTACTTTGATTTGCTTGAGTCACATATGCAGAGGTGTGTGCTTACGTATGCTATATATAGCAAAATGAACAGGAAACTATATATAGAGTAGAGAAACCAACGTACCTCCATCTGCATGGCAGGGTAAGAGTGTGGTAGAGATCATCACAAGAGCTACCAAGCATAGGATTGTTGCGTTGTTCTTAATAAGAGCCATCAGGAATGTTTTGTTATTTGTTTACTTCAACGTACGTACGATTTTTGTTGCAGGTGGACTCTTCGTTTAGCTTGCTCAGTATGTTGGTGTGCTGGTGTTTATATAAGCATGGCTGCGTCAGAGGCCTGGCGTTCTTGTCCTTCTATTTTTAGCAGGATTTAACTAGTACCTATAATAGTCGGTTGACCTACCAAACTATACCTTGTGTGGATAACTCGTCAGTAATTAGCTCTCCGGTATTCTTAAATTTGAGGTAGCTTGTTTATTTTCCACTTTTGGCCAGACTTATACCTTTGAGTAGGATAGTGGGCAAGTGTTGAACCTGATTTTAGAAGTTGACATGGGTCTCGCTGACCTAGACGTGATCAAATCCAACCCAATTACCACCATTATTCTAAAGTATTGGGATAATTCCGTAACACCTAAATCACCACAAATATGAGGAGTCATAGCGAATTTCAACTCATGTGACATATATTTTTTCCATTTCTTATACTCATTCTTCTTATTTTGAGCGAGCCACTTTCCTATTTTTATGAACCGTACTGAGATACATTTCCTAAATCAGTTTTGTTATCTCACAATCTAGACCGGACTTGCCACTCAGTTTAAGCCAAGGAAAAAAATAGTTCGCTCTAAAAAAGATATAGTTACCCTACTCTATCGTTAATTGTTACCCACCCAGTACTTATTCAATTACCCATCTGTTTTTGGGTGTAGTTGTAATCTTGAAATCGACATAGTTATCAACTTATCACCCTATGGAGCATGGAGTTTTACTGTATAGTTACTCAAAATAGCAACTTGCTTTTGAATTATGAAACTAGATAGTAATAACTTCATAAAGGAAAAAATTTGAAAAGACAAACAAAAGTGGGATCTAGTTCAAGCCAAAAATTAGTTGTTAACAGAAGTCGCATTTGCCAAGTATAAGATTTTCCATAGTCGCGTCCAACATTTACCATGCCTTACAAAAATGCACGAATGCAATACTATTATAGTAGAATTTTATATTGGAATGATTTATCTCTTATTAATGAAAAATATTGTGATTGTGAGCTTTAACTTCACACTTACAGAAAATTTGCAAAAAAGAACATCTTACTATTGATTAAACTTCTTCGGGCAAACGTTGTCAGTTCCTTTATTTGATCCTCACTTGACTAAGCATAAGCGAAAAAGGGACTTAGAGTAAGCAATCCCCTTTGCTTGTGGTTAATAGTAGAAATGTATATTGAAATGATTTATCTCTTATTAATATCATTAACATGCTCGCGCTTCCTGGCTAGCATGCGTTATTCTAATTTATAAATCTGTCCATCCAGAGTGCTGAAGAAAAGAGACACATGCACAAATACCAACCACGACCTTGGCACTCGTACTGCGGAAATTGAGGCGCGGGAAATCGTGTGACAGTCTCGCATTTCGGGTATAAAGTCGCGACAAGCGGTTACCGCTAAATTGATCCCGGCCATCTGTAGTTGTGTTTTGATTCGAACTGTAACTTCTTATGGGATAGGGATCCACCTATTTCTGTTTTGCTTGATGCACTAGACGTGTAACTGTCTAAGTGTTGAATAAAATGTGTCATTCTTTGTCAAAAAGAAATCTTCTGGATAACAACATACTATCACGGTAAAAAATGATATAAACACCGGTGAAACAAATTCCCATCATATATCTCTGGATTGTACTTCATCCTCTACGGTGAATAAAGATAAACGAGAACCATAAAAACTGAAGGAGATATGCCCTAGAGGCAATTAATAAAGTGTTTTATTTATCATATCTCAATTGTTCATAATACGTTTTTGTGTCATGCTATAACTGTATTAAGCGAAAACATTAATACACGTGTGATACGTAAGACAAACAGGTCCCTAGTAGCCTCTACGTGACTAGTTCATTGTGCAATCGATGATCGAGGTTTCCCGATCATGTGACATGGTGTCAGTTGACAATGTAGTCATATCGTTGGTAGAACGATGTGATGGACATACCCAATATTTGTAGGACGTAGTCATTACGCCTTTGACCGTGAGATCAACTCTTATTGCTATTCCTGAAAGATACTTTGATTGCATCAAACGTCATGTCTTAATAGTATGACAATAAAGGTGTCCCTCTCGGGTATCGGAAGGGAGTATGTTGAGACGAGGGATCAAGAGAGGGATTTGCCAGTCCGCATAGCAGGATAGATACTCTAGGGCCCACTCGGTGAGATTATGTCAAATAAGCTTGCAAGCATGTGACTAGGTCACCAGGACATAATATCATGGACGAGTAGAAGATAGTGTTGTCGGTAACGAGATCAAGCTAGGTATCGTGATATCTATGAACGAGTCTCGGACACGCTAAGTATCGCCATGGCAAAAGATTTAAGACTCGACGTCTAGGTTCGAACGACAAAGTTATTCGTTATCTCACAGGGATTAATTCTGGGTATCCAAGGTCCACGAATTAGTCATTGATCGGAGAGCGCGTCTCGATCATGTCTGGTGAGATCTCGAACCGCTAGGGTAACACACTTAAGGGGAGTCGACAAGTTTACCGGAAGAGAAATTAGAAGAGAGAGCACCGGGAGCGTCCCGGGAAAGATCCGATGAAGATCGGAGAGCGACGAAATAGTTTTCGGAGCCGGAATAAATTAGATAATGTGTGTTTAATATTAATTAGTGTAATTAATAGTTAAATACATTTTTATTTAATGATTTTCGGAATTTAAAAGGCAGCCCACCTTAAATGGGCCTTCCCATGGGAGAGAAGGCCCATAGGGGGGGAATTCCCCCCCTTGGTGCGCATGAGGGAAGGGGGCTGCCCTAGGTGGGCCAAATGGGGCCCACATAGGGCCGGCCACCCCTTGGGGGCGGGCTGGTGTGGGAATAGTCCCACACCGCCCAGCCAGCAAGGCTGGCAGCCCCCTCCACCTATATATAGAGGTGCCCCCTTGGCATTTAAAAGAAGAACCAATCTCTCTCTCTTCTTCTCCTTGATGAAAACGTGATTCCTCCATTGGAGTTGCGCCAAGGTGAAGTTCTCTCCACCATACGCTCACCGCCGTGCTGCTGGTCTTCCTGTCCAAGTCTTCCGCTGCTCGTCCCTGGATCGGAGCCCGGAGGTCGTCGTCTTCACCGTACGTGTGTGGATCCCTGCGAGGTGCCACGCTAGTGGTGCTCGGAGTTCTTCTTCCTCTACACGACCTCGAGGTCGTCTTCGTCGGCTTCATCGACAACGCTTGTGCGGGAGCGTAATCCCCGCGTTTCGGTCTACAAGGGTATGTATATCGATCTCCTCCGTATTACTATATCTGCATAGTATAGATCCTGGCTAGTTTAAGGTTATCGTTGTTAGAAAATTTATTGTTTTCTGCCTGCGATCCCCTTCAAAAACCGCTAACACAAATTCCAATCGTATACTTCTTGATTGTGCTTCATCCGTCTACGGTGGATATAGAGTGATTGTCCATCATTTGTCTACGGTGAATGAAGTTAAACGAGAACCATAAAAACCGCTAACACAAATTCTCATCATATAATTCTTTATTGTTCTTCATCTGTCCATGGTGGATATACAATTATTGTACTTCATCTGTCTACGGTGAATAAAGCTAAACAAGAACCATATTTACTCCAACTAGTAAACTAAAACACCATATAACACTAACCAACTTTGAGCGGAATAAACATATAAGCTAAAACTCACTGCACTTCAGAACACTACCGGGATGAAGAGAATTAGAGAACTGAGGGGTTTGAACAACTTAATCCTCCTTAAAGACATCTTTTGGCTCCCGAAGTGTGCCAAACAACGAGTCCATCCAAATAGTGTAATGGCCATAGTTGTGCTGATAAGTTGTGTGGTGAATAGTGTGATAACCAGCACCCATCACTGGCCAAATCTTTCCGTGAATGCAGTCGTGGATATTAGCTGTCCACATAGCCTCCATGAAAAGGAGAGCAATGTTAGTCCTGAAGTGTGTTGGGAAAAGGAAGGGAGCAACCACGTGTGGCATGGCTAGTAGAATTCCATCCACCGGATGAGATGCCAGTCCTACAAGGAAGAAATGGCATAAGTTGGATATATGTAGTGGGATGACAAGCCAATTGTCGTTACAAAAGGAGTATTACGTCCTAATTATATCTCCAAATGGTATACCCCCGACATCCAAAACATTAAAAAGCCTAGTGTTAGTCTGAATCAAGACAATTAACTTGGTACACATAAACCAATATTTCAAGTATATACTACTGCACAACTATGATATGAACAACTGTCGACAGCAAAAATAACTCTAGCACTTCACCTGAACGAGAAGCACATTAATATCAACATTGCGTGGACATCCTTATCTAGCACGATAAAAAATCAAATATGCGCCAACACATTGAGCCAGCAAAAACTTACCTGCAACTCTATGTGATGCAACTCTCTGTGGTGGGTTGCATGGAGGTGCTTGTATAATGGCTTTATGTGATGCAACTCTCTGTGCATCCAGTACATTCCGCATTCCACAAAGGTGAGATATAAAGCCAGATAGACAAGATACATTGACCAACCAATATCGCTGATATGAAAGAAACATTGTGTCCATCCACTCTCAATCATGTACTCGTATATAGTTGGAAGAACGGACTGGAAAGGTATGGACATCGATGCAACGGTTATTTGCTTCTTCATAGCTTCTACTGAAGGAATAGAATCTGCATCAAGTGCATCAAGGTTTCAGCACCATCATTCTATAAAGTTTTTAAAAATATTACCTAGATAATACAGTTCTAGAAATCCTTGTATGAATCCATAAGAGGAATTTGAAACTGGAAGAGGAGCGCAAGTGACGCGCCTGTGATTAATGTGGAAATCGGGTTACAAGTCTACATACTGCTCAGCAAAAACGAAGAGCACATTAATATTTTCCTTGTTGTAAACGTGGTGGGTTGCATGGAGGTGCTTGTATAATGGCTTTATGTGATGCAACTCTCTGTGCATCCAGTACATTCCGCATTCCACAAAGGTGAGATATAAAGCCAGATAGACAAGATACATTGACCAACCAATATCGCTGATATGAAAGAAACATTGTGTCCATCCACTCTCAATCATGTACTCGTATATAGTTGGAAGAACGGACTGGAAAGGTATGGACATCGATGCAACGGTTATTTGCTTCTTCATAGCTTCTACTGAAGGAATAGAATCTGCATCAAGTGCATCAAGGTTTCAGCACCATCATTCTATAAAGTTTTTAAAAATATTACCTAGATAATACAGTTCTAGAAATCCTTGTATGAATCCATAAGAGGAATTTGAAACTGGAAGAGGAGCGCAAGTGACGCGCCTGTGATTAATGTGGAAATCGGGTTACAAGTCTACATACTGCTCAGCAAAAACATTTCTCCGCATACTGGTCATTCAGACGACATAAAAGTATAAAGACTCGCCATATGGAATAATTCATCTTGCAAAATAGTTTCACAGTATACAATTTCTAGCTTATTAGGATAACAATCATTGTCAAGTTTCTGCAAGGTTAAAGGCGACTTATATTTGTGGGAGGGATGTAATAATTAATCATATTGATATCTACTTAGACTAGCTGCAAGAAATTCGGAGGGTAAGAGTGAGAAACATGTGAATAAAGAGAAAAATATTATAAATTATGTAAAAAAATTATGACAGATTGACCACATGAGTTTGGTCCCCAGAAATACATCCTACAACTGAACCGATGTCGGCAGTGGATGTTGGAGCTGAACCTGAATTCAGCTAAGACACTCAAGATCACAAAGAGAGACAAAGGTTTTGTGCTGCGTACAACGTACAGCTTTTCGATGTTTACTGAATCTCTTAAGTAGTCTGTTACAAAGCTTAACTGAAAAGATCCTATTAACTAGGAGAAGACCGAGCCTACTGACCGTGCCATCCCACGATCACTCTGCCACTACTACGACTACTTCTCACGTCGTGCGTGATCCGATCCATCCCTCGGCGCAACAAACGCGAGAACCTAACAGATTATTCAGAAGACTAAACCTGACGAAACTGAACCTAACACTGCTAACTGAATTTTGCCGGGTGCGCTACAGTGAAACTGTTATCTGAATTTGCTGTCAGACTTACAGCTCAACAGTGGAAAATGTTGAGATGACAATTTAAACCATTTTCACTTCCAGACTACGTCACACTGAATAGCATCATTTGAAAAACAGACAACAATGGCGATGGACCAAACAGCTAGAGTAAGAATTTTGTGTGCACATAACTGATAATATCATGCAACAAAAAATGGAATTGAGTTTCCAAAGAATTCAGCTAAACTACTTGTATTCCAGTTTGTCTTGCATAACCAAGGAAAGCAAAACCATCCTGGTCAGAGAGGAAATATATGTCTATATTCTCACTAGCTAGCTTACATCAGAGAAGACCTGGAGTAAACAGTTGACAAAGACGACAACGTTTGTTAACTTGTTAATAACACAGTAGTTGGCTATAGAAGCCGGCGCAAGTATAGTCAACTAAATCATGATGCAACCTGGAAAACGCTCCAAATTAAACTGTCAGTGGTGTAATCAACGAGTAACGTGCTAGCTTATTCTACAACATCTTCTATCTAACTTTAACTTGTCATCTTGCCAAGAACATGAAGGGGAACCCTTTCACGAAGCACAGTAATAAAATTCCCAGATAGAGAATAATTCAAGGGCAGGGATGGATGGAGAGGACCTTTGGGGACGTAGGCGTGCCGCTTCCAGTAGTAGATGACGAAGCACCACAGGAAGCCGATGGTGAAGTACATGAGGTAGACGCCGACGCAGTTGCGCAGCCACGACTGCACCAGGTGCGGCAGCCCGCGCCACCAGTCGCCCGGCATGACCACGCTGAGGAACATCTCGTTGTACCAGCCGGTCTCCTCCCGGAACAGCCGCCCGTACTGGCCGCCGTGGTGCTGCGCTGCCGCCGCCATTGCCGGCAGAGGAAGCAATGGACACTTGCGCACACTTGCACTGAGGTAGTAGTTCTCTTTGTCTAGAGACTTGAATCCTGAACGCAGTAGTACATGCCCTTTTATAGGACTTTGTTGCAGTGCGGAGGGCAGTTCTGCAGGCGGCATCGTGTCACCCCCTGGAAGCTTCACTCTCACGGCTCTGGTTTCTTTCATTGGGTTTTCTCGGTTACTTCTTTTACTTGACATTTTTTGTTATTTTCCCATATTTTTTAGGTTTGAACAAAAATAATGAGAATGAGTAATTCTCGGTCGACTGAAAATTAACTTAATTTTCCAGTCAGGTGATGTTATCAAATATTAGTTGTAACTCACAAACAAACCACGAACCAATCCGTGGGTAGCCTTGGCATTATTAACCCCGAAAAATTATCGTATTGTCAAACAGACAACTAATCATGAAAGTTCAAAAGGAATGAGAGAGGGCCAATAATCCTGCAATTTCGGGGACAAATAGGTTATCAAGCCACTCACATTATTTTCTACAATAAGTCCCAATTTTCTCGTCATCTATATCCTTTTGATATACTCAAGTATAGTTTTATTCAAGTAACCCCATTGTCTAAGTCTAACAAAAGGATGAAATAAAAAATGTGAGGCCGTCGTCTAGCCCTTGTCACGGCAATCTTCTCCATGCCTCTTACGTCCGTTGCTTGCTTAAATTATTATATTCAGTTCTATTTGGATGGTTATTAGGTCACTGCTCTTAATTAGATCAATCAATCATCATATAGCCGCCGGCTTAGACTGGCAGTGATGTCTATGGACGACCGGCAGCAGCCGTGGAGGTGTGCTTCTGAAGAGGTAAAGGTATAAAACCTACGTAACTCGACGGGATGTCTCACTCGCGGAAATCCCCCGAGGACGAGTCCCGTACAATACTTGCGAGAGCTGGAGAAACTGTTAGCTTTAATTTTTGAACTTCAATTTTTTACCTTAGAAAAAAATTCTAATCATTTGAATCCGTGGTGTCCTTCAATATTTGTTATCCTTCCAATCTTCGCTACCTTTGAGTTTTCGATATGCTTCGAATGTGGGGAGTTCTATAAATTATATGTCTAATCATGTGTTTTCACTTTCACGGGTAACACCGTTATTGCAAAGATTAATATACATGTCTAATAGTAATATTCCCTTGGTTCAGTTATTATGGTCAGCCAGAGAGAGATTGATGGAGATGTAATTTATTGTCTTAGCCGCCGCCGCTACTGTGTGTTTGCAGTGTCTATCAAGCATGAACAAAAACAAATCATGCTAGGAGTATTTTTATTTAAAAAAAATGATATCATGTATTTTTGGGGCACGCATGCATGATGCATCAAGGATGTTAGTACTGTACTCAGTGGCGAGCCTAGAACTAAAACTTAATTAGTGCGGCTTTGACGAAAAAGACCAAAGTATTATTAGTATTATTTAAAATTGCAGTTACCATACACAAACTATACTTACAAGTAGGAAACCAAATGGAATCAATAACCGCTGCTTCCGAGAAATCTCACACCACTAATACCGAACGCTAGTCGGCGAATCAGTTCCAACAGGAAACTGAAAGTTGCACCAAAGATCAAGATCTTTGAGTGGTTTTTGGAAAAATGTTCTAAGTGAAGAGAATCTACCATGTTGTTGGAATGGAAACAAAACAAATATGGTTTTATGATAACGATAAAACAACACACCATTTTTTTTGTCTTGTCCATTAGCATGACTAATATGGTGTGTTTTTATCTCCTTTAATTTCCCACCACGGGCAAGCATCGCGATTTTGTTTGGAATTTGATGTGAGGGCTTAGCAAAAAAAAAAAGAGGCACACAATTCCGGGTGGGAGTTTTGCGATTTACTTAGGTTGGGCTATTTAGGGCTACCTATTTAGAATCAAATTATATGATTTTTAACATCGAAACAGGTTTCTAATTTATTGTGGTTATCCATATGTCTAGCTGCTATAGGGGTCAGATACACTAGAGCCTAATAATAGGATTAGAAACACATAAGTGTTTTCTTTTTTTGCGGGGATAAAATATGTATTAATTAGGTAATAGCAACGTTACAATCCTTTTGGATACGGTCCCGAAGTTCATCAGAAACTGAACCCAACCAAACCTGAGTTCTTTGGTTTAACGTCCTAAATGTAGCTAACTCATGACTAGCACTATTACAAAGCCTAGGTATTTTTAAGATAGACACGATGCGATCCGTAGTAAGAAGCAGTCGGAGGTCTTGCATCATATGGCCAAGAGGCGATCCATCTCTCTCAGACCTCCCGGTCATAAGTGTTTTCAACGGCCTAATAATAGGATTAGCAACACATAAGTGTTTTGTTGTAATACTAATCTGTGCCTCCTATTTTATTTTTTAAGTGATTTCTAGGTGTACTTGGAATGATGCTCTATAGATATATGGACATGCATATCAAATGGTGCACAAACCGGGGTTTACTCACGTATGGGGACTGTAGCCACTTCAAGTTTAAAAAGATTCGACATAATGGTTAAGCTCAATCTGTAGTATTTCTATTTGCCTCAACTCACTTATGCATGACACATGGATGCAAGATATGTGCAATTGGCATGTTTTCATCTAGCAAAACTTCAATGTTATCGACCAACTCAAAATCTTCCTCACGGCTTCCCCACGGACGAAGACTTCTACAGAGAAAGACATTGTCCGATCTTTCCCAATTTAGGTTTCCACTAATTTCCCCATCGACGGGTCGCGCACACAACATAACCGGTTAATCTCCTTAAATAACTACAGTCTCCGAGTGTGAGCGTCACCACCCGGCGGGGCATGACGACTCAGGGCAAACTGCATGAAGGAAATTCCGGCGTGAAACATCAAAGTACGAGCGGCAAGACAATGTTGTCAAACTTTTTGTGACTTACCATAGTCTCCCTTCAGGTAAGGCAAGATGTGCAAATGACCTACGACTTCGAAGGAAATCTCAACCACATGCTTCGAGGAAGGTGGGAAGTTTGTGGTCCATCCGGACTTCATTCTTCGGCTAGGTGTTAAAATGTGATGAAGAATAAAACAAGATTCTGGACCTTTCAAGGGCAAAGAATACCTTTACTAGGCCATCTGCTTGACCCACGACAACCTTCCTAAGAGGGAAGGCCATCCAAAGGGAATAATAAACCTTCCTCATGCGCATGGCTCTCTTAGCCCGAGTAGATTGCGGAGATTCTTCTCCGCTGGTTTTCGCTCTCGACGGGATTGGGAAACCTTCCCCTCTTGTAAAGCCTTCGCCTTGGCAGATATGGAGAAGGAAAAGCAAGATCACCATTTTCAATGAGCATACAAAAGATATGTCAAAATACTAGTTTCAAAATATAAATTGGTACTAAAACGACAATATTTAATTTGGAACGGAGTGAGTAACTAATATCTCGGATATGATGCATTTAACGACTAGGCTGTCCAAAAGGTATACTCCATTTTTTTTATGGTCTAACTCTTACATAAATACTGGTGGACATTAACTCAGCATATAACAAGAAAGAACAAAATCGTTGATGTACAAGATAATACGTGATCTTTCAAGATTTTATTTACAAACGGACAAACTTCCAAGATTTTGCTGTGCTTCTGTATAATACTCCACCATAAGTACATATCACGACAGATATCAACCATATATATATAGCTAAATGAGAAAAAAGAATTAGGAACCCACTCGTCATGGCACTTAACAACACATGGGTTCTCGGTTTGGCGGTTCTCCTGTTGTCTACCACTTTATTGCCATGTGATGCAGCTGAGGAAAACAAAGGTACACTCAATACAATGTATCTCAGACTGATGGGAAATATATTGGAAATTGTTGTACATATAATATTTTGCACGCCTTGGTTTCCAAACAGTCTCGAGTAGCTGATACAATTTATTCTCAGTGGATGCTCTGCCTCTTGTCGTGCGTAGGCACCACCGGATGGGAAGTTCTATGTGGAGATTTCGCGGCATGCAACAACCCAACCCCAAACAATGTTAACCTGTGCAGGCTTAACTGCGAATGGCTTGGGTACAGCTTCGATAACAGCTACTGCGACCGTGGAAATTGCTGCTGTCATTTTGGAAAGCGTAGGAGGAGATGATACATTGTGCTTGCGAGCTCTTTGAGCTTCAATAAGGCATAGGAGTTAATTTTGGTTCGAGGATGCAAGTCCATGGGTTTCATCAGTGAAATCACAGTCAATTCAACCCCTTTTGACCACCCCGCAAACAAAATGAATGATGTAACAAAAAAAAGAGTTGTTTCAGTCCTTTTTTCTCTTTCTCTCCTTTTGAGTCAAGGTTGTGTTTAGGGATGGCAATGGGGCCCAATCCCTGAAAACCCGTGGGAAATCATCTGTCAGGGGACGGGTATCAAGAATTTTGATCATCGCCATTAAAAATGGGAATGTGGATAATAAGTTCTCCCCAGCCCCCGTTCCCCGCTATACCAATGTTGTACGTGTAGACATATGACTTGATATATTTTGTATGAAATGTGTTTGTAATATTATGTTTAGCATGGTGTGTTTTAATAATATTTTACATATGATCTAATCTTTTCTCATTTTTACCGCAAACGTGTTACACAAGTTGTGTATTTTCATTTATCAAAAGCGTAAGTTTATAAAATTATGTCAAAATTATTAGAATTTAGCACTCGTGGGGAACCCGATCCCCATCCCGATCTCGACGGGGGGGGGGGGGGGGGATGGGAAAAGTCTCCCTAATTGTTAAATCGAGATGGGATGAGAAGGCATCCCCGGCGAGGAGCAAACCCGTAGTGTTGTGTTAGTCGAGTGTCTCCAGGTTTGACCCAAGGTCAGCCCGTGTTGTTGCCACTAGCCCGTGTTACATTGTTGTAATCAACGATGGAATGTGCTTCTGAGCTGCACTGAATCGGGCAATGTGGTCCCCGCCCCTTGTGCAAAAAAAAAACACTAGCCCACCCTGCAACTCAACATGGATGTGAACAGCAAATTAAAATATCTTAGTACGTAGAAGAGTGGGCCTGGCCCAGGCCCAAAAAGACGTTAGGATATCAATTGTGGTGTTTTTTTTTTGCTTGGGCTATATGCAGCCCTTTTTTGAAAAAAAATACATCGTTACAAGTTACAAGTGTCTAGAATTATTTTCAGAATTTGGTGAAACTTTAAAATGGAGTTTCCAAAAAAAAAACTAAAAACAGGCTACATGTAGGCCGGTCTATCCATGGACTTTCCCCAGGATACCTCCCTTTCCAGCCCATATCGAGCTATAATAACCCAGCCTTGGGATTGCGCCGGCCCAGATCGATTGTCTTTCCCGGTCTTGCGTAAACTTGGGAGGGCCGGGACGCCTGGCTGCCCTCTGCTGATCATCCGATGATGAGATTCGGTTAGACCACGCCGTTCCCATGCCTGCAGAATCCAGCTTACATCCACACCAGATCTTCTTCCCGTTTCATGGCTTCATTGTGCCGCCACGCATCCGCCCACGAGCGGCAAAGATCGATCGATCGATGTTACTCGTTTTTGACTGAATCACAGCCGCAAAATGTGTCACCAAACCTCACGTTTAGGCGTTTAGCCGGCCGGCCGGTGCTCGTGTCTTGAAGCTTTCGTAATTCCATCCGCTACGCATGCATAATCCGATCGATGGTCCACGCATTACCGTCGCCGTCGATCTCCTTCCTTGTGGTGGGGCGGCTGCAAGTTGGAGGCTCGTCGACCGGTCCGCCGCCATTGCCCATTTGCCCTCACATTCTTGTCCATTCGAGAGAAAGTGAAGGTCGGCCATGGAGCTCATGCTACCTAGTTGTTTAGTGGTTCCAACGACCAACATGACATACGAAGTACGACGACAAATTATATTGTAAAGCCTTCTAAAACATGCTACAGTTTTGCTGAAACCAAGCCTCAGAATCATCAGCAGCTAGATGAAAGAAGTAAGATGTCAAAGGACATAATGAATTGTCGATCCCCATCTTTTGGGGTTTCGCTTGTTAAAAAAAAAAAGGACATAATGAATTGCTCCCGCAGAATCTAACCCCAGATTGGTTCATGATCGACCTGAACGTACCAAAGCTAGCCCCCACCAGAGAGAGACTAACCAAAGCTAGCTACATCGATCGATGAAAGCCGCTAGTAGCTTTCCGTTGTCTCTTCCCAAAGCCAAGGAAAGCACGGCCGGCCCCGTATCCACCATTGACAGATGCTTCTCATGTCCGTAATCATCATCATATGCTTACTTACCAGAAACAACACAGCCTATCAGATCCAACAGCCGCCGGTTCAGCTCGCTGACATGCGGGCCCCGGACCCACATGCAGGCCTTGCTCAAGCTTTACTGTTACTCAAAAGCAGAGCTAGACAGAGATGAGGAAAGGAAAAGATGCAGGGTGTGGGTTGGGTTCGACTGGTGGTTGCTTCGACCATGCGCAACGTTTTCCGGTGCGCGCGCTCTCGAGCTATGTCGACGTGATCTCGACCGCCGACCCTCCCGCCTTTATATACCTCAGGCCGCCGCGGACCTCACCGCACATATCAGTCCACGGCGACAGGCTCCCTTGCACTCCACCTCACTGATCCCCTGCGTCGTCGCAGCACCATGGCTTGTTCTTGCGCACACGGGGTGGTGTTCGACGAGAACCTGCTCCAGAACAGCGCGCTGGAGGACGGGCTCGCCGGGTGGGCGCCGCTGGGCGCGTGCACCGAGCTGTCGGCGCACGACGAGGAGCCGGCCAACGTCCCCACCGAGACCATCAACGACGTGCCCGACGACTACCGGCCGAGCGGCCGGTACGTCCGCGCGGCGGGCCGCGCACGCCAGGAGGACGGCCTGCTGCAGGCCATCCCCGGCGGCAAGCTCAGGCCGCGTGTCACGTACCGGGTTGCCGGGTGGATCAGCCTCGGCGGCGAGGTGGATGGCGAACACGTGGTGCGCGTCAACATTCGCTTGGATGGAGAAGAAGGCAAGGAGTGCATGGTGGTCGAGGGCGGCGTGGTGGGCGCGCAGGCGGGCAAGTGGACGGAGATCAAGGGCGTGTTCCGGCTCAAGGGGAGCCTGCCGTCCGGTGGCGCCGCGGTGCACGTCCAGGGCGCGCCCGCAGGCGTCGACGTCCAGGTGATGGACCTCCAGGTGTTCGCCACCGACCGCAAGGCCCGGTTCAAGAAGCTCAAGAAGAAGACTGACAAGGTGAGCTCAGCTCTCGCCATCGCGCGATCTACCACTCCTACCACTAGTACATATTAAAATTAAGAAGTTAGAAATACTAGCACATCTTGGAAGTCGATACATGTATCAACCAAGACGGATAACATAAAACGGGGCTGTATTAACATGTTATTCTAAGCCTAGGAAGTCTTTACTTTCAGACCAACCTCGTCATGCAAATTTCCTTTACATATACGACCAGTGTGGCATACAAACATTTCTTAAAAGAAAATCTTAAGAATGACTTTGCGTAACATGCGTGTAGACGCGAAGGCGTGACGTGGTGCTGAATTTCGCCGGAGCATCGTCGGCGGTCTCCGGCGCATCGATCCGGGTGATGCAGATGGACACGAGCTTCGCGTTCGGCGCATGCATCAACCCGGCGGTGATCCAGGACCCGTCCTTCGTGGACTTCTTCACCAAGCACTTCGACTGGGCGGTGTTCGAGAACGAGCTCAAGTGGTACCACACCGAGGCCGTCCAGGGGCAGCTCAACTACACCGACACCGACGCCCTGCTCGACTTCTGCGACCGCTACGGCAAGCCAGTTCGGGGGCACTGCATCTTCTGGGCCGTCGACAACATGGTGCAGAAGTGGGTCAAGGCCCTGGACAATGACCAGCTCACGGCGGCGGTCCAGGGCCGGCTCACCAGCCTCCTCACCCGCTACGCCGGCAGGTTCCCGCACTACGACGTCAACAATGAGATGCTCCACGGCAGCTTCTTCCAGGACCGCCTCGGCGACGACGTCAACGCGTTCATGTTCAAGGAGACGGCGAGGATCGACCCCGGCGCCGCGCTGTTCGTCAACGACTATAATGTGGAGGGCGGGAATGACCCCAACGCCACGCCGGAGAAGTACATCGCGCAGGTCAACGCGCTGCAGGAGAAGGGCGCGCCCGTGGGCGGCATCGGGCTGCAGGGGCACGTCACCAACCCGGTCGGCGAGATCATCTGCGACGCGCTAGACAAGCTCGCCACCACCGACCTGCCGATCTGGCTCACCGAGCTCGACGCGTGCGAGGCCGACGTCGACCTCCGCGCCGACGACTACGAGGTGGTGCTCCGGGAGGCGTACGCGCACCCGGCCGTGGAGGGGGTGGTGTTCTGGGGCTTCATGCAGGGGCACATGTGGCGCCAGGACGCCTGCCTCGTCAACTCCGACGGCACCATCAACGACGCCGGCGAGAGGTCGGTCACACTCACACATTAACATTTCTTGCATCTGATGAAGCTGGTTCTGATCAGCGACATGACTCACTGCAGGTTTATAAATCTGAGGCGGGAATGGACGTCGCACGCGCGCGGGAAGATCGACTGCGATGGGAACTTCAAATTCAGAGGATATCATGGCTCGTACGTGGTGCAGCTCGCGACGGCGACGGGGAAGATGCACAAGACGTTCAGCGTCGAGAAGGGGGACACGCCTCTCGTGCTGGATATGAATGTGTGACGACGGTTAATGTGGTTACCTGCCTGCCTCGTATACATAGTTTATACTCATACATACACACACACACACACACACACACATTAATTTCATCCAATGGAACTTCCAAAGAAATTGTACCAGACATAGCAATTATAGTTTTACATTTTCTACATTTGGGTATATATTGTATAAGAAAAGGGTAATTAAGGTATTGTATTGGCTAAAGTTAATGGAGATGATGAATGAATAAAGTAAACGAGCTATTCCTCGTTTTATAGAATGTGTACTAAATGGTTGTGACACCCTTTTTACCCTATGTCACAAGTTAGTTGATAATCTTGGTCTAATTGTTGATTATGACCTTATGAGTGGAAAACAGGAAGTGCATGCGTGATACTTGATGCCACATCATAGAATAGCTTCTTCAGAGACTAGCTCCTTGGTCCACCCACCTGAAAGGAAGTCGGCTGGTCTCTTTTTTTTGTTTGACATAAGTCGGCTGGTCTCTATGATGACTTAACCGAGGACGAAGAAGAACAACAGAAGCAATGTAAGAAATGAAATGGATTGAGAATGAACTGTTGCTTTCATTGATCATCAATGTGGGGTACTTTTATAGAAATTTCATTTACTCTTGTTAACTGGTTGTGATTTGTTGTGATTTCCCAATACGATTGAGTCAGGATTTTAAGATGTCCCAGTTATTGAGTGAACAACTGAGGTAGGATCCTAATGTAATATACCATGAAACATCCACAAATCACAAAACAATGAATTTCCCTACGCCAGTAACTGCTTACTGGAAGCGACCGTACCCGACCTACAAGTCTTCTTCGGACACTAGAACAGTATGTTATAGCCATGGAAACAAGGAGAAAAGATGTGAAAACAGTCGCACACAGCTAACTTGGCTTGGGTTCAGAGAGACTTTTTCCTAAAAAGCCTTTTATATCCGGAAAAAGAGGATCGCACAAGCGATCTGAGGGCGACCGCGGGGGGCTCCTTGCACGCCGCCGGTTCCCTCTCTCTCTCCGTCGGCCGCACCGGCGGCGGGAGGGAGGGGGAACCACGGGTTTGTGCGCTGGGCGGATGTGTGGTAGGGCTAGGTTTGAGGGAGACGCCGCCGAGGCTGCCGCGGTGGTGTCGCGTCGGAATAAGGTTCCCCGGGCTCCGGTCGCAGTCAGGCGGGGCTCCGGCCTTCGTCTAGGAGCCAGCGGGGTTAGGGATCCCCGGATCTCATGGAGGTCGCGGGCTATGGTGTCTGGAGGTCCATCGGCTCTGGCCGATTGGATCCTCGGATGGGCGATGGATGCATGGAGACGAAGACCCTTCTTCCTCCTTGTCGGTATGATGTGCTACTGCTGTTCTTCTCCTTCCTCTGCGCTGATGCTGGAGGGAGATCCTGTTTTGCCCGGGCGGATGGCCCGGCCGCGGTGCTGGATCGGTCGGTTGACTCGAGCTCTCTTCCTTTCGGAAGGGACACTTTTTGCGGTACTCAAAGCCAACGATGGCGACGGCTGTTGCAGGAGGAAGCAGCGTGGCGGCACTTGTACCATGGTCGAAGATGATGACCTGCTTGCGCTTGGTTGCAGATCTTTCTGCTGCAGGGGTCTTCTCTCAAGTTTCAGGGATGATGACATAGGGCTCCGGAGATCTTCATGTGTTATGGGTTTCTTAGGTTTTTCTAGATATTCATGGTCCTTTGTGTTTGCGTCTCAGTGTGCTTGTAAGGGTCTACTACTCTGTAATGTTGCGTAATATGATTGGTAAAATTCTCAACAAAAAAAAAAGATGTGAAAACAACATTTTTTTGCTACATACAACCTAAATATCTGGATCCGCCTGGAAACAAGAAACTCTTTTGCCTTTTCTTTCCATTGTCATGGGTGTCCGTGAAAAACTATTGTAGTTTCTTTAACTTCAAATGTACAACCTGAGAATTCCATATGCGGTTTTTGGATAAAGGGATATTAATACCAAACATATATCAATTACGCCTGGCCTTTGCAAAGTATAATGTTGAGGAAGACATGAAATATGCACACAACAAAAAAGAAATCCCCGCCTCAGCGAAGCAGTAAGAACTATCACCTCCAATGGCACACACGGGACTACAAAAATTCTCCAAGAACAATGCCTCCAGGAAATGAATAATGCAGATTAAACACCGTCGTCAGATTATGTGTTTCGCGTCGAAAAAAGTATGAATAAATTCTAAACAATGACTTTAAGCAGACGAATATAGATCTACCATGTCACGGTAAAGCATTTACGCATCTGAAATTCACTAAAATATGCTAGTCAACACGGTAAATATGCCAATAAATCTTTCGTTTATTTACTGCAATCCATGTATGTAGCAAAATACAATACATTTCTTTTTACACACTCTCAATAAATAATCGTGCCTAATGGCAAATCATAATCCCATCTCTTCTAGTAGATAGCTAGATCATGTATAATCCCAATCCCATCCCAATTGCCAATACTATGTATCGATCCCACGACACGTACACGTGTAACTGTATCCCGTCGGTCATTCAGAGGTTCATGTCCAGCATGAGCGGCGCGTCCCCCTTCTGCACGTCGAAAGCGCGCGTGACCTTCCCGCCGGCGCCGGCGGCCAGCTCCACCACGTACTTGCCGTGGAACCCCCTGAACTTGAAGCTCCCGTCGGCGTCCACCTTCCCGCGCGCGTGCGACGTCCACTCCGTCCGCAGCGCCACGTACCTCTTCCCTGCCTCGCTGAGCGTGCCGTCGGCGTTCACCAGCTGCCCGTGGTCGCGCCACATGTGCCCCTGCATGAACCCCCACAGCATGATCCCCTCGATGGCCGGGTGCGCGAAGGCCTCCCGCAGCACCGTCTCGATGTCGTCGGCGCGGACCGCCTCGTCCGCCGCCGACACGTCCAGCTCCGTGATCCACACGGGCAGCCCCGTCGCCGCCAGCTTGTCGAGCGCGTCGCAGATGACGTCGCCGACGGGGACCGTCACGTGGCCCTGCAGCCCGATCCCGCCCACGGAGGCTCCCCGCTTCTGCAGGTCGGTGATGAGGGCGACGTACTTCTCCGGCGTCGCGTTCGGGTCGTTGGCGTTCTCCACGTTGTAGTCGTTCACGAACAGCGCCGGCACCGGGTCGATGGCCGCCGTCTCCCGGAACATGTGCGCGTCGATGTCGTCGCCGAGCCGCTGCCGGAAGAAGCTGCCGTGGAGCATCTCGTTGTTCACCTCGTAGCACGGGAAGCGGCCGCTGTAGCGGGACACCAGGCTCTTGATCCGGGCCTCCACGGCGGCCTTCAGTTGGCCGGCGTTGAGGGCGCGCACCCACGGCTGCACCGAGTTCTCCACCGCCCAGAAGATGCAGTGCCCGCGCACGGGCTTCTTGTGCCGGTCGCAGAAGGCGATGAGCTCGTCGGCGTCGCCGTACTTCACCTGGCCCTGCACCGCCTCCGTGTAGTACCACTTGAGCTCGTTCTCCAGGACGGCCCAGTCGAAGCGCTTGGCAAAGAAGTCCACGAAGGCCGGGTTCTGGATCGCCGACTTACAGATGCAGGCTCCGATCGGCACGGAGTTGTCCACCTGGACCACCCGGATGGACGCGCCGTTCAAGCTCGCCGCCGAGTCGTCGTTCGCGCCGTCCGCCTGCCGCGGCTTGAACTTGAGCACCACGTCGCGCTTGCGCACCTTGTCCGTCTTCTTCCGGAGGTGCCTCAGCCTCGCGACCTTGTTCACGGCGCACACGTGCAGGTCCATGACCTTGATGTCCACCCCGGGCGGCGGACCGTGCACGTAAACCTCAGCGCGGCGCGGCGTCTCGTCGACTCGGAACGCGCCCTTGATCTCGGCCCACTTCCCGGCCTCGGCCAGCACAATGCCGCCGCCCACCGCCGAGCCCTCACCGGTGCGGACCTCCACGCGCACCGCGTGGCCGACGTCCGCACCGCCCTCCACCGAGACCCATCCGGTCACTCGGTAAGTGATCTTTGGGTTCGGCGCCCGCGAGATCTCCCGTAAGAGCCCGTCCTTGTCGTTGGCGCGGTGCGTGGCGAGGACGTACCGGCCGCTCGGCTTCCGCTTGCACTCGCCGGGCACGTCCTCCGCCGTGGCCGAGAGCGGGGGCGGCGCCGGGTCGCTGTGTGCTGTGAGCGTGCTCGCGCCGGCCGCCGCCCACCCGTCCAGCAGGTCGGCCTCGGCCTTGTGCGAGCCGCCGAACCAGAGCAGGTTCGCGGCGTCCTCCTCCTCGCTGCCGCCGTCCATCTTCATAGCGCTGTCCGCCGCCTGTTCGGCCGTGTTGTCGCCGCCGTCCGCCATTAGCTTCATGGCAAGTGCCACCTCCTCCTGCACGTACATCATACACAGAAGCATCATCAGAACGGATTACACGATCATCACAAGAGAGAACTTGAAGAAGCATGTCGTGCACGCTGGGAAAGAAAAATTAAAGGAAATTATCGTGCACGCTCTATCTCCAAGAAGCATGTGGTTGGATGGATGCCATGTTCTTGTCGAGATCGGACGGCCATGCAATGCACGGACGACAAGTGTAACCTTAGCTTGTTCGACCAGTTGCTTGGCTTTGAAGATGGGGATCGATTTGGAAAACAATGGGCGGCAGCCGGCAGATCAGATGAACAGGCATGCATGATGAATAACTTGGAATCCAATTTCTAATTTGCACGGCTACTATAGGCTATAGCCAGTGCTGAACATTGTCTCCAAGATTTCATCCAAGAAATACCCATATCCCTGGGTAATGTGCATCCCTCATCAGAGAAGCTAGGCTTGGTCACATACCTCGGCGAATGCCATGTCGTCGATGAAGCCAAGGGACAAATTCGCAGGCGATCAAAACGCTTGAGTTGGCCGGTGTTGCTCTTAGCTAGCTCTTGGTGTTGTTGCTTGGGTGGTGAGTGAGGGATGAGAGGCAATTCAGGGTGGCCAATTATATAGGACTCTTGGTCGGCCAGTTTGGCCGGCCGGCCGGCGATCAACATCATCGATGGCGGCGACGGGAAAAGGTGGCAGAAACTATTACAGCTTAGCTGCACCCATGCCACGGCCAATCTGGGCTACCTAACTCATATCTTTCTCTCTATCTTTTGCACAACACTCAAGTTTAGGCAACGCAGGATTAGTCAATCAGGCCGGGCCGCCCGGGTCGTGAAATCTCAAGAAGGTAGCTTGATATGGGTGGTCAGCCAGTTGATTAGCTTCATAATTACTTTTGTTATAATCACCATTTGAAAGCATCTCACAACCCCGATCCTTTCCTTGGCTTTCGGAGGAGTAAAAGTTGATCAATCCTTCTATCGTCGGTCGTTGGTACGCCAGTGCGTTCTAGTATTATAAGTGCAATACATGTGAATGTGATGGCCGATATGGTAACTAACAACCCATGTACTTTTTGAAAGATTTTGGAAGTACAGAGATGTGCTTTTAACACATGATCGTACACCTACGGCCACACTACATATATTTAAGCATTTACGTAAAATCTGATAAAATCATGCATATTCTCAATGAAGTATACTACAAGCAAGTAATCTCAATGCAAAAATATTTATATTATAGTATACATAAAATGACAAAAAATGGAGATATGAAACTATGTGTTAACTATAGTCAGATATGTAAGCTTATCATTTTTGTGAAGGCCGAAATACAAAGTATTTGCATTGTGATTTCGTACGTCTAGAGGATACATCGCCGAGAACATGTTAGATTTTTTTCATATTCTTCTTAAATTTTAAAATATATTTTTCAAAATTTTAAAAGTAGCGTATCATGGAAAGCTCATCACATACGTGAATTTTTTGTGAACGCTGTTTAGCTAGCCGTCCCATGACATACGTGATGAGCATCTCCATTTTGATTTGCCGTTCTATCAACACGATTGGATCTTGTAAGTCACAGGCCATGGCGTGAAGCTACAAAGATCGGCTGAGGCCTGTATGTCCAGCTTAGAGTCTCGAGTGATCCATGACGTCCGTTCGAGAATCTTGACGGCACAAGCAAAGCTCATCAGCATGCACCATGCATGCATGCGTTGCCGGCCCATGAAATCGAGGACCGCAATGTATGGGCGTCCTTAGTTGCTTCAAATTCTCCACGAGATATTAGTTAATGCGCCTAACATGGATCATGCAATCTGCAAATCAATAAATCTTTTCCGTGCAACGTCGAACATGTCTTCATGTCTCAAAAGGCGTCCGAACGGAGGCTAAATACCCCCCCGTCTCAAATTAAGTGTCTTAAATTTATCCGAATATGAAACACATTCAGATACATCCATATTTGAATAAACTAAGGACATTTATTTCAAGACGGAGGGAGGGAGTAGGTAATTAGAAATCCCTCATGTCGTCCCGAAGTGCATTTCAAAGAAACACATATGTACACAACTCAGGAACAGGTGACGAGGGTTTTCTCTGCCTCCTGCCAGCGCGCCGCCGATTCATCTCGCATATGGGGCCTTAGATCCCTGTACTCAACGGCGGGAGGCTCTGTTCTCATATGTCTTTTGTGTTTGGTTTTAGTTGGACAAATTATCATATGCTATCAGTCCACGTGAGAAAATGACATTGATTTTGTAAATTTACCAACCATTAGTACACATACTTGATGACATGGAAGTGATCCTCTTTTCCTTTGAACCCAGCATGCGGAAAATTAAAGAAAATGTGGCCAAATCGTCTAATCTTCAACAACACGCAATCTTTTCACCGCTCTGCTATATTCATTTCAGCCTTGCCATACTGTCTTGTTAGGGCCTCTGTAAGAGAGGATTCAAACAGGAATGCAGAGAAAATAGATAAGTTCATCTAGAAATGGTCACCAAAATCACACTGAAAACATTATAACTCTGACCTTCAGAATTAGGAGTGAAGCAAATAAGAAACATGAATAGAAAATTCATTTAAATACAACACTTCCACAAAAGAATGTAACAAAAGTTGGTTCTGATGTGGTTTTCAAAATAAAAGGTTGTTCTGACGTGGCATGAAATGAAGATATTTGTTTGAGTTTGCCCGGTGCCCTGGTATGTTTTCACCATGTCGATGTCGCAGTCATTCATTCAAGTTTTTTGCTCCAAGAAATTTTTGTCAGTTGATGAGCCTCACTTGCGGTGCAGAAATTTTTAATGGTGTGTTGTGGTTTGGGCTGCATGGTGCTTACATAAGTATGTCGAATAAATGTGACCATATAAAAGGCTATCGTCGGCAAAACATGGAATCTCACTATAGGATGGAGCAGAGTAGACAACAAGGTTTTTATTTTATGGGAAGAGTAGATAACAAGGTAGATAATGGATAATATGCACTGGACTCGTTCAGTTCATAATGTTCAGTTTCCAACACAGTGATACTCAAATACTCGATGCATGATTGCGTGTGTTCCTTTGTCGGTCATCCTTCCGTTTGTAGGCTTATGGGTCCTGATCAGCATAATGTTTGGTGTTGCTTCTGTTCTTCCGTGACAGTTGGTTTCGAGTTTGATGATTTGTGTAGGACCCTGACTTTAAAAAACATAACTATAGTACGGCCACACAAACGTTCACGGGGGCGTAGTGTTGTGAGTGGATGGGCTAATGCTAGAGTAGCCAAGTGATCCACTCACGAGATCTTCCGTAGCTAATGTGCACATAAGAGAGTTTTAACACTTTTCCGTATCATTCCCCATATATGATTGAACAAAACAAATTTCACAAGAACTAACATAATCTATCTATCTATCTATCTATCTATCTATCTATCTATCTATCTATCTATCTATCTATCTATTATATATTAAAAGCAAAATGAGTTAGTTTTTCGATACACCAGGTTAACCCACATCATCTAAATTAATTTGGATAGTTAGATCTAAAATAGACGGTTAAGATTTAATGAAAGATCATTAATTACGTAACCTTTTAATCATAGCACGAGTCATTTGTCACGTCCATGTAAAAAAGAAATATGTTGTCACGTCTTTAGACGTGTACAAAGCAGTCAACCGGCCACTTTAAAAAAACTACCGATCCGTGTTGAGTGGCCATGTACCGATGTACGGCAGCCGACCGGTCAGTTAAAAAATCTACCGATCCGTATTGAGTGGCCAGGTAGGAAGATCAATCTAATTAAATCACAATCTTGATCCGGCCGGCCGGCTGAATATTCTCACATATACGGAGTAGGATGGACTCCTCTATTAACATGTTGGGTTTATATGCTGTACAACTTATTGTGTAAATGGATGGGATGCTAGCAATCGATAGGAAGAAAAAAAATGATAGCAATCGATAGGAAGAAAATAAGGTAAGCTAGCGATCGATTAACTCAACTCAATCATGGTAATTCCAAACTCTTTTCCTCTCCGCGGCTACGAAAAAACTGCACGCCCTATCTTTAATACACTTCATGATTGGAATTGATCGTCATAAATTTGTCAAAATATTGATGTATATATAAACTAAAAAAAATGTCTAGCTATATCCGTATTTAGACAAATCTATGTCGATCAGAGGACTAATACATCCATATTTAGACAAATCTATGTCAATTATTTTTGGACGAATAAATTCTATATAAATATTTATGCACGATTGGAAAGACTACATCGGATGGACATACATATAATACACCGTCCTTTGGAAAAGTTACCACTATTGGCTCGATGTCAACAAAAACAAGGATTCATAATCGAGAATATAATCATCGAAATTTTTAAAGATATGACTCAAATGACGATGTTTGAATATAAAACTAAAATAAAAAGACAAGAATGTCAATCATTTTCGATCAGAGTGAAAACAACATCTATATTTAGACAAGTTTGTTTTCGGATAGAGTGAGTATATATAAATATACGTGCATGATTGAGAGGACATAATATCACAAGATAAATATTAGTTTAAGAAACACTATGTATGATGTAGCACACTACAACCATATATATGGACATGCCTATAATACACCTTCAGTTGAAAAATCTACCATTATTGGTTCGCTATCGACAGAAACAACGATGCTTAATCGAGAATGTAATCGTCTAAATTTATACATATATGGCTATAAGGGCACTCTTTGATTATAAAATAAAATAAAAACACAAGCCACGAGAACAATTAGTATCATACTACTGTCCAACGGCGTTGATCTATTTGGAAACACCAAGGATTAGACGGATCCAATAGGATTTTATTATGTAAATAGGATTTTATTATGTATGACACCATATCAACCCGATGACATGTTCATAAAGAACACAACAAAAATAACATTCCTAAAATATGATGGCATGATTGAGAAGGGACTGCTACATCTATATTTAGACAAATTTGTGTTAACTATTTCCGGATAAAGGGAGTATATATAAATATACGCGCATGATTGAGAATACTTAATAATTGCAAGATAAATACAATTTTAGAACTATTGAGTACGATGTATGGACATACATATACACCATCCGTTAAAAAAATTACCACTATTGGTTCGCTATCGACAAAAATAACAATGCATAATCGAGAATGTAATCGTCTACAATTATACATATATGGCCAAAAGGGCGATGTTTGATTATAAAATAAAATAAAAGACAAGCCACGAGAACAATTCGTACCGGACCAATCTAATTGGAAATAACAAAGATTAGACATATCCAATAGGATTTTATTATGTATGACACCATTTTAACCCGATGACATGTTTATGAAAAACAAAGCAACATAACATAGCTAAAATACACTTACGAGATCAATTAGTTCCTCTCACGTCACTAAGAGTCTTTTGTTTGTTATCGAGGGTGAACCGAGCTTGATAGAAATTAAATAATTTCTTTTTAGTGAAAAAGAACTTCGGATATGAGCTTCGTGGCAAAGGAAATTTTGAAGTTAAGGATATGTCTATTTTATAAGGCGTCATTATTATTTTAACTATTTGTATCCTACTTTTTTACTTTAACAAAAATATGCAAGATATGCACAATATGGTAGAGAAATAGTCAGAAGTTTCTGAAAAACTAAACATCTGGTCATCATTCTAGCACACCCTCTTTTTATTTATAGATCATACACAAAAGATGTTTATAATTAAACAAGATGAAAAAAAACATAACATCATAATTGTGTCAGCAAAAGTCACAAGTTAATGGATTTTCATAGTTGGATTAAGAAAATCACAATTAATATACCATGGTAATTATATCGTCTAATAGATCTTCATAAAGTGTATAAATTAAATAATATAACTTAATCTCTTTACAACCAAAAGTATTCATGGTCTTACTACAACCTCATATGGCTTTCCTATGGTGTGAATAAATATTTTTATTTCACTATCAGTGTTTGGCTAGAAACTGTATTTCCTCTCTTGATAACATTGAAATTTTCTAATTCAGTTGTAGATTTTTTTTTTGACTAATGAAGAAGCTAGAACAACATTTTTCATAACAATGTACTGATGTTTCAGGACACAACCTACGCAAGTGAACGACATATTATAATCACTGGGTTAAAGAGTGGATTTCGCAAAGAGAGAGTTAAATCATACAAACAAATAATTGACCAATAGTATTGGTTATTATGACGATACGACAAAAAGCTATGATGACATGATGGTTAGAGTTTTCTGCTGCAATTAAAACAATTTGTGAGATGATTTACAATAATCTGGTACGGCTATATACCACCCCATTACCTTTTTCAATAATATAATACGTTATGAGCCATGTTGGTCTATGTAGTCATTTTTACGTAAGGAAAAAACTTGTATGACTGAGAGAGTGATATGAATGACAGATGGCAAGAAGAGAGTAAAATTATGTATTAAAATACCACTACCTCTGGCTAAATGTAACCAGGCTTATAGAAGTGTGACATGGATGTTTTCATAAAAAAATAGAACACCTGCTTCCGTAAATTCGAAGATCACATGTGTGTGATTTTCTCTTCAATAATTTCCAACAGTCACTTGATGCTATTTCAGTATTTTTCCAGTATCCATAAAAGCTCAAATTTAGTCGACAAATATGTGTCAGTGAGTGAGAAACTACACTGAAATGGGTGATGGCGGGTACAGTCTGTGACATGGTACCGACTTTCTAATAAGGTAAAAATATTCCGGGCATGTAATATTTTATCTATCATAATATTTACGTTAATTAAATATTGTTATGTTCAAAATTCCATCTTTGTAGTGTCTATAAAACCACAAATTTAGTTCATGAACAAATTTATACGCAACAGATAATGCCCTCGCATTTGCGAGGGCCACCTTGCTAGTTATATACTAAAAGTAATATACGGATGTTTAAATAGAGCCACCACGTTAAGCCACATCATCATAATTATTTTGGACAGTTAGATCTAAAATTAACAGTTAAGATTTAGTTGAGGGATTAGGAAGTGTTACGTACAACATTAAAGTGTACAAGGAAAACTTCACGTCACGTAGGTACATGATTATTTTTACAGCCACGCAAGTACAGATTTTTTTCTAAGCCGTATGGTCCACAAACTCCAACCAAACATAAGTTGTATGTGGGCCAGACTCTAATATCCGTGAATTAAATCACCGGCCACCGGGAAACGTTCAACTGCTAGCTATATATCTCTCCAATAAGTATATGCTTACTCTACGTTCCATGCATGTAATGTAAAAAGGTGGGCAAAGTATTCATGTAAAATCTTAAAGTTTAGAAGAATGGACTTGGTGCTCAGCTGCCAAAAAAATTCAAAAATTTGGACTTTTAAATTTGAAAAAAATCCAAAAACAATTCCTGTGATATAAATGCATAATTTGCATGTATATCCCAGTTTTGGTGAAATATTTTTTGTATTCCGAACTATATAAAAATAACAAATTCTCTCCAAAAAAGGAGAAAATAGTGTGTTGAAATGTCTTTTGTTGAATCTTTTTCACAGCTCGATAGAGAATTTGAGAAGCCAATGATTTTTTTTTCCGTCTTTCATAATACGGTTAACCACCATTGTCAGAAATTTCTCTTTTTTGTGTAGCTTAAAATATAAGGGGTTTTAAAATGAAACTTCCACCGTTTGTACATAATGTGTATATATATTTGTGTACCAAGTTCCAGATATTTTTGAAACCTGTAAGAAGGGTTTTCCATTTTTTTTTTAACAGGCTCCGGTGACCTCAAGAGCCACAAGCAATTTTCGCCTGTTAGACACTATGTATTAGTTAGAAGTTCACTCAAGGTTTTCCAATAATATAAAAGGTGTTGATTAAAATAATAATAATAAATGATTTTGGAACAATAAAATATGTCTTTTACTCTAAATAAATGTACGCCTACACACGTCATTTTCAAAATATTTGTGTATTTTCTACATATATTTAAATTGGATATAAAGGACATCAAGGGCCAAAAATAGATTGCATATTTCTATTTAGTAAAGCTTGATCTGGGGTGCAAATTAAAAACTTAAATATTTTTTGTAGCGATAATTTTTTTATCTTGGAGTTGAACACTTTTGACCTTATCGAGAAGACAATCAATAATATTTACACATTGAAATTTAAGGTTGTCAAACCCATATACAACAATCTCAAGATTGTAGTAGTGGTATATTATACGTCAGATAATAATATTTTATGCATTGACGAAGATATGTTACGATTAAGTTTCAAGTATTTAATTAGTTACAAAAAAAATACTTTTCATGAATGTAGTGTCCACACTTCAAACTGTTACCCGACTAATATGATTGAGGTATCTCATATTCTATGTTTTTGTATATTTCTATCTTATTATGTTAATTTTATATGTATCTTTTTGTCTCACAAAGTAAAGTACTAGATGTGCCTTATCTATTATGGCCTTCTTTGCACGCACCTACAATCGATAGTGAACACACAAGTAATTTCATCGAATAGCTACACTCGACATTAAGTGCTAACTACTCAAAATCGATCAAAACAAATTGTAATCAACTCCGACATTCGAGTCAAGAAAATGTTAGAAAACATTATGACATGTTTATTCTTGTATAGAAGATGCACCAAACAGAATGAAAAAGTGTATTATTTAGTTAAGAATGTAATTGTTAAGGAGATAAATGAATTTGTGTTTAAATTTATAAAATAATATTTTGCGACCAGATCAAAAGATGATCTAAACATCGTCCAATTTTTTTACAAATGAACTCTATGTATCGTGACATATATAATATAATATAATTTCAACTAGATAGTAAATACCGAAACAGCCGACGGTCTGAATGTGAGCCTCACATATTAAATCAACATCACATGATAATTATCAGATAACACACAATTATAGTGCTAATTGCATCCATTGGCCTTTTATAGTGTACAAAAGATACAAAAGGTCAATAATATCATGTGTTTAGATATAAGAACCATTCGTTCAATAAGATTGAAGATGATTGATTTTTTTTCACATATTTAATATTATTGTCATAAAAGCATTATAATTTTGTTGTAATATAGTATTAAGATCTTGAAACATTTTATTTATTTCTCTCCCACATTCAGCAAAGTAAAGAAGACGCCCTCGTGCTTAGTTCCTGGAATAGCACGACCTTCTGTCAGTCCATTGAACAATCAAATTACAAGCGAACGTCTCATTTATTCCACGCAATTTGTTCATTACCATAGCCATAGAGACGTCCCAGTAATTTAGCCAGAGAGCGACGACACAGTGGCGCCCATGAACTCCTCGTCGGCGACGAGCCTGGCGAGCGCCTCCCGGGCGAGGCACACCTCGAGCGCCATGGTCCCCACGCCGCCTCCGCCCTCGTACACGGTCACCTTCCCTTCCAGCTTGTTTCCCGCGCCGCTCCGCACAGTCAACGGCCGGCCCCAGCCGAAGTCGTTCCCGTACACGTCGAACCGCGGCGAGCTCCCCGTCGCCAAATTCCTGTGAGCGGCGGCCGAGATCGTCCGCCAGCATGGGAAGCTGGGCTCTCCGTGCCAGGACGCGAGCTTGTCCCTCTCGCTCGCTTCGTCGAAGGACGTGACTGCTCTGTTCAGCAGCCAGGCCGCCCAGCCCAGGCCGCTATCGAGGATCTCGCCGGCGGTGGACTTGGCGGCGACGTTCCCCACCGCGTTGCCCGCGCAAGCCGTCGGGACGCCGTCGACGCGGCCCCGGCATCCGACGAGCAGGGTGTACATCGTCTCGTCTCCTGGTCTGGCGCCAGCCTCCGGGCTCTGCACACCGCGCGCCACACGTGCGCCAGCAAGGCCTGCAGCGATGATATCGTGGTCGTGGCGGTGCCGGAGCCGGACATGTCGGCGTTCGCCCTCGCCTTGAGCTCCTTGACGCTCTCTGCTGAGAAGTTGAAGAAGCATTCCTCCACCGGCGGGCACGAGTCTAGACGCCCGCCCACGATGTCCTCCACGTTGCTGAAGGGCAGAGGGATCGGGACGGGGCAGCCGTCGAGGAAGCACCTCCGGTGCACCGGCAAATACGAGGAGGACACCACGTCGTGGCCGCCAACGCCCCGGCGGCAGATCTCGGACCAGGTGTTGAACATGTGCCAGAAGGCCGTCCCGTCGGCGACGGCGTGGTTGAGCGACATGGCGACGAACACGCCGTCGGCGAGCTCGGTGACCTGCGCGGCCAGGAGCGGGAGGGAGCCCGCGACGGCGTCCGCGCCGAGCTGCCGGTCGAGCGGGAAGAAGGACCAGACCAGCCGCAGGACGCGGAGCGGCTCGGTGACGTCGGCGACGGTGACGCCGGGCGCCACGTCGTGCACGAACTCAGCGCCCTCGCCGCAGGAGCTCAGCGAGACGACGAGGCCCTCGCGGCCGGCGGCAGGCGTGGCGACGAGGCGGCCGGCGAAGGGGTAGAAGCGTGCCAGCGCACCGGCGAAGGACGACGCTAGGCGTTCGACGACGGCGTGGTTGGTGGGTGGGCTGGGAAGGAGGACGCCTTTCTGGATGTCCTCCACGGCGAGCTGCCGGAGGTCCCACGGCGTGAGGTGGATGGTCTCCGGCGGCCCGGAGGTAGCTGGTTCCGGCTGGACCATGCGCCGGGACACGATCCTTACAAGGTCTGCCATTGATGATTGATCGATCGTTGCTTCGGCTGTTGGCTCGTCGTCTTATGCCACGCGGATCTGAATCTGATGCCGTTCGTACAGATGGACACATGTGGACAAGTTTATATCGCTGACAATTTGAAAGCCATATACTCACTCCGTTCCAAATTAGATGACTTCTATTTGGACAAAAGTGGATGTGTCTAGATACATCCACTTTTTGACAAAATGAATCATCTAATATGGAACGGAGGGAGTAGAAGACAAACTCAGTATCCAGGATTCAGAGTCGGACTTGCGTTAACTTGAATTCACTCTGAATTCAAGTCACGCACACAATCACCATGGCAGCACATATTTTTTTTTTGAAAGATCCAGCAATTGCTGGCTTTTCGTGTTATTAGCAGGAAAGCAGGTAATTACATCCAACTAGTGGATATAAAGATAAAAAGGCGTAAAAAGATATTAAAAAGAGGCGGTGGTGTTTCTAGAGTACTCCTATTCTAATTAATCTATCACTCGCAAAACATCCCCGAAGGGTGCAGCGATGCATTTTGCACCAGCAAGGCGCCATTGCTCGATCGTTCTTCTGATCCCCAGAACGATGTCCTTGACATGGCGTTTTTTATCCCTGAATACTCGATGGTTTCGCTCCAGCCAAATCTCGTATGAGATTAGGATAAGCATCGTGTTGGGCAGCACATAAAATTGCTTCACCACAATCAAAGAATTCGTTGTGGTCACAATTCGTTGAAGAAAAACTAACTGCAGCTAAAGGATTCCACAGCTACATCCTTTGCTGAATTCTTAACTAGTACTCTCTCCGTTCTAAATTAATTGACTCAGATTTAGTACAAAGTACAACGGAGGGAGTACTACTGTGCAGTTCTATGTTAAGGCGTCAATGTCACGCTATCATATTCACTTCGAGATGGCAATGACACAATGGCACTTGTTCAAAGCTAAAAGTGCTTACCTACTACTCGTACTACAAAAGACCAGAGGGAAGAATGCTTATTGAATAATAACAACTCTGACAATGTTATTGTTAAACGTAAAAATAATCATAAATAACAATTTAAGCTAGTAATAAGATACTAAAGTTCAGAAACTTGCAATATGACAGCATCGCAGGCACGTACAGGCTAACTAGTACAGTTAAAATGCTGAATCTCAGTTGTACACAAATAACCAAACTTGAAACCCACAAACATTGTGCCGTGTGCTTCTGAAGAAACCTAGGATGTACTAGTAGCTATCACATTGCTGAATCCTGAACCATTTCGAGCGCTAACTGTCACTGAAGAACAGTAGCAAAACCAAACAGTATGCAGATCAGAACCCATAATAAGCCTACAGACGAAAGAATGACTGACAAAGTACGACGAGTACCTCCTCCGGCTTCGGGGAGTACTGTTTCCTGCTGCGCGACGGCACGCGGCGGTATGAGTCCGGCGGCGACGCGTGCGCGATCGCAACCGCTGCGCCTGGCGCTGCCAACCAAATTACTCTGCTCAGTTCAGACGCGAAACGAGGACGTGACAAAGAACAGAATGCTTCGATCGGGTTGGTGATCTTACCGGAGCAGGCCCGTTTGAGCATCTTGTCGTCTCCCTGCGCGGTTCCCCGATGGTCATCCGCCATAGAAGGGACGTGCTCGAGTGTTCCCGTCGCCGCCGCGGAAGATGACGACGCGCCAAGAACCGGAGCCCTGGAGCCGGCCGCCTCACCATCGCCCGCAGCGGTGAATCTCATCAGGACGGCCTGCTTCCTTCCCCTTGATCGTGGACGGAGGGTCGCGGACAGCGGCGTCGCTTCCGCGGCCTCCGATCGAAACTCTGAACAGTTCACGGCCAAACGAATCAACATTCAAAAACTCTGACGAATTCGTGCCACCGCGGCGAAACGCAGGCGAACGGTTGGAAATCTTACCCAAGGGAGTCGCGATCGCGACAGGGTTCTCCAGACACGCCTCACGTTCCTCACTCTCGATGTTTTCCGGCCTAGGTCCCTGCTGCTGCAAAGAACGAACGGAGTCAAGAACCGAGCATTTCGGGCTTCCGGTTTGCCCACTGGTCTTGAATGGCCATTAACTACCTCAAGTTCCTGTTTCTGGGCGCTCTCCGACGCCACGCCACGGACGGAGTTGTCCGCCTCCGGGACGCGCTCCTCGGCGCCGGCCACAGCATCCTCGCCGCCCTGCTCCGTGTTCCCCTCGGACGGATCAAAGACCGCGCGCTCGTCTTGCTCCATGGGCAATGTGATCGATGGAAGTTCTTGTCGTGGGACAAAGTGGTGTGGAAGTGGAGGGAAGACGGTTGTTCCAAAGAAGCGGGACGGGGCGGAGCGAAGTGGGCCGTAGCGAGCGGTTATTAGCCCATTGTTTTTTGTCCGGCCTCCGCCCAAAGCCTGCCCCACTTCGTCCAAAATATATGCCGTGCTTTGGCTCGTAAATGCACCCACTATTTTAAAACCGCATTTTAAAAATATCAGAAAAAATCGAACAAAATATTTCGGGTACATACAAGTATTTATGACTGCACACAAAATTCTGCGAGGATTGATCTCGGTAAAAAAGACAAATTTGGTTGTTCCAAAATAAAATTTAACGAGATATTTTTTGTTTTATATTCAGGCCATAAGAAGTACCTTTTCATGGCGAAACTTTCTGAGTATGGCTAAAATGTCCCGAAATATTTGCTCGGATTTTTTTAACATTTTAATTTTCTTTTCATAACAGGTGCATTGCTCGGGGTAGACACGCTTTACCGCACTCATGGCTCGGGGTAGACAAGCTCTGTCCCATGCACAACTCTCATTGTAAGATGTGATCGCCGTCATAAACTTCCGTTACCCCTCCTCTCGTGCAGTTTATACCTATGAGTTAAAACATCATGTCTCCCTCCTTGCTTTACAGCACACATGGTTAGGCGTAGACACGCTATCTCTCATGCGCAACTCTGATCGTAAGCTGCATTGCCGTCGACGAGTATCCTTCTTAAAGCATAGGTACCCCTGATATTACAAAAAGCCCCCCCCCCCCCCTCCCCAAGACCACGAAAAGTTTGCAAACAATAAGTGCATATTGGCCCATTCTTGCCCAAAAACAGTGATATATAGCCCATCTGCACCCCCCCCCCCTAGTTTTGGTCTAATATGCCTATGTAGCCCATTCGCCCCCCTTCACTGGTTCAGCCCAATCTCCGCCACTTCCTCACGCATTCACTGCTATCTTGATATTTAGCCAATTTGCCAAGACCAAGCCAATTGAAAAACAAATCACTAGTGGTGAAACCATTTTAGGAAGGTTAATTTTGTCCCTTTTAAAATATTGATTTTTTCTTCAAGAAAATAGATTTGGATTTACCGAGCAGCGATCTTGATATCGAATATTCTCCAAGGCCTTCCCCTCGTATTTGTATTTGGTCTTTTTGTACTAATTAAGCGAGAACTTGGCCTTCATGCACTTCTTCATCTTCTTCCCCATTATCTAGTTCAGATGGTTTTTTTATTTTTGATATTTTTTCTTGGAGAAATCATCTAGCGGTCAATTTTCATATGCTTTCCGAAAATTACACTACTGTAATCTAAATTATTTCCTAATATGACCGTAATATAAACAAAATTTTAATAATTCAAGACTCTAAAAAGGAAACAAAAGATTTAGACCTTCGTTGACGTCCAAGTATTTTGTGGCGGTCCTCCACATTGGCATGCGTCGGACAATTGACGCGAGTTGTCACACACAAACATGCCGCCAAAATGGCAATGATATACATAAGATATTCTTGGCAAAACGTAACTGGCGTGTAACACGGAGCGCATTCCTCTCCGCCCAACATACGTTGCGCATTGGGTTGGCCCAGTAGGTGCTCCTCAAGCCAGATTTTGGTTTTACTGCTTCCTTTTTCGTTTTTCGTTTTTCGCTGTATCGATTTTCTATTTTCTTTTTAGATATTGTTTTCATTTCTATTCATAAAGTAATAATTATAGGGGATGGTTTTGCACAAAGGAAATTACAAGGTATTATCATGCCCTCCTCCAGGCTCGGTTTTGCTCCATGCATAACAAGAGCAAATGTTTCTTTGAAGAACCTGTAACAATCCTGAATGTCTAGATTGTGGCTGTCAGAAATGATTTTGTTTCTATAATTCCATAACACAGGAGGTTCCCATCACTTTCTGATCCTTCATCACGCGCAAACGCTTGACTTGACTTCTCCCCAAGCTGCTGCTACCTTTTTTTTTTTGGGTCTCTACTGGGCCTTTTTACGAAGGAGACGACCGTTGTTTTCAATCTAATCAAACATCCTAGAATCATTGCCTGGTCTTGATTATCATCGTATTTTCAACAATACATCTTGAATTTTAAAAACTATCTACATTCCACCAGAGCATGAAAATCTAAGAAACAAAAGAACCGTGTCATTCATATGTACAGAAAGAGAGGCAATTGTCCTCTTTTATTGACACTTGGATTTTTTACAAGACCCAAGAATAAAATCCCTTAGAAATGCTAGAAAAGGTGAAGTTGCCACCCCCAAACATTACAAGACACCATCACCACGGACGCCCGACACCTAATTGAACCTTAGCTGAAGAACTAGCTAGAACAAAGCTTACGAATTAAACCAAAGAATCTGTTGCACTGATCAACTTGATCGATCGCCTCTTGTTCGCTGCTCGCGGCCGGACAAGCTCGGCGACGCAGCGAAGGGCCGCTCAACAAGTTACTGACCTGAACACACATACATACACGAGTTCTCGTGTAGACACATACTGGTTGTAGTTTGGTTAATGTACAGTTGATCCTTGGCGAGTCCATGGTTTCACTCGTCGAACATCTGGAAGCCGGAGAGTTCGTCGACGATCTGGAGGTTGATGATGTCCGAGCTGCCGTGGAGCCAGAGCGGCGTCGCTGGAAGCGGCGGCGCGGCCGGCCCTGCGTCTGAAGATAGTTTTGAAAATAACACGTACGTCAGGAATGCAGAAGAACAGAGCACTTTCAGAACCGTAAATTAAAAAGGATTTGGTCGGATGATGCCTTACTCTGGAGCATTGGGATGCTGCTGCTGCTGCTGTCGCTGGCGTGGAGGATCAAGGCGGCGCCGGCGTGCGCCTCCTGGAGCTGGAGGACGCCCCGCTGCTCGAACGCCTCCAGCAGCAGCTGATGCACGTACGCCTTGTCGGCCCTGTTCAGCTGCTGCGGCGGGCACTCGACGCCGCCGAGCTCGACCTTCACGAGCTGGCACACGGAGTTCACATACACGGTGACGCCGCCGGGCTGCCCGCCGCCGTACGCGTAGACGCTGTCGCCGGCGTCGCACGTCCTGGCGTGCCTCGTCGTCAGATCCCACATCCGGTCCGTCATGCCGTCGCCCATTATCTGCAAGAAGAACAGAGCAGTCATCAGAACCAGTTGCCAGTATTTGCCGATCGATCTGAATATCTGATCATGAAGAAGAACTGAAGAAGCCATGCATGGATTACGTACGGCGCGCAGCAAGTCGGGCTTGGCGTTGAGCATCTGCAGGAACTCCTGCACGGTCTTGACGCCGCTCTGCGCCAGCTTCCGGTGGAACGCTCCCTCCTTGCCGATCTTCTCCAGCCGCCACACGTCGTCGCCGAGCGCCGGAGGGTAGTGCTTCCGGTACACTGCATATATACACCCAAAAAAAACGGAAGCTTAATTAGTACGATCGTTCTTGCACGGCGAAATCGATGGGGGAGTTCATGCTCGTCGTCGACGGATGGACGTACGTTCGCCGCGGTGGTCTCGGACATTGAAGGCGTCGGTCATGGCCTCGGCGACCCTGGGCCCGTCGTACCCGCTGCCGGGCACGACCCGCGCGCCGATGCGGAACTTGCGGCAGCGCAGCCAGGAGGAGTTGTCCGTGAACTGGAGCTCGCCCACGACGGCGCGCCCGTCGCGCACCGTGAGCGCGACGTCGCCCGTGAGCAGCGGGCGCTTCCCGGCGCGTTCCTTGACGACGCCGCGGGCGAACTCGCCGGCCGTCCAGTCGTCGCGGAGGCCATCCGCGGGCGAGAAGTCGCCGAGGAGCGGGACGAGCTCGACGCGGAGGAACTGCGGGCCGGTCCGCGACAGCGAGCCGGTGTCGGCGTCGAGGAGGACCACCTGGAGAGGGTTGCCGTTCGCGTCCTCGAGCTTGCTGCCCGTGAAGATCGGGAGTTGCGGCGGGTTCAGGAACGCCAGCTTCCACGCCGCCCGCGGCGAGGACAGCGGTGGGGGCGGCGGCGAGGTCTCCGGCGACGCCCCCGCGATGTACCGCGTGCTGCGCAGTAGCCCCGCCTGCAGCTCCTCCTGCACCTGCCATCATCAAGAAACAGAGCAGTCAGAACAGAGTTCGGACGAACAGATGAACGGTGCGGATGGTGATCGTGCAGTCTTGCGTACCACTCGGCGCAGGAGAGGCTCGAGCACCATGAACACATTCTGCACCTGCTTCATCATCATGGCCTCCCTCATCACCCTGGAAACCCAAGCAGCATGAATCAGCAAATGAAAGAAACCTCCGCGGACCGGCAAGATACGGAAGAAAGGTAGTAGCTCACGTGGAGAAGGAGGGATGGCGGTCCATGCGCTTCTCGTTGGGCTGTTCTTGCTCGTTCTCGAACCCTTCGTGGAGCCGCTTCGCCGCCATGATCAGATCACTCGCCGCAGTACTCCAGGTGCAAGAGCTTCTACAGTCTCTTTCTCCGTCTCTGAGTTCGTCGAGGGAGGGAGAGATGTTGGGGGTGGTTTGCCTCGATGGGAAGGAGAGGTCGGTCGGGTTATATAGGCAGCGTAGCGACGGGAAGGTGGCGGGAATCTTCCGGGAAGGTGTGAGGAAGAAGGGTTCAGTTCAGTTCGGAGTGGCCGATCGAGCCCGAGAGTGATGTAATGCCCCTTTGTGGAGAGTATGTCATAACAGAGAGTTCAAGTCGCTCTCAACGCGGCCGTCGTCCCCGCCGGAAACACTCCGGCGTACGCTTCCGGCTCATGAGACGCCGACGGATGCTGATAAGCGGCCGCCGCCGTGTCGACGGCCGGAAATGACAATATTCCGGTGAACTTTTGTGGATTCAATGTGAAGTGAATACGGGTTGAAATGAATGAATAAATATACTAAAATACATATAGAGCGAATCAAGAAAACTTTAAACTGCTTATTCACTGATGAACTTGATAAAAGGGATAAAAAATGCTAGACAAATTTGGAAAGTTTGTCAGGAAGGTATATACTTTTTTGAAACACAGTACAAACGCAGACGCTCACAAACACGCATGTACAGACACCTATGAACGCACGCACGCAAACCCTACCCCTATGAGCACCTCCGAGAGACTGGTCCGGCAGATCTGGAGGTTGACGAAGACACCACAGGCGCTTCACTGTTGACACCCATGTTAAGTCTGTGACTTGAACCTGTGTGGGCTGGTTCCATCACAAGGAAACAACCAGCTGAGCTAGGCTCAGCTCACGAAGGTATATCCTTTTACAATGATCAACTAAACTAACCGATGATTCTCCTAAAGAAAACTAAACTAACGGATGGTCTAGTCGGCCGACAAAGATGGAGTAACCAACATTTGCTGACACGAAGCATATAACTCAAGTCCACTCCATCTGCAAGACCGCAACAACTATACCGGTGAGGTATACGCCTCCACTGGATCGACATAACATTATATTACTTGCACACTTGCTGATCATATATACATACATACATACTCTTTGAGCAGTTTTTGTCTTGCTAACTTGGTGCTTTCTGAATAGTGAATATTCGACAATATCTTCCACTACCAAACATGAAATTTTTATATGATGAGACCCACCAAACGCTGCGCCTTTTAGATCAGTAATCAAATGTTGAAGATTGCGAAGCTGAGTTAAGCATCCGCATGTAGAGCCTCTGGCCCTCTGCTCCTTGTACTATTTTTTTATTTAGAGAGTGATGCAGGCAAGACGCGTTTAACCGCCATTTAAGTGTGATTTTTTGGTCCAGATCGATCTCCATCCAAGTGTCCATTTAGTAACGCAACTAGCCCAAATAATACTCTAAAGAACAATTCAGTCTACTACGCCAGAGCTCGAGCCATCTGACTAGAGACCCTGGAAGAGCCACCATCAGGTTTTATTTGCTAATCATGTATGCCACATGATCTGGAAGAGCCACCATGACCACCTGTAGATACATATGCCATCACATAACTGAACATATCGAGATAACCTAAGTTAACTAATTTAGAGAGCGGAGGAGTGGTCTAATTAATCTCGTTCAAATGCAAATATTCTTCTCCGTCGTCAGAACTGATGGAGATCGGGCAACTTGGCAGGATCACGCGGTTACTTGACACGGCGGCCACACATTGGCGCGCAGACGCAATAATCTAAGTGCGAGAGACCGCGTTACACGTCGGAAGCTCGCAAAGGAGAGAGGAGACCTTGACTTGGAACAATGGTGGCTCAAAATGCTACTAAGCTCCAAGCCTCAAGGTACTGCTACTAGCTAGTACTCCAAACAAGGCGTGTGGCCACATTTGGTGGCCATGGATCTATCAGTCGATTCCTCTTCGATGCTTTTCTCTTGGTTTGGTTCTGGCGAATCAGACGAGATGACTGTTGGTACAATCAGCTACTTACTATATATGAAACTGATGGAATCAGATATGAGATCGGATGCAGAGCCAGGAGCTAGCAGAAGATCCCAACCGCGTCCGTCGTGAAACGCGTACGATGGCAAGACTTCTTGAATTGTCATTATCTCCCCGGTCAAGATCTGCAAAATAATGCACATCAATCAACAGTTTCATGTCTTAAACAGAGTGAGCATACATAATTTCCGGTTTTGTATACAGTATATCCTAGATTTGGATTTTCATATCGACAGGGTCGTTATCGCCGTTGGTGCGGAAGTAGTTGGGACCCTGCATGATGCGATCGATCACGCTCGATCGTTTGCAATATGTCGCCGCGTCGCTGTCCTCCGCAGCATATCTCCATGTCAGTCCTACGCCGCGTGTAGACTTCATGGGCATCCGATCCTTTTCTTTTCCTCAACCTCGGAGCCCATTTCAAATCGTTGCAGTGCACATCTTGTTCTCCTCTTCTCCTTTCTTCTCCTTCTTTACAGTTTCTGGCGCAACCACAAATGCACATGATTTTGAAAAGTTTTCGTGACTATGAAAAATTCATGTGAAGTACTATGCGTCCACTACAGGAAATAAGTCATACGCCAACGGTCTGGAGCTACGCCGACGGCGAAAAGTCGGGGCCTGGGCTAGACAGCCGAGCGGCCCGGTCATCGGCCAAAATTAGCCGTCGGCATAGACATATAGGGCTAGCTGTCGGCGTAAGTTTTTCTATTTTTCTTTTAAAAGGAATAATTCATATATTTCAATTCGTAAATCGAAATTTAACAAATAAAATGTCGAAATTGATTACAAAAATGAGAGCAATCCAATTATGAAAACTATATCATCCTTTACATCACAGAAAATCATTTAACTAAGCAAAATTACTTTCGAACAATCGACATGAACTCATTTAATTAGGTGAAATTAGTTAGAAATTAAGAAAACTCGTAATACTTGGGGATTATCCAAACGTGGACTACTCAATTAGATGGGTGTCATTTTACACCATATGTTTTATACTTGGTTCAATAAAAAGTCATTTTTGGCACTTAAAAAATGGAAAATGATATTTGTAAGAATAATTTGAAAAATCCCTTAGGCATGATTGTTTCATATACCAATATGCACTTATTTGTGGAATATGATAAATTTATCACAAACTATGGCGTGGGAATAGTCATAACTTGACCATTTGGCTTGAAACTTATATATTTATACATGATATACCTTTTTATGAAGACTTTTTTTGAAAAAATTGTCAAAAATCAAGTTCATCATTTTTCATAACAACTAGTACACATAAAAGGATGCATAGCAGAGGATATCTTTTTTTGGCATTTTTCCACTTTATTTTATTTGTTTCAAAAATACGGTCAAAATGGTCACCATGACTATTTATCGAAAGAGGTCAAACTTTTTATAACTATTGATGTTTATGTGATATAACCACTAGTTGTGTACCTTAAAATGATTTTTTTTTAAATCAGACTAAACTATCAAACATCTGTAGTCTAAATTTGGAAATTTTTCGAACAATCGACATAAACTCATTTAACTAGGTGAAAAACGAAAAATAATATTTATAAAAATAATTTGAAAATCCCTTTCACATGATTGTTTCATATACTTTGAGCTGAGATTAAGTGTCTAATCAATGATGAAGTGTGGCTTAGTGGAAAATTAAGTGTGGCTAAGTGAACAAATTTAGAATAGAAATTTGTTTTTTTAGTATATTGGACAATACTAAATGACAAAGCCGTCGACGTAGGGGAAGTTAGGCCAATAGCTTTACCGTCAGCGTAGCCTATGCCGACGATATTTAATACGTCGATCGCCAAAGCCGTCTACGCCTATGGGTTAAGATGCCGACAGTTAGCCTCACCGACGGCAATCAAGAGATACGCCGACAGCAGCTGGCCGTCGGCGTATGACATTTCTCCCGTAGTGGTCAGGGGTCTTGAAGGGGCCGGATCATCCTGTACAATCCTCCGGATTATGCTATGTTTTAAAGTTTAGACATCATGACTCTGATACCGCTGTATCCGGTTGCATAGGCCTTTAACCCAAGAAGCTCGGTCGAGCAATTGGGGAATGATAGATTGATAGACAACATACATTAAAATTTACGTTCTACTTCCAAATTATGCTACCGTACGTAAGCTAATAATCCATATCGAAATGGTGCACCAAGAATCTCAAAGACCTGTCAGCAGAAAACCGCAAATAGTTTTAAATTGTCATCCTGGAACAGTCCGTTCAGTTTCTCACGGAGTGGGTCGTCAAATTAAACAAGTGCTAATCAAAGAATACCCAAAGTCTTGTGTCACGCAAACATTAACAATAGGCAGCGCCACAAAGTTGTTAACACCAAACCATTGACCCTGCAGTCTTGGTCTCGAGCTAGTGTATGGTCAGTGACCTTTCACGATTGCCAAGAACCATATATATTTGCTAGCTTATGCCCACGTACATGACCATCTGAATATTGTTAAGAGGGCTTTCGGAGGCCAACTTAACAGAGCACTTTGACTATTGACGTTTTCTATTTTGAATACCGATGTGCCGATAAGATTTTTTTGATCAAGGTACCGGCTGGTTAAAGTTTTTCTTACATATGTAGATTTAGGATTCATTCCGTCATAATTCTACTTGGAGATAGCTAGCACTACCGGCTGAAGGATTTGAGAAACATAGAGTTGAGAACCGGTTGAATTATGCTCAAGCTAAAGAGTAGCACTACACGCAAGCACGGTGAAGTTGCTCTAGATCTTTTCGCGAATACCAATTTGTGAGAACTTTGTCGAAGAACTGGCGCTCAATTAATTAATGGTATTACGGTGAAGGTTATGAGGCCAAAGACAAAGGGTACCCACGGCAGAAACATCAAAATCAGTATGTCGCCATTGCAAAAAACTCCAATAGATGCACCACCTCAGTCCCACTCAAGTACCTCCAAGCCGCCAATGCCGTGTGCACACTTGTCCATTATTTTTTCGTCGTGAGATTAAAAAAATTAGTGCAAGAAGTCACTTTTCGTGCGTGAGATTAAGAAATTAGTGCAAGAAGTCACTACCATCTGTAAGTATGAGTCAGTACCATCTGTTTTCATCGAAGAGCCAGTTTTTTCTTGAGATAACCTAATTAAGAAGCGTAATTAGCATGCATTTGTCAGGTAGGTTCGCTCCAATTTTCATCCAAGGATCCACGTACGGCGGCCGCCACGAATGTAAGCAAGTACGCTCGCGAGCTGGACACCGAGTCACTGAGTAGTCAGTCCTGACAGCGGACGATGAAGTATAAAATTGCAAGGAATCCCACGTACTGTCCACGTGTTAACAGCGATCAAACTTTCATTTGTTTGGGTTTGACAGTCAGTGCTTATGTTCTAGTCTCAGGTCATCTTGGTCACGATTGATGTGGTACGGTCATGTACCTGGACTGGAACTTGATCGATAATGTCGACCCAGGAATCCACGTTCAATATCTTCTGGATTGACAGTTCCTACAAAAAATAAAGATTTTTGTGTGGTTTTTATGATGGAAGGTTATTCTTACTAAGGACAATCTAATTAAAAGGAGTTGGAGCGGTTGTAAAAATGTGCTTTTACCAGGAGCTAGCTCTATTGCTGATGGATTTGACAAACATAGAGTTGAGATACGGTTAAATTATGCTCAAGCTAAAGAGTCGCACTACACGAGAACACTGTGTGTAATTGCCCCTCGATCTGGTCGCAAATACCAATTTGTGTGAACTTTTTCAGTGAACTAACGCTAAATTTTCAATACAGAGGCGGGGGTTTAACTTCAATTTCGAAAAAAAACAATGGTATTATAGTGAAACTTCTCAGTCCAAAGACAAAGAGTACCCACGGCAGAAACCGACATACACGCAGTACGGTGATCAAAATCAATATGTCAACATGCAATTACATAAATTTCCAATCTGCAGCACCTCAGTTCCACTTCCACGCAAGTACCAGGCCCCGCCATGCATGCATGTGCCCACTTGTCAATTTGCAGTGAGTGAAAATGAAAACTAGTACGTGCAAGAAGTAATCTCGGCAATCAACCAGACCATTGGTTGTCATCACCGTTTGTTTTTATTAAAGAGTTTAGGGTCTTTCTTCAGATAACCTAACTACGAACATATATAATTGGTACCAGCAGTAGCATATTTGTCAGGTAGGTTCGTTCCAATTTGCGCCGAAGGATCCACGACGGCCAACATTCCACCAAGTACACATGTACGCTCGCAATACTGACTGGATACTGACAGTGAAAGATAATAAGGTATAACTGTGGAATTGCAAAATGTTGTTACAGTCAAATGTAGGATCGACGGTGAAAAACAATCAGTGAAACATGTCGTTTGCAAACCATGTATGTATGGATGAAGTTTTTTTCTTTTCTAACTGATATGTATGCATGAGTTTGTTGGTAGCATTTGTTTTGATTAGAAACAAAGCTTTTTGATCGAAACTTTACTCCCTCTGGTCGATACTTCGCATGTTTCACCTCCCCAGGCCCATCGCTCGGAGGTGGTTGGTACAAATTTGTTTAGATATAGAAGTAACTACACACTAAAGCATGTCTATATACAACCGTATTTAGACAATTTCTTGTCAGTCATTTTTAATCTGAGGGAGTAATTATTAATAACATATAGTAGTAGTCGTTAGTTAGTTCCAATCTTTGCATCGAAGGATCCACGGCGGCCAGCAAAGTTGGCAGTTACACTGACAAGGACAACGAGACGAGAGATGCTAGGGTATATAAAATAACCGTATATAAACTAGTATGGTTTGGACTTTGGCGACTAAAAAGTACGTGGCACTGCATGTTTTGTCACGATCAGCTGTGTAGGATCGACGGCGATACTTCCATCGCGATTGGATGCCACCGTCCACCGGCCGATGCAAGGAACCTATGTTTGGTCACGATGTGGACCATGTGGACTGTGGTACCCCTACCTGCAACGGAAAGATCGATACACATGTTTGAATGGAAGTTGAGATGATCGAAACATGAATTAATCCACATGAAACGGTTCAATTCGAACATCTTCTGGATTGAAACACGCGCGACTAGGCTGATGCACTATCATTGCCTGCGGCTGCCGGCCGGTCCCAAAATTCCTCAACTGCTTAATTGGCATCTTTTCGCAAGCTAGCCGGGGTGATCGAGAGATCGGCACGCCAAGTCGTTATTCAGCTTAAGGAAAATGTACATATATCTGCATCAATCCTTATCATATCCTTGTCGGAAAAGAAAAGGTGGACGGGACAAGGCTTGCAGCGTCATCAGTGATCGGGCTTTGTTGGTTGCTCTCTCGATCACCCCGGCTAACAGCGACACGAACGCACGTACAGATCAGTGCTCGTTGGTACTTGGTACGAGCACAGTAAGTAACAAAACACAGCCGATTAATTGGATAACGCAATTAAGCATGAGACCGGATAACACAATCTAGCTCTATGTATCAACGTTTTTCAGTTTGTGAGCGGCCTTCTCTTAGGGTGTGTTTGGTTTTGGAACCATGTGGAACGGAATGGAATCGTTCCGCACCCATAACTCGTTCTTGTGTTTGGTTGGAGCGGAGGACGGAATCAACTGGTTCCCCGAAAGGGAATATTCTCCTTATATGCGGAATGCACCGGTCCGGCCGAATCGGTGGAACGGGGTGGAACCGTGGCTAATCAAAGCATTAATTAACCATCTCTCCTCTCGGTGACTCTCTCCCTCGCCTCTCGTCTCGGTCTCTCTCCTCTCTCTCCCTCACCGGCGGCCGGCAGGCGGAGACGGAGCCAGCGGCCAGCAGACCACGGCAGACAGCAGAGGGAGACACGGAGGCGCGACCAGCAGGCGGCGTGGCGGCGCGACCAGCGGCGAGGGAGCGGGAGCGTCCGGCAGCAGGCGCGGCGCGGCAAGCGGCGCGGGCGCGTCCCGCAGTAGCGCGGCAAGCGGTGCGGGCGCGTCCAACAGCAGCGCAGCGCGAGGCCAGCAGGCGGCGACTCGAGGCCAGCGGGCACGGCCGCATCCAGCAGCAGGCGCGCGGCGCGGCAAGCGGCGCAGGCGGGGGCGCGTCCAGCAGCAGCGCGGCGCAAGACCAGCAGGCACGGCCGCATCCAGCAGCAGGCGCGTGCGCGAGGCCGGGCACGGCCACATCCAGCTGGGGATGCAGTCCGATTTTGGCTCGATGCGGTCCAATTTTGCCTCTTCATTTCGATTTTGCAAGATTAGAAGAACATGCGCTATGCTTTTTTTATGTCTTTGTTAAACTCCAAATTAGAGAAAAATAATCAAGTTTGGGTTAAACTAATAAAATGTTTAGAAATAAACAGGGTAAATTCCATTCCACCTATTCAGTCCCAACCAAACGTTAGAATGGAATGAAACTATTTGCGAGGAATGGAACGGAACGGAACCATGCCATTCCATTCCACCTCATTCCAAAACCAAACACACCCTTAAGATCCAGTGATGGATCACGATCGATCACCGGTTCATGGCACAAATCCATGCACTAGCTTGCTCTAAAAATCCATGCACGCACGAGCCTTCCTAGACATAAGGGTCGTTCTCGTCTTGGTTGCTCACAACTACCAGTACTATGCGAGCGTCCACTTCAGCACGCGGCACCGTGTTGAATTTTCTGCTGAGAGAACACGGTCCGATCGAGTAATCCATCCATTCTGGTGATAGGGTTAATTACTACCACCAGTAGAGAAAGGGGCAGTAGCACCGGTTGTAAAGGGCATATAGCACCGGTTGCGCAACCGGTGTTAAAAGGTCGGGACTAAAGGGGTACCCCTTTGGCACCGACACAATTTGCAACCGGTGTTAAAGGCCTCCACGTGGGCAGAGCTGCGCGCGCGCGGGCGGAGGCCTTTTGTACCGGTTGGTAAACCAACCGGTATTAATAGTTACTGTTTTCTTTCTTTCGCTTATTTTTCAGGGTTTCTGTTTTTTTCTTTTGCGCTTATTTTTAGCGGTTTAGGGTTTCTGTTTTTTTCCTTTTCGCTTCTTTTTCAGGGTTTCGGAGGAGATCACGTATGAAGTACCCATTACACATATAAATTGTACTCACTACGTACACATATAATTGTACTCACTACACATATAAATTAAGTACCCATAATTACATATAATTAAAGTACTTTCTTCACAGAGATATCACTGCTATTACATGGAGGGAGTCTATTTTTCCACATAGTGAAATTCACCGGATGGATTTATGACATGCGTAAGGAAAAATCCCGCCAATTCCTCCGCAATTGCTTTAATGCGGTTCGTTGGTAGGAGTTGGTTCCGCTTCCTTGCGATCTTTAAAAGGAGGAGATCAAATTAGTTATGATTGAAACTAAACACAAGTGATAGTAGAAAAATAAAGTTGTGAATGATTTTTGCGTACCTCTATGTTTCTTTGACTATTGACTCTCTCATTGACTTTCATGTGAATGAACTCACAAACGTAGTATCCACATAAATCCGTTCCATCTGGTTGTTGCAGACACCACTATACAAGAATATGATTTAATCAAATAATAATAAAGAGAATTAGAAAGATACACGGACCTAGTTAAGTAGTAGTACTTACTTTGTTAGCTTTGAACTCCAGCTTATCTTTCCATTCACCGGGTTCTTGCTCGGTGAACTTTTTCCAAACACTGCCCAAAAAGAATATGAATTGAGGAGTTATTACTTACTTTTGATATCAAGTAAATGAACGAAATAGAGGCCTAGTGCGATTGAAATTACCTCTTGAGCATTATACGCACGCTTTTGTATGCATCTGGATTTGTTTTTTTTGAGTCCCAGATTTCAACTTCTCCATCGTCGAGTTTAATGATCAGGAGAATGAAGTGGTAACTGCGCACGTAATTCAGAACTCATCAATTGCACTTAATATCGGGAAAGCAAAAAATAATGTGTACAAGACATTAACACTCACTTGAAATTGTAGGGAAAAAGTATTTCTTTTTTGGTACTTTGTCGCTTAAAGAAATTCAGTAGAACGTCCTCTATGGCGTCGGGTTGATTTTCTAAAGTCTGGACATGAACTTTATCCGGGTCAATGAACCCAATGTCCCAGATTTTGAGCTGTCTGCATTCACGAATATTCATTCTGCATATATAATAGCGTACAAAATAATGATGTGAGGATAATTACTGGCAATGAACGAGCTTAACTAAATAACGAAAATACACGAATAAATTACTTACAGACAATAGCAGCTGATGATAGATTTGTCGAGAGCACGTTGATTGTACGTCTGAAAAAGTTCAGAGAACTCAACCTGTACAGCATATTCTTGGAAGTAGTGCTCATTCTTAACTCCCGCCATGAAATAGAAAGTCCCATCTTTTGAGATGTCCATGTACCAGTTATGCAATCTCCATAACTGTGTTGTTAGAGCACTGGGGTTTGTCACCAGAGGCAGCCCGAGAGTATATTGATATGCTATCTCAAGAGTCTCGTACTCTCTGTCTGCACGGTATACAACTTCTCCAGGCTCGATTTCCTGAGGAGCCCGAGACGACACAATGAGCGGGGCCATCGATTGTACTTCTTGTTCCCCGAGCTGGGCAACTTGTTTCCCGCATTTCTTTTGTTTCCGTTGCTCCTCCTCTTCCTCCATCTGCGAGCTATGTACCTTGTTAATACCGCGCTCATAGTCTGTAAACGGCGCCGGTGGAGGGTTATATAAGTTGTCAATGGTGCGATCTTTTACCTCAATTGGTATAGTCTTCAGAAGTTCCTTTAAGGGATCCAGTGTTGCGGCATGTTTTTCCTCTTTTCTCCGTTCAAAAAAGGTTGCCGCATCGGCATTTAAGCTCACCGTTATTTCCTTCATAGCCATCTCGCAAGCCGGTTTCTCAGGAGCTAACTTCTCAGGAGACTTCAATTTATGCGTTTTGTTTGCACGTTTAATGACAGGGGACCTGTCTTTCCTGAACAAACTCCGCTTTGTCACATGACTAGTGGACGCATCAGTCGGCTGACGGGACGGCGCGGGCGATGGACTTGCGGTGGGCACCCAATCATCGCGGAAGGCGGGTGGACTTTTAGGTGATAAATTTCTACCCGGAGGAGTCGGTGGCCTTGGCGTAGAGTCTGTAAAGATGATGTATTTCTTCTTTCATAGGACGATACCATGCTCGACTTCTCCCAAAGTCTTCTCGTCATCATTTCCAGGAATGTCAAGTTCCATTGAGTGGAATCTCGGCATAACTTTTGTGACCCCGACACGAGCATATCCAGCTGGAATCTGACCAAAATGGAAGGTTGCTCCAGGTTGATGTTGTAAAGCATATCCTTTCGCCACCGGATAACTGATGTTCTTCATTGGCACATGTAACTCACAATTTGTCTTCTCCGTGATATCATCCACGAGGTAGTGAGCCGCCGGTTCATCAACTGCAGGATATTCTAGATGCGTGGAACCCACGCTGCTTTTCCGCTGAGATAGGGAGACATCGACTGGAGGATCTTCTAGCACCATCCGAGATTACCTTTGCTAGGTAATTGAGTCCAGTTGCTCCTGCTGCCGCTTCACCTGGGCCTCCCATGTGTGGACCTGGCGTTCTAATTGTGATAACCGGTCCGCCTCCTTCTTCTTACTTCTGGAACGGCTTTTATATGTTGCAACGTCCGCGGGAAACCCGTGAAGGAAACCAACCCCGCCTCCTCTACCTCGACATCGTCCCCAGTGTTCAGGATTCCCGAGGGCGAGTGTCAGCTCGTCGTCCTCTCTATTGGGAACAAATGTTCCCTCTCGGACGGCCGCTATTGCCTTCTCTAGCTTTTTTACAACTCGTGTAATTCTTTTCTTCCATTTTCCTTTTGCAACAATTAGCCCTGTCTCTGGGTCCAACACTGCTCCATGCGCGAACAACCAGTACTTGGACCTCTCGGGCCAGTCATCTGTCTGTGGAGTGATCCCTTTTAGACGCAGTTCGTTTTCAAAGGATTCCCACTTAGGCAAGCCAGTCTTGTAGCCACCTGACCCCAAAGTATGGTGGTATTTCTTCTTCTTAGCATTCTCCTTATTTCTCTCGGATCGGGCCAGAGCGACGGCTGATTTCTTATAAGCTACAAATGCAGGCCAATCATCTTTTATCTTCTCTAGAGGGCCCTTGAATTCTGGAGTCTTTTTCTCATAATTTTTCCACAATTTATTCTTCCAGCTGTTGAATTGTGTGGCCATCTTCTTAAGAGTCCACTCCCTGACTTTCTGCAGCTTCTTCTCTGGGAGACCTTTCGGTAGGCTGAAATCACTCAAGATTGAGTCCCAAAGTGTTTGCTTAAGTCTGTCGTCGACATAACTTGCGCCAACGTTGGCTTTCTTTGGCTCATTCCATTCTGCAAGGGTGATCGGGATAATGTCCCTAACAATCGCTCCGCATTGAGCTACATATTTGCGGCCGGTGTTTTCGGGTTTCAGCGGTTTGCCATCATCGCCTACTTCAACGATCGACAGCTTTGCACCATCTTCTAGGTTCAACCTTTTGGCCGGGCCTCGTGTAGGGTTTGTCGGCTTCTTTTTAGATCCGGAGGGCTAAAAGAAAAATGTTTTGTTAGTAAGTGCAATATAAATCAATTTATGCATCAACAAGACTTAATATATATATATACCTGGCCGGAGTTTTCCGCGGGCACTTGATCGTCGTCTATTATTTCTAGCTCAAGTCCCTCACCGGAGTCGTTTAGACATCTTGAGCTGAAATCATCCTCTTGTTCATCATCAGAATCTTCTCCATCGGAATTTACTCCAAGACTCTTCTCATATATTATTGCTGCCATTTGCTCTTCAACGACCTCGTTTCGGATGAAGGGGTTGTTTTCCATAACTCAATGTCACTTAAAATTTAAATTTGAATCAAGGTTACAATTAAAGTTGATACAAAAATTGCAACCAATATTTTTTATACACATAAATTTGCTAACTTGGCAAAAATTGATACAAAAATTTGATACAAAATATGATACAAAAATATGATACAAAATTTGCTAACTTTCCAAAAATTGATACAAAATATGAATTATTAACAATATTGCAACAAAAAATTTCAAATTTGCTAAATTTCCAACTTTGCTAATTTTCTAATAGTTGTTTTACAAAATTTGCTAACTTTGCAAAAATTGATACAATAGTTGTTGTACTAAAAAAAAAATCTTCAGGGATCTAATAGTGAAGGACTTAGCCGATTTGGGGCGTTACAAGTCATAATAATATATATCGCATCAATAATACATCACGCTAATCAAAATGGACGTCGAACTGCCAGAAACATGCCGCGGACGGTGAAAACCCAAAGTGAAGGAACCCAAACAGGATCATAACTAATGTGAGATCCCTGAAGATACTGCCAAGTGTTTTGTCACGATCAGCTGTGTAGGATCGACGGCGATACTTCCATCGCGATTGGATGCCACCGTCCACCGGCCGATGCAAGGAACCTATGTTTGGTCACGATGTGGTACGTACGGTCACGTACTCCTACCTGCAACGGAAAGATCGATACACATGTTTGAATGGAAGTTGAGATGATCGATACATGAATTAATCCACATGAAACGGTTCAATTCGAACATCTTCTGGATTGAAACACGCGCGACTACGCAGGAATGGCTGATGCACTATCATTGCCTGCGGCTGCCGGCCGGTCCCAAAATTCCTCAACTGCTTAATTGGCATCGTTTCGCAAGCTAGCCGGGGTGATCGAGAGATCGGCACGCCAAGTCGTTATTCAGCTTAAGGAAAATGTACATATATCTGCATCAATCCTTATCATATCCTTGTCGGAAAAGAAAAGGTGGACGGGACAAGGCTTGCAGCGTCATCAGTGATCGGGCTTTGTTGGTTGCTCTCTCGATCACCCCGGCTAACAGCGACACGAACGCACGTACAGATCAGTGCTCGTTGGTACTTGGTACGAGCACAGTAAGTAACAAAACACAGCCGATTAATTGGATAACGCAATTAAGCATGAGACCGGATAACACAATCTAGCTCTATGTATCAACGTTTTTCAGTTTGTGAGCGGCCTTCTCTTAAGATCCAGTGATGGATCACGATCGATCGCCGGTTCATGGCACAAATCCATGCACTAGCTTGCTCTAAAAATCCATGCACGCACGAGCCTTCCTAGACATAAGGGTCGTTCTCGTCTTGTTTGCTCACAACTACTAGTACTATGCGAGCGTCCACTTCAGCACGCGGCACCGTGTTGAATTTTCTGCCGAGAGAACACGGTCCGATCGAGTAATCCATCCATTCTGGTGATAGGGTTACTACGTGCATCAAGCATTTCCAGTCTCGGTCTTCAAGACTTCCATCAACAAAGCGCAGTATTAACCGCCCAAGAAAACAAGATCAGCAACGCTAATCACATCAGCCCTCGCCGTGGACTAATCAGTAATGAGTTTGATCAACCTGAAGCATATGTTACACATCCGCTATCATCGTTCAAGAATTGTACTGTAGTAGTCTTTCTTATTGAAAATTGAATTGAAAGTCGGTCTTGTGTTTGAAAGAGAAAGAAATTGAAAGTCGGTCTTGTGTTTGAAAGAGAAAGAAACTCCATGACGATTGAACCAACGTTCAAACAACAAGATGGCTCTGCCACTTCGGTCGCCAACGGGCAAATCGCGTTCTCCTTGATGCTGGGCTTGATATGGGCCACCTAATCTGGGCCTCTTTTGGCAGTTTAGCCACTATTTTTTTCACTCACAAAAAAGGGGCAAGATTTTTGTTTTCAAATAACTTTACACTGTGTTTGGATGTAGGAATTCAGCCTCAGAATTTCCCATTTGGAATTGCTGGCCCGAATTCGCGTGTTTGAAATGGTTGAAGAATTGGGTCGTGGAAATAGAGTCGAATTCCACACGAGGCCACGTGCGCGTCCGCACATCTATCGCCGATTCCGAGCCTGAGAGCTCGGAAACGCTCGGAAAAGAGCGAGCATACCGCTTCGCACCCCGCCTCGCGCGACTCCTCCCTCATATCTTCCCGCTCGCTCCTCTCTCGCCACCACTGCAATTGACCTGGTCGTGGCGTTGCACATCCATCGCTTTAGGTGCTCTCCCCCGCCATCAGATGTTTCGCTCTGAAAATGGTCGCTGAGGTGCCACTCTGTCAGATGTTTCACTAGAAAATGGCACAATCATGAACTCAGTAATTGCGAACATTTCATGCTTTGTTGAATTTTCAGCTGAATTTTATTCTCCTACTGAATGTGGTGCTTCATGTTATGCATTTGATGCCTTGCAGTTTCCCCATATGTTGTGTGTCTACGTATGAGCAGGTATGTGTGGTAAAAGAAAACAAATATGTTGTAATGGATTCAGATTTGTATTATCAACCGACTCAAATTCTGAAGATTGAACCGAGGTGTTGGACGGTCGAGGTGTTGGACGGCTCTTGTGTTATTTTTCTGACTTGGTTTCAGTTTTTTAATTTTATTATGTGTGCAAAATAATCTATTAATATTTAAATATACATATACAATTTTTTCATGTACGTGACAAGTTTTATATTGTCCAAACTCAACAAAATATCCAATTCCATACTTGATACATCCAAACAGGAATTGGAATCATGTGCTACCTTTGATTCCGGACATAATTTTCATTTACAACCAAACAGTGGAATTTAAATTGGAGCCCAATTTCTTTCCATATATCAGGGAAATGGAATTGCAAGCCCGATTCAATTTCCAGAAAACTTTCCTACATCCAAACACCAAACACAGTGTTAGGAAAGCTGTCATATTCACTGATCCAGAGATAAAACTGGTACATAGTTATGGTAAGTAAAGTGATTACCTAGAGAGAAGGCTGAAAAGGACGAAAATAGCCTAAAATAATTTTAGAAAACCGAACAAGTGGGCACACGACATTTGGCATGCTGGTGGTTGGTGCCCCTACAGAAATTGTGCTAATAAATTACCCTTTGCGGGTCTTATGGTTTTTCAGTAAACTTTCAATCACTTGTGTGTCGACAGGAACCGCGTTTCCAGGCGACAGCTCGTACGCACCGGCAGGTCTACATAGAACCAACAGGTGCACAGGATACCGGGTAAAACGGAATTTCTTGGTTAAATAAGAATTTTTTCATCATATATACACTCCCTAAACGATGTTTTTTTTTACGCTTGGTGCACGGATAGGCACCTGCAGGTACTATACGCTTTAACTCCGCCACTGCTCGTACGTCCTACTTCTGATTTATTTTTTTGGATTTGACATTATTAGTACTGCCTCACAAATACAGAAAACAACAGAGGTTAGTTCATCGTAATCATGCTTAGATTTGGCTTTTTTTAATTGCATCTCAACTATACGGGCCTCTGCGGGACCGCCGCATATAACCCTACTCGGTGAAACGGACGGCTGCGCGCGCTTTGGCAATTGGCATGCAGCCGGTCCACCTGTAGGACAGTAGGAGTGATCGAAAATCAAACTTGGCAACCTAACCAGTCATGTCGCATCTTCGTCACCACGTAGTACGGTCACGTACCTGCATCAACGGAAACATCTATATATGCATGTTTGAACCGAGAACATGGCTACGTCGATCGTGAATTCTCATTATCATGTATCCTTGTCGGAGCAAGAGACCAGGGGGGGTAGCAGCCGCTAATTTCCTTCACTGATCACCGCGTGTAGACTTGAGCTCGAGTTTGACGGCACGATCGGGATCATGGACAGTATGTACTTTTGTGGGCGGCATCGTCATCAGCTAGAGCCTTTTTAGAGGATTCAGCAACGGATGGACGGTGCTTCAACGGCAAAAGTTTTCATGCACAGAAATAGGAGGTCAGACACACACGTAACTGGGTAAGTGTCTGTACCATCACGCGGCACCGTGTTGAATTTTGAGCCAAGAAGGCAAGAACGAACGTGGATGCATGCTGCATGTTCGGCCGGATGTATGCATTTAGCCCGATTTTTTTACAAATATGACCCTCTGCCGAACGGATTTGTCAAAAATGACCCCCTCTGAAAATCTTTGTCAAAAATGGCCTGGCGGGTAGCTAAAAAGGCGACACGTGTCACCTCCCTCCATACCGGATGGCGGGATGTTCTTCCCTCCATGGGGAGTGGCGGGAGGACTGTTGCCGCCACCTGCAACGACTCACTAGTGGAAAAAGGACTTTACGTCCAGACTATCAGTCTCGGTTACATTTGCGGCCGGTACTAATAAACATCAGTACCGGTCCGAACGGACAGAAGGGAGGGGGGCAGCAGTACCGGTCCGTAAGGGACCTTTAGTACCGGGCCGTAACACGGCCCGGTACTAAAGGTCTGTGGCATGGCAACCGTCGCGCGGGGCTGGGCGGGTGGAGCTTTAGTACCGGTTCGTGTTACGGACCGGTACTAAAGCCCCTAACCGTTCGACTCCCGCCACGATTTTAGACGCGATTGGGCAGTTTCTTCCTCTCCCTCTCTTCTTCCTTCGGCCGCGACTCTCTCTCTTTCTCTCCTTCTCTCCGGCGACTCTCTCCCTCTCTCTTCTACATATCAATCCCTCCGGCCACCATGAGTCCGGCACCACCAATCACTCGCTACGGATCGGTGCTTGCACATGGCAACACCAATCTCAATGTCGTTTATACGAACGATAGCGCAATGGTTGCGGGTTTTCTCTCCGATTTCAAGAACTGGCTTGGCGAAGCTCGGGAGCAAGACAAGTTCATGGGTCTTGATCTCGAGTACACGGCCGATCAAGGAGAGGTTGCGGTCATCCAACTATGTTTCAAGAAACGTGTCATGGTCTTCCAATGGGCAAGGTATTAATCCAATGTTGGGCTTATTTTCTTTAATTTGTTGATTCATATGGATAGGAAAATTGCATAGGATAGCAATTTCTCTTTGATTGTAGTGAACAAAATTATATATATTGGCCGAAATGAAAATTGCATTGCATATATTGGATGAAAATATTGGCATATATATATTGGCCGAAATGATTGTACGAAAATTCTTAATTGATCTCAAATTATATATTGGCCGAAAATCTTAGTTGCATTGCCTATATTGTTGTTATTATACATTGGCCGAAAATCTTAGTTGCATTGCCTATATTGTTGTTATTATACATGATCTCAAATTATATATTGACCGAAATGAAAGTTGCATTGCATATTGTTGTTGTTATTCCTATTATTCATGATCTCAAATTATATATTGGCCGAAATGAAAATTGCATTGCATATTGTTGTTGTTATTCTTATTATACATGATCTCAAATTATATATTGGCCGAAATGAAAGTTGCATTGCATATTGTTGTTGTTATTCTTATTATACATGATCTCAAATTATATATTGGCCGAAATGAAAGTTGCATTGCATATTGTTGTTGTTATTCTTATTATACATGATCTCAAATTATATAATGTCAGTATTTTTAACATGTGTTCCATTTGTTGTTGCAGTAGTGACAAGCAGTGTCCAATACTCATGGATTTTCTTCGCAGCGGCATACATTTTGCTAGCGTTGATATAACGAATGACAAGATCAAGATGAGACGCACTTGGGGTATTCAGATACCATCTACCTGCCACATTGATCTCCAGGACTTGTTCAGTCTTGACCATGTCAAGACTGGAATGGCTGATATGGCAGTCGCCTTGATCGACGACGCGTACGCTGATATGAAGACAGGATTCGACAAGGATCAGCACAAACTTTGGGAGAAGACCCCACTTGACGGTTGCAACATTGAGTATGCAGCAAAAGATGCGTACGTTGCATACGAGGTGTACCGCAAAATTAGAATCGTCAACTATGGGCAGCGTCACCTCGTACCGCGACCAGTGCGCCATGAGTCTTCTACTTCTGGGTATTCAGATTCGGAGGACGATTTGTACTAGTGTTTGTAGTGCTTGAGGGTCTCCTCATGTGGAAGACAGTAGTGTTAGTGCAAACACTTTATCTCTCTAATATTTTGTAGTGCTTGAGTAGTGTTATTGTTGCTAACAATTTACCTCAAATATTTTGTAGTGCTTGAGTGTCTACTCATCTGAAAGAGAGTAGTGTTATTGTTGCAAACAATTTATCTCAAATATTTTGTAGTGCTTGAGTGTCTACTCATCTGAAAGAGAGTAGTGTTATTGTTGCAAACAATTTATCTCAAACAATTTATCTCAAACCAAAGGATTTCTTTTTTTGATTGTGTACCTTTTACATGGTTGTTTCTTATACCAATATGCACCTATTTGTGGAATATAAGATCTTTATCACAAATTATGCCAAAGGATTTCTTCTTTTGAAGTGTTTATCACATTATTTCATTTTTTAAATATTTATTATTATATTATCATTTTTTTAAATAAAGTAATATTTATTTTATCATTATTTATTTCAATATTATTATTATATAATATTTTCGTTTAATCAAGTAAATTTCTTTTTTTGAAGTGTTTATCACATTATTTCATTTTTTTAAATATTTATTATTATATTATCATTTTTTTAAATAAAGTAATATTTATTTTATCATTATTTATTTCAATATTATTATTATATAATATTTTGGTTTAATCAAGTAAATTTCTTTTTTTGAAGTGTTTATCACATTATTTCATTTTTTTTAATATTTATTATTATATTATCATTTTTTAAAATAAAGTAATATTTATTTTATCATTATTTATTTCAATATTATTATTATATAATATTTTGGTTTAATCAAGTAAATTTCTTTTTTTGAAGTGTTTATCACATTATTTCATTTTTTAAATATTTATTATTATATTATCATTTTTTAAATGAAGTAATATTTATTTTATCATTATTTATTTCAATATTATTATTATATAATATTTTGGTTTAATCAAGTAAATTTTTATAATATAATAAAAGAAAAAGTGTTTCATCATGACCGAGTGGTTAACATGATTGATAAGATAGAACTATCAGTAAGTTCTCAGTTCTCTTCTAGTATCTAGTTTGAAAGGAACCTAAATGTTAAGCGTGCTTAAGCGTGCTAGTGTTATAGCAGTTTCAGGATGGGTGACCGATCGGGAAATTTGACAGTTCCAAAATGGATTAAGTGTGTAGGAAGGGGGGAAATTAACTAGATTAAATAGTTAGACTTGAGATTAAGTGTGGGTTAGTTGATGATAGTTAAGTGATGAATTGTGCGGGTTAGTGGATAGTTAAGTGAGAAATTTCGAAATTCTAAAAAAATATTATTTTTTTGTGAAAATTTCAAAAAGAAATTAAATTTTTTGAAAAAATATTTAGTACCGGTCGGTGTCTCCAGCCGAAACCACGCCTGTAGCCCTCGTGGATGTCATTTAGTACCGGTCGCAACACGACCGGTACTGATGCAGGGGGGGCATCAGTCCCGATTGCGCAGTACCGGTTGCGAAACCGGTACTGATGCCCCTCCCCGACCGGTACTAAATATGAGTTTTCCACTAGTGACTGGACGTGGTGGGCCCTGCGGCTGTCCGTGGCGGGAGGCTAGCGTGGCAGCGCCACGTCATCCCGCCAATGCGGTTGGAGGGAAGCGGGTGGGCCCCGTGGCGGGAGGTTCCTCCCTCCCGAGGGAGTGGCGGGATGTGGACATGGGATGGATTGTGACGGTTGGAATGGTTTATGGGAATCATGCATGCATGCATTCTTTTTTGAGGAGATGATGTCGATGTGCATGTACCCGGCCAGCCATGTGATGCTTCACGCATGGGATTTGCAGCTGGTGCGCGCATGCGGGGAGCAAGACGTGACGCAAGACACTGTTTTGGCATAAGAATCTGCACTTTTTTGTCTATTTCCAACAATGAGTGCACTGATTCCTTTCTCTTTTGGCTTTATTTCACTGTATGTGACCACCGACGGTTTCATTTTATGTCTGCTTTGTATCCGTGATTTCCGATCAGTTCTTGATCTGTGTCTTTAAAAAGACGCCCCGCAACACAGTCTCACATACTACGCTCCCGCAGTTCGTGAGCAGAGAGAGCTGCTCTCTGATTGCTGTGAAGAACACACACAATACCAAGTTGAACCACTTGAGATGGTTTAGGAGTGAGATTTAGAGGCTGATATAGTGGAAGAAAGGATAGATCAAGGTAAAAACTTTACAATGCGTACTTATTCGTAAATGCATGATTTGTTGTAGGTGTAAATTTAGTCGTAACGAAATATATTTTGGTGTTTTAGGTTGAGATTAGCAGTTTGAAGGGTCATCTCGAATCAGCTGGCGTTAATATTTGAGCAAAAGTATGTGAAGAACTTATCGTGAAGGTACGACAGAAGCGTAAAATACTACGTACTAATTAGCTTAATAATCTGTGTTAGTACATTTGTGATTTAAATATTACCAGGAATAATTAATTGCTCTCGTTTTTTGTAATTAATTTTGTGATTTTAAAAACTGTTGCGTTTAGGTACGAAAATCTAAGTACATACGTGGTGATCTGTATTTAAGTGAGATATTAGGTATGCAATTAGCTATGTACAGACGTGAGTTGATCTAGCTCTTGATGCATGAGATATAAGTTGAAGTTAGTAGCAGATCACTATTATAATAAGTTAAGTTGATGGATGCATGCATGCATGTGAGTCGAATCTGTTACATGGTTTTGTTGTCCAGATTAGGTCATACTTAGCTACGTAAATATGCTTTTAATGTCTTGTGTTTATTTGATAGTAACGTGTATGATAATGATAAATTATTGGATTAATTTTGTGATTTTAAAAATTGTTGCGTTTAGGTACGATGAACAATTTGTGTGTCTTTTATGGTGATGATATCACACGTGATGGGCCTCAAGGGCTTGATCTGTCGCGATGTCAATCACAGTATGTTACGGTGGATGGAATGGAGGAAATTAGTTTCAGAGATGTTAGAAGGCGCATTTGCACACTCTTTGGGCCGGAGATGGCTAGAAAAAAGATGATTGTTGAGGCTGTCATCTGTAAGAGATTCTCAGAAGGTTACCGCTGGGCATTACGCCCGGTGAAAGGCGACAATTCCTGGGGTTCATACATGAAAATTGCTAGCACGCCCGGTGCAGCTGTGTATGAACAACCAATGGTGTATGTGCAGTTCGTTGACGCCGTCGATGAACCTGGTAGTAGCACCGCGGCAGGTGCGCTCCAGCTGTCGATCTCCAACATGGCTATAAATACGGAGACGGTGGTAGGGGAGGATGTGCATGTGGAAGATGAGGATGTTCGCATCGGACCATATTCCATGGCGATAGTTGACCTCAATGAACGCATTGAGGGACTGTCGGACGAGCTTGATTCTGGTGATGACGACCGTGCAGATGCATCCGATGATGATGATGAGGTCGAAGGAGGTGGACCGCCTCGTACGAGGGCACTAGCGCCACCAATGGCTCCCGAGGACATACAGGCTCTAGTCATAGGTGGGGATGATGACTATGTCCGGGGAGTCGGAGCTACTGTTCTGCAGGAGAACCAACAATTCCCGTCGAAGGCGTCTGTAGACCAGGCGATTCGGAGATATGCCATCTCCATATCTCGCGAGCATAAAGTGAAAAAATCAAATCCACAATTGCTGAAGGTTTTTTGTGTGCACCGGGAGTCCGGTTGCGACGGAAGAATCGTTGCTCGGCAGCGTGCCGGCATATCCCAGCCTTTAACGATAACTCGTATGGTTCCCCATACCTGTGAGCAGTCCGGTACTTTGGCAGAACACCGCAATGTCAGTGCCTCATATGTTGCACAGATTGTGGCATCCATAGTGAAAGACAAGATCGGTTGTTCTGTGAAGTCATTACAAGAAGGTGCAGCCGATGTGATTGGCTTCCCGATTAGCTACGGCAAGGCCAGGCGTGCCAAGGAGTCTGTGTTGGAGGGTATGTATGGCACCTATCTGGAGGCGTACAATGGTGTTCCGAGAATGCTTCATCAGATTGCTGAAGCCAACCCCGGGACATCTGTCGTAAGGATGGAGAGGGAACACCCCAGTGGTACTCCCAATCATTTCATATTGGACCGTATATTTTGGTCGTTCGCCCAAACTAAACAAGCGTTTTGTTACTGTCGACCGGTGATATCAATTGATGGCACTTTTCTCACTGGCCAATACACTGGTACACTCTTGATAGCAGTGGCATCAGATGCAAGTAATCAGCTTATTCCTATTGCGTATGCCCTTGTTGAGGCCGAGAACACATTAAGTTGGTTGTGGTTTCTAATGTGCTTGAAGAAGGAAGTAGTGAAAGACCGGCCCGGTGTATGCATCATTTCTGATCGCAATCAAGGGCTTCTCAGTGCCCTAGATCAAATGAAGAATGTTGTGGCAATGGAATACCGTTGGCCCGATCTTTAAACCAGATGGTGCATGAGGCATCTTGCTGCAAATTTTTACTCCCGTTTCAAGAACAAGGAATGTTTCAAGGCATTCAAAGTGTTGTGCATGCAGAACCAGCCGCGCAAATTTGATGCCTTGTGGATTACCTTGAATGCCGCAACCACCACGGCGTCTGGAGATGCACCACCAGAGTTAGCTGGTACAGGGAATCATCGTAGGGCTAGGAATATGTCCGAGTGGGTAACCTCGAATTGCCCGGAGGTTTACAAGTGGGCACTGGCTCATGACAATGGTGCTCGTTATGGTATAATGACAACCAACATGTCTGAGGTGTATAATGGTGTGCTCAAAGGTGTCCGCGCCCTACCTATTACCGCTTTGGTTGCTGAAACATGGTCCCGCACTGTGGCTTACTTTGCAGATAGAGTTCAACTTGCGCACGCGCCAGTTCAGCTGAACAAGCCATGGTCTGGAGTGATGCAGGCACACTTGAACAGAAAATCTGAAAAAGCAAAACAACATGGTAGTAGGGTCGTTGACGCGCTAAGGAAGAGGTGGGAGATTAGAACAAGGCAGAAGTATGTCCATGGTTACCTCCGAGGAGATCAAAGGCAGGAAGTTACCCTCAATCCAACAACGTGCGAGTGCACCTGCAAAAAGCCTTTGCTTTACCACTATCCTTGCAGCCATGTACATAGAGCGGTTGCAGCCCAGAAGATTTCTGTCGATCCGTACATCTCTCCGTACTTCAGCACACACAGTCTAATGAAGACGTGGGATGCCGAGTTCTGGGCTTGGGGGTGTAGAGAGCATTATAACAATGTTTGGTACGGTGGACCAACTTGGTGGCCAAACCCAGCTCTCAAGAGGGATGTCAGGGGGCGTCGTCCATCGAGGCGTTTCAGAAATGATATGGACTATAGCCAGCTGGGAGAAGGACGTAGGTGTCGAACTTGCAGGATGCCAGGGCACACGAGGAAAAATTGCCCACAAACCATTTAATGTTGTAATGAACTATGTTATTAAATTTACGTGGTCTTGTAATGAACTATTTTTTTAATTTACATTGCAGTATTGTAATGTATTATGGTCTTGTAATGATCTATGGTTTAATTGTACATTAAACTATTGTAATGTACGGTAATGAACTATGTTTTTATATATTGAGAAGTATTCTACTTCGTACAGATTATGGCGACATTACCTCCGTTGTTGAACCGACAGTACGACTCTAGTCATCGATGCCAACACTGGATAGATAATGATGCTCCCCTTCAACCCCCGCCTACGTTCAGGCTTCGAGGTCCGGCAAACCGGTGGATAATTGATCGACAGTTCGTACCATATATTGAGAGGTGCGGACTTGTACCCTTCGCAGGGATGACATCTACACCTCATTTATTTCAACTTGATGCGTGTCTTTTGACGGCACTTGTTGATCGATGGAGACCCGAGACACACACATTTCACTTCCGTTGGGGAGAGATGACACCTACACTTCAGGATATATCATTTATCACCGGTTTGCCTCTTAGGGGTCTTCCAGTGGTGCTTCCAGCAGCCCCATTATCTTGGAAAGAACAATTCGAGATGTACATGGATCGGGCCATACCAAGAACAAGAGATAACAACGAGCCACGTTGGGTCCCAATTAGTTGGCTCGTAGATTATATTGATATCCCAGAACATGCTCACGAAGAGGTAGTACGCAGGCATCTAGTTGCGTACGTGCTTTATCTTTTCAGCATGATGTTCCCATCAGCAAACGGTGATTCAGTAAACCCAATTTTTATTGGATTGGCACAAAATATCGCCCTACCTCTAGACAGTCCGGACTTCAAGATGTATAGCATCGGTTCGGCAGTGCTCTGTCATACGTATAGGGGTTTGTGTGATGCCTCTTACAGAAGAAAGAAGAAAAGTAGTGTGTCCCCTATTCTTGCTGTTTGCTACATATTCCTCCAGTTGTGGTCCTGGGAGCACATACCTATCGGACGACCTACCATAGAGGTCTCGGTGCAACCATACATAGTTCACATCGAAGAGTTTGATTACGCGTCTATGGGATCCAGATGGACACACGGAACGTTACGTTGGGCCCGAAATTTGGCGGTGAGATGTTATCCTCTCTACCATGATGATTTTGAGACCATCCATGAGGGTGATATCACATGGAATGTGTGGACCAGAGAATTTGTACTGCAAGATGCTTCAGACGAGTGTTTCCGAGACCAGGACTTCTGGTTCACCAACTGTCACCTTGTATGCCTCCATATGGTTGAGCCGTACAACCCTGAGCGTGTGATGCGGCAGTTAGGAAAAGTCCAACAGGTCCCTCCCCCGCCTCCGAGATGTCTCGAGTCCCAATTTCACGAGTACGTTCTGAACTTATAATTACTCAATACTTTTGTAATTATTCTGATCAAAAAATAAATTTAAAATAGTGTATTTCAGGCAAACCAATCAAGGCAAAAAGAATCATGATTGGCTGCGTACCCAAAAGCAGTGGATAGACCGATGGAATTCGTCGGCACGCACGGTGTTACCTATCGCCTTCAGGTATTTTTTACCGATTATTTTACTCTTTCTTCTTCGTACTGTCTTTAATACCGGTCAACATGCAGCCCTTACGACGAGACCACATAAGATGCTTACATCACATGGTACCTTAGTAGCACGCGCTGTAACCTCACTCGCGCTCCACCTGGTAGACCAGAACATCGCACACATGCAGAGCAACTTACAGGAAGGATGGAGCGTCGTACATCCGACCGCCGTGATGACACGGTATACATTTTTTCAGATAGTTTCAATTGTTAGTAAATATTGAATGAGATTAACAATTTCTATCCCTTTTCAGCTAACTAGGCAACGACAGATTATGCAAGACGTACGAGAGATTGTTAGCGAGAGTCCTCGTACAATGCCAACGACTATAAAGACTAAGTTGGTACGTATTTTCAGAAATGCTTTTAAAACTTCTAGGACGTGGGGTTGTGGTCGAGCGGACGATATTCAACTAAGCCAGTACAACATGCCTGAGGCTTTCTCGTCGAGGCCGAGCGAGGCGAGGCCAAGCATGGGACCTCCTACACGCAGCTTGTCAATGCGTGAGCCTGTACGTATTTTAAAATATATGAAATACATCCAATCCCGCATTTATTTATAATAATGTTTCCACCCAGGTAAGGGAAAGACATGATGCAACTCTAATTCGTACGACATCGAGGCCTATCATGCAACGCGCTAATCCTATCTCTTCAGTACAGCCGCCACATGTGAGACTCTTAATTTTTTCCTATCTGTCTATGCACTATTATTATGAGATGTTAACAAAATGTTTTTCAGATTGACTACGAGTCGACACATCTACCAACCAGTCGCGGACAATTCCCAGAGACATCTAGAGGATTATTCCAGGACGAAACCCCTGTATGACTTTTTACTTCCACTCTTACTTGTTACTATATGACTTTTTACTTCCACTCTTACTTGTTACTGCTACACGAGAAAATTATTAATGAGTACATTATAATGACGTACAGGGGACGCCGGATGAAGCGTGGGATGATGAAGACGTTGCACTTAATATTTCCATGCCACCCATCCACCCGTCACACATGACATATAAGCAGCCCATTATTCGTATGAAGATACACACGATCGTCCCTATTCTTCATACAACGACGCTGGACCGTCACAGACAGATGAGCAACGCCAGTTTGAATACTACGCAGGGCCGTCGCAACCACAAGCTGATCCCGACTTCTTCGATAATTTGTTTGATCTTAATCAAAATTCCGACCAACGAGAAGATAATGACCAACAAGAATATGTTACACCATCACCGCGCCATCTTCGCTCAAATACCGGCTCACCTAATCGATGGAGTTACCCTTCAAATCACATTTACAAGGGCTCCAGAAACTGAACGGGATTATTTATGTCTACCTACGTTTTATGTCTACCTATGTTTGTATATCGGATGAGACATATTAATGACACTATTTTATATTAGATCTTCGTACCATTACACATATTATTATTACACAACTATTTTAAAGTACACATCAATATAAAACTAAGATACAACAACAATGAAGATACATGAATAATACCAACAATAGAACTTAAAATAAAAACTCCGCCTAGCTCCACGATTTTATCTTCCGTCGATGCAGCCTGCACCATCCGCCGATGCACCACTCTTACCCTTCGACGCTGCTCCACTCTTTCCCTTCGATGATGCGGCACTCTTACCCTTCGACGAGGCGGAACTCTTTCCCTTCGACGATGCAACACTCTTGCGTTTCAACGATAACGCACCAGGCGGCATGAAGATATCGTCTTCGTCCTCACTATCACTAATCCACCACGATGAATGGTCTTCAAATTCCTTACGCTCAGCTTCACTCCTAAATTTCCCCGCCACAACTCGCTTCTTATACCTTCCATGCATCCTGAGAAGTTCTTCACGAATTTCTTGGGGGTGCCGCCATGGCCATCCGCTTTGGCATAATTTCGCCCCCACCTCCGCGAGATGTCTATCATCACCACTAATTAGTTCCTCCCATGGAACTTCTTTGTTGTCTACCCTTAATTCTGTGGAAAAATCAAGAAGAGACAAGGACATGCCTTTCGGCCAACGACGATCCGCACAGCAACCCATTGTAACACTCTTACCCTTACCCTTCGACATAACAAACTCAACTGAATACTGAGTGACTACACTGGACGATGAAACATCTCGCCGAGGAGGGGGTTTTATAGAACGAGAACCAGGCACAGCGCGGGAACAAATTAGCTGCTTTCGGTGGTCACATACAGGAAAAAGAGGCGGGAGAATCTTTCTTTTTTCAGTGGAATGCCTGCCATCGCACCGTCCCATCGTGAGAGAATCCGCGCCTGTCCCCTGCATGCAGCTCCGTCCGGCCGACTTGCGTGGCCAGCACATCCCGCCACTCCCTCGGGAGGGAGGAACCTCCCGCCACGGGGCCCACCCGCTTCCCTCCAACCGCATTGGCGGGATGACGTGGCGCTGCCACGCTGGCCTCCCGCCACGGACAGCCGCAGGGCCCACCACGTCCAGTCGTTGCAGGTGGCGGCAACAGTCCTCCCGCCACTCCCCATGGAGGGAAGAACATCCCGCCATCCGGTATGGAGGGAGGTGACACGTGTCGCCTTTTTAGCTACCCGCCAGGCCATTTTTGACAAAGATTTTTAGAGGGGGTCATTTTTGACAAATCCGTTCGGCAGAGGGTCATATTTGTAAAAAAATCATTTAGCCCTAGCAAGAATCTCATCGTCCCCTGTCCGATTCCACGCAGATTCTACTACACGGCTATCAATCCTATCATCATTGAACATTGAATATGAAGAAATTTTTATTTAAAAGAAAGAGTCAAAGAGAAAACCCATCTTATATACAAAAAACATTAATTAAGGTTGAGCCAAAAAGGGTAGGGAAACTCTGAGAATGGATTTCCCACTACTAGGAGCGGGCGTCGGGCTTATCCGGGACGTCTAATCTCAATCCGACGGTGGCCATAGGTTTTTGCAAAAAAGTCCTTCCAATGGTGTGTAATCTGCGCCGCCCGGAGCTGGAGCTCGCCGCCCCGCTCCTCCGCCGCGCTGGAGCTCGCCGGCCTGCTCCTCCGCGCTCCTCCATGCCGCCGCGAGGTCGCCGTCGGGCTCCTCCGCGTCGCCGTCGGGCCGCGCCGGCCGCCGCGCTCCTCCGCTGCGCTCGGAGCTCAGAGCCGCCACGCTCGGAGCTCGGAGCCGGCCGCCGCGCTCCTCCGCGCCGGCCGGAGCTCCGCCGCGTGCTCGCCGCGCTCCTCCGCGCCGGCCGGAGCTCCGCCGCGCTCCTCCGTGCTCGAGGACTGGTTCACAAGAATTACAGAAAGTGGGGGGGCTTTTTTGTAAAAAAAATGCACGAATCTTGATGTTCTCCCACCAGCTGAACGGTGGGAGATAGGCCCGACGCCCGCTCCTAGTTGTGGCGACACCTTTTCATGGAAACTCTATTCATCGCTCTTAAAGCATCTCCACTGTGTACGTTCAAACGGCCGTCCAAAGGCCTTTCAGCCGGATGCATGCAACTAGCCCTAGCAAGAATCTTGTCATCTCATGTCTGATTCCACAGATTCTATTACACGCCTATCATCATCAAGCATAATACTATTTTGGACCGGTAGTTGAACATTGAATTTAAAGCATTTTCTAATTGAAAATTGATTTTGTTGAGAGAAAGAGTCAAAAGAGAAAAGCTATCTTATATGTAGAAAAAACATTAACTAAGGTTGAGCCAAAAAGGCTCAGCAAACCCTATTCATCGCTCTTAGTGATTTCTTCAGTTAGTCTTTTCTCATTGCGTTTTTTCTATCTGTTTTCTCACGGTTCTAGTGTTTTTCTTCTAGTTGTGCCAAAACGAAGTGCATACTTGTTTTGATCAAAATACAAAGCGTCTTCATTATTGATTTCCTCCCGGCGAGATTTTCCAGAATTTGATTTCATGTTGATAGGTTTTGATAAACTTTTTTCCACACTTTGCAAAATCAGTATACTTGTTACTTGTAGTTACGTTACTTCGGTTTTTTATGTATTCGTAGTTATACTTCAGATTATAGATATTTATATTTTATAGTCTTTTTTATTGTTATGAGATTTGTAACTTGTTTATTTTTTGTACTTTATGTGAGAATTTATCTTTAAACTTTATAGCGTACACAACACTGTATTTGTATGGGATGGGCCTTATCTAAAAAATCGCCGTGGCATATTGACTTGGCCCATTTAGTTTATGTTTCCAAGAAGCTTCTAGAAAAGGAGCATTACAAAGTCGATTCATCTTTGGGTATCACTAGGGAGAAGTCTCCCTTCGCGAAGGTCTCTTTCACGGTCCTGCGCGCGAGCTGCTGCCGCCACGTGGACACGCAAATCGAGCGAGCGGTCCCGCGCATGTCCAGATCCAGATTCAAATCCAGATCTAGATCTGTGAATCAGAATTGTACAAACAACACACAACACCATGTACAAACACAAATTTAGTTTATACAAAACACAGACCGTGTTGTACGTACAAGTACACAGATCAGGTTGTACAGATCAGGTCGTACAACTACACAGATCAGGTTGTACAGATCAGGTTGAACGTACAACTACACAGATCAGTTTGTACAGATCAGGTCGTACAACTACACAGATCAGGTTGTACAGAACAGGTTGAACGTACAACTACACAAATCAGGTTGTACAGATCAGATTTTACGTACAACAGGTCAGTTGTACGTACAACTACAAACACGTTGTACGAACTATACACAATCCGAAGTAAAAAAAAAAGTTTGTCGAAACCTATCAACATGGGATCTATTTTTGAAGATCTCGACACGAGGAGTTCAAAAGTAAAAAACGGTTCATAATTCGGATAAACGGTTCTCAAGATATTTCATTTTGAAAAAACGAATATCAAAATAAATGCGCAAACAGCGCTCTGCGCACCACCAGGCAGCCGCCACTTGTCACACGCGGAGAGAAGGTGGGAGCGAGAGCGTACGAAAATTCGATACTTGTCAGCTGAGGAGAGCGCGCGGAGAGACCTTTGCGAATAGAAGCTTTTTTTAAGACCTCTTCATCTTTACAATATTTTTTATTTCTTGTTTCACAAATTTTCTTTTACGGAGCAAAACAAATCAACAAATTGTTATTGGGCCAGCCCACTTTAGCCCCGGCGTGCAGAACCGCCCACCGCACCTTTTCTTCCCTGAGATATTTCGTAGCGCACATTCCATTAGCATCCGAGTGGGCCAGAATGTTTCAACTTATCAACATTCTCCCCAATACCCCCTCTGCATAAGCTGGATGATGATTTGCCAAAAACAGCTGCATAATTTATTATGTACTAAAAGGAGCAGTAAAATAAAATGTTTTTTCAGGTATATGGTCAACAACTCAGCATCATCACCAGACGCAACGGGCTCTGCATCTTTATTATTAATCAATAATATGCCCAACCAACCGATAGCATCATTCTCTCCTGTAGCTCCATATTATCGGTAACATCAATCATGTTCTCCAATCCCTACATCCATTGCTGTCACCAGCAATATGACTCCCAGGATCAGGAAATTCCAGCAAAACTATAATGAACTGATGGTGGAGAAACATATCATTAAAACCCTGTGTACAACAACACATCACGGTGATGAAAATGGTACATGGATAACACATCTTTTGACGATTTCGCAGCGCTACCTATTGGGGAACAAAGCTAAGTAAGAAGCATATTATTTTCCACCTAGCAGAATGAAACACAACACATTTGCTGCTTCTACTCAAAAGGCCACGGCGACCGGCTTTTGAGCAGAATAACCAACAGATCAGTTAAGAAAAAACTCTACTACAATTCACAGCGCTACTAAGATGGCAGGTTTCAGCTCAATCCTTCTTGAGGATATCCTCCGGCTCGCGGAGGGTGCCAAACATCCAGTCCATCCAGACAGTGTAGTGGCCATAGTTGTGCCGGTACGTCGTGTGGTGGATTGTGTGGTAGCCGGCACCCATCACCGGCCAGACCTTGCCGTGGATGCAGTCGTGGATGTTGCTCGTCCACACGACTTCCAGGAACATGAGGGCAGTGTGGGTCCTGAAGTGTGTTGGGACGACGAAAAGAGCAAACACGTGCGGTATGGCTTGTAAAACCCCATCAATTGGATGGAATGCTAGTCCTGGAAGGAACAGAATGCAATTATTAGAGCAATGAACTCTTTCAAACATTTGACATCGAGAAGAAATAGATGAACACAAATGTCAGTTGTACCATTTATCTAGAATTCTAGCTCGTCACTGTTACAGCGAATTTATACATCTAGATGGTAATCAAATAAAAGAGATATTTCCAATACTCGGATACCTTAAAAAGAACTTACCCGCGAATGGTGATAGGGTATTCTCCTTGTTGTAAATGTGGTGGGTTGCATGTAGGTACTTATATAATGGTTTTATGTCATGCAACTCTCTGTGCATCCAGTAAATCCAAAACTCCACAAAGATGAGATACAAAGCCATATAGACAGTATACATTGGCCAACCAACTTCGCTGATATGAAAATAACACCGTGTCCATCCACTCTCGATCATGTGCTCAGATACGACTGGAAGAGCACAGTATACAGCCATGGCCTTTGATGCAACAATTATCTGCTTCTTCATAGCTTCTATTGAAGGGATAGAATCTGCATGAACAGCCATATTATGGTTAACATGCACAGTCGGTCTTGCATCGGAGAATATGAACGGTAAAAACAGCTTATATTTGAGAACGGAAGGAAGAATAGACAGCATTGCTATCTATTTAGACTAGCTGCCAGCAATTCCAAGGCTAAGAGTCACAAAGGTATGACTAAAGATGCAAAGCTTATAGATAATCTGTATGCCAAAAACATTTAAAGCAATATCTATAGCAGATTGACCACAAGATAATGGCCTACAAGGAAAAGGATGATGACAGTGGAAAATATTGAGATGGTAATCTAAACCAGTTTTTTACTTCCAGAACACATCACACTGAATCACATCAAATACTTTTTTTGTGTGCACAGCATAAGCTCATGCAATTCAATTTCCAAAGAAGAAAGAAATCTAGCTAGACAGGTTCCATTCCAGCTGTCTTGCATAACCAAGGAAAACAAAACCATATTTGGTCCCACAGAAATGAAAGTATCACCAGCCACAAATATACAATACAGACGATAGGCTTGTCCTCCCCTTTTATTTATGGACTGTTTTCTCAGGAGAGCTATTTCATCTCTTTTTTAGATGTGAATCCAATGATAGGAATTTAGTTGCGTGGTCCAGAATGCGTGTGAACTCAAAATATCATACAATCTGTTCATCCATCCACACATAGGCCATTTAATCGATATCTGCAACACAGGTCCCCTATCACTATATCCTAAAAAAACGTCGTGCAACATCAATATATCGAAGATTACAAGGTCCTGGACATTTTTAAGAAAACTACCCAGGACAACCAATAAAACAACTAGTACCTGTAGTATCTAAGCACAAGCAAACAGGAATATTGAAAAGTTTGCAGAAGGCATATCCAACTGTGAATGCGTTAAGAAGCCGGCAAAATAATGAAATAAGTTATGCAAGATTACCTGGCAGGGCATTAGAAAAAGGCCCAAAACTGTTAGTGTACTAAGTACACGGGTAACGTGCAAGCTCTCTTTTTCAATTCATCAAGCTTAACTGGCGATCATGCCAAGAACGTGACGAGATTGAAAAAACTGTAGATAATAGTATTAAATGGACCACCAGTTCAAAGACAGAGTTTCAGAGCACACCAACCAAGCGGTTGAAGAAAACAGGATTTGGTAGATGCCGATCTCGATCACGCAACAGGGTGCCTAGTGCTTCAGACAATAGCAGCATGTGCTCATCATGTGCAGACTACAATGGTCCAGTGATTCCAATATGCGCTATCCATCTCAGTGTATATTCAGATGATCTTTCTGGCCATCAGGGAGTCTGAACCCAACTCGATTCCCAAACCCGCCACATCCCCCAACCAACCAAAATGAACCCAACTCCTAAGCCCGTGATGAATAGTGGCACTCCAGAATCTCGCGCGCATGTCTAATTGGGATCGAAAGGCGGCGGCTTAACCTCCCACAGTCATTGCCCGTCACGACAGGACCACTGAGACGCAACCTCAAATCTCGCTGGCGAAACAGCGAACCTCAGCTGTAATTTGGGCCGCTGCCGATTAAATTTAAAGCCGGTCTCACTTTGATTTTGTGAGCCTTCGGTCTAGGCCAAGGCACCCCAAATCCCTGCTAGCTAAATTATCGGGGAGAAGAGAGCAGAAACATCATTGGCAGTGTGGGGAGGAAGGAGGGATCTTTGGGGATGTAGCTAAGAGCCGGCAAAATAATGGACTAAATCATGCAGGCCTACATGGCAGGGCATTAGAAAAATGTCCCTGAACTGTCAGTGGACTAAGTACAGAAGTAACGTGCAAGCTCTATTTTTCCATTCATCATCTAACTTAACTGGCGATCTTGCCAAGAACATGAAGAGATGGACAAAACAGAAGATAATAGTATTAAACGGACCACCAGTTGAAAGACAAAAACTTTCAGGACAGCTCGATGCTGCACACCCCCAACCAAGCAGTACGAAGAACAGGATCGGTAGATACCGATCTCTATCAAGCAAGAAGGTGCTTCAAACAATAGCAGGATGTGCTCACGCATGAGCACACTACACTGGACCGGTGATTGACATATGTGCTATGCCTCTCAGTGTGTACTCAGGTGATGCTTCTGACCATCGGACGGCGAGCCTGAATACGAACCCAACTCTAGAAGTGCCCCCGATGAATGATGGCACTCCCAAGTCTCGCGCGCGCACAGCTACTTCGGATCGAAAGGCGGCGGCGGCGGCGGCTTAACCTCTCACGGTCATTCCCCATCACAACCCAAACCCCAAATCTGCGTAAACAGCGACCCTCGGCTGCAATTCATGGCTCTTACGATTCAATTGAAACCCGGGCTGGCTTCGATTTCGCGTGCGAGCCTTCGGTCTGAGACCAGAACACCCTGAATCCTCACTAGCTAAATTCTCGGGGAGAAGAGAAGAGAAGAGAAGAGAAACAGAAACAGAAACAGCATTGGGGGGGAAGGAGGAGGAGGAGAAAGGAGGGACCTTTGGGGATGTAGGCGTGGCGCTTCCAGTAGTAGATGACGAAGCACCAGAGGAAGCCCGTGAGGAAGTAGAGGATGAAGCCGCCGACGGTGTTGCGCAGCCAGGAGCGCATCGGGTGCGGCAGGGCCCTCCACCAGTCGCCCGGCACGAGCGCGCCGAGGAGGATCTCGTTGTACCAGTCCGTCTCCTCCAGGAACAGGTTCCCGCCGCCGTGCGCCGCCGCCGCCGCCGCCATTGCCGCCAGCGGTGGGTGGTGTGTGCGGGGGGGTGGAGGGTGGACAGAGTAGGGGTCAGCCGGGTTTTAAAAGGTGGAAGGGTTGTGCGATCTGTTTGCGCTGTGCTGGTGCACATGTGCCTGCTGGTGACTTCTTTTTATTTTTGGTGTCGAGATTTTCGTAGTACTAGAAAAATGAAAGGAGTATAGACGTATGAAATATTCAATTTTCAAGATTCAGCCGATCATAATGGTCAAGACATTCAAGTTAATTCATATCAAATTGTTGAATATTTGAGACCAAATGTTAGTGACATGCATGTACACTTATATAGCTGGAAAAAAGATGGCATGTGTAGGTTGCGTGAAAGATGTACTATTATTAACTATTATTAGTGGAGATGACATGGCCAATTGATTGGTTAAAATAGTGGGTGATGTGGATACAGTTCATGTTGAGATAGAAAATAATCAATGCATCTTAGTGAGATTTTACTTTATAAAAGGTATAGATTGCCCTCCATCCAACGTTGGGTAAACTTGTTAGGTGTTCATTCGGTTTCGAGATGGAAGGTACCCAAATTTGGTACTTATAACAAGAGAAGAAACATATCTATCAGTACCTCTTTGCGTCAGAATACTTGTCGTTTTCGACTTTCATGCCCATGAAAAAAGATAAAAATTGAATGCAAAGAAGAAAATTGTGACGGTAAGGAATCCGATCGCCAAAACCCCACCGAAAGGATCATGCAATGTCGACTTTGTCGATTTCTCTACGATGGCGCTTTATTCGCCGCCGAGATGTCGAGGAACTCCATACCTTTTTTGTTCGATGTACGGTTTAAGTCTTTTTATGCTAACTTGTGCATCCTTAATGGCATTGTATGGACGGTGGAAGCTAAGTTATGTGGTAAATCTCCCTTGCGGAGGTAAGCTGGTGGTTGATCTCGCATGCTTTCCATGGATGTCGATGTTGTATGACCTCAGTGTTTGATAAATGTATGATGCCTTTGCCTATGCTCCAATCTTTGGATGTTGGTGTGTGTTGTGTTTCTCTATGTATGACGACATTGCCAATGCTATGAGATGGAATGTGAGAGGTCTTAACTACCTGGATTGTCCAAACGTAGTCCACTATACCATTGCTTCTTCCTCATGTCATAGTTTGCTTGCAGGAAACCTAGTTAGAAAATGTTGTCCTTTCAGAACAGCTTACTTAGGTGTCCACCAGATATCAAGATTCGTCATGATCGATACTAATTAAAGGTTGAAATCCTAATTTTGTGAGATGACAATGAATTTCAAATCACTAGTCTACAGATTTAGGGTTTGTTTCCTCCCAACTATGGTATGCTCTCACAAATCTGATGCTTGTTCCACGATCACGGTGGCATATGGTTTGACCTAGTCAACCCTAGGACTTGTCATTTTTGTCCAGCCTACAACATAACGAATTTTGAGTTGAGATTTTGCACGGTTTTAACACTATCGCCTGGGATTTATTTCTTGATTTTTGGAACAAAAAGGTGCCTAATATTAATTTTTGAAAAAACGAGCTACATGCATGTTGCTCAACGCCTCACTCGGGTGATGGGTCTCATTTGAAACCTTCATTGGAAGAACTTCCACCGGTTTAGTTCTCGTACTGTGCGAGAAAGATTGTGTAGACGAAAGTATATGTCGATTAATCTCAATTGTTAGGATTGCAAAAACTATATGGTCTTAGCTCTTAGGCTTACCGCCTCACATGAACAACATTGTATCCAACGGGTCTCCCTGCCTTACTCCCCGTGACGATTTTGCCATACACACCGCCATATAGAGCACTGAAAAAACCACTTAGTAAACATTGGATGAAACATAACTGGTCCATTTTTTTAACCAAATCTTGCCAATACTTCAAAAAGTAAGGGTCATTCCAGCCTGTCCTGTCGTAGCTTTGGTCATATCTAGTATTATGAGAACCATTGCCCTAAGGAGAAATAATTATGGTCCTAACCTTCATTTGCTTGGAATCTCCACATGATAAAACCATGGGCTGTTGACCTGTACTGACGTGGGCACTGATGCGAGCAGTCGTCGGGATCACCGTCGCTATGCGGGTGCATGTGCAGCGCTCCTTGTCCGTGGTGTGATCGTTGTCTCGAAGTGCCTCCGAGTGGCCCAAGGACTAGTGCTAATCTGTTTTTTTTTTCTTTTGTCTTGTATCATTGTGTGGCTACACCACAATAACTAGACCACACGTCAAGAGCTTCAGTTCAACTTCGCAGAGTTGCAAACGGATCAGATCGGGTGAGTTTTGCTTGTACAATATTCTTGGCCATATTCTTTTCATGTCCCTCTTGGGGGCGTTTTCGATGATCTGAGTGTGGGTGCTCCTCGGTCGCGTCAAACGATCTCCCATGCTTCTTCTTGGTGACTCGATGAAGGTGTATAGTGTCTTTTTACCGTGTTTTCGGATTGTTTTGTCACTTTTGTTTCGATCAACTCATGAGGATTTACTCAATACCTTGTAGCGTTTGGTCGTGTCAACTAATACAAAGCTATTTTGAAGACTATATGCATGATATTATTCATACCATAACTTGCACCTTGTAGCTCCGCATTAAGCCACCTGTGTGGAGACCTCCTGCAGTTTATCAAGATGGAATAGGATCCCCCGCCGCCGTGATAGACAGATACAGGAGGTTGTGAACCAGACACACAAGCCACACAACTGAAAGAGACGGCCAAAACTCTACATACGACCAGCCACAAAACAGGAAAAATTCGGCCGCAACTTAAAGAGAGACAGCAACAAGCGAGCTCTCCACGTAGACCATCATTGTACATTGTACGACGCTCCAGGCTGGAGGCGCTAGGAACTTGTAACCGGTATTCATGTGTATTCATTTTGTCATGATTCATCAATGTTTTGCCAAAATTATTAATACTATTTTATTAAAACCGTGGTTGTTTTACAATAATTATGGGTATTCATAGTTCACATGAATACTTTGCAATACCCCTAGCACCGCCCCTGGCTGGAGCGCCATGCTCGTAACACGGTCGTCGTACGTCATGGCGCCATGTGATATATTGAAGGGTTGATTCCTCATCTTGTTGATGGGGGGGCTCTCAATCCTTCGATATGCCGATGACACAATTCTGTTTATGGAACATGACATTGAAAAAACTCGAAATCTGAAATTAATTTTGACAACTTTCGAGCAGCTTTCAGGTCTTAAAATTAATTTCCATAAGAGTGAGTTGTTCTGTTTTGGCGAGGCTTCTGACGTGGCCGATCTCAATGCCGAACTCTTCGGTTGTGGACAAGGTCAATTTCCGATTAGGTACTTAGGCATCCCGATTCATTATCGGAGGCTTTCTATTGCCGAATGGAAATGCGTCGAAGAAAGACTACAAAAACGTTTAAGTAGTTGGAAAGGAAAATTGTTGTCCCTCGGCGGAAGATTGGTACTCATAAATTCGGTGCTCACTAATATGGCATTATATATGTTATTTTTCTTCCTCCTGCCAAAAGGTGTGCTCCAAAAACTAGACTATTATCGGTCTAGATTCTTTTGGCAAGGGGATAGTGAGAAGAAGAAATATCGACTGGTTAAATGGAGTGTGGTTTGCACACCTAAAGATCAAGGAGGGCTGGGAATTCACGACCTTGAGGTCAAGAATACAGCTCTTCTAGGTAAATGGTTGTTTTAAGTTGCTGACCGAAAATGGACAGTGGCAAACCCTCCTGAATCGTAAATATGTTGGCTCCAAACCGCTGTCCCAAGTTTCTTGGAAACAAGGTGATTCGCATTTTTGGGCTGATCTGATGGCTGCAAAATCACAGTTCTTCAGATTCGGATATTTTTCGATTAAAGACGGGTCTCAGATAAGATTTTGGGAGGACAAGTGGTTGGGCAATACCACACTCCGAGAACAATATCCTACATTATATAATATTGTTCGTTACAAAAGTGATACCATTAAGAAGGTAATGGCGACCTCACCTCCAGATGTAACGTTCAGGAGAGATTTGATTGACCAGCGGTTGGTTGCATGGCAAAACCTTTTACAGCGGTTGGCCAATATACAACTTTTAGCCGGGCCAGACGAGTTTCGATGGAACCTACACAGGAATAGTAAATTCTCGGTAGACTCCATGTATAATGCTTTATCCCATTCTCATATACCGGTCGATAATAACAAGTTGCTTTGGAGGATGAAGATACCACTTAAAACAAAGGTGTTTGGTTGGTACCTTCGTCGTGGAGTAATTCTAACCAAAGACAATCTTGCTAAACGGAATTGGCATGGAAGTAAGAGTTGTGTTTTTTGTCATAAGGATGAAACAATAAAACATCTCTTTTTTCAGTGTCGGTTCGCGAGGTCTATATGGTCAATCATCCAAGTAGCATCTAACCTGTATCCTCCACGCAGTGTGACCAATATCTTTGGGAATTGGTTACACGGCATCGATAATAGGTTTAGAAAGCTTATTAGGGTGGGAGCGCTTGCCATTATTTGGTCGCTATGGCTATGTAGAAATGATAAAGTGTAGCGGACCTGCACTTAGAAAATGGCAAGTCCCTGTGTATAGTGCAAATCCCTGGATCGATTCGTTTGCACACACAGTTTACGATGTAATATCACAACAAAGTATCAAATTTATTACATCGATGATCCAGACTTAGAAAATATTCATTACAATTTGCATAGCGTAAAGCTAGCTCTGAAAAAGTAAAGCAGCGGAATTACAATAACAGTGAGTCTCCATCATCTTCATGTTGCCACAGGCGAAAACATGTTGGTTGCAGACTCGAAACCTTTAAACGACACCTCACTCGTCAACTGAACAATCTGCAATAAGAAAAATATTGCAGCAACGTGGGTCAGAACCATTTAAAATGGAACTGGCAAGTGACACTATGGTGGACACTTAGTGGAATAACTCTAATAACCTATATGCATATTTGGCTGGTGGGGTTCAAGGCTATTTTGCATAAAGCCAATTTTTCCTAACTCTTTTGAAAACACTTTTCTTTTATTCGAGACATCCGTGGCATGAAATCCACTGTCTCATTCTACCCTTGTTCACCCATCAAGTTTTAACTTAGAAATTGGAATGGTGGGATCCTCCGTTGACGTCCTTGATCAGCTGCTCAAATTGTCCGTACCGGGGACACGGCTAAGTACTTAGTTTTACACTCTGCAGAGGTTGTGCACGTTCACCATTGTACCCATTCAGCCCAAACTATCCTCTACACTCTGGAAGTGATAAGGAAAAGGAGAAGAATGAGACGAGATCTTTCAGAAGCATTTTCCTTCCCCATCTGGCTTGACCCGTTCCACCTAACACCCTCTACATCTGCTTGTCAAGCCGGGGCGAGTCCACGCAACTTAGTTGATCAAGCCAGAGCCCATATTGGCAATGGCTGCACCGGAAGCTAACATCACTTGGAGTTCTTCAGATCCCTTTGTTCCTGGGTGGCAATCCACAAGTGTACTCTCAGGTGAAAACCACCATGCTCACGGCCCTAAGTATAGTAGAAACTACCTTAGGCGAAGACAACCACGAGCACAGCCCTGAGTAGCCACTCAACATAAACCATTCAACCATTCCACCCAGGTGATTCATTAACTTAGTGGATGTGTACTCTCAGGTGAAAACCACCATGCTCACGGCCCTAAGTATAGTAGAAACTACCTTAGGCGAAGACAACCACGAGCACAGCCCTGAGTAGCCACTTAACATTTTGTAAAACTTTTCATCAATGGCATAGCATCAATATTTCTACTAAGTTATTTCATAGGTACCTAGACACATAGGAATAAGGATGCTGCTCTAAACAGTCTTTGCATAGCAGTACTATCCAACACATGCTTATAGAAAAATACTCTAAGTCATGCATATAGAAAATAGTAGGAGGTTTATGAATGTGCCACTTGCCTTTGGAAGTTGTCGGTGCTCACAACTCTTTTCAACGTAACTCGGGGCTCTCCGTTCAATCTAAACAATATAGACAAACAACAATACAACAATCAACATAAAACACAACAACACAACGCATACAAGCACATACATAAAGAACAAACAAGTTTCATAAAACATCTAAGGAAAATATGTCATGCATGATGTGCAAAATATTTCTAAGTACTAGAGATGCATGTCATGCCATGAAAATATTCTAAGTTAAGTGCAAGGCAAGAATTTGGTCAAAAATGACTAAGGACCAAAGTCATAACAACTGGGGTCGAATTTTAACTAAGGACTAGATGCTAGCACATCAAGTCAAAATAATTTCTAAGAAGTTGATACCCCTTTTTCTAAGGACTTAGTTATGATGTGCATAAAATTCTTAGAAAAAAAAAAGTAAGTCTATTCTTCAAGGTGATCAACAATTATTAACAACTCTTTGTAAATTGGATATTCACTATAGTGAGAGAGACAGACACCCGGCCAGCCACTTATGATTGTGGTCAAAAGGGGTTTATGTCCAAAGTGAAAGAGGGATAGGAAGGGCAGAATAAGATAAAGAAAGATGTAGAAGATCATCTCCAGGCTTCCTTGTAACTTTCTCCTTGGTGTGATCTCCTCATCGAAATTTTGTAGACTTGATGGTTCTGCAGACTCGATGGTTCTCCAGGGTTGGTCTTGAATATAACTTAGTCACCATGAGGTCTAAGAGAAGAAGGGAGAAAAGAGAGAAAGAAAGCAAGACTTAGGAAATGTAGCTTGTTGGTCTTCATGAACTTCTTCTTGATTTTCTTCTAAGTGCTTCTACTTTTTGGAGATGCTTCCGGAGTCTGTTTTCTTGGCTAAGTCTTCATTGGCCTTCTAGTCTTCATGTTGAGAATCCCAAGTAAGACAATCATGGGATGAAGAACATATTATTTTCTAAGTGTTTCTAAGTGCATAACAGCTTTTCTAAATCACTAAGTCGAAAATAAATCTAACAACTACTTAGCAAAAATAAGGGAGAAGTTTTTCTATGAGGAGTATAATTATACAATAAAATATGCTATGCATGAAGTGCAATTTTTAATTACAAGAAAACATCATACTAACTTTTGTGATTTTTATAAAGTATGCATGAAGCTATAAATGCAATTTAATTAATTTCTATTATAGCAAAATATAATAAAAGGGCTAAATACAAGATTAGAGTTTTCTGTAATAAAAAAAAATTTATAAACAAAATTTTAAATATTGTTACTGGACAGGGGTATTTTAAACAAAATTTTAGCAATTTGATTCACTCAAAAATAATTTTTCTATCTAAAGTTATGTCAAAAATACTCATTATCTCTCATCTTAAATTCGAATATTTATTTTTGTCAAATCATGAAACTAATGATTGGAGTGGATTCTAGATGTTCTAAGGATTCCAGAGATATCAAATTTACGAAATTTGGATGAGCAGAACTAAAGTTATGAATTTTGGAAGTCTTCTATCTAAAATAGGCAGGAAAACGAAATGGATAATTAGGTGGACACGTGGCAGGATTTTAGTGGCTGGAACCTTTCACTACGTGATATTTGTTCAGGCAGCTCACCGTGCTTCCAGTCGTCGGCAAATCGCATGCATCAAAATGTCCAGCTCGGGGAAGAGCACGACGGCGTGCAGCAGGCCGCGTCGGAGGCGATGGGGACGACGACGTCGCTGAATTCGTCCGGGAAGGGTGCGGGGCTACAGCCGGAGACGGAGGAGGACGGCGACGGCCTCGGGTGCCATTGACCCGCGGGTCGAGCTCCCCCTCTCGATTTAGCTGCAAAGGAAAGGCGGGGAAGGGGTTAGGGAGGAGCGCATGAATGAGGGAATGGGTTTAGGGAGTAAGAGATGCGGTGGTCCTTCCATGGCGCCGGAATCGAGAAATTTGTGGCGGCGGCCGAAGAACTCCGGTGAGCAAATTGCTCAGCCAGGAGGCGCGATTAGAAGAGGGGGCAGAGGGGAAATGAATAGGAGAGCCGGGGCTATCTATAGGAACAAACGTTTCTTAATTCGGTGCAGCAAAACTCCCGCAATCAAAGAAATTAAAATCGGCCGTTTTCGGTCGAGGACGAACTACGGCGACAAATTCGTCATTCTGGGAACGTTTCTGAGAGGGCTTTTGGTGGGGAATGAAGGAGGAGGTCGTGGGTTTTAATTAGGAAGAAACGGCGCGTTAATTGGTGCAGTAAATCGCCGGCAATCAATCGTTGAAATGAAACAGCAAACTGACCTGTTCGTGCGTGCGTGATGCCGACGCTGACGTCATCGCTGACGTCAGCATTTTTCTTTTTCTTTTTCTGATTTTTCTTATTTCTTTCATATCTTTTGTTTTAAGTATCTAAATTATGCAAACTAAAATTCTAAAAATTGCTAAAAATAATATCTCTGTGTTAAACCAATTGTGGTCATGTTTTTAACACTTTTCAAAAATCATAATTTTGAAATATTGATTAAATGTAACTTTGACACTTTATGTCAAATTTGAAAACATGACTTAAATAAATTTTATTTTTGGATAAATAAAATTTATAAAAATACAACACTTATATAAGTTTAAAATTAAATTATTTAAACTCATTTTCCAATAGTAAATCATTTTTGGCTTTAGTAGAATATTAAATAACATATTACAACTATTTGAAATGAAAAGGGAAATATAATGTATTCATTTTTAATTCAAAATACTTTGTTTACCATTAAGTTTTATATTATTATAAATCATTTGAAAACTCCATTGAATACCTTTGGAAAATATTCTAGATTTATTTCATTTCTTATATTGAATATATTCATGTAAAATCATTTTATGTTTTGCAAATTGATGAAAATAATTTAAGTTATTGAAATGCCTATTTTGGATAAATCATTAATTATAAAATCTATGAAGTTTTAAAGATATAAATTATAGACTTGTAATTTCCAAAATTTTGTTTTGAACTCAGGTAAAAGAATGAAAACCATTTGGCAAATATACCATGTTTTAAATAGTTTGAAGGAACATTTGTAAATATATTATTTTAGAATTTATGAATAGATATGGCTAAGTGGTTGAAATCAAATACTTATAAAGAAACTTATTATTACATCAAAATGGTTTGAAAGTTTGTAAATCATTTGTCAAATTATATATTGAGGTTTAAGAAAAACAATGGATAGTAAAATGTTTAACTTGAAACAACTTTTGAAAATAGTAATTATTTGAGATATTTGACATATTGAACTTTTTGAAAATGCTTGAAGTCTTTTATAGTTGGTTTTCTTATGCATATAATGTTTTATATAAATCAAAAACAAAAGTTTAAATTTTTAGTGATTTTTAAACATTCCAAAATATTGGGATGTTACATAAAGTGTTTAACGATAAATTGTCTACTCCCTTGCAGGTAATCTACCGGTGTACCGGTACACTCCGTTTATGGTCGTCTCTTTAGCGAGTGGAGCACCGAGACCTATTTATGGAGGTCTGTGCACGGTTGGAGTCCACGGCGAGGGATACTTTTTCCCTTCATGGGTGGCAGCATAATCTACGGATAGAGCCACCACCATTTCAGGCGTAGTTACAATTGCTCATTTTGATATGATATGTAATACGTCTTTATTCAGTTTTGGATTGTGCACGTTGGGACAGCTGTGTGCATCTTAGTTATGCAGAGGCTGGGTGTAAACGCTTAAACATTTTAAGTAATAAAGCGCCCTTTATCGAAGAAAAAAATCTTGGCGCGCTAACTAGAGCGTCGTGTACCATGGCGCCTTCAGACCGATCACCATGAAAAATGGTCAGATGGTGTTTTTTTTCCTCCAAATACTTTACAGTTTGTGTTGAAGTTTTTAAAAAAGGTCGGATTTCTCTATTTTTCAGGCCGTCCCATGCTCTCACAGTCTCACTTATCCGTCTGTCGCGTGCGGCTGTTGTGTGCACGCACGTGCGTACAGCGACAAACGGGGTTGTTCATCCGTCGAGCTCATGACTTCGTCTCTGTCGGGATGTAATCCCGGTATCTTAAGGTTATGATGTTTACATTAGAGGAAAAAAAGAAGTTAAACAAGTGATAGGCAAAGAAATGCAACTCGGGCCGACATGGCGGCACTCCCGGCTTCCCCGACCTCGGCCTCACCCCGGCTTCCCCGACATGGCGGCACTCCCGGCTTCCTCGACTTGGCGGCACCCCCGGTTTCCCCGACATGGCGGCACTCCCAGCTTCCCCGACGTGGCGGCATTCCCGGCTTCCTCGACATGGCGTCACCCCGGCTTCCCCGACATGGCGTCACCCCCGACTTCCCGACCGGTACGGATGATTCTGAGGACAGGCGCAAGGGGATAAGACAAGGACGCGCGCCGCACGGGTCGTGTCTGTCCAGGAAGTGACCAAGCGTGGCTACAGTGCCGGTGATTTGACTAGAGTACACTGCATGATGCAGTGAACAGTGCGGACAAGACCCCAGTAGTCACCTCAGCTACAGTACATGTATACTGGCTTGTGGGCCACCTCTTGTCCCCTGGGCTCCTGCTATATAAGGAGCACCAGGGGAAGGCCAAAGAGAAGCCACAGACGGCCGGCCACGGGCACGGCTCCCCTTTCTTCTCTTTTTCCCCCAAAACCTCTTAGAGGTAACTCGGGGGCTAGATGCTGCAGTAGGGGTTTTATCTACTCACGAAATTCCCGAAGCAGAGTAAATCCTTGTGTTCATGCGTTCTTCCGTGTGCGATCCCTTCGCGCTATCCCTCACCGAATCCTCTAGCGTCCATCCGGCACCACAAATTAGCCTACCCGTAGGCATCTGTTGTTCGCCACGACGACAGTTGGCGCCCACCGTGGGGCTGACAGTGGCGCTTGCTGGACTAAATTCGGACGGGACCTTCTTCATCAACTCGGGGACTCGGCATCGCCATTGTCCTCGCACTCCAACTCGCCACCGCAAGTAGAGTCCGGCGCAGCCGGTATCGGCGCTCGTCTTCGACAGATCCCGGGTAACTCCCCGACAGTTGCCCGGGTCGTGTCGATTCGTTCGGTCCGCGCAACACCAGCCAGGCTCCATGAGTATTCTTTCCGATACCGCATGCAGTTAGCTAATTTCAAATATTACTCGGGGACTGCCCCTTCGTGCCTAGCTTATTTGTTAACCCCGGAACGAAATGTCGTAACTCGGGGACTGTCATGTTGTGTTGTCTGTGTTTTTCTTCCCGGGAGCAAGATGTCTTGACCCGGGGACTGGCTCACCGGTCAATTCTGCTTTTCATCCTAAGTCGGTAGAACAACTCGGGAATTAATTTATCTGTATGCATATGGTTTATGTCTGTTTGTTCCGAATTATTTGTATGTCGGCACTCCGAGGTGAACTCGGTGATTACCCTGTTATTTATATGCATGCCTGCTGTTTGTATCGTTGTATGTCGGCATCCCGGGATGAGCTCGGGGACTGCCTCGTCTTTATATTTACATTTTATCTCGGTAATTTCTATATCGTTCGTATGTCGGCAATCCGAGATAAACTCGGGGACTGCCTTGCCTATCTGCATATATGTTGTTGTTTATGTTGTCCATATACCGAATAGATTTCAACCTTTTTTCAAAGTTCAAATAATGTATGCTATCCGAGATGATCTTGTGACTCGACTGACGAACGCATAGAATGGTAGTCAAGAGCAGAGGTTGTGGAGTGTAGTAAACATGAAAACATACTCGGGAACTCGGTCTAAAAAGTAATTCGGCATATGTTGTCTGTGTGTTTTCCCCGGAGCAAGATGTCTTGACTCGGGGACTAGCCCACCAGTGCATTCTGTTCTTTCTGCTAGATCTCTAAAATAACTCGGGGACTCGATGAAAACTGAGTCAGCATCATAGTGCATAGCTTTGCGACTCATTGTAATTTATGTATTGTGCTAGACTTGGTTTGATCAGTTAAATAGAGTCATTACTCTTGTTAAATATATATGTGCCTGAACTAACATTGAAAGGTGATATGGGTGTTACCGAGAGGATACTCTTGTCAATGGTCTTGGTTATGTCGGTTATCTCGGATCCATCTTATAGTTATTATCATCTCAGTATATATCACGGATAGTCTTTGGTATCGGCTTGCCGAGTTATAATGGCATATCATACCAAGTTGTTGCTTGTATCGGTTCGCCACTGTATCACGGCATCATTCCATATCCCAGATCGCCGTTTATGTCGGTTCGCCACTGTATCACGGCATCATTCCATATCCCAGATCGCCGTTTATGTCGGTTCGCCACTGTATCACGGCATCCTTCCATATCCCAGATCGCCGTTTATTTCGGCTCGCCACTGTATCACGGCATCATTCCATATCCCAGATCGCCGTTTATTTCGGCTCGCCACTATATCACGACATCATTCCATATCCCAGATCGCCGTTTATGTCGGTTCGCCACTGTATCACGGCATCCTTCCATATCCCAGATCACCGTTTATTTCGGTTTGCCATAGTATCACGGCATGTTTCCATATCTCAGATCATCGTTTCTGTTGGTTTGCCAAAGGCAACACCCGAGATACCCTTATGTCAAACCAGCAGTGGCTGGAGACATCCATGTCGGTAAGTGCCCAGAGTGGCTACCGGACATCCGAGACTCCCGAGATACCCTTATGTCAAACCAGCGGTGGCCGGAGACATCCATGTCGGTAAGTGCCCAGAGTGGCTACCGGACATCCGAGACTCCCGAGATATCCTTATGTCAAACCAGCAGTGACTGAAGACATATATGTCGGTAAAACGCCCAGAGTGGCTAAAGAACCGGCATATGATTGTATTTTTGCAGGTACAAGGCGGAGTATGTGAAGATGGTGACGTGGTTATTTTTTCTAAGTCTGCGCGCGACTCTGCGAGTCCCCCGCAGCCTCGGGGACTAGTGTCGGGGATGTAATCCCCGGTACCCTAAGATTATGAGGTTATTATGCTTACCTTAGAGGAAAAAGAGAAGTTAAACGAGTGAGGGGGTGAAAGATAAAGTGATAGGCAAAGAAATGCAACTCGGGCCGACATGGCGGCACTCCCGGCTTCCCCGACCTCGGCCTCACCCCGGCTTCCCCGACATGGCGGCACTCCCTGATGGGTTCGTAGCATAGAAAACAAAAAATTTCCTACGGTGAGAACAAACCAACAAGCCAAGATCTAATCTAGGAGATGCTTGTAACGAATGGAACATATTACAAGAGAAACTCACCCTCGAAGACCGTAAGCGTTTCGAGAATAATTCTCGTGAATGACGTAGTCGTTCACTAGCCGATCTCAAGATCGTGAAGATGTGCGCTGCAACGGGCAGCGCCTCCGTACTCGGTCACACGTACGGTTTGATGACGACCTCCGTTCCCTCGATCCAGCGGGGCAGCGGAAGTAGTAGAACCACCAAGGAACTCCAACAGCACGACGGCGTGGTGTGGTGGAGAACTAAACGTCCATGGCTTCGCCAAGCGGATGGCTGGAAGGTGGAGCAGCGGGAGGAGGGAGAGAGAGACAAGTGTGTGAGATAAGAGGGAGCTCCACCTCTCCTTATATAGGAGAAGGGGGCAGCCCAAGGGTGTGGTGCGGCTCAAGAGCCTCCACCCCTTCCTCTTCATGTGAGTGGAGCATCCACTCATGCCCACTCACTCTCTTTAAAACTCCACTCAAAAATCCCAAGGGTTTTTCTTTATTAAATAAAACAATTTCATTTCTTTTTAATATTTGTTAATTCTATTAACAAACATTAACACTTATCCCCTTGGTTCATTTGTTAATTCTATTAACAACCATTGGCAACCATTGACAATTAACCCCTTGAACTATTTCAATATTACCCGAAACAATTTCGGTGGCTGTCCAAACTTTTCTCCGAAATTCCATGTTTACCCAAAAGCGTCGACAAACCTTAAGTGTGTCACCCTACGGTTCGTGAATAATGTAGACATGATCGAGACACCTCTCCGATCAATAGTCAACAGCGGGATCTGGAGATCCGTAATGACTCCTACATATTCGACGATGAATCTTGTGATCGTGTGAACCAAAAACATCATAACCAATTCCTTTTGTCTCGTGATATTTTACTTGTCCGAGATCCGATCATTGGTATTATCTATACCTAGTTCGATCTCGTTCCCGACAAGTACTCTTTACTCCTTCTGTGATATGACATCCTCGTGACCTAGTCACATGCTTGCAAGCGGTGTCGATGCAATATCACCGAGAGGGCCCAGAGTATATCTCTCCGTCATCTGGATGGACAAATCCCACTTCTTGATCCATGAGCCTCAACTAATACTTTTGGAATACCCAACGCCACCTTTATAGTCACCCTGTTACGGTGTGACGTTTGATGTCATCAATGCATTCTTCCGGTGTTAGTGATTGACATGATCTCATGGTCTAAGGATTAGGGTTATTTCGTATGCTTAATACAACAATGTAAACTTAATGACTTGATCGCATTGCTATACTTAATTTGGGTGTGTGTTCATCACATCATTCTCCTAATGACGTGATCCCGTTATTAACAACATCCAATGTTCATGATCAGGAAACCTTAATCATCAGTTAATCAACGAGCTAGTTAAACGAGAGGCGTTACTAGGAACTCTTATTTGTTCATTAGTCACACATGTATTAACGTTTCCGATTAATACAATTCTAGCATGAGAAATAAACATTTATCATAAACATGGAATAAGATAATAACCACTTTATTATTGCCTCTTGGGCATATTCCTTTCAGTCTCCCACTTGCACTAGAGTCAATAATCTAATTAACAATTGTAAAGATCCAACACCAATGGCCTTCTGATGATGATCATGTTTAGCTTATGGAAGAGGTTTTAGTCAACGGCACTTGAACGTTTCAGTTCCGTATGTATATTGCATATCTTTTGCGTCTCTACGCACCACTCATTCCGAATGAGATTAGGCATGACTTTGTATAGATTTGGTCACATGGTGGAACCTTTAGTTCATCGGTCTGAATCATGTTTCTAATACTGTCAAAACAATATAGCTTCATAGATCTGACACACATGGAACTACACCAAGTTCGCAAGAACTTCTTGACTCAAAATTTGTTATCAAAACAACGATATACTTAGCTATCGTTTGCTAGTCATAGCAATGATATATTTAGCCTTAGGTTGTTGTATGTCGTTTGTCACAACGATAGTACACTTATCCTCGTTTGTAGAATCCGTCATATTGTTGAACTTTCGAACTCATCCAAAACCAACATGGAACTTCCTTCCATCCTATTGTGCCACTTTCATTGAACACACATATAGCATTATTGAGATCACAATTAATTTTATTCGGATATGTGACACAACTCCTGTCGGTGTAACATATTACAGCGATATGTTTGTCACTTTCGTACCCAAAATATATTGTTCGTTCTTCCAAAGCACCCAAGAATATCTTACTGTTGTCCAGTGATCATCACATGAATCACTCTGGTAAATGCTTGTAACTATATTACAGCATAGGATATCTGGTTGTGTACATATCATGGCGTTTATGATTGATAAAAAATACTCATCTTTCTAAACTCATCAAGTGTCGAATACACTCAAGTCTTGTTAACACGCCATGTAACAAGAACACTTCTTGATGTTTCCATATCGAACTACTTCGGTATCTCTTTTATGTACTTTGACCCAACCTTTTAAGCGCATCAATTCATCTCCATGAATCTTAGATGCCTAACATGGTTTTTGGTCTAAGTCCTTTCAGTGAAAACTATTTTCAGTGAAACTTTTAATTATGTTAAGTAAATATACATGATCTTTCAGTCAACGATATGTCATCTACATAAAGTATCATGAATATGTCTTAGCGCTCCCACTTAATTTCTTGCAAAAGCAAGCATCTTCATTGTTCATAATGAAATCAAAAATTCATTTGACTATTTCATTCAATGAAGATATCATCTCCGTGATGCATACTTCTATCATGGAAGTTTGCATTCCCCTTTCTAGCTATCTCGGGATCAAAAACTCACTCGGATGTATCGGCTATACGTCCTTGGTTAGGTTAGTACTCTAACGAAGGAACACAACTTTGTTACCCGGCATAACTCATATGCAGCGATTGGTAGAATAATCCATTCAGATTTAAAGTTTCGCTACGGAACATCCAAATCTTAACGTAGTCAACTTCTTGAACTTTGTCGTAAACAATTTTTGACAACTCGAACCTTTTAAGGATGTGACATCCACTTCTGTTTATAGACTCATTTTTATTTTACCAAGTTCCAAGCTTGATTTCGTATATGAATACTATCTTGGATTTTATGGCGTTCAACCATTTTTAACGGAGTTAAGGGCCCATCATCGCTTCCTTGTATACAGTCGGTTTACTATTGTCCTACAATAATATTTCGTTCTCAAATCCTTATTATTCGATTACGAAAGCGTACCCGACTAGTGAGGTTCAATATATAATTCAATCTCCGGAGCTAAAACAAATTGTAGTTGTGGGTGTCATGGGTGACATGGCCGCTTCCAGATCAAATTCTTGTTGCGCCACTCTGCTCATCTTAGTTATTGAATTCTATTGTCCTCCCACTCAAAATTTTCACGAGAACATCCTTCTCGGAAATAAGCCATTTTCAGCGACAACAACATTTTGTCTTTGGCTTAAAGTGGAAAGAATTCCCAATGCTTCCTTGGGATAACCTAAAAAGATATTTATCCATTTTGGTTGGAAACTCATTTGCATACCAAAAATGTAGAAAAGACCGTTGGGTAACTTCCCGTCCCATATCTCATATGGTTGTCAATTCAATGGATCATATATGATGGTACTCTTTTAAGTGTAAAAGCGGTAGTCTCTAAAGTATAGCTCTTCAAAAATATAATGGCAATTTCAGTTTACATCTTTGATATATTCCATGTCAAAACACGGTCTGATTAGGGATAATCTACGATAACCCCCCCTGGTCACTTAAGTATCGCCCACAGGCCCCTTTGATGGGTCACTGACATGTGGGGTTTAAGTGACCCGGGGGGGGGGGGGGGGGGGGTTATTAGGGAATCTCCCGTCTGATTATGTCTCTCGAACCCACCATACTTATGTGGTGTTTTTAGGGAGGCATAATTTGTGGAATTAATTCCACAACACTTAGATGTCTTGTGCTAAACTTGTAACTCAAATAATCCCTTCTATGAACTCATCATAGATATTACTGTTACAATGATTTTCTACGTCATGCTGAAATTCTTTGAACATATTCAAATGTTTCAGACTTCTTTATCATTAAATAGGTAAATCCAAATATATCTATTCAACTCATCAACGAAGTAGATGAATCTACCGCTCATGGGCTACACCCAATGGATCACATACATCAATCATGTGTGATTTCCAACACGTTTAGCCATTCGTTCAATCTTAGGCCTCTCGAACGAAGTTCAAGTCATTTTCCTTTTAGAAGGTGTTGCAAGCGCCAAATGATTCAAAATCAAGTGACTCTGAAATTCAACAGCATTGAGTTTCTTCACGCAATTATTTCTAATATGACTTAAATGGCGGTTCCACAATTATGTGGAATTGAAATCATTAGCCTTGCGGCGTTTAGTGTTAGTATTATAGATATATGTTTTACCAACATAGATATATTTGAACAACTACTTGTTTTATTTAGACCAGAACAAAATAACAAATTTATTAAGTTCTTTTAGAATAAATCTCGCGGGCTAGGTATAATACCAACTACGAACACAATAACAAATTATCATATTTTCATTGCGTATTGTTACCACATTCCTCGTAAGTCACTTAGGCCACTGTATTCTTGTATTGAGTTGTATGACAGTTAATACCAACCAATCTAGTACAAATACCAAGAATTACAGTATGTGACTAATTGGAAAAATATCTATAACATGTATATCAGCCATATACACCTGAACTAGACTTTCTAGTCTTTTCTTTTCTGCCAAATACTTTTGCAGTTCCTTTTTCGGTTTTCCCTCTCTATGCGGAAGAAGCATTTAACATCAACATTTGTGTCAATCAAATTGGATCAAAATCCTAGGCGTGAATAGTCAGTACTAGCACCCTTTGAAGTTTTATGTTGAAGTTGATCATCATATGAAAAGTGTTCTTCTGGATTTCACTATTAGTGGTCTTTTAATGCAATGAACAAATTCACTTACACTATTTATCCATCCCATCATGAATCCTATCATGATGAAGCTACCATGGCTCAATTAGATTGGATATGAATCAGTGCCAAACTAATTTTGGATATCGAGATGCCTAGCATCTTTTATCTTGTAGTACATACTCATGCAATATGAGCTCAGGTACTCCCACTGAAATTCATAAAAACTTGTAACCAAAACAAGGTCCTAGATATCAGTCATATCTCATACCTCATTCATTTCTGAAAACAAATTTTCAGCTCCATGGTTCTCCTCAATTATCAAACAAATTCGAAAATTGAGTTTCACGGAGACAAGAATGAATTTAGACACCAATAAGAATTGTTGCTCATTTTAGATTCCAAATCACATGGAACAATTTTAGAGTTACCGGAAGTTTGCAATAGAACTTTAAAACTTTTCTATACATAATGACTTACTTACAATATGGTACCAGTCCATAGAGTAACTATCAGATTTTGAACAGTTTTGATCTCAACTAACAAGCCTAGTGCGTAGTCGACTACGGATGCCAATACTACAAATATTCATGCAAAGACAATTTAAGACTATGTTTATGATAGATATATGGAGTTAAACTAATTCTAAATTATTACGTCAACTCCCACTCAAAAACAACATCACTCTAGTCGTTTTAGTGATTACACGAACCAAATAAACTACACCAATAACCGATCATCACGAGAGATGGTGCAGCTGCAAAGGCGAACATCGACATGTTCATCATATCATCCATATGACTCATGCTTTACCTTTCGGTTACGTGTTCCAAGACCATGTCTGTACATGCTAGGCTCGCCAAGTAGAACCGTAGTATTTGCGTGTGTAAATCTGGCTTACACCCGTTGTATGCGAACGTTGAGTCTATCACACCCGATCATCACGTGGTGCTTCGAAACAACGAACTTTCTTAACGGTGCATACTAAGGAAGAACACATTATTATCTTGATATTAACTGTGAGAGGGATCATCTTATTATGCTACCGTCGCGATCTAAGCAAAGATCTAAGCAAAATAAGATGTATAAAAGGATTAACATCACATGCATGGATAATGTGATATGATATGGTCCTTCTTGCACTTGATCTCCATCTTGTGCATCTTGGCATGATCTCCATCATTCCACCGGCGTGGCACCAAGGTCCATGGTGCCTCCTTCTTGATTGTCCTCCAAATTTACAACATATCATATCGATATGATATTTAGCACGCAGGCCATAAAATTAAAAGACAACCATTTGGCTCCAGCCGGTTTGTCATAATTTACAATAAGTATCATCTCATACATCAAATTTGCAACTTTGACCATATCACATCACATGCCCTGCAAAAACAAGTTAGACGTCCTCTAATTTATTTTTGCATATTTTACGTGGCTTAGGGCTTTCGAAGATAGTTCTTACCTACGAACATGAAACCACAACGGTGACGAAACAATTATTAACAACCCGTTCTATTTTATATCTTAACTATAGTGAGAGAGACAGACACCCGCAAAGCCACTTATGCAAAACAAGTTGCATGTCAGTCGTGGAACAAGTCTCATGTGCGTGGACATGTAAGGTTGGTCCGGGCCGCTTCATCCCACTATGCCACTAAGATACAAAATATACAAATGAAACAATAACATGATTATCAACGCCCACATACACATATGTGTTCTACCCGTACAAAAACATCTACGCGTAGAGATGGCTCTGATACCACTGATGGGTTCGTAGCATAGAAAACAAAAAAATTTCCTACGGTGAGAACAAACCAACAAGTCAAGATCTAATCTAGGAGATGCTCGTAACGAGTGGAACATATTCCAGGAGAAACTCACCCTCGAAGACCGTAAATGTTTCGAGAATAATTCTCGTGGATGACGTAGTCGTTCACTCGCCGATCTCAAGATCGTGAAGATGTGCGCTGCAACGGGCAGCGCCTCCGTACTCGGTCACACGTACGGTTTGATGACGACCTCCGTTCCCTCGATCCAGCGGGGCAGCGGAAGTAGTAGAACCACCAAGGAACTCCAACAGCACGACGGCGTGGAATGGTGGAGAACTAAACGGCCATGTCTTCGCCAAGCGGATGGCTGGAAGGTGGAGCAGCGGGAGGAGGGAGAGAGAGACAAGTGTGTGAGATAAGAGGGAGCTCCACCTCTCCTTATATAGGAGAAGGGGGCAGCCCAAGGGTGTGGTGCGGCTCAAGAGCCTCCACCCCTTCCTCTTCATGTGAGTGGAGCATCCACTCATGCCCACTCACTCTCTTTAAAACTCCAGTCAAAAATCCAAAGGGTTTTTCTTTATTAAATAAAACAATTTCATTTCTTTTTAATATTTGTTAATTCTATTAACAAACATTAACACTTATCCCCTTGGTTCATTTGTTAATTCTATTAACAACCATTGGCAACCATTGACAATTAACCCCTTGAACTATTTCAATATTACCCGAAACAATTTCAGTGCTGTCCAAACTTTTCTCCGAAATTCCATGTCTACCCAAAAGCGTCGACAAACCTTAAGTGTGTCACCCTACGGTTCGTGAATAATGTAGACATGATCGAGACACCTCTCCGATCAATAGTCAACAGCGGGATCTGGAGATCCGTAATGACTCCTACATATTCGACGATGAATCTTGTGATCGTGTGAACCAAAAACGTCATAACCAATTCCTTTCGTCTCGCGATATTTTACTTGTCCAAGATCCGATCATTGGTATCATATATACCTAGTTCGATCTCGTTCCCGACAAGTACTCTTTACTCGTTCTGTGATATGACATCCTCGTGACCTAGTCACGTGCTTGCAAGCGGTGTCGATGCAATATCACCGAGAGGGCCCAGAGTATATCTCTCCGTCATCTGGATGGACAAATCCCACTTCTTGATCCATGAGCATCAACTAATACTTTCGGAATACCCAACGCCACCTTTATAGTCACCCTGTTACGGTGTGACGTTTGATGTCATCAATGCATTCTTCCGGTGTTAGTGATTGACATGATCTCATGGTCTAAGGATTAGGGTTATTTCGTATGCTTAATACAACAATGTAAACTTAATTACTTGATCGCATTGCTATACTTAATTTGGGTGTGTGTTCATCACATCATTCTCCTAATGACGTGATCCCGTTATTAACAACATCCAATGTTCATGATCAGGAAACCTTAATCATCAGTTAATCAACGAGCTAGTTAAACGAGAGGCGTTACTAGGAACTCTTATTTGTTCATTAGTCACACATGTATTAACGTTTCCGATTAATACAATTCTGAAGGGGATCGTGTGCAGAAAACAAAAAAATTCCTAGCAACGATATCCTTAAAGCATGCCAAGATCTATTCTATGCAGATATAGTAGTACGAACGGAGATCGGAATACATAGCCTTGTAGACCGAAAGCGGGGATTACGTTCCCGCACAAACGTTGACGATGAAGACCGACGAAGCCGACCTCAAGGTCGTGAAGAGGAAGCAGACCTCCCAGTACCGCTAGCGCAGCACCTCGCAGGGCGTTACACACGTACGGTGGAAACGACGGCCTCCGAAGCTCCAGTCCAGGACGAGCAGCGGAAGACTTGGACCGGAACACCAGCAGCGCGGCAGCGGGCTATGGTGGAAGAGATCCCCCTCTCAACTCGGCGCAACTCCGACAAAGGGAATCACGAAATCGAGAGAGAATTGGGAATTAATTGGATGAATTAAAAGGCCAGGGGTGCCCCTCTATATAAAGGCTCCCGGGAGGGAGCCAACTTGCTAACCAGGCAATGTGGGACTAAACCCCACATGCCTGGTTCGGCCAAGCAAGGCAGCCGGCCACCTGGTGGGCCCCTTTTGGCCCACCTAGGCCGGCCATGCCCCCCCACCGAATTCCCTTAGGGATTTTTCCCCCCATGGGCCTTCTTTCCACCAGAAGGCCCATTTAGGAAAATCAGCCTTAATAAATTCGAAAATAAATATATAAAATCATATTTGGACATTAATTACACTAATTAATATCAAACATATTATATATAATTTATTCTAGCTCCGAAAACTATTTCGTCGCTGCCCGATCTCCATCGGACCTCTCCCGGGACGTTCCCGGTGATCTCTTTCCTTTCCGGTTGTCTTGTCGAAACCCCTTAAGTGTGTTACCCTAGCGGTTCGATATAATAACAGGTATGATCGAGACTCCTCTCTGATCAACGACTAACTCGTAGGCCTGGACCCCATGAATTAATCCCTGTGATATAACGAATGACTTTCATCTATCAAACCTGAACGTAAAGTCTTAAACCTTTTGCCACAGCGATACTTAGCGTGTCCGAGCGTCGTTCATAGATATCTCCATATCTAGCTGACCTCGTTAACGACAACGCTATCTTCTACTCGTCTATGATTTCATGTCTCCGTGACCTAGTCACATGCTTGCAAGCTCATTAGACATAATCTCACCGAGTGGGCCCTAGAGTATCTGTCCTGCTATGCGGACTGGCAAATCCCGCTCTTGACCCCTCGTCTCAACTACTCCTTTCCGATACCCAAAAGTATCACCGTTTATTGTCGTACTAATTAAGATACGACGTTTGGTGCAATCAAAGTATCTTTCAGGAATAACAATAAGAGTTGGTCTCACGGTCAAAGGCGTAATGACTACGTCCTCCAAATATGGGTATGTCCATCACATCGTTCTCCAACGATATGACTTCCATTGCCGACCGGCGCCATGCCCTATGATCGGGAAACCTCGATCATCGATCGCGCAACGAAACTAGTCTTAGTAGAGGCTACTAGGGACCTGGTTGTTTACGCATCACACCCGTATTAATGTTTCCGCTTAATACGGTTATAGCATGACACAAAAACGTATTATGAACAAACGAGATATGATAAAGAAACACTCTTTATTAATTGCCTCTAGGGCATATCTCCTTCAAATTCTAGCATGAGAAATAAACATTTATCATAAACATGGAATAAGATAATAACCACTTTATTATTGCCTCTCGGGCATATTCCTTTCACTCCCAGCTTCCCCGACATGGCGGCACTCCCGGCTTCCTCGACATGGCGTCACCCCGGCTTCCCCGACATGGCGTCACCCCGGCTTCCCCGACATGGCATCACCCCGGCTTCCCCGACATGGCGTCACCCCCGACTTTCCGACCGGTACGGATGATTCTGAAGACAGGCGCAAGGGGAAAAGACAAGGACGCGCGCCGCACGGGTCGTGTCTGTCCAGGAAGTGACCAAGCGTGGCTACAGTGCCGGTGATGTGACTAGAGTACATAGTCAACTCAGCTACAGTACATGTATAGTGGCTTGCGGGCCACCTCTTGTCCCTTGGGCTCCTCCTATATAAGCTCCTCCTATATAAGGAGCACCAGGGGAAGGCCAAAGAGAAGCCACAGACGGCCGGCCACGGCACGGCTCCCCTTTCTTCTCTTTTTCCCCCAAAACCTTTTAGAGGTAACTCGGTTCAGCTCATGTAGCATCGTGTACAAGTCATATGCCGAAAGGAGAAATACACCAAATATGCTAGATGCTGCAGTAGGGGTTTTATCTCCCCACGAGAGTCCCGAAGCAGGGTAAATCCTTGTGTTCATGCGTTCTTCCGTGTGCGATCACTTCGCGCTATCCCTCCCCAAATACTCTAGCGTCCATCCGGCCCCACAAATTAGCCTAACCGTATACATCTGTTGTTCGCCACGACGACAGTCTTCGACCGATCTCGCTGTCTTAGTTACTTAATGCAGCATACGACCAACTGGAGCTGAGTTCATCCATCCATACTTCTTTTCTTTTGCACGATAGTGTTTATATTCGTTTTGGCGTGTATACTGTAGTGTAGTGTTCTAGTGTGGAGAGATTCTGCACGGGACTCCGGGACGTTTTGACTTCTTTTCTTTTCTCGAACTCAGCTATCAGCATTGAGCACGATACAGAAAAATACAAGCGGAAGAAGGAAATAAAAAGGGCAGATGGGCCAACCACATGAAAACGGCCCATGGTCCAACCTAGAGCCATCATCCAAGGGGTTGCTGCTTTCAGCGGCAAGCTGAGACACAGCAATCAGTTTGATTTTAGTGTCTCTTTGCATATAGATTTCGACCTCCAGGTTCAACATGGTCATTTACTGATACTTCTGCGGTAGATAACACCACTTTGGGATTTTTTTCTTCTTAGTGAATGATCCTCGTTACAGCTTAATTAATACAGTGAACTACTCCGTACAAGTAAAGTAGTAGATCAGGAGCAATTTTATTTGTTGGTTTGCTTTCTTTTATTGATCTAAGGATTACAATGACGTGATATTATTGCTGATGCAAAAGCATACTGATAAGCGATGGAGAGAGAGGGAGAGGCGTACGGAGATAGGGTTCCGCCGCGGCGCCGCCCCGTTCGGCGTTGTCACATTATTACTGGAAGGCCATACGGCTCACAACGGCGAGATCGGCATCCTCCTCCGTGCGATCCTAACAAGCTGGATGTCCTCTGCGTCACCCCGACCATCACATACGACCACTGACATCAATAGATACAGGTACTTCTGTATTTACAACGAGAAACGGCACCACGTTGAAGGCATAAACTACGTACAACGAATGTTTGCATATATAACAGATATAAATGGTTTGTCAAAATTATACTACAAAATAGAAGCAACTGCAAACACCCATGCTTAAACTAATAGTACTATATTTACAACCCTCAATATATATATTACCCCTGCTACCATCCTAGACGACCACTGACATTAATAGATGTAAGTACTATAGTATTTACAACGAGGAAAGCCAGCACGTTGAAGGCATAGACTACAACGAAGGGAAACTGCCGGCTTATGCGTCTCTTGGAACGTTGTCGTGGTTTAGACATACTGCCAACCAGAAACCGCACGACGCCCCCAAGCGATCCAGGCGTCGCAAGGTTTGCAAGCAGCGTCATCATCACGTACAGCCCAAAGTACATGAGCTGAGACAATGCGATCTTCATAGGGTTCTTATCGCTCATCACCGCGGCTAGACCCATGAAGAAGGCCAGCATCATGCTGTTAAGCGCCAGCCAGAGGAACTGCATCGACACCATGAAGCCGACCCACGAGCGTTGCGACCTCGAAGCTCTCCCGTAGATGAGCAGTATCGTTGCGACCACGGAGGTGGTCACGGCGACGGTGTCCAGGATCAAGAAGGCGTTGTACAGACGATCCCCGCCGAGGTTTGCCTTTCCATCAGGCCCGTAAGATCCAGGCACGTTGAACGCCGCCGAGAAGGCGACCGTCGCCACGAGCGTGGAGACGATCGCGAGGTTCTTCGATGTTGTCTCTCGCCATTTCACGATGTCCTGGCCCTTCCATTTCTCTACGTGGTCTTGCCTCTCAGGTCTGAATGGTGCTCCATGAACATAGAATTTCACCACTAGTCTTACCTGTATGTATATTCATAGAGACGTCATGGATATATATATATATGAAGCCCAAATGTAGTATATATTGTACTTTGTTCGGCAGTAGTATCAAGACGGAGAGGATAAATTACCATTGAGTAGAAGCCCGTTGAATCCTCTATGAGATCAGCTGGCGTCCTCCCCGCATTGTTCATAATGTGGGAATGCACCTTCTTACAAGCCAACAGCTTGGAGATAACTTTGTGTTCCCCAGCAGCCACAGCCAAATGCAGCGGCGTGTTCCCTTCCCTGTCCTGCGTGTTCAGTAGATGATCCAGCATCTTGCTCTTGATAGCATAGGACACGACGGAGGAGCGGCCCTTCGTGGCTGCAGCGTGCAGGAAGCTCCTGCCCTGGTCATCACGGACGTCGGCACAGGCCGGGTGCAGGCGTAGCAGCAGGCGGACGGCGGCGACATGTCCCATCAGCGCGGCGGCGTGCAGAGCCGAGACGCCGTCGCTGTCCTGCAGATACGCGGTGCTGGGCGGTGCATGCGCTAGGAGCGCTTCCATGATCGAGCAGTCGCCGTCGGAGGCGGCGAAGTGCAGGGGGGTGCTCCTGTTTGCGTCGCCGGTGCCGGCCAGTGATGGCCTCCATTGCAAGAGCAGAGCAACCGTTTCTGAAAAATGATGGAGGGTTTTGTTATGTTGGTATGCTTGAGGATAAGTGCTCAACTGATGGAGAGTTTGTCGTCAAAAAAAAAAAAAAAAAAAACTGATGGAGAGCTTTTTTGTTATGCTCCTGAACTGCTGCATATTCGTGCGGAAAACTATACGCACTACATTTAGAAATGAAGTGAGTATAAATTTCAAATAATTTATAGGAACTATATAAGTAAAGAATTTTCAAAAGGATTCTTTTTGCTAGGTGTTATGTTTATGGTTTGCCCCATTACCTTTGAGTAACTGAAGTTGATACCCAAGGTAGAACAAAATTTAAATTTTCTTTGACCTTTCTGTACGTGTGAACACGTCCACAACTCTCTACACGTGTCACACCAAAAATGGTCAACTACCAACCAAATACTACTTGTACACCACTCTATCGACGTGTCTACACGTCCACATCAGTTCGTTGAAAACCTGAGATGTACTCATGATCTAACCTGTGCTTTGGAAAACAGCGGCGTGCAGAGCGTTCTGCGAGTCCGGCCCGGCGGCCGACGCGTCACCATGCGAGACGACGACCGCCCTGACGGCGTCCACCGACCCGCTCATCACCGCCAGGTACAGAGCCGACACGCCGGCGCCGTTCGTCTCCGCCGCGAGCTCCGGCGCCAGCTTCACGAGCCTCTCCACCGCCGCGGCATGCCCGTGCCTCGCGGCCACGTGCAGCGCCGTGTCCCCGGCGCCGTTCTTGCCGCGTAGGATGCCCCGGAGCGCGTCCTCCTCCACGCCGGCCCGAGCGAGCCTGACGACGGTCTCCACGGCGTCGGCGTGGCCCGCGCTCGCAGCGCAGTGCAGCGGCGTGTCCAGCGACCTGTTCGCGGCGGAGAGGAGGGAGGCGTCGTGGTAGCAGAGCTCGGCGATGAGGCCTTCGTGGCCCTGCCCGGCGGCGACGTGGAGGACCGTGTTCCCCTCTCCGGTGACCTCCTGGGCCGTGCATCGTCCGCCGTGACCGTGACTAGCTGGCCTGGCGGTCCGAGACCCCGCCGGTGTGCCGCTGCTTCTCCCCGTCGTCAGGAGGCCGGCGACCTCCTGCGTGCGCCCCTGGAAGGCGGCGGTGTAGAGCTCGGAGCACATGAAGAGGGTCTCATCCTTATAGCTCCTCGGATGCCTGAGTTCCATAGGTTATTTTGTCTTTGTTCAAGTGTGGAAATCTGGTTGGGGATCGATGAGGGCTTGAGACTTCCCGTTCATTCATCTCCTGATTGGAATAGGCTCAATGTCGTCCTGATTGGAATAGGCTCAATGTCGTCCAGGTGAATCAGTCAAGATGAATTAATGTGGACATTTGACTAGCTGTAGTAGTATAACATATCTGCTGTTCAATAGGGTGCACATATGGCACTAGAGTGGCATTGTCGTCAAAGATCACTGCACGTCCGCACCACGCTGATCTCGTGCTAGTATTCATTCCAAATATATGGGCCTCTTTTGGATATATCGAAGAAATGTTATACCAATTTTGGAGGATTTGAATCCCGAGAAATTTTTCCTATGGAAACTCTTTGGATCATATGATTGAGGCAATCAAATTTTGAAGAAATCTCAACATGAGCTCAAACCTCATTTCACTTTTGCACTCACATCTTGTCTTTCTCTACTCTATGTCTCTATATCCTCATTCCTGTAAAATTTGTGTGCTTATTTATTGTGCAAAATTAAAATACATCTCTTACAAAATATTGATCAGTTGTCAAAACTCGTTGTTACGTTAATTTCTTACCTTTTCGTGCGCTATAACACACTTTTTTACATGCTTGGCAAATAATCATAACAGATGTATAAAAATTCAGGTATATTTTGCATGCTTGGCAAATAATCATCATGGTATGGAACTGATCTTGAGCGAGCAATTGATGCTTCATATCACATTGCTGTACCATATCCAATCACATTCAAGATCAATAGGCATCTTCATCAAAGAAACTTTTTTTGACCGGGAACAGCAGGAGCTCTGTTTGTTGTTATCTGGTGATCCAAATTCGTACATCCTGACAAAGGCCTGCTTGTGACGTAGAAGAGCGCAGCGTCCCGGAGTTTGATCTTTCCGCATTCATCGTTTTCGTGCTATCTCTTATATCAAAATTAGCAATTATGTTTAATAGTTGACTAATCTCTCTAGGTACTGACCTCACCAAACCACCGTTTAAGTTTAATGAAAGATCAAGTATTCAGGTGTCATTTGGTTCACCAACGCTGTCATCCTGGCTTGCATAAAGGTGCTTGAGCCGAGTCTGATTACCAAAAGCTGCTGATATTGACCCGTTGAATGTGTTCATGTGAAGCCGTTGTTCGAGTCCTCCATTCGTACGAGGCGAGCGAGGCGAGGGGAAAACATAGACGAGGGAGACGAGCAAAGCGGTACGCGAGGAGCGAATATCCCACGATGTCGAGCCTCTCCCCTCGACATTCGCTGGGTTCTATTTTTGCCGTGAGAGCGATAACTAGATATTGACCCCGAATATCTTGGCTGAATATCAACCACATCTAAACAGGTCAAAATCGGATATTCGGGACTGCAAACTCGTGAATATCTAATATCTAGGCTGAATATGAACATCCGAACGAGGCATAACGGTTTTTCCATTCCCTTGCAAAATCTCTAATATGACTTTATAAATAAAGTATTTTGGATGAACGAACACAAATGCATACACCAACGTCGACTGAAGAAAGAAGGCACCACGTGGATCCACATCATTTAAATTAATTTTAGTGGTGAGATCTAGAATATATGGCTGAGATCTTATATATTTTAAAATAGTAGTCGAGTACTAACATGTTTGGTCCACCCAATATCGTTTGGCCGGGCCGTCCAATGATCTATTGCAATGATTGTTTTGGAATGACCGCCAAATTCTGCCCCCGCGTCTTGCTAGATCTGCCATTGAGTGGAGGTGGATTGGGAGGATCTTGCTTGCGAGTGATTGCGTTGCTGCCCGGTAGTATGATCGTGGTAAAATACATGTTCAACGGCCTTGGCGTTTGCATACGTTACTTACTTACCAAAAATGACAGAATCTCATGTGCCCAGACTTTCCGTTGGAGATGTACATCTATGATCTGCTCTTCTGCACCGCAGTCTCCCTCGCTCCCTGCCCGCCGGAGCAGGAGCCGGGGCCTATCGGCGTCGGACACGGCGCAGGCCGTGATGACCACCCGCTAGTACGTACTACAAAGCTCTGGCGCACCGTACCGTGCGCTCATGCATGGCCGGCTCCACTCCACTGCGCTACCGGCCTCCGTCCCAACAGCGGTCGATCGACCATGGCCAACAGGGCAACAAACTTCCATGCTCGCAAACAGAGCGACACCACTGTTGCGATCAACTTCTACTGCATGCCTTGCTAACCAACGGGCTTTCAAAGAAACAAAGCGTGGAGCTCTGTATCGCCCTTGTCTGTCTGTCTGTCACTTGCGAAGAAACAATCGCATGTAGTGATCACTAGTGAAGCAATGGAGAAAACATCGAGGAGTTCCAACGAACCAAAGCATTGTACAAACAAAATAGTCAGCCTGTTTGTATGTTTGTCGAAGTCACCGGCGCCGCCGTCGGAAACGGAGCAATGGTCAATGGAGCATGTGACTTGTAACCACTTCACTGTACCAGCACGCTGCTGCTACCGCTAGGTAGGCATCGCCGGCCGGCCTCTACTCGGACCACTCCCCGTGCGCTCGCGGGTGGGGTGGTGCTTGGCTGCCAATGCAAGGATGGAGGCGCCTTTTCTTGCCGGCGATGCATGGTCACTGGACGCCGGGGCAGTGTCGCCGGGTGTGGAAGCCGAGGCTGCAAAGGAGTCGTGCTAGCTCCTTGTCATGCTCATCGTGAGTGTCGAGCTTTGATGGGGTTGTCGACCCGGCCAACTCGACCCTCGACCGTTGACGTGACGCATGTGGATGGTCGGTGATGTTCGGATTTATCGGTTTTTGTGTTGCGCGGCTGCAGCTCTTCATCGAGCGGTGGATGTTCGGGGCGGCGGCCCTCCAATAGATAGGACTACGGTGACGGCGAGGTCCGGCGAGGCTCGACAGGGAGACGCCCTATCTATTCGAGGTCCATGGTTGATGTCTTTTTATCTGGTTTCGCCGAGTTTTTTCAAATAAATCGGGCAACTTGGTTTCATAACATAGGCTAAGATGGCAATCGTAGTGGTATATTGCCTACAGTTTTTACATTTTCGAGTGGTAGTCTGTATCTGTAGTGGTATATTAATTGTTGAGAACAATCTAAGATGGCAATTATTCTGGTTGGATTAATCTAATTGTGATATTATCTAGGATGGCGGATAATATAATGGAAAATTTTACTCACTCTGTCCCGAATTAGTTGACATGGACCGGTCTAAATACGGATGTATCCAGACTTGCTTGGTATCACTTATGATGTGGTAACACAACTACACAAGATATGCTCTCCTCACTGGAGCTACCCACGAGCTCAGCAAGCAGGTTGATTTGCCCCCGTGATTTTTTGAGTAACCAGTAGGACCACCTCCTTTCAATAATAGGAAGAAGATAGTTCTGTGGCTTTTTAGATTCGGTTTTCAAATATACACAAGCTTGGTTATCATATTTCATCCTTCTGAGCCTAGCTGTTACGCTTAAGCCACTACAACCTACAGTTTATCACAGGAAGTCGAAAGTCAAAACAAATAATCAAGGATCAACTGCTATTATTCTGTGGCTAATCAACGGTAGGATCCCAGGATGGTTTCAGAAAATTGCACCGGACGTAGCACTGTAAAATTGGTAGCGAATATAATTGGCCAACAGATTACCTTCGTGCAGCAGATCAATTCAGGTCGGAGGTGACTGAAATCACGGCGGATGCAGAGCTTCGGAGCTGGGAAGCGGGAGAGGGCCGCAGCACCCTGGAGCGGCGCCCGGCGAGAAGTTGGTCCGAGACGGCGACGCGGTCCCAGGCGAGGGAGGGGAGAGACATCGAGGGCGCCACGCGCCTCTTTTCCTTAACAGGTTACCTACGGGGACGTGAAGGTTTTTAATAAGGCGACCTGCTGCTTAATATAAGTGTTTTAAGTTTAAAAAAAAAGTGATACCAAGCATATCTTCCAACACATGTAAATCGTATCGCTAGATATTTTCCCCTCCAGTGCCGTACGCCCCAACGGTCGACCGGTGCATGACGGCGCTGGCAAACAAGCAGACTCGCATGCTCACGAACAAGAACATGAGTACAAGTCAACACACGAAGCCAGGATCATCAATCAAACTCACACAATCATCCGGAGGTACGGCTATTCTAATCAAAGCTTCATCATCATCCATATACCCAAAAAAATAAACACCATCAGCAGAGGAGATCCACACACAGACACACTAATCCCTGGATCCTCTGAAACAAACGAATGAACCAAAGTAAGCGCAAAGCAACAATCCAGAACCCACACACGCACGCACGCACTAATCTCTCTGTCGTGTCAGGTCACTGGTCACTGGCTGGCGGCGCCGCCGCCTTCGGACACGGCGGGCGAGTCGGAGACGGCGGAGGACTCGTCCATGGACGACCCGCGCGACGGCGACGACGCCCCGACGCTCGACGCCGCGGCGGCGCGGACCTCGTCGATCATCCGCACCACGTGCCCGACCTTGGGCCGCTGCCCCGGCTCGGCCGCCGCGCAGCTCAGCGCCAGCTGCAGCATGGCCACCATCTCCTCCTCGATGCCCTTGTCCTTCATCAGCTCCAGGTCGAACACCTCCGACGTCCACTCCTCCCGCACCACCGACTGCACCCACCGCGGCAGCTCCACCTCCGCCTCCGCCGCCTCGCTGCCGCCGGGGCACCGGCCCGTCAGGAGCTCCAGGAGGACCACCCCGAACGCGTACACGTCGCCCTTCTGCGACGCCCACGGACGCGACGGGGGCGCCTCCGGCGCGCGGTACCCGGCCGAGCTCGACGACGAGCCGCTCAGCTGCGCGAGGCCGCAGTCCGCCAGCCGCGCCTCGCCGGACCGGTCCAGGAGGATGTTGGTGCTCTTGATGTTGCCGTGCGCCAGCTTGGGCGTCGTCGTGCCGCCGCCGCCGCGCCGCCGGCTCGCGTGGTGGATGAAGGCCAGGCCGCGAGCGGCGCCCGCCGCGATGCGCATCCGTGCCGCCCAGTCCAGCGGCGTGCGCCCCGGCCCTCGGTTACCTGCACGCGACGACGACAGACGTTTGCGCATTCACTTCAGCAACAACGACACCAAATGTCCGAACGGAATTAATTGCGTTGTGAATTAAAGACGAAGAGGCGCTTGCCGTGGAGGTGGGAGAAGAGGCTGCCGTTGGGCATGAACTCGTAGACGAGCAGCTTCTCGTCGCGCGCGTAGTAGTAGGCGTTGAGCGGCACGACGTTGGGGTGGCGGAGCCGGCCCAGCACGGCCATGTGGTGCTCGAACTCCTTCTTCTTGCTGGACGCCGACGACCCTGCCGACGACGCCGGCGCGGCCGCGTCGCGGAGCCTCTTCACGGCCACGACGCTGCCGTCGTCGAGCACCGCCTTGTACGCGGTGCCGCAGCCGCCCTTCCCGAGCATCTCCGCGGACGCGCGCAGCAGCTCCTCCAGCTCGAACCGCCTCCCTCCGCCTCCCTCCGGCTCCAAAAACACCATCTTTCCCCGCTCGAACGTGCCTCCGCCGGCCGCGGCGACCGCGCCCGTGGCGCCGTACGGGCTGGAGGAGTAGACGATCTTCTCCCCCTCGCGGTGGCGCCGGTCGCTGCGCCGCGCGGAGAGCCGCGGCCAGAAGTAGCAGAAGAGCAGCCCGGCCACGAGCCCGACCACCGCGAAGTCCGCGGCCACAATCGCCACCACGGCGCCGCGGCTCATCCTCCCCTTCCCCTCCGCCGGCTTCCCGGAGGGCGACGACGCCGCCATCGCCGCGGACGGAGGGCACGTGGACGCGCACGGCGGGAGCGGCGCGCCGCAAAGGCCGGAGTTTCCCTCGAACGCCGCGGCCGGGAACCGCGCCAAGGCCTCCGGAACGCTCCCGGAGAAGAGGTTGTTCGACACGTTGAAGTCCTGCAGCCTGGGCAGCGCCGCGATGGCGTCGACCCCGCCGCTGAGCCGGTTGGAGTCCAGCCTGAGCGTGAGCAGCCGGTCGAGCCGGCCGAGCCCGGGCGGCACGGCCCCGGAGAGGCCGTTGAAGGAGAGGTCGAGGCGGTAGAGGCGGTAGAGCGCGCCGAGCGAGGGCGGGACCTCGCCGGAGAGCGCGTTGCGGGAGAGGAAGAGCAGCTTGAGGCCTTGGAGCGGGGAGAGGTCCGGGACGGCGCCCGCGAGCGCGTTGCCCTTGAGGCTGAGCACGCGGAGCGCGTCGAGGCCGGCCAGCGGCCGGAGCGCGCCGTCGCCGCCGGACAGGCCGAGGCCCTCGAGCACCAGCCGCGTCACGCGGCCACCGCCGCCGGCGCAGGTGACGCCGCGCCACGCCGGGGCGCCGCACGGGGACGGGCTGCTGCCGGAGGAGGCGTTCCAGCTCGCCAGCGCGCCGGACCGGTCGGCGGCCAGCCGGAACGCGGTGAGCGCCGCGGCGTCGCTGTCCAGGGAGCCGGCATTGGCGTGGCAGAGGAGGAAGGCGGAGAGCACGAGCAGTGCAGTGCTTTTGCTGCTGGAAAGCATGGCCGTTTTCTTGGACTGACTGGTCGCTCGGCTGCGAGCGAGACGGACAGCGGCAAGACGAAGGGGGTTCTGGCTGTCTGTCTGATCTGATGCCACTCCTCTCTGTGTCCCTTTCTTCTCCCTCTCATCTCATCTCATCTCATCTACCTTGGCCAGCTTTTACTCCTACACGCTGCACTTCACTGGTGCAGCGTCAGTGGTGGACGGACGGTGAGCCGGAGACGAACGGTGGGGCGTTTTTGGACGACGCAGACATGTCAGGAGGTAAAAAGGTTAAAGGCGAGGAGGGAATTGTTTGGGCTTTATCAGCTTTGCTAATTATTATTGTTGCATGGATTGGGGAGCTTCCCGCCAGCCGACCTGGGGTTGTGGGAAATATAGGCTAAACTCCATTGGGATCATCATGGCGCCGACCACAAACCGCGGCGCGCCCGCGCTAAAAAGGCACTGAGATTTTTTACTCTGGGTAATCCCATTGCAAATTTCAAAAAAAAAATCCCATCATCCGTGCCTCGCCGGCTTTTGGCACCGGCGGGACTGGCACCCTATTAGAGTTTAGGTGCCAGTCGTTGGGGAGGTGGACGTCGCCCGGCACCGGCGTGTTGGTGCGGTAAGGAGCCTGCGCCAGCGGGACGCCCACGTAAGGATGGTCCCTTGGCTTCGGCGGCGGCGACGATCGGCACGACGAGGAAGAGCCGCCGCTGCCGTGCTCCTTCTTGATCTTCTTGAACGGCCACGGACCCGTCATGGCGGCTGTGGAAATAGAGAGGGAGGTGGGAGGTCTGCCTTTAGGCCGCGGAGGCCTTTTAACGGCGGCCGAGGACGCGGTCATCATTTATGACGGCGGGGCCGATGGGCAGCGACGCGTCGCCATTGAAGGCGGCGCGGCAGCCTTTCGCCTCCTGGCCGTGGACGCTTGGAAGACGAAGCCATCAACGCGGGAAAGTTTCATCCCATTTGGAGTTTCACAAAATATTGGGAAAGTTTCACAAAATATTGTTTTAAAGGCCTCGTTTTATACTCTGGGAAAGTTTCATCCCATTTGGAGTTTCACAAAATGATGGTCCCCAAGAAAATGAAACTTTCTCAGAGTATAAAATGAGGTATTTGTGATTTACTTGATTTTTTCAAAAATTTTCGAATTTTTTTATTTTGTATTTTAAATTTGGGTAAATCTTATCCGTTAGATCTAAAACGGGGGGCAAAGATAGGGTAAAGTCGTAAATTTGGTGCATGAAGTCACCGAAGTTGCGTCCCACGTTAGGTAAGGTTTGCAAGCACGTGTATTATGAAACAAGTAAAGAATATTTACCAGTAACAAAATTAACCATAAGAAACCATCTACCAGCTAGATACATGTGATGATCTTTTCGTAGATTTACTACAGCCGTGGGGATTTACTACCACAAGCAAGGATTTACAACATATTCTACCACAGAAAATTCCGAATGTTCTCATATGTTCGAACGGATTGCAGGTGTGAATTATGCAGTGCCCTGCATTATGTACGATCACCATGAGTCCATGATGAACTGATTATTTCTTCACGAAATTTAGTGATCTATGCAGATTTGCAGGTGGAGAATTATGTACAATCACCATGATGAACTAATTATCTGGTGATCTACGAGAATTCAACTATTTCTTCCCAGCCGCGGAAGTAGATCACCAACCCAGATTTGAATTGAATTCGTCTGCTCGTTTAAGCTGACGGACGAAACTAAGCTCCCCTCTCTCTCGGAAGAATCGCTAATCCCCAGTCGAGCCCAGCACCGCCGCAGCCCGCAGCTCCAGCGGCCGGAGATGGCCGCCCCCTCCTACCGGCTCGCGGCGGCGGTCACGGCCCCCTCGACCGGCGAGTTCCTCGTCGTCCGGCAGCAGCCCCCGCCTTCCCCGCCGTCCGAGGAGGAGGACTACGGCCGCTACGTCGACAGCGACCTCTACGACCTCCCGTCGGCGCCCCTGCGTCGCCTCGCGGCGGACGAGGAGCCGGCCCGGCCCGGCGTGGCCGTCGACGGCGTGGAGGACTCCATCCGCCTCGACCTCTCGCGCCTCGACGTCCCCGCCGCCCTCGACCAGGTGATCCATCATTAATATTAGTGGACAGTGGTGTGAAAATGAAATTCGGTCGCTCTGCTACTGCCTCCAGTGTGAAACGCGACTTGCTCTGCAAATACTAGTACTAGCAATTGCAGTTGCTCCCAAATGGATCTCGAAGTAGCTCGCCAAATCCAGTGATATTTTTGTGTGTCCGTGGAAGCTACCGATTACTAGTTACAAACATGGTTTATCTGATCAAAGACATGTTCTTTCACCAGATTCTGAACCAACTGGGCGTGACGGATGCGATGTGCGGGGAGTGGAGCCTCCTCAAGTACGTCGAGGAACCGGAGTTTGGCCCGGACGCCGGTGTCAACACGGTGCTCCTCGTCGGGTCGCTCGGGTCGAAAACGGAGGTTTTGCAAGGTCTGCTGCTAGTTTCCTTACTAACTGGTGGTCTCTAGGAATTCGCTAAGACACCCTAAGCTGAGTTGTGCATTGCAGATTCCTGTAAATGGATGTCCAAGGAGGGCGTATGGGAATTGTTTTCTGCAGTGGAGCCAAATGGTACCCGAATTGGGCCGTGTGTGTACATTGGATTTCCAAAGTCGGAGGTGTCCGCAAATTGGACCTCTGCCTCTGCATTGCCCTCCCAGGTCTGTATATTTTGCTTGGATCCAATTTCAGTTGGTAGTAAGCTGGTCTCTTTTCCTGAAATGCTATGTTTTGATTGATAGGAATACCCTCCTGGATTAACGCTTGTCCCAATGAAGAGTAGGACCTTATCGCCTTTCCGTACGACTAATCTTGTGGTAGTACGAGCGAACGGTGGTGCGTGTGGATCAAAACGTTCTGATTTCTTTGCTTGTGGTGATGCCCTACTGATAGATCCTGGATGTTGCACTCAGGTTCATACAGAGGTATGAACAATATGTAAGATTATATTCTTGTAACCCAAAATACGGTGACACATGGTGTATCTCTTAGTATTTCACTATCTTTTAAATGTGTCTTCCTCCGTGGACTTGTTTTTTAAGTATCCTAATGCGCTGTTGTAGATTTCAGAGAAGTGCAACTGTGCACCTTCTCTATCATCTTATTCATTTGCTTCGGTTCCTCATGGGAGCTGCAGTCTTGACATCATCTTTTTCATGCAGCTTATTTCTAGAAGGCCTTAAAATCACAATCACCCTTATACTATATGTGACATATATAACTTGCTCCTGAATGTTTCTATATTAAAGTAGAATCAAGGAATACCAAATAATGACAGAAGGGCCAAAGGCATTACAAGACTTCGTGCAAAAACTTTTAACTCTAGTGCAAAACCATAATTTGGTGCTCAACCGCACAACTTTTCTTTCGTGAAAGAATCAACTCAAAAGTTTTGTGAAAAAGACTTGATATGATTTATGCTGGTTGTATCACCCTGCAGAATGTGAACTTAAACTCAAAGTATGTCAGTTGATTAGTATAAGTCCCCCATGAACCCGTGAACACTTTAAGTCAGAATTTTCTCGTTGTTACTCCCAGTGTGGAGAAATTTTAATTTCAAAATTTATACATAAGTAGAGGAATTTCAGAAGTGTGCCTAGCGTATTTTTTGTTGGTCATCAAATTTTGCTTTTACAATAGGCTTTGCTTAATCTTCTTAGGCAATGTTGTATGCACAGCTATGTGTAGTGGCCCACACCAGTAATTGTTTATGTTAATTTCTAGTTTAAAAAGTGGCTATCCATTCAATTCGAACAAATGACAACATCATGTCCTGTTCAGCTTGCAGATCTTGTCAATTCACTTCCAGAGAAGTTAGTAGTCCTTGTTACACACCATCATAATGATCATATTGATGGTATGGTTACAAATGTTTTCTGTAAATTAAGACCCTATTTGCTAAAACTCCCAACATGGCAGTACATGTTTCCAGCCTCTTTACTCTTCATAAATTTACTGGCTGTGTTGGTTGAATGCAGGTCTTTCGGTTGTTCAGAGATGTAATCCTCATGCTGTTCTTTTTACACACCAAAACACCATGAAGCGGATAGGGAAAGGTAACTACCTACATCCCTTTCTACAAAACTTTTGAGGTTATCATCCACTTAGCCAAAGCGTATCCATCTTCCCTTCTTTGAGTATCAAAAGTGGTCAGGAACATGGTGCTTGGATAATTCAACTAGTATTGAGCATGTGAAAACATATCCTTAGACCTTGTTTTGTTCTGGAAAAAAATAAAGATTTTCCTTCTACAGTCCATATGTCTGTAATCTGCATGCACATCCTTCAAAAGTAATGATGCAAACAGATTATTCACTACACGATGTATAGTTATACCTTTCTGCATGGTCCTCATAGTAATCTCCACTGTCTTATTTGCAAAAAAATAAAAAAATCCACTCTGTCCTGGTATATTTGACTTTGGTAAGGTGCTATATTGTGATATCATCATTTATTGTTGGATGTCAAACAAGTTATAGTTTATTTATATTTTTTCAGTTCTGATTTGCTTCTGAATGATGGTAGTAGATAATAGTTAAGTTATATCATTAAGTTAAACCATTCAATACCTTCAAGGCTGCAACTACTGCATACCATGTGTGTCTATGTGCACTCATACTTCACACGTATTAAATTATTTGGCCATGCACACTTATATTTTATCTGCAACATGCATGGCGTGCAGGGAATTGGTCAAGTGGCTATACTGCAGTGACTGGTGGTGAAAACATATGCATAGGTGACCAAGAACTACAAGTTGTTTTTGCTCCTGTAAGCCAGTGTTTTATTTGGGGAATTATTCTGTCGTTTCAGCACATGCCGATGTTTTTACCTTAAATGATAATTCATTTGATTTGTCCAATCATAAAAACTTTATTTATGCACTGAGCTCTAAAAAGGCTAACACAACATTACCCTAGACAGAAGTTTTAGTAGCAACTGGCAGTCCAATATGCATTACGGGGTATAAACATTTTGTTTCTTACAGTTCAAATATAGATGCATGCCATAGTTCAAACAGAATGACTACACTAACCACAGAAGTTTTTTTCCAATGGTTATTGTGTTGTTGTACTGTTTTAACAAAAGATGGTGTCATGAAGTTTGTCACTTAACTTGAGTTACCAGTTACAAGAATTATCAGGACAAACATTGTAGAATATAGTCATCCTGACACTGCTGAGAGGCAAGACTGAATCAACACTACACGTGATCTTATACAACAGTTATTCTCTAGCATCACCTACAAATTACTCTCCAGGATTTTCTTTACCATGGGAAGTCATAATAATGGACGCACATGATTGGTCTCTTTAGAGTTTGAAGTCCATCCATTTCCTGATGTGATGTGATCTAAATCATACATTCTGCTATTTAACTTTATCTTGGAATTAATAGTGGATCTTCTTGGGGACTTCTGTATTTTGGTTGTATGGAATTCAATTGTCGACAAAATCAACTGCATCTGTGAATCAAGTTTTTTTAGTTAAAGCAGAACATATGCTGGTTTAATTGATTGAAACTTTCTGGATGTTTCTAATCCCAGGGTCATACTGATGGTCATATGGGGGTTCTCCATGTCAATACCAATGCACTAATTGTTGGAGATCATTGTGTAGGGTAAGCATCAATCTTGAAAATATTATCGGCAGAGCTTGTAGATACTCTATGATTGTCCTGGAACAGCATATGGTTTAACTCTTGCATGTAATTACCGAACTGAAGTGCCACATCAAACAGACAAGTACACAAACAGAATGATCAGTTTTCAGGAGCACACCTTGCTCGGTTTCTGAACTTGGGCTTAATGAGTAAAGCAGGTGGCAAGAACATTTGATGCTGTCAATTCTCCTCTTTAATAAAGACTAGGTCGTCAAAGAGTGACAACCCATGAAGATAAATGGTTGGCAATACTCAAAGCAGTTGTCCATCATTTCCATAATGGCAACTCTGGATCGTGTGCAAATCCATCTCTTCCGGTTTTTCCAATTTATTTGCGAAGAATTTAGAAATAATTAGGTTTTCATACGTAGGCTATGGCTGCATAGGCTTGTGTCTAAGGCAGCTATTAGAGACTCACCATTGTGTAGATGCATGCTAAAACATATGCTACAAGATTTAAAATAATGAGTAATTTTCCTCGAAATCAATTAGGAAAATGGTCACACACTGAATATGCAAGTGATGCTAGATAAGTACTGAAAAGTGAACATGCATATTTTTTGCGTTTGCAGGCATGGAAGTGCAATACTGGACATTAGAGCTGGCGGCAACATGAAGGTAATTGTATAAATTTTTGTTTTTTGTTTTGACGGTCATTGTTGTAACACATCACAAAAATCTTCAAATTGTGGAAAATTTCTCTCTTTTTTCTCATGTACGTTGTTTCTGGGCTTTACCTTTCTAGTGTTCCTGCTCTAGAACTCTGTTGTCTAAATCAGAGTAGATTAACATTAGGTTGTTCTGAAATATGCAGGACTACTTCCAAACCACATACAAGTTCTTGGATATGTCCCCACACGTGTTAGTTCCAATGCATGGAAGAATCAACCTATGGCCCAAGCATATGCTTTGTGGATACCTCAGGTATGAAACATATCACTACTGTGAATTTTAACTACACTAAAATTTTATGGCTGGACACGTTATACATATGGATTTGTCTAATCAAATCAAACAGTCTGTTTCCTTCTTCCTCTTTTCTTTTGGTTCTATAGAAGTGTTTTATTGTCTTTTTTGTGTACGACTATCTGTATTTTGTATAGATGATTTGTTATACATTTCTTGATACTGTACATTATTCTGTTGTAATGTGTATTTTACTGATTTTTCAGGAATCGAAGGGCTAGAGAAGCCTCTATTCTGCAGTCGATAGAGAATGGGGCTCAAACTCTGTTTGACATAGTTTCAAGGACTTATGCGGACGTAGACAGGAAATTCTGGATTCCTGCTTCCTTTAATGTCCGCCTTCATGTTGAACATTTGAACTCTCAACATAAACTTCCTAAGGTGAGTGAAATTGTACTGCTCTTCTACATGTTCCATTATTAATCCAGAATAATAGTCCCGTGAGGCTTATCGGCTTTAAAAAGAATACCTAAAGCGAGTGATAATCACTTACCATATTGAGTGTTTTTCCCTCTACGATGCCTTGAAAGTTCAAACAAACAATACATAGTACTCCCTCTGTTTTTGTATACAAGGCCACTTCGTTTGTCGTGTCAAACTTTGAATTTTAATTTTGGTCAATAAAATATGAGTTATATTTCATAAAAAATATATTACCGGAAAGTTCTTTGAAATGACCATCCAATAACATACTTTTTATGGTATGTAATTTAGATCTTGTTGGTAAAATTAATGATTAAAGTTTGTCCTAAAAATATGAAGTGGCCTTGTATACACAGAGGGAGTAATAAATTTCTATTTGATCATGTTCTATTTGATCCTGTAAAAATTTACACAAGCTATATTAGTGTAGGCCCTAGAGGAAGTGCGAGTTCGGATAAACATTTAGCAAAATGCAAATTGTGCACCTAAATGTTGTTGATCTAGAGCTGTGATATTTGGACTGGGATAAACATAGATGATTTATGTTACTAATAATTGAGAAAGGAAAAAGCCACACACTGGTTTTCACAATAATCTGTGAATCCTTTTATCATATTAGAGAAAATTAATCAATGACTTTTACATTGATTTAGTTTAATTTTCTTGCGATCTGCAGGATTTCTCCTTAGAAATGTTCGATCGAAGTTGCGATGAATTTGTTCCTAGCCTGCAGTGACCGTGATTGTGAGAAGACAAATCAAATGCTCCTTCCGAGTTTGTATTCCATCTAGGCTGCTCTGTGAAATTCTGTAACATTTTTAAACGAATTAAACAACATGTTAACTTTCTTATTTAAGGGGGCATCTTATCTTATTTAACGAACCAAACCTTGTTAGCTATCAATTGTATCATATTCAGAAGCCTCTTTGTTGTGCCATGCTGGATAAATGTCCATTGAATTTTAAGAAATGATGTATGGGTTGGCTTATGTGTTTGTAACAGTCTGATTCAATATATAAATGCAGGGATTTTCAACGGAAAAGTTTGAATCAAGCTGTAGAGTACGATTCATGTTCCGGTGGGCTGTGGCATATGCTCAATCCAGGAGTTCGCCAGCCCTCATTGCGGCAGGTGCCGTTGCCGGGGGTTTGGCGATTGCTTACGCTCTCAGAAGACGGTGATCCCCATCTCCGCACACGTATGTGTCCTAAGATCATGTAATTCTCCCACCGATTCCTTGCTATAATTTTTCTATGTTGCAACGTCAGTGAACTTTGCTCCATTTATGCACAAGAGAAGTTTCATGTCCTACTACCCGCAAAAAGAAGTTTATGTCCTACGTTGCGTTCTTCCGAAGATATACTACTTTGACCAAGATGCCCACATGCATGTGGGTGGAATAGAGATTTTTTTTTTTTGCTGAACTGACGCTTCCATGCATTCTAAGGCCTAGTTTAGGTCTCACACAAAATCTAGTGGCACTGTTGTCATTCTTTTAATGCACATACCAACTTTAGTAAGAGCAAGCAAAGTAATTTTTTTTGTTGCACTTGCTAACTTTAGTAAGAGCAAGCGATGCATGGCGTGTCTGCGTAGCTGTGGTAGATCCAAGGTATAACCAGCAGCTGCGTTTCTCTGCTAAGCATCATATGCTATCGGCTCTAACAGCATGGCCAGCAGCGTAGCCAAGGCCACGCAGGGCTTCCATTCAGGGAGCAGCATCCTCAATCTGGTTCCCGTGCTGATCCTCGTCACCTTCGGCTTTGTCCTGGGCAAGATCGGCAACGGCAGCTTCTCCCCAGAATCCTACGTCCCTCCTCTCCGTGCGGCCGTGTCGTCGTCAACGCCGCCAGAAACGGCATGTCCCCCACCTCCCAGGACTACACCGCCGGCGCTGATGGAGTTCACGGACTTCCTGGCGCCGAGCGGTGGTGGTCTGGTGCACAACATGACCGACGAGGAGCTCCTCTGGAGGGCGTCCATGGAGCCGATGCGGGCCCTTAACGTGTCGATCGTGCCCAAGGTCGCCTTCCTCTTCCTGACGCAGAGGGCCCTGCCGCTGTGGCCACTGTGGGAGACATTCTTCAACGGACACGACGTGGAGCTCTACTCCATCTACGTGCACGCGAGCCCCGGCTACGCCGACTTGGCGCCTAGGGAATCCGTCTTCTACGGCCGCCTGATCCCGAGCCGGGGCACGAGCTGGGGCGACATGAACCTGGTGGACGCGGAACGGCGGCTCCTGGCGACGGCGCTGCTGGACCTCGGCAACGCGCGGTTCGCGCTCTTCTCGGAGTCGTGCATCCCGCTGCTGGGCTTCCCGGCCGTGTACGCCCACCTCACCGGCTCCGGCGAGAGGTTCCACGTCGAGAGCTTCTACAACGTCTCGCGGCACGGCCCCTTCTTCGAGGACCGCAACATCAGCCTCGCGGAGTGGCGCAAGGGGTCCCAGTGGTTCGAGATGGACCGGCGTACCGCGGTGGAGCTGGTCGCCGAGGAGGCGTGGTACGACGTGTTCCGGGGAGACCACGGCGTGCTGAACATGGAGGAGCACTACCTGCCGACGCTGGTGACCCTGCTGCCGGGCTGGGCGGCGCGGTGCGAGAACCAGACGCTGACGTACGTGGACTGGAGCACCCGGGGCGCGCACCCCAGGAGCTTCGTCGGGGAGGGCCTCTCGAAGGAGCTGCTGGAGGAGATGAGACGAGGGGACGGCAAGTGCGGCTACAAGTACAACCATGATGGTGGGGTGGTCGAGTTCTGCCATCTTTTCGCGCGAAAATTTGGCAAGGACGCGCTAGCAAATCTGTTCGCGCTGACGCCCGAGCTTTGGCTGATATGATCCACCAGATGCATATATGCATGCATGTCTCGATCATCGTTTTGTGTCTTCGCCTATTGGTGTCCCATGTTAAGTGCCACATTTCCCTCTCTACACACCACTTACCGCAAGGGGGAAACAGAAGGGTGGTGCGGATGAGATAGAGATAGTTTACTTTTGTTTAGAGAAAAGGAATTTCAAATCGAAATATCTTTATAACCGTCCATCCAAATTACAAACTTTTGTCACAATTGTGTTCCCCAGGTCGAATCTCATATAGGTAGGTTTTGACAAATAAAAATTGGTACTTCCAAAACTAGTAAAGGGGTGTTCTTCGAAGTACTTCGTTTTTTATGTACTTTTACTCCGTGTTAGTGTACAAAACAACATATGAAAATACGTTCGCGCTACAATTAAAAGTATGTCCGTACAATGCTTGGAAGAACGCCCAAGGATGGCTCTAGCATTTCGGAGGCCGTAGGGCGAAGTCCATATGGTGTGCCTAAGGACTGTAATTGAGGAAAATATATCGCTTCTACAGTCCAATGAATAAACAGATACAGTCAGCCAAAACTGTTGTAAAATGAATAAACATATTAACAAATCATAGTATGCAAGCCTGCAGCTCCAACTCAAATAGTTGCGAAGACAAACAATGAAGTATCTCCTCTGAATAGCTCCTGCAGAAGTTGTAAAGAAAAATGGGTTGTGCTTCGGTGTACCCCCCACCCACCCGGCACCCAAACTTATAGGACATGCAATTCATCGAAACACCAAAAAAGTGTTGTATAGACAAACGAACTGTCGGGGCATAACCCAAACCCTGACAGTTCAAAGACAATATTTTCATTGCATTCGGACGAGTTCTCGGGGACTTGCCGATCCTGGTAAGGAGGAGTCAGCTCCGTCCTTCTTTGTGTGTTTCGGTCTGTTGCTAATCACATTGTCTTCCTTCCCATCTTACAAACCATCCAAATGAGTACTACTTTCCGTCAGCATCGCCGTCGGGACAACATTGCCGTTGCCACCCGATTCTGGTAATTCACCCTCTTCAGAGAAATTCTCGGCTAGGTTTCTCTTAGTTCCTGAGATTGGGTTTCCTTCACTATCAATGTCCACGTCTTTCCCTTTAGCGGAACTTGTGACCGTGTCCTTCAGGGCTGGATCCAGCATAGCAGAACCATCAACAAATGTTAAGGCATTGTATCTCCAGCTAGAAAGGTTGTCTCCTCTCCCATGACCTCTGCTAGACATTTGAAACTATATGGTTTTGGTGCCTCCATCACAAATCACAATGGCGAATCCAGCAGGGTTGGTTGACTCAAAGATTTGGCCCGCTCAACTATAGAAGAGGGGGAAAAGGGCAAACCCAACCCAACTGACGTCCTCCCCACACTAGGAAAATGGGCCGGGTTTGACACTGCTCTATCATGGGTTATAAAGTGGACCAATTCTTCTTTTTTCGTGGTCCCTCAAAAATATATTCAGTGTGGCAGCTTGGTGCCAATTTGTATCAGATAGCCAAAATACACTACAGTAGTATTTAGTCAACTATGGATAGCCATTGACGCGATTTAATTATCCATGCACCCTCCTTTACTGTGATCACCCGTCTCCTCTTTGTGTGCTTGTGTCGTCATTCCCGATGTAAGGTTCCTCCATTGACCTTGAGCTACCAGAGGTGTCAAAATTAAGCAACGTCTGATCTCGGTTTGTAATGTACGTACAGAAGTTCCAATTATTGGAGGTACTGAGTCTCTGTAAAATGTAACGGGACGTTGCTATATATCTAGCCATCCAATATTCATATACTCCGAAGTACTTTCGAGTTTGAAACCGAAGTTCCTTGTGGATGCAGAACCATGTCACTGCAATGTGTATTTGCGAACTTTGTGAGAATTGCACGAATCGTTTTCACGTATTTCGTCGCATTTAATTAGTTGCGCTTTACTCCATACTATCCATGCGTGCAAGCTGTACTAGACTAATACTATTTTTTTATTGGAAAGCAAATCCAGTTTATTATTCCTGAAAGAGCACATTGGATGGAACCTAGCACTAACAGATTGCTTGCTATCTACGGAGTAGTTTCTAGTCGGTAGGCAGTGCTTGTGAAATTAACCTGTTTGCAGTCATGGCTAACTTTTTCCAGTGCAAGCTAGTGCTAGCATGTATATAAACCAATGCAGAACGCCAATTGCATGCCATGTTCGACGAGGGGCTAGCTAGCAATTAGGCCATGAAGAAGCCCATGTCAATGCCTCATCCCGGCGGCGTCGGCGGCGTACGTTTGCTGCTCGTCTTCTGCTTAGCATATGTGCTGGGCTTGATGTCCAACGGCACCTTCCAGCATATCTACATCCGCAATATCTTGCCACAGTTGCTGCCTGCTGCGCCTCCGTTGCAATCGCCAGAACACTCGCCGCCGCCGCCGCCGCCGCCGGAGGAAACCGCACCTTGCATCATGCCACCGTCGCCTCCTGCCGAGCCGCCTCCTGCACCGTCGACGCCATCCGAGGAGCGGCGCATGGCGTTCGCGGACTTCCTGTCGCCGAGCGCCGGCGTCATGCACAACATGACCGACGGGGAGCTGCTCTGGAGGGCGTCCATGGCGCCGAGGATGAAAAGCATGCCGAAGCACGTCATCGCGCCCAAGATCGCCTTCCTGTTCCTTGTGAGGGGTGACCTGCCGCTGCGTCCACTGTGGGACAAGTTCTTCCAGGGCCACGAGGAGCTGTACTCAATCTACGTGCATGCGAGCCCTGGCTACACCGGCTCGCCGCCGCCAGACTCACCGTTCTATGGCCGCATGATTCCAAGCCAGGTACTTTCACTAAACCTAGAATGCATTAAAAAGCTCACCTCTTCTTATATAAAGGGAGTGACTATGTCTCAGTCGACTGATTTTTTTCTTAATTCTTTGAAATGTGATTACACATTTCTTTGAAATCTGATTGCACGTTTCTAAAAGGTGACTGAGACTTAAAGAAAAAATCCCCTTTACAAATATTATTACTGTGCTAGAGAACGAGCTGGGGAAACATAAACCTCCTGGACGCGGAGCGGCGTCTCCTAGGGAACGCGCTGCTGGACCTCTCGAACGCACACTTCGCGCTCTTCTCGGAGGCCTGCATCCCCCTCCTAGACTTACCCACCGTGCACGCCTACATCACCGGCTCCGACACCAACTTCGTCGACAGCGTCGACCGCCCGGACAGCCGCGTGCGCCACAGGCCCTACTTCGCCGAGCACAACATCAGCCTCGCGCAGTGGCGCAAGGGCGACCAGTGGTTCGTGATGGACCGCGTGTTCGCCCTCGAGGTCATCACCGACGAGACCTACTACGGCCCCGTGTTCCGGGACGGCAAGCACGGGGTCGGCCACATGGAGGAGCACTACATCCCGACGCTGGTCAACATCCTTGGCCTCGGCAGCCGCAACTCAAACCGATCAGTCATGTACTCGGACTGGCGGCACGCGGAGGGGCCGCACCCGAAGAGCTACAACGGCAGCGTGCTGACGGAGGACCTCATCAAGGAGATGAGGCGAGGAGTGAACGGGGACTGCACCTACAACGGCGGGGTGGCGGAGTTTTGCGCCTTGTTCGCGCGCAAGTTCAAGCCGGACGCGCTCGAGCCCTTGCTCGAGTTGGCTCCTAAGGTTATGGGTTTTGGCTAATTGAGATGCAACACATCTTCTGACTATCTTGTATTTTATTTTTGGTGCATGAATGCTCGATCGAGTAGGTGAAAGCACCGTACGTGTGGTGGTCGATGTGTATGTTCGAGAACCTTATTTTTTTTAGCAAACCGGCTGTTAAGAATTGACCGTGACTTAACACCTGTGATCCACCGATATATATTACTAGTACATGAAGTATGTATTGTCCAAATATTGGAAAAGTCCCAGATATTACTTTGAAGTTTACAAGGTAACAAGTTTGAAGCAGTTAAAGAATAAGAACATTAGTATTCAAAACTTGTACTTTACTACTGCATACATGGAATCTGTCACATTACACTCTAAAATGAACTGTGTATGTGTGATTTTATTAGCTGTGTTGTCACCTGATATCATTTCCTTGGTTCCTTCCATGGCGAGTTGGCCACATGCATGCTTTGCTAATTGCTATCCTTGGAGAGAACAAGGCATGCATGAACCTTTGACCAAAAGATTGCTTCCTATGTGACAAGTTTGATGCCCACCTTAATGCATGTAAAACCAAAACAGAGCGTAGCTTGTGTGTGTAGAGGTCTAGTTGATCTTCGTTCGATGTACTCGGCTTCATTTCTTCTTCACGCATACACCTACGTTCGATGTACTCAAGGAATGCTTCCACCGGTGCACAGCCCAAGACTTCTGCGCTCACACTATACTACCTGTACCGTTTGACCATGATTATGTTGCTCGTTTACTGCACCTACCAGCTTCACTTTGTCTCATTCACAAGTTTCCTCCGCTGACCATATAAGTTGAGTTTTTACAACAAAAAATACGATTAACAGACTACATGATCCACTACTTGTTAAAACATCTACTCCCTCCGGTTTTTTTTTTGAGAAACACAGTACAAATGCAGACACTCACATACACGCGCGTACACTCACCCCTATGAATACACACACGCACATCCTACCCATATGAGCACCTCCGAAATACTGAGCCGGCCAATCGAGTCTTGAGATTGACGAAGCCACCACGGGCGCCTCGCTGTCGACGGGAACGTCGCCTCCCACTGAAAAAATATTCAGGCTAAATGCAAATGCAGACACTCACATACACGCGCGTACACTCACCCCTATGAATACACACACGCACATCCTACCCCTATGAGCACCTCCGAAATACTGAGCCGGCCAATCGAGTCTTGAGATTGACGAAGCCACCACGGGCGCCTCGCTGTCGACGGGAACGTCGCCTCCCACTGAAAAAATATTCAGGCTAAATGCAACACTCAAGCGTCAAACCTAGGGTTTGAACTCTGGTGGGCTGAGAGTACAACCACCCTGCTAACCATCCAACCACATGTTGGTTTGCTACTCCCTCCGTTTTTTAATGTAAGATGTTTTAGGTATTTCACATATTGTCTAGATGCATACTAAAATGGAAATGAGTGAACGTGCACACTACAACGTGTCTAGATACATTTATATACCTGTAAATATGGACAAATGATAAAACATCTTATATTTAAAAACGGAGGTAGTAACACGGAGTGTTGAGGAGTGCAAAACATAGAGAAAGGAAATCATTTTAAGAAATGAATTACAAGTTGTACATATTTGCTACTCCCTCCGTAACACTAACACATTATAAGACGTTGGCCATGCACATCTTAAGGTAGCAGAACGTCTTATAATTAGTTATAGAGGAAGTAGTATAGATCTTGCAATTTAATGTCCTAATCCCCTATGGAGTGGCTTCTCATTCTGTCCACGCGTGAAACCAACAAGTTCGGTCCCATTAGCCAGGTTTTCTCATATGTTAGTCCCACCCACCAGTTTTGTTAAAGAGGTCAGTATGTGGGTCCCACATGAGAGTGTCGTTCATAGTTGGGCAATCCTGGAGGTGGCCACCCAATTATATCAATGCCCACAACTTACGGCGTTAAATAAATTGGTCATAATCGACTAAAAATAAAAGTCATAAATTGTGTTGTCCAACTGTGATCAATGATTCGACTAGACTTAGTACTAAGTATGACAAGTTAGAATGAAATAATTACAGAAGATTTGACATTGCTCTCCTTCCAATACACTTGATATAAAGACTTCCATACCAATTCACATAAGTTAGGAATGGACCAGGGAGAACATTTGATTATTTCTGCAGCTTGTGTAAAAAATGGAAGGCATTATTGCATTAGTCCATTTGGCTAAGATCTACTGTTAATCTAGAATACGTGGTCTTATCAAGAAATGAAAATGTAATGGGTGAGGGGATCAAAGCTGAAGGAGATGATAGGAGCGAGCTTACGATTGGATCCAAGCGTGCCGGAGTCCATCGTCAGTCTCTCTTGCTCGTAGCTCTCTTGGCGCATGTCCTACATCAGCGACGATCACGGTGGTGATGGACGCCCCGACCGTGCCAGGAAAGTAAAAGCATCGGTTCCATGAAAATGGTTAATACCTCTGACTATGCAACAGGAGCTAAGCTCCAAGACCAACGCAAGAAAAGAGGAATTCAAGTGACTTGCTAATAGGCACAGTAGCCAACAGAAGTGGTAGCATACAACTAGTTGGTCCTGCATGAGCTTACGCAAGGTTTAATGATCCGGACAAAAGCAAGATAAGAACATAATCACCAGTGCATACAGAAATAAGTCCTCAACAAGAAGGTAACATCTTTGCTAAATATACCAGCAGCGGTGATCTCTGATGGATGCCATGCTGTTCTGTCAACAAAAAATTTTTTTTGACCATAACTACGGCGGGCCGAGCCAGCCTGAACCTTTATATAACTTTTAATCACATAGTTGTGCTATGTCTGTTACAGAAAGAAGGAAACGGAGGAGACATTAGGGGTGTGTTTGGTTTGGAGGGTATCCTTTAGTGCATATGGGCATCCCCAACCACCTGGTTATGGATAGCCACTTTTTCTGTTTGGTTGAGGTTGTGGGATGAGCCAATTTTTTGTTTGGTTGGAAGGGTGATATGTGGTTGGGTTAGAGGGACGAAGAGTGCATATGGTGTTGTGGTAACCTCTTTTGGGGTATGGTGCCCATATAACATAATTGTTCAACAATATGCCGAACTCATCAACAACAACAATAATTTAAACTGAGGAATTATAATTGATTTTCAAATGCCAACATCATAATTTGACAAATGTCCACCACCTTCTCATGTGCAAACCAGAGAAAGGTATCAATTTGAGAGAGGGTACAGAGGGAACAACAGAGAGGACACAGATCGAACAAGAGAGGGCGAGCTGAGCCGCTGCCTCGTCGTCTCTCCCAGGCCACCTCTCCGAGCAGCACTCCCAGGCTGGGCCACTCCCGAGGTCTGTCGGCATCCCGCTCGATTCCTTGGTCCGTTGGTCGCCATCGCCTCTGGTTCGTGAGAGGAAAGTGAGGAGAGACGAGGAAAAGGGATAAGATGTGCGGCAAAAAAACGTTTCGGGGGTGAGGGTAGCACGGGAGCCAAAAGTGGTTGGCCTCATCCTGCCGATTTCGTGGGATGAGCTGAGCCACCGTTTTGAGAGAATATTCTAGGAATCTGGTTATCCACTTCCCCTCTCGCCCCTGAACCAAACGGCTGGCAACCACTAACCACTAGGGGATATCCCCTGAACCAAACAGACCCTAGGTTACACAAATAGACTATGGGGGCTCAAACTGAATGCACCAGTTCTTTAGAGTGAGAGCAACAGTGGCAGATTTGCATCTGTACGCCCACAGGCGCACATCCTCGATGCAGCGAGCTGAAGCAGCAGCGAGCGGCTCGTCGATGTTGTTGAAGATCATGGCGTTGCGTCGTTTCCAGATTGTCTAGGCAACCGCCGTGCACGCCGTGGACTCGGCATAGGTTCGGCATCGAGCATCCCAGAGCTCTTGGATGGAGTTGAGTTGAAGTTGGCATGTCGGGTAGAAGAGGCTCCACACTTCACGAGCTTTATGGCATCGGATCAGGAGGTGATCGACGTCTTCGGCTTGGGGGCAGAACGGGCAGGTAGGAGAGGCGGCGAGAAGGTGCCGATGTCTTCGGTCGTTGGTGGGGAGTCGTTGGCGTCGCACCAGCCAGTTGAAAATCCTGCACTTAAGAGGGGCAGCGTTCCTCCAAACCTTGACGGCCTGAGGGTCAGTCGGAAGCAGTCTAAAATGATTGGTGTATAAGTCTTTGTTTGAAAACTGCTTCTTTGTGTAGCGGCAAACCCGAATGTCGGAGCTAGTCGTGTCAATAGCTATTGTTTGGAGAGCTAAGGAGAGGGAGGCGAGTTCGGCAGCAGCAACCGAGGAGAGCCGGGGGGCAAGCGTGTCGTGCAAGTCAGCGACTAAAATGGTGGCCACTCGGGCATGAGGTCTAGTACAGTGGGAGAAGAGGGCTGGGTATTGCTGGGAGAGAGGAGTGTCTCCAAGCCAAGAATCCAGCCAGAAAGAGGTGTACTGTCCATTTTTGACAGTGACTAGCGAGTGCATATGGAAAGAGTCCAGCCCGGCGACGATGCTCTTCCACATGGGAGAGTCAAGATGGTGGCTGGCTCCAAGGTCCAAGGCTTCCGACCAGCCATATTGCCTGTGGAACCAAAGAGCCCAAGGAGCATCCGAAGGAGAGTGAAGTTTGGACAGAAATTTAGAGAGAAGGGCTGAGTTTTGGGAGGCGATGGATAAGACACCCATGCCGCCCAAATTTTTGGGAGAGCAGACAACGTCCCAAGCAACTTTGCAGTGACCTCCCGTGCAGGACTCCTCACCAATCCAAAGGAAGGCCCTGCGACGTTTGTCAATGGCCTCAACCACCGCAACAGGAAGGATGCCCGCGGCCATGGCATGGGCAAATTTTGCAGTGATGACGGAGTTGACGAGGATAAGGCGACTGCCAATGGGGAGGGAACGTCCTCGCCAACCAGACAGGCTGAGGTCGCATTTGGCGATGATCGGAGTGAAGTCAGAGAGGCGGAGTTTGTGTAAAGAGAGTGGTAGACCATGGTAAGTTTGTGGAAAGGAGGAGACAACACATCCGAAAGCAGAGGCCATGGACGCAGCTGTCGAGGGGTCAGTTTTAATGGGGACAAAGGTGCTTTTGTGGAAATTGATGTCAAGACCAGTGGCGGCAGAGAAGGTGTCAAGAAGACTTTTTAAATTGGAGACATGCTGGGGGTCAGCGCGGATAATGATCAAGGTGTCATCCGCATATTGGAGAATGGGGCAGGGGATGTCATCAACCAGCGGGTGGAGTAGAAGGCCGTTTCTGGAAGCATCCAGGAGCATTTGTTGGAGGACGTCCGCGACAATGTCAAAGAGGAAGGGGGAGAGGGGGTCGCCCTGCCGAAGGCCTCTGCGGCATTGAATCCATTTTCCAGGGATTCCATTGAGAAAAATCGCAGTTTGGCTAGAGTCGTTGAGGTTTTTGATGATGTTGCGCCAGATGGAGGGGAAACCCTTGGCCTCAAGGATGCGATCTAAGGCGTCCCAGCTGATGGAATCGAAAGCTTTACGGAAATCAAGTTTGAAAACCGCAGCAGGGGCCGACCGCTTGTGGCAGGACTGAACAATGTCGGCGGCATAAACAAAGTTCTCCGCAATGGAGCGCCCCGAGATGAACCCCGTTTGATCCGGATGAACCAGTTTGGGAATGAGGGGCCGAAGACGCAGAGTGAGGCATTTGGTAAGGGTTTTAAGGCAGAAATTTTGGAGCGAAATCGGTCTGAAGTTTTCAGGCCTGTTTGCTCCCGGTTTTTTAGGTAGGAGGACAATGTAGGACTTATTGATGGGGCGGAGGTCAGCAGTCAAATCGTGGAAGTCGTAGAGAGCGGAAAGCAGGGAGTGCTTGACGAGGTCCCAATGTTTTTTGTAGAAAGCAGGGCCAAAACCATCTGGTCCTGGGCTAGAGTCATTTTTCATAGAGAAGACGGCAGTGCGCAGCTCGTCCATAGTGAAAGGAGCGGCAAGGGATGTCGCCTGAGAGGAGTCAAGAGAGGTGGAGGTTACGAGCGCAGTTAAGTCGAGCTCCCCGGAGGAAAGGCGCTGAACCCCTAGCATGGCGTGGTAGTAACGATGAAGGATAGCTGCTTTGGCATCATGGGCAAACAGGGTTATTTTCGTCATCCTCAATCACCTTGATTTGGTTTTTCCGAAGGCGCCCGAAAGCGCAAAGGTGGAAATATTTAGAATTTTCGTCGCCAAGAACACAATGGCGAATTTTGGCCCGCTGCCTCCAGTAGGTGGCTTTGTTCGCAATGAGCCGGGCCAGGGCAGCCTTGGAGAGGGCGCGAAGCTGGCTTTCAAGGAGCGTCAAGTGGCGCTGTTCCTCAAGGACGTCGAAAAGACGGATGACGGTGCGACAGTTTGCAAGGTAGATGGGGGGGAGATGGCGCGAGGAGGCCCAATGTCGAGCAGTCGAGCGGATGCGTTTAATGCGGAGGCAAAGCTGGTTGATGACGGGGAGGTGGTTGTGATTTGAGTCAACGCTCTGCCAGTTGGTCTCAACAATGGCAGAGAAGGTCTCGTGGGACAACCAAGAGTTTTCCAACCGGAAAACAGTGCTCCGAGGGGCTTTGGAAAGGGCCTCGAGGTGCGGGGGCACGTGGTCGGAGGTAGGTCTAGCAGAAGAAGTTTGGGTAGTGTTTGGCAAAGCAGTGCTCCAGTCCAAGTTAGCCAGGGTACGGTCAAGCCTGGCAAGGATAGGAGGGGTTTGTTGGTTGGACCAGGTGAACTGGCGGTCTAGAAGCGGAATATCGATGAGAGCATTAGAGTTGATGAAATCATTGAAGGAGGCAGCCTCGGAGGCGTTGAAATTGTCGGTAGATTTTTCCCTGGGGGTTCGGATCAAGTTGAAATCTCCCATGATCGCAATCGGACCCTGAAGCGAAGGCATCAACTGAGTGAGCGAGGAAAGGAAGACAGTTTTTTGAGAGTGATCGCAGGGGCCGTAGACGTTAATAATAGAGAAGGTGAGGTTGTCTAGACGGAAGGAGAAGGTGGTGGTGAGGGAGAAATCATTTATAGAGTGGTCAACAAGCTCAAGCACCCTGTCATCCCAAGCTATAATGATACCTCCCGACGCGCCGATGGATGGTTTATAGACAAAGGTGCGAAGCGAAGGTGGGAGGAAAGAAGCAGCCGTGAAGGTGTTAACGGAATCGAGTTTCGTTTCTTGAAGGCAAAGGATAGAGGGAGTGCGAGAGTCGATGGCAGCCCTGACATCGTCACGCTTGGGTCGAAGCCCAAGCCCGCGCACATTCCAGTCGGTAATCAGGAGCTTAATTAACATAGGGAACAGTAGGCACCAAGTAATCGGAAAGGAAATTTAGATTCAACTTGGGCATGGGCCGTCCAGAGTTACACAAGGGAACAGGGTACAAGGGGAAGGGGCCGAAGCCCAAAGTACAATGGAACAGTAAAAAAGTAAAGGCCAAGCCACGCCGCAAAGCAGACCAGCCTGCACTAAGCGGCCAAGAGACCAAGGGCCCAGTGAGGAGCAAGTAGTAGATAGGAGCGAGTAGTAGATAGCGGGCACGTGGTGGCAAAAGGGAAACATAGGAACATGGACGGCGAAATCGGCCCAGCAAGCACAAAGGCGAGCAATCATGGAGAGATGGCCTTCTCCAGGTCAGACAACTGCATGGCAGCAAGCTGAGCAGCGGTGATGTCGCAGGCGTCCGCCAAGGCGACCACATTCTCGTCAAGCAGCGGCCCACCGGCCACAGCCTCAGCCACCAGGTCTTCCTCGGGCAGCTCTCCCTACCTGAGCGAGTAGAGCTTGCCGGAGCCCTCCATGCGGAGCTGCTTGCGCCTCGCAGCCCTGTCTATGACGGTCTCGCGAAGGGCAGGCTCAGACGCAACAATGCGGGAGCTGCGACGGCGAACAGCAGGCTGGAGGGTGGCAGTCTCCTCCGTGACTCCATGATCGGCCACAGTGTCTTGAGTGGGATCCGCGGGCGGCGGAGCAGGAGCGGTCGTCTCGGCCGCTGCAATGGGATCCGCGGGAGGCGCCATGACGAGGGCCGCAGCAAGCTCGCAGGAGACCTGAAGGGCAGGGGGGACCTCCGCGGCACGGGCGAGGATGGAGGCAGAGACCTGCGGGTAGCGGTTAGGACCGACAGTGGAGATGGACTGGATCAGGCCCACAGACGCCGTAGCGAGGTTCACGACCATAAGTCCTTTGCAACCATCGCCAGGAGAGGACTTGCGCATGGGGAGCCTGAAGAAAACGCGTTGTCCACCCGAGCCAAAGGCTAGAATCTCGTAGTAGCCGAGATGGAGCCTGAAGAAGATCTTAACCGGCTTGGAGGGCAGCGGATACCCAAAAACAGTGGGCAGAGGCGGAGCCGCGGCGAGGGCCCGCGAGACAAGAGAAGCTGCCGGGGCCGCAAGGCCAGCCCCGCACTGAGGAGTAGGAGGAGGTGGGACACCCATAGCACGGAGGACCTCAGCATAGCCCATCCCTTCTTCAATCTCGACCATGTCGCTGCTATCGGAGACAGCATCGGGGACGGCAAGGTCCGGATCAGAAGAGTCCGAGGAAGGATCAGAGGAGGGGACAAGGCTATCATAGCCAATGATTGAGACGCGACCGATGGCCCCGTCGCTGCAATGATTCTTGAAGTTGAGCAGCTCGGGAATGTCCTCCAAAGTCTCCGCCTTCACCGTGGTTAACACGGCAGAGTAGTCAAGGCCCATAAGGCAGATTGGATCGATGGCATGTGGGTTGGCGAATGGGGCAGAAGAGTGGATAATGTGGTTCCGGTGCCAGTGCTCAAGGGGGTAGTCTTCGACGGCAAGAGCAGCCATGAACTCGTGCTCGAACAAGAACCGATTGTCGGTCTCATCATGGCGTACGAAGTACACCGAGGTTTCATGATCGAAGTAGGGGCCGTTGGAGACCGCGTTTTCCCTGTCAAGGGGCCTGGCGAACACCGCGAGTTTGGAGCCATGGGAGGAGGTGAGCAGAGTGGCACGGTTGGGGCCGCAGCCAAGAGCAATGGCCTGGTGAATGATGGTGGCGGGAGAAATCACCGGAGGGTTGACGATGGCATAAGCCAAATGGTCGAAGTGGGGCATGTAAACATCCAGATTGTCGGGGCGCTGCGCCTCCACCAAGTCCTCCGCATCAGGAAGCAGATAGAAGGGGACAGAGAGGGTGGTGTCAGAGTCGGATTCCTCGGGCATGGGGAGGAAATCTACAGAGAGGGTGGTGTCAGGGTGATTGTCAACAAAATTTCGAACATCAGAGACATCACCCGCAGTTCTAATTTAATAAGAACTACAATCATAAGCTTTACATAGACCTTTCTTAGTAAGCATTTGGAACAGGCAGTGCCTTTACAGATGCAATCCAGCAGAATCTGCAAGAACACAATATATGAAAACATCTCGTAACATGAGAACAAGCGTTGTGCACTCTCAAGATATCAAGCAGATAATAGTGCTGAACTTATAGAAAACATAGTACAAGAATACACAAGGCAGGAATCTCCATGATGTCCATTGAAGTTTGGCTGACTGTAAGCATAGTCCCGTGAGTAAATTGGGATCATTTTCTCCTCCCACCACGCTCCCTCAAAGCTAGATTGACCACCACCCCAGGGCCAACATTGTAATAAGCAAGAGAAAGACTGTCTTTGAGGAAACTAGTCCTCACACTCAGCTTCTGCTTATTAGCAGGAAGCTGCAGCGCTGCAGCAATCTGCTCCTTGAGACCGCCGACTGTGTCTGAGAGCGTTTGGACAGAGATCACCAGAACCTGGCCTCGCAAGTTTCCTTGATTGAGGTTGGGTACAGAAACCGAGATGCGAGCAGGGCCCTGCAGAACACAGATATATTTACCATTGTTACGGGGACAGATAATAAGAAAAGGAGGCAGGTAATATAATTAGTGCAGAAACAAATTGAAAAGAGAAATTAATTACCGGATGCTGTGCAAGGAACTGCTCGGGTGGAATGAGAGAAGCATCCTCTTGGGTTCTGGTTCATCAGTTTGTGCAGGTGGTGGTGGAGGCTGGGGGACTCCGATGGGGTTGAGCATGGTGTGCATCCCCTAACCGGGCTAGGATTTCTCAACTATGGAGGCATACACGTGTTGAGACGCACTTGGGTGGTGAATCGTGATGTGGGTCCCCTGTCAGCTGCAGATTGCTCTCGTGCATTCGCCCGACACAGATAGCAGCCACACGCGTCCTACGCCGCCGCTTCTCTCCTCCCCTCCCGCGTCCTGCGCCGCCGCCATCTCGCGCCGTGTGCGGCTGCCGCGCGCCTTCCTCTCCTCCAATCGCCTCCCATCCTCCTCCCGCTCGCCTCTCGTGCCGCAGCCTCTCTCCTCCCCTCTCCCATCCCGCCCCAGCCATGCGCCCTCTCCCAAGAGCTCGACTCCTTGCGCGACTACCGGATGAAGCTGTGGGGGGTCGCTGGATGCGCTGCAGGAGCATGTCCTGGAGGAGGTCGGCGGCGCGGAAGACCAGGCGCTCGGGTCGACGGCAGCTCGGACGGCCGGCAACCTAGCGTCAAGGAGGACGGCAAGGGCAGCAGAAGGAGAAGGAGCACGACGGCGGTGGCGGGGAAATCGGCAACTCCTCCAGCGATCTTGCGCTCCAAGACCTACAGTGGAGGGGATGCGGCAGGGGCGCGGGTAGGTCAGATTTCCCTTCTCTTTTTTTTTATCATCCCGTGGCTCGAAACATGGCCGAGAACGTTTTGCCTCGCCGCGATTTGGTTCTATATTCATTGGGTTGTGCTTGCTGCTCACCCACTCTCACTCTGATTTAATTGGATTTCAATAGCCGTGCGGTTCCAGGATGACGAACAATCGAATCCGAGTGGCGGCCGCCGTAGCCGTGCAGTTCCATGGCGACAAAGAACATATTACAGGTGGTTGTTGCCGTATCCTTGCAGTTTCAGGCAGTTTCAGGACAACCAAGAACTGAATTCGAGCTCATCTCCTAGCTGCCGCCCATAAATTCAGTGGTCTTCTTCACGTATTAACGTGTTTCAGATTATTTTTGTTACTTTTGTAGATCCGTTCAACTTGGTTCAACCTCTGAATTGTTAGCACAGTAGCAGGGCCTTTGTCAGTAGGTGAAGATCCAGAGTAGCAGTTAATTAAGGTGCTCCTCATTGTGGTTTTTAGGCCGTCTGCAGTGCTGATTCTAGCAACTCAGTGAATTGGTGTGTTATATTAAAAATGAGACCAGCCAGGACTAGCCCTTGGCGGTTTTATATTAAGCTTTCAGCGCACAGAAGTGCCATCGGTGAGTACGCACCCGCCAACGAGCGCTGGGGCTCGAACTCGTGCGGTCGGGCATCACAGGTATCAACACCTGGTAGCCATCCGGGCCAAGCCTCGGTTCTCATTGGTGTGTTATATTCATATGCAAAGTTTTATTTCGAGCAGGAATTGTACGTAGTGGCAAACAAAGTATATGATGTTATTGGTTGTGTTATCATGGCCAGGTGTATGTCTTTTTCTTCACCGTTGTGTCTCTTCAATGTCCAACTATCTCCAAGATCAAGGACTCTCATTTGGCCTACCGTCTGGTTCCATATCTTGGTTCTCCACTCTCAAACCGTGAGGTGGATCTCTGATGTCTCTGTCCCGGGCTTGACGCAGACGTGGTCGCGCGGTCTCTGCACGTTCTTCACCTGTTCGTTGTCTACTCCTTGCTCGGTTTGCAATTTCCCGTTTTTCTTCATGTTTGATGCTCGCCAAGATTGCATTGGCCAGTGTTTGTTCCCATATGGAGTTTCTGTCCATCTATACATAGCCTTGTCCGGGGAAGGATGATGATTTTTTATTCACTAATTCTCTTTACCTGCATCCATCGCAAGTGAGTATAACTCTAAGTGGGATAACCATCATAACTATGTTTTGTATGATACAATTACTGGTTTTTATTCAAACACTTTACTTTAAGTGAATAATAATTTGCTGGTGTTGGAATGCAAACAGGGAAACCAATGTAAAATTCCTTCGCGTTTACTCCCAAAATTTTATATAATAGTTTGATTTTCTATATGTTGCTTATTGGCTGGTTCTATGATCAGTGCTTTATTCTGCAATGATGTAGATAACGGATGGTTGTTTGTTCATATTTATTTTAACGAACCTGATGTGCTCTTTTTTTAAATCACGTCAGCTTATGTAATACAAAGAAAAACCTATTGCTTTGGCTTTACGGTAATGTGATATATTTCCATTTGTAATATAGGCAATTAGTATTAGCTCTCGGAGAGTAATCAGCAAGCTCACCGTTGAGAATGCCACTACTGTTTTAGGTATTGATCAGTAAGCTCACCTTTTAATATAGGAAATTAGTTTCAGCTCCAAGGGAGCATCAAATAGTTAGTCTATTAGGATTTCATACAAAAATTATTGTGGTCTGAAGTAGGCGACGGTGCCCATGGTTTTCCTTGGATGCACCACATATTGTGTGGTTCCACGATATGTAAACACCACTAATATACATTATCACTTCAATTGTTTTATTTAAGTTTAATCTCTTTGATTTGTGTACTCAGGTTTCTCACCGTGTTTTCATACAATGCCGTCTCGGCTGATTATCTTCTCTCCCATAAACATGTTGCACAAGCTTAATCTTTCTGGTTTACCCTACTGGTCGTCACCATGAACACATTGCAAAAGGATCAGCTAATGTGAAGGTTCATTAGGTCACAGATGTGAGGTACAATCTTTATCTACTTGTCAAGTTGTGTGTATCTTTATGTCTTGTTTACAAGTTAAAGCATATATGTTTGCACTTTTGCGAGTCTGGTACGAGCTGCTGCTGGTCATAGCCATACTCTGTCATTGTTCTGTTTTTCATTATGGAGTAGGTTTCAGTAGACAACTGGTTTACAAATTGAAGGACATCTTGCACAATCCATTGGGTAGTCTGTAACCGACATACGCCTTTTTTAGTTCTGTTATGATTCATAATTCTGAGATGCATCATATTCAGCTCAGAATTTGTTGTTGCTTTCCATTTCATTTACTAACATATATTTGTTGCAGGAATGCATCGGAGTTTGTCATAAAATAATTTGCTTCATATAATAGCCGGTTAGCCTCCAAGAAGGTAACCTTTCAAATTAATTTCTGTCTCCTCAAAGTAGTGACCAGTTACGCTTTCTCTCCCTGTTTTCGTTCCAACTATGCCTATCAGTGACATGTTTATTTTCACAAAACAGTTTATGAAAGACACAACATCGTTGTTACTACAAGTAATACAGTTTTCACTCCTGGAGATAGAATCAAATGGAAGTACTTCCTTATTAACAAAGGTGTTGGAATCGGACCTCTCTTCATACACAGGTTGACAGAAACAAATATCAAGAGCAAGCAGATGGTATAGGCAAAAAAAATATTCCTTCATCTAACATTATTTAGTATCAAGAGGCATATGAATGTTATAGACAAATTTTCTTTTCTACTCATGTGTTTTTTCTACGCTTAAATCTCACTCTTCTTTTCCACCTACGACTTCATTACTAAAACAGAAAAAATCCCCAAGATAGTCGAAGCTCTCTGCATGCAACCAGAAGGGAAGATTATACTATGGGGACACTCAGAAGATTCAGTACAGGCCGACTACAATGCTTGTGCAGATGGCCGTATGGTCATCAGAGTGACGTGGAATGGGGAGGTTTCATCCAGAACAACAAGCTAGCTATAGAGCAGATGGTCATGCTTCTATTTCAGTTACGAAGACATCACCAAAGTTAGGAAAGTGATGCAAATGACTCTCAATGTACTCTGAGTAATTCTATCGCATGCAAAACCATATCTATGATCAATAGACCATCTCCCATGAGCTAGATTCAGACGCACTGATTATCAATTCAGCTATTCTCATGGTCAGTTATGGCTTTGAGCCCTAAATTGTTCATTTCTTGCTGTGCTTCCAATTGGATATATTCTTGCATTATGGTTTTATTTGGCCCAAGATATAAGCATAAGACAAATTTTAAACGCATATAAACAGTAGGCGCAGCGAAGCGCGCCCTATCCTTCTAGTAGGGAACCATGGTGGACCAGGCATGAACTGAGAAGCATGACCCATAGGAATACACATCCCAATCATCTGCTTCGACCTGGTGGAGGAGGTTGTTGCATGTTGAGCATCATGTGTGGAGCTCCTTGCATATGTTGAGCTGGGGGTTGGACGTGATTTGGCGTAGTAAACCGGGGAACATTCATCAGACAAACTGGTTGAGGATGCCGCATCCTTGGAAGAAGTGGAGGAGCTGGACCAGGAACGCTCGAAGCATCACCGCATCGTCTGGCCTTGACGTTGACGACTACAGCATTGGAAACCTCTTCCTCCGTGGTTCCGAAGATGTCCGGCCTCGTGCGCGCAAGACCCAGGATGTTACGGGAGATCTCGTCGTCGTCGGGAGCGAGCGTGGTCGCCTTGGTCTTGGGCAGCTTCCTCTCCTGCTGCTCCCTGTACTTGGGGTCGATGAGCGAGACGCGCATGTGCTCCTCCATCTCGCCGGCCGGGACGAGCTCCCCTGTTATCGGCGAGACGGCGAACTTGGTCGGACGATCCCTCTCCGACTCCGGGGGCCTCCGATCCTCTTGCCTCTTGTAGTTCTTGACGATCCTCATAGGTGGCTCGTCGTCACCGGTCGCCATGGCTTTAGGGCTCGGGCTCGGCCTTGGAGGAGGCGACGCCGGCGAACGAGGGAACAATCTATTTGGGCACGCTAGCTGGTTCTCTGCGATGACACTTTGCCGGTAGGAAAACTAAATTATTTGTTCGCAATTTCGATTTGGGCACGAACCGGGTACGATCCGATTCAGATATACCGACAACATTGGCTGTGATAGAACTTAGTACCAAAAAACATCCAGAAAATTCCATGGCCTTTTGGGCCTAATGCTCAACTGCCTTGGGTTACAGCCCAACTTCTACCACCTCTATAAAAACCGGCGAAGGGCGAACCCTCCGCTTGTACCCCAAATCGCGACCACACTCCGCCGCCGACGATGCCTCCGGCGTCCACCTCCGATGTGACCTCGGCCAGCTCCATGTCCTCCTCCTCCGACATCAGCCTCCCACCATCCCCGCCCCCCTCACCTCCCCACGACCCCTACGCGTTCGCCTCCTCGGACGAGATCAGCGCCGCCCCGCCGGCCAAGAAGAGGAAGCCATTCAACAGGTGCGGCCTTGGGCCGCCCCGGATCTTTCCGGCCGCCGACGAGCTGCTCGTCCTGGAGGCGGTGGCCGCGCTCAAGGAGCAGCACGGCCGGCTCCCCAGCAGCGCCGAACTCGCCGCGGCCGTCGCGGGCAGCCTCCCGCACGTGACCGCCGAGCAGGTCGGCGCGCGCAAGCACATCCTGCGCCAGCGCTACGACAGCTCCGTCCGGCGGCTCCGGCGCGGCACCGTCCCCGTCACCGACGACGACGTCCGGATCTTCCGCCTCTCGAAGCGCATCTGGGAGGGCGCGCCGAGGAGGCGCCGGCGGCGGCGGCCCCGCGCGGAGCCGCACCACGAGCGGAGGCCGTTCGAGGAGATGCGGGGGATGTACCCGTGCCTCGCGGCCGAGGTGGAGGCGGTCGCCGCCGGGAGCGGGCACCCCGGGATGCTGAAGGACGCGTTCGAGCTGTTGGGGGACGAGCAGGCCGCGGCGCTGGAGGCCAGGGTGAGGAAGCATCGGGTCGCGCAGATGAAGGCCGACGTGCGCAGCTCCGAGCTCACGAGCACTGTGGTCGGGATGTTCATCGGCGCCATGGAGTGATCTGGTTTCTCTCTGAAGGAATAATCAATCTCTCGTTGCTGATTATGTGGAATCTGCCATGAATAATCTCGTGTTTGTCATGATGGCCAAGGATTCTTTGATCAGTTCGCACTAAACTGAAAGTGCTGTAAAAAGTTTCCTGCTTTTAAACTAGAACTCTTATTAGTTGCTAGCTTCCCTAGAGCTGCTGCTTTCGGTTTATTTCGTCTGCATTTGGGATGAACCTGGTATGTTGGTTTCATTTTCTAATGGAACCCGGGATACCATTATCTGTTTTTCATCTCAGGTTTTCTCTTTCATACATCTGAGTAAGGCAGTTGACATACTAGGCTGAAGCTTTTTTTCAGTATCATGAAGAACTGGCTTTGCTACATGCATAATAGTGTCCGTACAACATTTTTTTACATCAGTAATACGAGTGTCAGTGAAATTTCTGCCGCTAGTCGTTAGCGAGCTCTGCCAATTGACATTCGCCCTGTTAAAATGACAATCGGCGCGAGTCCATCGGCGTCAAGACTAAGAGATGCTATACCCAGCTCAAGAGTCTCGGCACACTGCTGATACCTTGTTTGAAACTGAACAGTTCTGCAACTGCAAGATAGGCCCTCTGAGTAAAACAACACTCACAGCCCGTTTGTTCAACTGCTAGGCGTAAGCTTAATCAACATCATGTTAATGAAAATCAGGAGCTATCTTTAGCAATGAGCGTTAGATGGGAAAATACACGGTAACAAAGTTCGCTAAAAATTCGACAAATTGGACTTTTATTCCCAAGAGTTCAAAAAGAGAGTTCATCTATACACAACAAAACAACCTAAATCTTCCGCCTCCGGCCACTGCAGCTCTTCAATTCTGAGGTTTGACAGAATGAACAGCATGGGGTGATCTTGCAGCTCGTTTATTTCCGTAACCACATAAAAGGTCAGAGCTTCTCCAGGTCAAAGGATGCCTACGCTTCATGCTGATTCATCACTCACCAAAAAAGCACCAGCGCGACTAGCGTCGGCCTTATTGGGCGAGGGCCCGCTCGATCTCTTCCAGAGACCGCCCCTTGGTCTCAACCACGTTTCCAGCTATGTAGAGGACTGCGAGAGCACACACAGATGCGAATCCCAGGTACACGGTGCTGATTCCGAACTTGTTAACGACGCTCAGGAAGTACAGGCCGATAAAGAAGTTGCATATCTGCAAAGAGAAATAGAAACATATAATGATTCAGCACGAAACCATTTTAATTATCCCACGACACTAATCATCTTAGCAAGCAGAAGGGATAAACTGTGTTCAGTGTGTCACTGTTACAAAATGAAGCACAATGCAAAAAACAAAATTCCAATTTCAACAATGTACCGAAGTAGAAAGCAATGTATCGTATCTAAAATCAATCAGACTTCACCTAATGCACAACCGATGACTCCCTTGTATTAGACAATAAACAAGACATGCTACTATAGAATGATACGACTGAGTGGCGCAAATATCTGCATGTCAAAATGTAACCACTAGAAACTTACCCAGTGCATGCCCAACGATAATGCAACAGCCTTGGCCCTTATTCTGGAGGCAAATATTTCAGGAAGTAGCAGTGCTGGAACAGGGCCAGCTCCAAGAGCAAAAGACAGCACATACCTGAATAAAATCAAATTCAGAAGATTTCAAGTCAAAAAGACTCGAATTAACAAAAGGATCAGCACAAGGCCATTAAGGTGAATGTAAACCACTTACAGGACAGTGCCAACAACAGCAAGTGTGCCCGAATAAGGTGCCAAAGCCTTCCAGGTGAAGGACAATGACAATAGTAACATCGATGCAGCCTTCACGAGAAAAGAAGAATAGGTAAATTTGCAAGTCATTTCTATGTTGAGAAACGCTAACACACATGGTTTACTGTAGGTGAAAGCAATACCATTCCAGAAAAGCTTGTTATCAGAAGGCTCTTCCTTCCTTGCTTGTCCATCAGCGAAGATGCAATCATGGTGCCTAGGAGAAATACATATACACCTCAGGAAAGGCGTTAAAAGTTACAGCTTAAATACTATTGACAACATTGAACTAACCAAACACATTGGCAGCACTGACAAGAGCACTCGCTGCAACATCAGATGCAATGCCAGCACTGCGGAACACTGATGTCGAGTAGTATACAACAGCATTTATACCAGCAAGTTGTTGGAACAAAAACAGTGCCGCTCCCATGCTAACAACTACAACATGAGAAACATATCAGAATATATGCAACAAAATTTCATCGTAATCATCAGTTATGACACAGGCAGTAATAAGCAGTGGCGGACCCAGAAATAAATCAAAGCCCGGGCAAACTATGAATTAGAAGGCTAATAACACTACTTTTGCCTTGAATGAACAGTGAATTAGGCTTCTCCGGCCGGCCGGAAGCCCGGGCCAGCGCCGGGTAACAGGGACGCTGCGTCCGCCTATGGTAATAAGAGAACCAAAAAAACTGTCCATACAGCTAGCCAAGTTATGTAGCCTCTACATTATCAACTTCCAGCCTGGGTACATAATATTCATGGCATTGTGGACTGTTTTGCTATGAAAAGTTGTAAGCTACTCCTGAGTTTACAGTTTAGATTGTGCAATTATGCAAGTGTAAGCATAAAAACCATTCTAATATCTTTAACATTTTTTGACAGGAATATTTTTACCATTTGTGTGCATTTGTTTTGTTTGTATAGATGATAGACGGAAGTTGCCCTGCCCAAACCAAGTGCATCTACAAGATTCAGGACTTCTAAGACACACCCATTTTTATCAGTAAGGTTTTGATACAAAGTCATTGACTTGAGGAAATGTCAGATGCTAGCTGTAAAAGGGTATTGGAAAACAATTTCGTGGCGACATTTAGAAAACCAAAAGATGTCAAATGTGATACAGACTAGAATAAATACCTTTCCAATAGCGTTTGCTGAAAAGATCAAACCAGCTGGCATCTGCCTCATTAGATCCTTGCCCACTAGATTTTAGGTCATACATAACTTCAGTAACCTTTTCCTTCCCATACAACTTTTTTATAGCTGCTTCTGCTTGAGAAAGCTTTCCTTGCTATATTTCAAGAACACAAAAGTTTTAAGTGTTGTATTGCCACCTGAGTACGAAATATGGTGAAAGAATTTGCATAGCACATACCTGGAATAGCCAGCGAGGGCTTTCAGGTGAAACTGCCATTCCTAGAGCCAGCAAAATAGATGGAACTACTGAAATTCCAAACATTGTCCTCCACCTGATTACACACAAGCACAAAGAGATAAACAAAGTGAATATCTTTTCTGTTTTCGTGCCAAATTTGTTGTGATTTGGATCTAGTGCTTTCCTATTGGTACAAAACATGATTGTCGTTTCAAACTTCCTTTCTTACAATTGCATTTGTTCCCAAATAAATTAAGTAGGCCCCCCCTTCTAATTATGAAAACGGTTGCTCTTAAATGCATCCATGACTTCACAAAAAAAGGTTCAAGAATTCACAAGTTGGTAAAAACATGATTTTGTGCACAAGCACAAGAAGGTTGAAAAGGCAACAATGGAGTAAAACAAAAGAAATGGGGCAGGAGAAAACTGACCATGCGGGATTCTGTGCCAGCGGCAATCCAGCTACCAAAGCTGCGAGAATTCCGATGCAGATAAAAAGCTGATTAACTGAACCAAGTGCACCTCGTATTTCAGTTGGTGAAATCTGCAAGGTACAAATAGGTCAGCTGGGGAAGTTCAACATCACAGATGGTAATTGCTGAACAGTGATTGCAATAAGTTGATATATCACAAAACCTCAGATATGTAAAGGGGCACAAGAGCAGAAGAGATCCCAATGCCAATCCCAGCAAGTAATCGGCCAATAATCATTGTGCGAACATCTTGAGCTGTTGCACTACAAATGTTTTACACGTCAGGTTTACATAGCATTAGTGTGCCTTGAACATTAAATTATTATAGCTGTGAATTGTGCTTCAAAACACACCTCAAGAATGCACCTACAGCAAGAGGGATTGCATCCAGGATAAATGTCCGTGTTCTCCCTAATTTATCAGCCAACGCACCTCCAGTAAAAGAACCTACTGTAGCGCCGGCAAGGGTTGTGCTAACCACCCATCCTGAGTGAAAGGCAGATTCATTGTGAAGCATAAGGAAAAATAATATATCACGAAACAATGCTATGAAGTCCTAGCTTCTACATAATTCTTGCCCATTCAACAATTAGTATGTAAACAGGTCTGTTGCAAAAGAAAAGGTTGTATATAATTGATCTGGAATTTCATGTGTCCCCATTGCAGACCGAAGAGAAGGCTATGCACTAAAAAGGTTCAAATACTAAAGTCCAATTATTGAAGCATGGCTTATATGTTGAGCAGGTAAAAGAATGTGATACCTTGTAAGACAGCATTTTCAGCAATCCCAAGATCTTTCGAAAGATATTCAAGTGCTCCATTGACCACACTAAAGCACATAGATTCAAAGAAGATATTCAATTTTGCTAGCTGAAGTGAAATTCGGAGTAGGAAACTGTAGAAAAAAAGAACATACCCAAGATGGTAGCCAAACAAAATTGCCCCCAAGCAAGCAACGCCGACATATGGGAGAACATTTCCAGAAGACTTAGGTTGAACCTTGTCGGGCAGAATATCCTCAGGGTCAACTGGATAAGGTACGGTAGTACATGAGTCAAGATTAGCTGACATGCTTTAAAACGTATTCCAGTTTCAAGTGGCAGAAACGAAGCTACGAACAACACACGGACCACCCGCTACACTCACAGAGATCTAACAGTCGGCACATCTTACTTTACGGATCTCACAAAACCGCCAAAACACGCAAAAAATGTGTATAATATGCAGCCACAACACAAGGACACACTCCCATCCCATGATAGTACATCAGAAGCTGGATCACCAGCTGAATCTGGGACGGACAATAAGCATGTGTAAGTCACCGCTGCCAACCACCACCCAGGACGATGACACCCGCTAGCTACGCAGGTAGTACTGTGCAGTGCAAACGCAAACGCATCCGTGCTTCCAAAGAATCTCACAACGAAAATCCCCAACAAAATTGCCGTCCGATCGACACAGCACGCGTGACCCTCCGTCACATTCCGTATCCAATACTCGCAGCCGCCACGCGCGGAGTCTAGGCAGCAATCGGCTGCTGCCGAGCTTGCAGTAAGCCAAGCCCTAAACAAAGCAGCCCCAGATGGCAGAAGCCCCCAATCAGTGACCAGGCGTGGTGGGAGTAGGGAACGACGCACCTCCGGCGGTGGCGCTGACGCGGCCGTAGCGCGTGCTCCGGAAGACGGCGGCCTGGCGGCCCATCTCGAGCCCCGCCGCGAGATCCGCTGCCGCCCGCGACCGCACGCCGCCGCAGCAGAGCCCGCCGCGGCCCTCCGGCATCCGCACGACGCTCCTGCCGCTACGAGGCGACGACCTCCGCTCACCGACGACGACGCCGACGCCCTTAACGGCGCACCGCATCATCATCTTAACGGCGCGACGGGGCCTTCCTGCGATCGCACACCACCTCAGGAATCAGTATTACTTTTCCGTAAAAAAATAGGGTGAAGAAAAAAAAAACTCGCAGTAAATCGGGGAGTTGACTACGGGGAGTCGAGTGGCCGTGGTGGTGGTGGCACTGCTGTACGTGGGAGTGGAAAACGACCTCGTACGTACCTTGGAGTGGGATTAATGGCCGGCGCGGCGTCCCCTGCTATGCTATGCTCGCGAGTGGATGATGGGGAGGAAGACGATGATGACGATGGTGGTGGGCAAGGAAGACGACGAGTGGGAGCCAGCGAGGATATCGTCGTCTCGGGATCCGATAGTTCCGAGGGGGATCCCGCTGGAATTCTTCTTCCTCCTTCTTTTTCGAGGTTTTTTTTTTCTACTCCGACGTGTGCATTGGATAAGGATGCTGTCAGCAAACCGATGATGGGTCTGGATCACGAGGAGGTACCGTCGCGTCTCACTTGGTCCCGGCCTGGTTGGATGCTTCGGCACAGGCTAGCTTTTCTTTTGCTTGTGACGGCCCAAACTTCTGTCGACGGACCGGTTAGAGGAGCTCGGCCCGAATGTCTTTCCTTTGGCCTGTCAAGTGAAATACTTCCTCTGTATCTTTTTATAAGACGTTGGGATATGGAGTACTAACACAAGAGGCCACGCATAAAAACAAAGACGACGACCATGTCAACCTAGCAACCATAATCGACATTCGGAGACGACCTTGACCTAAGTCGAAATCTAGAGTCCTTGTTTCGACATCTATGTCGGCCCCAGTACCACGCAACAAAAACGAGTCGACCAGTACGTCGCTCTAACAACTATAGCTGACACTAAACACAGACGACCTCAACGTAAAGAGAAACCCGGAGCTGATGCTCATATCCATACCGGCCCAAAGCGACGCACCACCTAGACGAAGAAAAGAAAACGCCGCCACCAAACACCTTCAGATCCTTCTGGCCGATGGAACATTTATTTTTAAGGTCGGCTCCCAAGAGGCAAGCAACGCAAGAGCGCCACCTTCTCCGATCCCACGCGAATTCTAGGGTTTCTCATAGACGAGAGCACCGCCGAACGACAACACCTTGAAGAAGGATGCAGAGTCACAGTCGTCGATCCCGACCGGCAACCGGGACAAGGTTTTTGTCCGACGATGTGTTACAAACCCCACAACCTTGAGGACCGACCAAACCACCGCTATGTCTGCACCAGATCGTCAACCTCACGCGTCCGAGAATCTAAGACCACAAGCAAAACTGGGTGTCGTGGCCCAGCTCCGCCTCCTAGCTCAGTGTGAAAGAACCACCATCCAGGACCGCCGTCCCGACATCCGAACGCCACGCCAAGCCGAAGCTCGACGAGAACCCTCCAAAACTCAGTCAACGACTGCTAGAAAGATCGCACCGTCCACCGGAGCCGTCAGAACAGGGCGACCCAAAGATTCATACAATCAACAGGTTTTTACGTGTGACGCGCCTAGTTAGAGCTCATGCAGCCTACCAAACACGTATATGAATGGCACAGGACACAAGTGATGCTCGCTTGTCAAGCCATCTCCAACGGTCTGACGTATTTTGGGACCAAATCGTGTCCGATTTGGTCTGTTTGCGTCGGGTCGCGGACAGAAATTGGGCTATGTCCGCCCCATTGTTTGTTTGCGTCGCGCCCCAGCCCAGCGGCCCGACGCATTTTTTCCGAACTTCTTAATATTAAAATATTTATATTACATATAGGGACTGAAAATAAAGACATAAATTAAAACATAATTAAAAAAACCCTATCTAGGGCTTCCTCGGCCGCCACCGGCGACTACTCCTCGTCGCTGTCGCGGGTGAGGTCGTAGAATGGCGGAGGGTCCCAGGGGAAGGACCACGCCGCCGCTGGTACCGGAGCTGGTGGCGGCGGAGGAGGAGGTGGCAGCGGTGCAGAAGAAGACGCCTCCGGCCATGGCGCCCACTGGTTGGGAGACCGCGGTGGCGCCTGATCCTCCCACTCCTGCTTCGGGCGGTGGCAACGGCGGTCCGCGGCTGCTGGAAGCGCCGCCGCTCTCGAGCGCGTAGACCCTCAGCATTCCGGCGAGGCCAGGCCACCGACCGAGCTCCAACCGCTCGCTCTTGATCATGGCCTCGCGGAGAGCCTCCTCCTCCGTGAGTTCGGGCGGCTGGTACTCCGCGAGCGGGAGCTCGTCCACCGCCATGGCCAGCGGCTCGTCCTCGTCTGTCTACCACTCCGGCGGCGGTGGCGGCACCCAGACGGTGACGCCTCCGTAGTCGAAGTCCTGGTCGCTGAGGAGGCCGACGCGCCTCCTCGCGTCCCGCTCTAATCCCGGACGATCCCACCACCGGGAATCGGGGTGGTACACGTCGTCATCGCGGAGGTCCGCGGGGAGGAGGTGGCGGCGGCGGCGGATCTCCATCATGCGCGCCTCGCCGGCTTTAGGCACCGGCGGGACTGGCACCCTATTCGAGTTAAGGTGCCAGTCGTTGGGGAGGTGGACGTCGCCCGGCACCGGCGTGTTGACTCGGTAGAGAGCCTGCGCCAGCGTGACGCCCACGTAAGGACGTCGCCCGGCACCGGCGTGTTGACGCGGTAGAGAGCCTGCGCCAGCGGGACGCCCACGTAAGGACGTCGCCCGGCATCGGCGTGTTGACGCGGTAGAGAGCCTGCGCCAGCGGGACGCCCACGTAAGGACGGTCCCTAGGCTTCTTCGGCGGCAGCGAGGATCGGCGCGACGAGGAAGAGTCCGCCTCCGCTGCCGGGCTCCTTCTTGATCTTCTTGGACGGCCACGGACCAGTCATGGTGGCAGTGGAAATGGAGAGGGCGAGCGGGGTGGGAGGTCTGCCTATGGAGGTGGCCGCGGAGACCTTTTAACGGCGGTTGAGGACGCGCTTATCATTAATGGCGGCGGGGAGCGGTGGGCAGCGACGTGTCGGCATTGAAGGCGGCGCAGAAACTGAAGCGGCGGCGCGGCAGCCTTTCCCCTCCTGGCCGTGGACGACTCGGGAGACGAAGCTGAAGGGCGCAGTCGCTGACGCACGGGGCCCGGTCAAAGGGCGCGCGGACACAGCGGACCTTCCGCGGCAACGCAAACCGAGACCAAATTTGGGCCGCGTTTGCATCGCCGCGGACGGTCCGGACAAAATGCGTCGCCCCGTTGGGCTGGGTTTTTCCCGATCCTGATAAAAAACGGACAGAAACGGACCGAAACGTCTGTTTGCGTCGGGCCGTTGGAGATGCCCTTATACTTATACTGGCCGCGTTGCAGATATGCTCACTCCATTTCAATTTAGTTCGCGTTCTAGTTTCAGTCAAAGTCAAACTTTATTATATTTGACCAAACATATAGGAAAAAATATCAACATTCATAAAATCAAATGCATACAATATAAAAATATACATTATAATGATTTTAACGGTATGATTTTTTTATTGTAAATGTTAATTATTTTTTTCACAATATTTGGTCAAACTAAGTTTGACTTTAATTAAACCCAGAACGCAAACTAAATTGAAACCGAGGAAGCATATTGTTCGCGGGAAAGTCACGGAGTACTTGGACGGACGGACGGAAGTGATTGCGGATCGAGCGACCAAAAAACCAGGCTGTCGAAGTAGCACGCGTACGTGCGTGCTTGGATCTGAAGTAATGGCGTCCGTCAGGTCAGGTGGGGTGCGTCGGTGTCACTGCGAAGCGTGTAGTGGCCACCAAACAACAGGGAAAGGGTTTGTTCGAGCTGCAGAGGCGCCAACGGCTAGCTCGGTCCGTTCGAAAATAATGGTCGGCCGGCGCCCGGCGGGCCAGCTCAGACCACCGACCGGCATGGACTCGGCGGCGGCGCTTTCCAGCTACGACCACCATCTCCCCGGTCCATGGCGAGGGATACGATCACACGCAGTGAGAGACCAAAAGGTTTCGTTCCAACTCCGGCACGTAGACTCGACTGTAAAAGCCACTTTTCCTCGTGCTTTACGCACGATCTGAAACCCTGAGCACCATAAAACCACCCCGACCTACAGCCAGCAACCAACACTCCACTCCGCTCCACCGCATTCGAATGTGAGAAAGAGAGGGAAACCACCACCTCCACCTCCAGCCATGCCGAGGTTCTCCTCCTGCTCCTCCTCCTCCAGGCGGCCGCCCATCCTCGGCAGGGCCATGGCCATCCTCACCACCCTCCCGCTCACGCCCGTCGCCAAGGCCAGGGCCGCACGGACCCTGCTCCTCTTCAAGAAGCAAGCGCGCAGGCTGCGCCACTACAGCTACGCCTACGTCGGCGAGTACCAGTTCTCCCCCTCCTCCGGCGGCTCCCCGCTCCTCCTCCTCCCGCGCCGCAGTCGCACCGCCAGGAACGGCCGCCGGAGGGGGAACAAGAGCAGCAGGGCCAGGGCCGTCCTCGCGTCGCTCTTCTGCTGCGCCGGCGGGCTCGACGTCGCTGCGCTCGACGGCCTGCCGGCGCCCCTGCAGGACGAAGACGGCGCGTACGGCGGGCTCGAGGAGGCGTACATGTACGGCGGCGAGGAGCAGGAATGCGAGATTGGGGAGGACGACGAGGGGGGCGAGGAGGAGGAGGTGGACCGCCGCGCGGAGCGGTTCATCGAGCGGTTCTACCGGGAGATGAGGATGCAGGAGACGCAGCGCCTCCTCCTCCTCTAGGCTGCAGCTGCACCAGCTATCTACCGCATTTCGTGTTTGCCTTGGAGGAATTGTCGCTAGCTATCTTGGCTGCAGTTCGGTTCGAAATCCGTCTTCTTCGTTTCACCTCACTGTTGTTGTTGCTCTGCCCTGTCAACTGTCATGGTGTGACTCTTGTCTGAATTTACCCATTGTTGGTTAATGTTATTGGCACGGTGTCGTTGGCTGATGCTTCTCGCGTTCAAATCCTTGGCTTGGTGCCGGCCGTACGTAGTATATTTTCTGTGGCGGCTGCACAGGCCACAGATCAGTCTTCGTTCTAGTTCACTCGTTTATTTTAAAACCTCAAGGAGCGGCAACACTACAGAGAGCGGTAGCAGGGGGAGCAAATCATGGGAACAGCTCTTTTTTCTTACAGCAAATCATGGAAAAGCTCTTCCCTTGATTTGCTCTCTCTCTCTGCAACTCGTGGAAAAGTTCGTGTTAATATAATTGTGATAAGAGCGATTCCAAGGTTCCCATTCGAGATGAGGATGCAGCAAAGGCGGCTCCTCAAGGCGCCAGAGCTCGGCCGGATGGCAACTCTGCATTTGGTCTTGTACTCGGCAGAACTGTCTATAAGCTTGGCTGCAGTTCGATTCGGCGGTTGGTGTTCGTATGGTTCTGGTGTTGTCATGCCAGCACATTAATATAATCCAAGCCAGCTAGAGCAAATCAGGGGAAGTTCATACTTGTAATACAGAATAAGAGCTTTTCCCAACACAGACAGACAAATGCTCTGCTTCGAGAACCGGCACTGTTTTGTTCTCTGATCCATGTCTGTTTCCTGCTGATTTATGCCCCCGGATAAGTCAAGCAAATGTAGCATTAACAATGCTTTGCTTCGAGAACCGGCGCCGGTTTGTTCTCTGATGCTTGCCTGTTTCCTGCACCAGTTTTGTGCGCCGCTTGACAAGAGCAAGTCCAGGAAATGCAGCAATAACTAATTCCAGGCTTCCAGCTCGTTCTCAAATCACAACGGCATGATGCTGAAAAGGTGCTAAAAGGTTAAAGATTGGTGTGATCAGCATCAAGCCTTTGCTTGATAGATACAGCAAAAGGTGAAGCACTTGGTATAATATATTACCTTTCTTCCATCACAACATAATCCCAAGTGGTTCGACAAACGCAGCAATTCCAGAGTAATTCCGGCATAAATTGGAACATTTGGTGTACAGCAAGCAGAGTAAACAAAAGAACACTGTCCTCAAAGTTCTTACACTTTTATTCAGTGGAAGGGCAGAATGCCTGGGAACCAGCGCAGACACTTTTAGCACCAAGTTTCAGTTAGATAGTACAAAAGGTGGAAAATAACCAGAAGCCGTTTCGATCTTACATGACTCTGTACAAAATTTCCCGCTGAGAAAATACAGTACATATCTGCAGACTGTAACTTATACGTGGTCATGCCAATGTCCACCATAACAACTTCACCATTGGTCAAATGCAAACTCACCCACAAGAGCCTCAAGTATGTCGTCCTCTATCGCAACGCTGATGTCGAATGCTTCAACTCGGCACGCGTCCCACCTGGCAGCCACTTGGTCCAGCTCCTTCTCGGTGGTTCGGCTCGAAGAAATCCCGCCTGCGGTGTCCCTCCAGCTGTTGATCTCTTCGGATATCTCGCTCTTCAGCAGGTCTTTGCTAAGGGTGAGAGGGAGCCTCAGCCACGCCTCGTACCCACATTTCCCAAAATTACAGAACCTTGAGTCCAGAGACTCAACGATGCAGTCGAACAGGAAGTTGGTACGTTGGTACTTGTTTTCTTCTTTGAAACCTAACGATCCAACACAGAAGCCCTCAACGGTTTCTAGCATTTCCACGATGAAAGAATGGAGTGATAGGCTCGAAGGTGTGCCGCAGAAAAGGCTACTGTCCAAAAGAAGTTCTGCATTTGAAATAGCCTCTCCAATGCTGTGGAGCCTGCATTCCAAGAACTTGAAGTCTTGCGCCGGAACAGTCTCAACGCATGGCATTTCACCACTGCCATGATTATAGGTTGTGGTTGTGTCGCTGGACATGGCCAAATCTACAATGTCAGATTCTAGATTGAAGAGGTCCTCCATCTTGTTTTCCATGGAAGGAAAGAATTCTTTACCCTCTGCAAACAAACAAAAAAACATAGGTTACTATAATCTACTTTAGTACAAACGTCAAACCTACTAATCCAATCAATTTTTTTTAACTCAGAACTCTTTTAATCTTCTCTCTGATAGAAGAATTATCTGAAGATGAGCAAAGTTACCTAAATTAAAAAACATCCAACTGTAACAGAACATTGTCTTATACTACCTCTGTTTTTTAATATAAGATATTTGTAATACGTTTAAAACATTTTTTTTGCTGCTTTTGCTACTCAATCATTTTTTCAGAATTTGTTTTGCTACTAGGATGACCATTAACTTGCTTGCAGTACAGCACTAAACTAGTAAATTTTGCTATTCATTTAAGGCTTTAGTTACATATTGTTTACTTCAGTTAAAGACCAGTAAATTACAAAAGGGCAAAGAAAACTTTCTAGCTCAACATCTCGATACAAGGTCTTTCGACCCACACTAGGGCTCCTTTGATTCATTGGATTGGCAAAAGAGTTGTGTAGGATTGAAATCCTATAAGATTTTTCCCTTTGAATTCGTTTGATTCGTGGGATCATATCCCATAGAAAATAACATGAGGTCCAACCTCATGGAAAAAATTCCTTCACCACAATGAAAGGAAGTTGCTATCCCATAGGATCCAACAATACATGCCATCCCAATCCTATGAGTTTCCTATTCCTACACTGATCCTATCCTACAAATTAAAGGATCCCTTAGAGAACTATAAATTCATGTTTTCCTGGCATTACTACCTACGAAAGTATCGTCGCATGCCAGCTCCAGATTCAAGGTGATAAAAAATATTTACCAAGCTTTTAACAGGACTTAATGAGGAGGAAACGTCAGTTTGTGCAAGACATAGATATTCATTTGAGGTTTTATCAACATGTTTGTTTACTTCAGTTCAGCAACCGAAGTTGTGTAATTTAGTCAAAGGGGAACATATATTTCTAGCTCAACAATTTTTTGAGAATAGGTCATTCGACCAAGCTTTATAAATGAGTACTAGCTGCCAAGATCCTTCCATTCGACCTCAACATTCAAGATGATAAAAAATGCTTACCGTTCTTTTCAACTGGACTGCCTAAGGACGAAGCATCATTTGAGAAGCAGGCTTCGAGGACTGATGTTGGACTTGGCTGATTGGTCTCCTCGTTCGTGCATGTAACAGAAAAGACAGCCTCTTGGTCACCCTGGAACTAGATCAGAAGAATGTTTCTAAATTTCACTAGCCAGCAAGAAAAAAAATAGTGTGATCGCAGCACAATAAACGTCAGGTCGATTACGATGTTAGTTCAGTAAAAGGCTGGCAAATATCCAACAACAATTTTTAAACAAATTCATAAAATGTACCAGTCATGGATTCATGCAAGTGCTTCCTTTGCAGTTTCTATCATTAGACAAATTGTTATGTATTAGCACTAGAATTTCACTATATGTGTACTGAGCGAACAGGAAAGTCAAGACTTACGAGCAAATAAGTGGTATTTTCATCATTTCACCCTTGATCAACTAAATAGTTTTGAAGTGAAGATAAGACTTATAAAAACGCGGCATAATGATGCCACAAGGCGACGTCCAAACTAACCTGGTAAAGCTTGTGAATCTCAGGCGATTGATCACTCGAATTGCATATAGTCTCAGGATTATTTAGAGGAACTGAAAAATCGGAACAGCTACTGCTTTGGGAGGCCGAGGTGTTTGTGTCATCGGTAAGGGCAGAGATGAGCTCTTGGAGCAATGTCACAGTCAATTTTGCGGAATGAGACTCACTTGGTTCAACCTTATCACACAGGCCAAGCTCGCCGATTTTTGCTTTCAATAACCTGCTAAATTCCTCTTTCTCAGATGTAACGCCCACGATACAATGTTCGGCTTCCAAAGATCTGGAATCTACTACTGGCATTCTTGTTTCAGATTGTGTACCTCGGAACTCTCTCTTCTCTGAAACTTTACCAAGTGATGATGTCCTGGACACCGGTCTCATGGATGAACTGGAGGCAAATGCAGCTGCATTACGGTCTCCTCTATTATTACCGCCTGCCGTACCACGGTCGATTTTCTTGTGCGATCCTCTTCTCGGCCCAGATGCATTGCTTGCATTCCTACTCGTGGATGCCGACCCGCTCCGGTCGATCAGGTCTCTGCGATTGCTTCTCGGCAGAGTGATCGAACTCATCGACTCCCTCACTGGACCAGAATTGCTTGCTGCCCTCCTACTGCCACCACCGGGCGCCAGTTCACGAGCATTGCCAATCGATCGCGTCAAACTCGCCAAGTTCCCGGACCCAACACTCCTCTGAACATCTGGCCTAGAGAAGGTCCCCCGTTTGCGCAACAGCCTCCGTTCTCCAGCCCTTGCGCCGCCGCCGCCACCGCCGGCACTGCTCGGTCTGACCCTGGCCGCACAACTGCCCATTCCGCCATTCCTTTTTGCCATGTAATCTTCGCGCAACGCATCCTCATCAGAAGTGTTCACCCCAGCAGCTCTTGGTCTGTAATCTCTGTGCAACGCATCCACATCACAAGTGTTTGTACTCGTGTTGGCGTCACAGAAACCTGTTGTCGGCACCACAATCGTATCACTACCACCACTCATCTCTACCCCTGCAGACTCAGCAGCAGCGGTGCTGCTGATGGTGTCGATGGAGCGGTGCGTCTGTTGCCACCGAGAACCGGCGGCATTGTCCCGATCCGCGTCCGGCGGAGGAGCCGGGCTATCGGAGCGAGCCAGGAAGTCCTCGAGCGTGCCGCCGGAGTGGCCGCGGTGCTGCGGCGAGGAGCAGGCGTACGCGAGCCTGGCCCTGGAGCCCCCGCGCGGCTCCAGCAGCCTAGCCGCGGCGGCGTGCGCGAACCGGGCGCCCCGCCTCGGGCTCCTCGCCGGCAGGTCGGCGCTGTGGTGGCTCCGCGCATGCGCATGCGCCGGTGGCGCGGGCGCGCGTCGGGTCAGCGGCAGCATGACCACGACCTCGGACGCGGCGTCTCCGTGTTCGGACCCCGCCGGTGCCGGCGCCGCGTCGACCTTGCGCTGCTTCTGCGGCCTGGGCCCGGCGCCGGAGGGCCAGGACTCGAGGCCCATGAGCCGCGCGACGACGCCCGGTGCGGCGGGCCCGGCGGGTCCAGTGCTCGGCGCGGGGCGCGGCGGCGGTGGCAGGGCCTGGGACGGCGGCGGCGGCGGCGGGAGCCTGCGGGTGGAGGAGGAGGAGCGGACGGCGGCGGGGAGCAGGCGGCGCGGGGAGAAGAGGCGGCGCTTGCGCGCGAGGCGGCGGTGCCAGTCGAGGAGGTGGAAGAGCACGCCGCCGGCGCACCCCCCGGAGCCGAAAGGCGGCTTCTTCTCCACGATGGCCAGGCTGGCGCCGCCCATCGAGTCCTAGCGCACACCAGGCCGCCGCAGTGGCCGGCTGCTTCCTCCCTCCGGCACTCTGCACTCCGTCCGTCCGAAGCAAGCTCAGGGGGTCAGTGGAGGCAGTGTGTGTAAAAGTGCTTGTTTTGGGCGACCCGTGCTTGGATTCGGGGGGCGTGGAGGAGGGACTAGGGAGGATGTTGTAGTAGGTGGCACGCAACGGCAGCTAGGCGCTACCCTCCACCTCGGCACGCGCCGCGAGGAGGGCGCGGGGTTAGGGGTGAGTGATGACAGGTGGGGGCTAGGCGGAGCGCGGGGCCGGCGGTCAGTGGGTGGCGCGACGGCGTGGAGGGGACGGGACGGGAGGGGGAGGCGTCGCCGGGAAGGAAAGGCAGGCATGCAGAGGCAGAGGCAGCGGCAGCTTTGTTCGGCGCGGGGAGCGAGGCGGGTGGACGGAGCTGCGAGGAGGCGTACAGCTGCATGCATGGATCTGATTCGGGTGAGGAGGGGACGCGATGCATCAACTGCCGGACGGGAGGACGAAGCAATCAAGCAGCGCAAGGCAACATGGGATTTCTGTTCATACAAAAAAAATGAGACCAGCCAGGACTAGTCCTTGGCGGTTTTATATTAAGCTTTCAGCGCACAGAAGTGCCATCGGTGAGTACGCACCCGCCAGCGAGCGCTGGGGCTCGAACTCGTGCGGTCGGGCATCACAGGTATCAACACCTGGTAGCCATCCGGGCCAAGCCTTGGTTCTCTCTGTTCATACATAGATTCATTCCTGTGCTCCCTATTTCGTAAAAATCTTTAACATTCAGAACAAACTTTATTATAATCTCTCTTTACGAATCCTACTTGAAACAGGGTTTCGCCCCGCTATATTAATATACTCACTCCGTTCTTGAAAGAGTGTAAATCTAACTTTTGTACTAAGTCAATGTTTTAATATTTTGACTAAATTTATAGAGAAATATAACAATATGTATGACATCAAATTGATATATTTTAAAACTTCATTTCAAGACGAATCTAGTGATACAAATTTAGTGTCATAAATGTTGGCACATTTTCCTACAAGTTTGGTCAAATGTTAATAAATTTGACTTACTATAAAAGGTATATGTACACTATTTCAAGTACGGAGGTAGTAGGTCACAACTCTTTACGAAATCAAACGCACTCACACTCTATCTCGGTCTATTCTCCATTCCTGTTTTATTTCATGTGCATTATCCAAACACACCCTTTACAAAAAAAATATGGTTTTGCTATTTCTCACTTGAGTAAGAATTAAGTTATAGCTCATTCAACTCTAATTCCCGTAGATTTACATCGTGATTCATGTGACATATATGAGTTGCACATGAGTTGCAACTAAATTTTTTTTGAGTTGCATATGGATTACAAATGAGTTGCATATGCAATTGGATGACGTTATCTGAGTGAGATTTAACTTAATTATAATTTTCACTCGAGTGAGGCCTAGTCACTCTCAAAATCTTACGTTTTAAAAGCCTTTAAAATTCGAAATGCAGTAGTATTTCTTTTCTTGGTGAGCAGTGAGTGGGATTTCGCGTCTGGCGGCGTGGTGAGCGGCTTTTTGGTATTCTTTTGTCTCGTGTGGTATTCTTTTGGTAGGTGTGACCACCGACAAGCCGTAGGTTCGGGTCCCCGTCTCCGTCTGCAACACCATAGGTGCACCCGGGACCCGGCGCATCGATGATCGATCGGTCGTAGCACCGGAATGGCTCGGTCCGCCGTTGGTTCCTGGAGTGGATTGCGGCCTGGGGAACGCGCGGATACAAGGGCGTTCGTGGACCGGACGAACAGGAGTATTTTCGCGCGTGCGTCGGTGCACGGACACCGGCGGCAGGAAAAGAGAAGGAAAGTGAGTGGATCGACGACAAGCTTTGCAGCTGCAGGTGAGTGACACCGGCAGCAATGCAGCCTTCGCTGGCCGTCGTCGGCGCATCGAGCTGGCCGTGCCGTGCCGCGTCCGCGTGGATTGGATGGGATGGGTCAAAGGCAGGCGAGGCAGTCACCCAGGGTGCACAGAAGCCGGACACGGGCCAACAGTGTCGGTTTTGTTTGGATCCGTCCATCCATCGTCGGGCCCGGATCACCGCCTCTTCTTCCAGTACTATTCAGCTGCAGCGCCCAGACCACCGACGCCTGCCACGTTTCCGTGGTTATTCATCTGCTGCTCGACGGGCCCGGATAGGATAGGACGTCCACCCCACACAGGAGCTTTTCTTGTAGCGAGAGTGCTGATCACAAACCAACTTTGCAAATAAGTCGCTACGCTTTTCTGCTTGCACCTGGTACTGTACTACATTTCTGTATCACGATGCCATGAGTCTGTGCTGAGAATAAAACATGCAGCAGCTGCACGCACGCCGTGTGACTTGAGATCCACTCTTGTCGCTCGCTCCCGATGCGTGCTCACGATCCAAAGGTCTGCTGTTTTTTTTTGTTTGTTTCTTTTCACATTGTACGCCCGACAGACATACATTATTTGTATTTTTTTAAAAATAAAAGTCTGAATGAATATAGAGATGACACGGATAGAAGCAACATGAAAATTGGGAGAACATAAACGATAAAGCCCGATCCTCAAGTTTTTCTCGGCCCAGCCAAAAATAGGCTTCCCAAGATATTTCCCAATTCGCCCTCTCCAAGAAAAAGAAAAAACTCCAGTTCCCCCCCCACCCTCGCCCTATCGCCAATCGGTTTCCGTTCCCCCGCGCCCGCCAGCCATGTCGCTCGCCATGGCCACCGCCGCCCACTTCCGCACCTCCTCCCCCGCCCCGCGCCGCCGAACCCACTCCTTCCCCCCGCTCCGCCGACGCGCCCGCCTCGCCGTCGCCGCCTCCGTCCCGGACCCGGCGGCGGGGGCGGTCGAGTACACGCCCTGGCTCATCGCCGGCCTCGGCAACCCCGGCGCCAAGTACCACGGCACGCGCCACAACGTGCGTACACTCGCCCCTCCCCTCTCTTCTCCCATCGGCCATCGCACCCCTCCCGTCCGGTTTGAGGTAGCCCCTCCCTCACTTCATTTCGTGCGTGCCTGTGGGATTCATTAGGTGGGGTTCGAGATGGTGGACCGCATCGCGCGGGAGGAAGGCATCGCCATGAACACCATCCAGTCCAAGTCCCTGCTCGGAGTAGGTACCCCCTGCTGCTCACTCCCTCCCTCCCGAATGGATCGTGTTGCCGTGTTTCTTATTCACTGCCTGCCTGCCTGCCTGCCCGCTCTGGGAAATGCTACGAACTGATGAGCACCTGTGATTTTAGCTCAATTTCCCCGGTATGATACATGCTACCTGGCATGGATGTTAATTCCTGCTTCGTGTTAAGGTGTGTGGTTGGATGGCAATGCTTGCTGATATATTCTGGAAAACCAATTGACTCTGTGCAGACTGAAGAACACCCTCCCCTTTTACCAGTCTGTAGGCAATGGATTAGAGCTTGATTATGAAGGACCGTGCATGTGTACATTTGTAGCAAAATGAATGTGGTAGCTAGGTGTTTGTTCTACTTTATTTGTTTTTGGGGAAAATGCAGGGATATATTTTTCCCCTCTTGAGAAAACGCAAAAGGATTGCGCTTCATTTCATTTCAAGAAGGTAATGTTGGCGCATCAAAGTTTTGCTAGTTGAGTGAACGTTTCTTACTGGAATGGAACGACATGATGTTGTGCAGTCTTTTGTAATCTGTATATTTAATTGTGTTCACACTCATCTTTTGTGTTCAATTTGGTGCAGGTTCAGTTGGGGATGTCCCAGTGTTGTTGGTAAAGCCACAATCATACATGAATTACTGTGGTGAAGCAGTGAGTCTTTATTCTTGACCTTCATGTAATGAATATTTCGTGGGAATTATATTATTTCTGGAGCAGTTGCTTAAATAGATTGTGACATATTTACAATAATAATATCTCATTTTCATGTCTGTATACATCTGGGGTGGTGGCTGGTTCGTAGTAGCTATATCTGGGGTAGAAAATTTTGCCTCCTTGATATAATTGTTAGTAAAGAACCATATGTGACTAGAGGGACCTTCAGCTGCCTGAAGCATCTATAAATCAATAAGTTGGTGCCAGGACATGTTGAACACCTCTTGTCTCTATTCTGATGCAGTCTTGATCTTTTTAATTTGTCATGTACTAATGGAAAACATTCCTCTATCATGTGAAGATTGGACCGCTTGCTGCCTATTATCAAGTACCTCTGCGACACATTCTTGTGGTACATTATATCATTGTTCTCTTAATACTTTACCACAACCATTCAGTATCATGTGCTTGCGACTGAAATCAACTAGTAATGTTCTTTTGCAGATTTATGATGAGACCAGTCTGCCCAATGGTGTGTTGCGAGTTCAACGGAAAGGTGGTCATGGCCGCCATAATGGGTAATATATGAAGTTCCAAATCATTAGAACAATTAGTAGTTTTTACTACCTATAGTCATATGGAACGTGCTGATGGTACTCACATAAAAAATGCAGTAGATTTAGTTCAGCTACTTCATTTTCTCTTTCCGAAGCTCTGAGTGAACCAGAATTGAATTAATTTGTAGAAAATATTATGAAACTTGGCCTGGTTTAGTATTCTGATGTAACAGAAAGATTTACTTGTTGAAATCACACCACAAGTTAACTTTATATATAGCTCCTGTTGAGATGTTCTTCTGAAGAACTCAAGAACAAAAATCATGAGTTTGCCGAAGAGGCAGCATAGAGTCAGAAAATTGATTACATGGATCCGGAGAATATATTTGTATCGGTTTGCGTATAAGTATTCTCCTTTTGCAGTGCTGTTTATGTGATCTTATTGTCTATAAGATCCATTACTTACATCTCACAATCTATTGCTTACACTCTCTAATTACCATCTTCCTGGGAAAACAGCCTACAGAACGTAATTGAGCATTTGGATGGATGCCGGGAGTTTCCTCGTTTATCTATAGGTAAATATTTGTTCCCCACCTGACTTTTCAATTTTCTTCCCTGAGAATTCATATTAGGTTGATATTGAGCTGTGGAATGTTGGATACAGGCATTGGTAGCCCACCTGGTAAAATGGATGCACGAGCTTTTCTTCTGCAGAAGTTTAGTTCAGAGGAACGTGTTCAGGTATTGACTTTGTCCTACATTTAATTATTTAATCATATATATGTCATATAGTATGAAAATCCCTCATTTATCTTTCCTCCTCTTCTCCACTGTGTTCATCTGTCTTTTCACTCTCCAGGTAGACATAAAAATAAAAAATAAAATAGAAAAACCCAATGCCGTTGCCAACTTCAATTGCATCACCAATAACATTTCAATTGTAACATTGGCTGTAGGGAAAAGAGAAAAGGTCTTCCACTATTTCATTGGATAATAATCATAACCGATGAGCATGAGCATTTGGTGAAGTCTTAATTTGTAATGTAGCTACAAATGATTGTATGAACATATCTTAACTATAAACAAATATTATTGATGTGGTTCTGTATTGGTCATACTGCACATTTTCTAGTACTCCGACTAGGTTGTACCTATTATTGTTGACACAAAGGGACTATCTCAATTTATATGTACTGTCAATTGTAACTATAACAAGCTTACACGGTGATTTTTTTGCATACTTGGTTCTGGGGAGCTACATTAGGGATCTTAACCTGTACTTTATAACCCTAAAGAAAACTGCTGTTAGTTGAATCTGAATTCCCTGTTTTCTAGTGGTCTGCCCTTTTGTGGGAGGAACTCTGATATGGTTGTTGCGACATGGCTGTTGATTTAAACCTGTTCTGTTAATTTGATCAAGATTGACACCGCTTTGGAGCAAGGGGTGGATGCTGTGAGGACTCTTGTGCTGAAGGGTTTTAGTGGAAGTATCGAGAGATTCAATATGGTGCAGAAGTACAAGTTCAACAGGGTTTGATGATCTGTGGATGTTTGGACCTGCCTGCTTTTGGAATATACATGAATACACACCAACATTATTGGAAGTGTTTGATGTGATAATTTGAATAACCTACTTAGGTGCAGTAAGTTGGGTGCCCGGTAGTTTTGAGGATGTTAAGAACTTAGCAGCGTGTACATAAGGTAGAGTTCTGCACATCTTCCAAAAGATAACTCATGGTTTACTCAAATTGGAACATAATAGGCCCAATTGATAAAGGCCATGTAAATCACTTTGTAGTTCTATAGGTTAATGATTAAGACATTTGAGTTTGATGTGAAAGAGGAATATAGACTATTTCATCCCTCCTTTCGTAATTGTGTGATTTGTCCATGCAATTTAATACAAGTTGTCCTTGTTGGAGTAGATCATCTGCCTGCAAAGTGGTGATACAGGTAATTTATTATCTTTGACCGTACAACTCGTTTTCATCAACTTGATGCGGTAAAGTTGTTTAGTATTGTGTCATGATATGGTTAGAGATTTCTACCCCCCCACGTTATCTCACCTTTCAGAAAATTATTGTAGAAGATCCTCTGCGCTTATTTGATAAGGACTTGAAATAAAAATATAGTTCTTTATTTTCTTATGCTGATATGTCAGTCCAAACTTGTCGGTAGGAGATAGATCACAGAAGTTTCCTGTCCTATGTAAAGCTTGCACAACTTCTTGCATCAGCTAACCTATACTACCAATCTACCATCTAGAAGAAGCAGATTAAAACTAATGTAGCTCCAAGTTGTATTATTGTTTCAAGTTTAATGTAGGAACTTGGTGATTAACTTGCATTGGTTAGATTATGACTATGTAAATGCTATTTGCTACTATCTAGCAACATAGTTTCTAGCTTGAGTTTTGAAACTACGTCTGGACAGTGTGCTATGTGCTAATTTAAGAAGGCAAGACCTGTTAGACAGGTCATTTATTTGGGGTGATGGGAGAGAGTTAGAAACCGTTTAACCGTTCGAGCTCATAGATTACAGGAAGGTGGGGATGATGACTGAATCATCTTTTTAAATGATGGCTGGTTTATACCCATCTTCTTCTTTACTGCCATCTTATTCTTATGTGCATGTTCAGAATGTACATGAGTTGACTAGCTCCTGATCTAGGACCTTACAATTTTACTACCACAGATCAAGAAAGTTAACAACAAATAATTATAGTGGAGCATACATATTCCATAACACTTGTTTGGTTTAGTACTAGACTACTAGCACGTCTTCATGTTCCTTTTTTTTTTTGCATTTTGAAATAGATGCTGCTTTGCCTCCATTTTAATGAAAACTGGCGCCATCCGTAAAAATTAAATTGGTGATTGTAAGGACCTGTCATGTTTAATTTTCTGGAAGTTGTTTTTGATAGCTATGTTACTTTAACACTTATAAAACAGTTACGTATATTTTTCATTCCATTTCCTTGCAGAACAACTGCATAGGTGTTTGTATGCCATCTAATTTAATTAGTGAACTTTAGAAGATCAATTGCATTATTTGGCAATACAGTCAGTGAAGGTAAAGTTTCAGAAACCCAGTCTTTTCTTGCAACTGGGAATGGTGACTGGCAACCTCCATCCACTAATTACTTTTGAGTTTCATATGATAAAACAAGGTGGAGAAATGACCTGCCTGATGCTCGGTTTTCATAGTTGATCAGTTGTCATACTACCTCTGTCCAACAAAGGATATCTCAACTTCATCAAAAATTGGATGTATCTAGACATAACTTAGTGTGTAGATACATCCAATTTTTGATCAAGTTGGGACATCCTTTATTGGACGGAGGGAGTATGATAAAACAATGTGACTGTTTTCTTCATAGTAAGAGTACATAAATATCTTTCTGTCCAGTCTTAATTGATCATACGTGATTAAATTAAGGTTCCTTCGGTGTTCAAATTTCAAATTGTCTGAGAGCAAAGATGAAATAAGTACCCCTTTAGAAAACAAAGATCTAAGCTTTGGGTAATTGTGTAAATGTGAAAATATCAGTTTCGAGTAACTGTATGAACTACTGATGAACGAAGCTCCTAGAGAATTATGTCTCATGCGATAACCACATGTGTTCATTACCTGCTGAAGCAATAGCAGAATGGAAAGTAACTTTTTTTCTGAATGAAATGATAGCTTGCTTTACTAGAACATAAGTGGGCAAGAAGGAACTAGTTTCAGTGCAGAGCTACCAATATTCCAGAAAAGCAAGAGATAACTTGTGGTGTGATGTTACCAGTAACAACCAGGTGACTTGTCCAATACATCACACAAGATACGATATTTGTCAAAGGCTTAGTTTTGACCTTGGTTTTTAAGACCAAAAAACATTAGTCTGGTAACCTCACTTCCGCTGCTTTTCGCTAGAAAATTCCTTATGCCTAATTCTTTATTTTCACTAAGTGGATTCCAAAGTTTCAAAAATTATATTATCTAAAGCTCTTCCCTCCACCATCACGTTACCTAAACTACTTGCTAATCTCTTTCTTAAAGCCATCACACAAGTAGGGCATGGAGTAATCATACATCTAATCCATGTGCATCCATCTGTTGATCATTCGCTTGCCGAGCTGTATTTTATTTGTCAAGTGTCGTAATCGTAGCCGTATTAGCTTAATTTGCGGGTTACACTGGATCTCTATGTTTTATATAGTTTTTTCTGGTGACGTTTAATTTTAGTGTTTTGTCAAGCTTTAGACATTCTAGACTATTAGATTTGTGTCTAGGTGTTTCTTTACTCCCTTATTGCATGATTAAGTATAGGAGAATCACTTCACATGACTTTAAGTGAAATCCACCCAATCTCAAGTGCTTATTTTTATGGAGTAGGTAATGTCACTTGGAATGCTAGAACATAGTTTATAGTCCTTGCTCACATTGCTTGGGTTTGTTAACTAGCTTTCAAACTTATTCCAAAGGAAGTCATCAAGCTCAATTATTAAGCCAAGCCATTTTTAATCTCCTGTGGTGGCCCAAAAAGCACTTGGGGAGAAGAATAAAGAGATATGGTTGCTAAGTTGAGTGTTATGTATATATTGCTTTGGAGTAAAATGGGTGAGGTCATCCTTGGGATTAAACTACGTGCTAAACTTGTCATCATGAGCCACAAAGAAAGATTTTCTCTTGAGAGCACAGCTTAGGCGGGTCCCTGCTGGGATTCGGGCGATCTTAAATGTTGCCAGCTTTGTGCTTACAATCAATTAACAAAAAAGTGGGGCGTGACCAGGAGCCTTTGTTTAGGTAACACTACAAACTCAAGACAGACTTGGGACTAGTGACATCTCTAGCTTGTAATCAAGCTGTCACTTGTATCTTATCAACATCACATCAAGTTACAGAGCAGTGTTCTGTTTTCCTCTGCTGTGATTAAATGGTCCACATGTGTTAGGTACTTGAGAGAGTAAGGTGCAATCTAGTGAGAGCCACACTAGTGACCTCCTATCTACCTTTCATAAAACCTTGAGATAACAGACTGTCATGCTTTAGAGCGTTAGTGCAGTAACCCTGTAGAACATTTCTCGGGTCGATACTGGTTACTCCTTTGCTATGCGGTCGGATACAAACATGACACATTTTCCTTTATGAAAAACAAAGATGCATAACTGTTTCAAAGCTCTTATATTCCTGGTCATGAACTCTAGAATAAAGTGAAATAGGATAATAATAATAATAATATGACAGCAAAATAATGTCCGATCAGCCATGTTTCCCTGGCCTTGAGAGTTAAAAAAATTGTCTAGACGAGATGCTCTGCACTGCAAGGTGGAGACCACTGCTGCAAGAAATTGCTAATGATGCATGCAACAGCCAAATGAAGTTGTCCCTTGTCGGTAGCCCCCAATCTTTAATCAGGGGAACAACAGGATGATTCACTGACCCTATTTTTGTTTTTGTCATAAACTAGGAAGTAGGAAGTGGAAAGACATGAAAAAAAAACATAGACAACTCTCATTTGATTCCCTACATGTTACTAGAGCGCATAGAATTATCATCAAACGAGGGGAGTTATCAGCAGGGACAGAATGCCCAGACCCCAGAGACTGTACACTGGATGTACTGTATTGGGTCCAGCAAAAATTGTCTAACCCCTTTCTTACAATAATTAAATAAGTTGAATATGAATTATGACCAATGAGTTTATTTAGGTTCAGTTCTGACATGTCGCATTGTAGCAGCACTTTTTTTATTAGGACGATTGGTCACAATTTTCCAATCAAATTATAAAAGTTTGCATAAGATGAGTGTGTCTTGTTTAGAAGTCAATTGAAATGTGGTTCAAGAAAGAAATCCACTTGAGAATTGTGATCAAGTATTTCTGCAGCTTATGCTTCTGGGAGTTTAATTGCTACCAGAATAGCCAAATATCCACAGTCCAGGAATCGTCTTACAAAGTATGGTCCTATCGTAATATTTATTACATGATCCTCTACGGGTAATTTGAATCCAGGTATTTTTAGTTAACTTGATGATACAATGCATCTGTATTTGCAGGTCTATTCGAGTACATGTTAGATTCTTTGCGGCATAAACTAATGATATTGGTGCCACAGAACTTGTGTATTATAATAAAAGACCATGTGCTTTTGCTGCAAATTGCAGTCTGAGGAAAGCATTAGGATCTCTTACCCTCCAACCGCCCAAGCTTCTTTCAGACAATTCCTCCTGGAATCAAAACGCATTTATTTTTATAAAGAAGTTGGTATCTTTGTGGGGCCCTAGTATTACCCATCCCATAAGGATGCCCGGAGCATGGAAGGAAAGGACAAGTAGATGAGGACTTATGAAGTTATAGAAGCCAAAGTTTCTTTATAGAACATAGCAACTTGCATGGCTCTACATATTTTGGATTTTGCTAGGTTCACCACTAGCATGTGGGATGGGCTGGAATCAGTCCTAACCAACTTGCATGACTTCTACTGTTCTATCTCAGTTCAAGCCTTATGCAATATACAGTTGATTTATACTTTTCACTCTACATTTGTTTTTTGTTTTGAAATTTGGCTGTATTTTCTTGCAAAGAGAGAAATTGGCTGTTTGATTGTACTGTATATGGAATAATGGTTCCGACTTCTATAAATTTAAAATATGTGATAATTCCATTATATCAATCATACTCGTATATAAGATTTATATGATACTATCTCCGTTTCAAAATATAAAAGTTTTTTTAGCTTTTTATTTCTGATTTGAGCGTACCTAGACACATTTTAATGTGTAGATTCACCCATTTCAGTCCTTATGGAGTCATATTGAAATATCTAAAACATTTTATAATTTGGAATGGATGGAGTATTTTTAATGAAGTTATGGATATACCAGTTATGTTTATTCAAATGAGACAGTGTTTATTGAAAAATTATCAATTAAATTTTAATGAAAAAATGATGGACTGCTAGGAGTAACTAGGTACCAATAGGCATCCACATCTGACATCTGGGCACCCACACCTTCGACCAACTGAGCTTGATGTAGAAGTCTTCTGGCAGAAAAAATGTTACTCCCTCTGTTCCTAAATGTAAGCCTTTCTAACCTTTTTTTTAAAAAAAAGGTTAAAAAGGCTTACATTTAGGAACGAAGGGAGTAGTAGTTATTATTTTTGGGGAACATATATTGATGCAGAGTGTGCAGTAGATATGGCTCAAAGAAGTTTAGTGTCTGGATAGTTCAGATCTGGCCTATACAAGAGTAGGATCTATCTCAATTATGTCTTCATGGTGGTCATATTTCTGCACAACTTTCCCGTCTCACATGATTGCCGTTCTGAAATCTGCATCTTACTATGTGATCTTACTATTTTAGGAGATGTTGATGTTTCCTGCATTTGCTATGCACCAACTTATATACTTGAAAAAATCTAGCTACAGTAGTACAGTTGGAGATGTCAAATCAGTATCACATTGATTAGAACTTCAATTTGGCATAGCAGTTATAATTCTTTGGAATGTAGCGCAACGAGGACACTTATTCACAGTAAGCAAAGTGTTCAATAGGAGATTCGGTTCATTGATTTAACATTAAAGGTTGCTACTTAACATCAATAGTATATTTACTATGGTTTATTTTGTTGGCAAACAGTCTTGAGCACATTGTATGCCGCTAACTACGCTTGATCCTTTCTTGTCGGTAATAATTGGCTACCGGCTGGAGGAATATATGTTTATGAACTAGTGGTTTTCTAACGCTTGTCTCGATACGTAGCACCATATACAAAATAGATCAACAGGTTAGCAAGAGAAGATCCCATGCATGTGAGGTATCTTATTTAACAGCTGCTACCTGTACGACAGTTTAGGTAACTGTAAGTATCCAAACTCTAGGATCATGTTGATAACATATTTATTCTTTGTTCCTGTACAGAATACGAGTTTGGGTTACAGATGTCAGTGTCAAACAAAAGGTGGCTTTGTTGCATAAAAACGGGCTGTGTCAGTGTAACGGATCCAAAAGATCTATTAAAATGGTTCTTTGACTCTTGCTTGATTTGTTATAGATGGAGGCATGTCTAGAGAGAATAAACAAGTACAAGACGATATACTTTATGGTCATCAATGCAATCAAGTATTTGCTCAGCTTGGCTAACCTGAAACCATTAAAGTAAGCCGGAGGTCCATGACCTAAGCATGGTTAAAACTCCAAAGTAGTAAGAATATTGGATCAGATCAACAAAGCCACATCTCTGGTGACAGCTATATAACCACAACTTCTCTCTAAGCAACGACTGCTGATAATATATTGCAGATGGCATCAACCTTTTTTTAATAGCGGCAATCGCGACTCCCAAGCTCATGTTTTAGCTGAAAGGGATAGAAAGAGGGGAATAGATGGGAGCCAAGTTTAGGGGACAGGGTGGGCCTTGTTTAGAAGTTGGAGAAAGACTTTGGAAAGAGGGGAGATAGGAAGGGAATTCAGGACGAAAGAAACTTTCGCGGATGGTGGAGACGAGATTATGTTAGGAAAAAGATGCGAAAATTCTGGGGTTAGTAGGATTTGGAGAGATTTTTTCCCAACCTGGTTGAAGAAAAAGTCCAACCGAAAAGCTTGCTGATTTGAACTCCATGTAGGTTGCAGGTGGTGCGGGGCTCGAGATTATGCTACTGCCCAACTGGTTTAGCTGTGTGAAAACGCACAGATGAGGAGGGTGGGCGATCTTCGCGCACTAGTTAGTAGCAGTTACAGTAGAGATTTCCAAAGGGTTGCACACATATACAACCACCCACACGTAAACCTGATCTTTCTGGAGAAGTTGCTTCCTGAATATGCATGCATGGTGGTGCCTTCCTTCTTTTGATTCCAAGTCAAGCATGATAGTACATGTTAATTAGTGTCAGTACAACAACAAAGAGCACTTTTTAGATTGTTGGCTTCTCTTTACATGTTAAATGATCCCAGCTTTGTTGATTAATTCCCAGTTATGGTAGTAGTACAGAAAGTGGAAGTTGATCCTTTCACTTGAGTAGACTTACAATAATTGAAGCACACTAATACTGATGTCTCACCACTTAAAATGATGTGAAATGCCCAGAAAAAGCTGGCTGATAGCAAGGTTTGGTCAGATATGTTTTCGTTTTCTTAACGTTAGTGTTTTTTTTTCTTCTATTATCCTGCTTTGGGTGTTTGTGTGGACCGTTGGGGCTTAAACTTTGGCCAGACAAGACAGATATATGTTTCATACTGTCTTAATAGTAATCACGTCAATTTTTTCTGCCACTCTTCTGCGACATTTTGAAAATGTGATGTGAAGTGATGATGCTCCTTGTTTGTTGCAAGGAAATCTGGAGTGCTTCTCATCTCAGAGTGCATTAATCATGGGTGACAGAAAATGTGGAAGTTAACGGTTGAGCTATTTCTAGTTTTATCTGTGCATGCATCTAAAAAAATATTTTATCTTTGCATGGGTAAAATATACCCAACCCTGTCATTATCACCCATGTTTTTTTGCAAAGACATAATAATGGGCCGGAAGATGGGACTCCATCAAAGGCAACGATTCTTTGCCGAGGTCATCCGTCATGATGGCAGGAAAGGAAAGCTGGCCAACACAAGGGAACAAAAACGGGCGCGTACCCACGTACGTATACATACATTCCAATTCCCAAGCATGCTCTTTTGGATACACACACTCCACAGAGAATTTCATACGTACCTTTGCAGTAGTACGCTGGTCCAGCCGATCCCCACATGCACATATATGAGCATTTCAACTTTCCTTTGCACTTTTGTACTACATTCACAAATAACTTGGTCGTGCACAAGCTAACAAGTGTGGCACCCACTCAGCACAGCAGCACATGGTCCCTCTCTTATCTCTTTCTTCTACTACATGGAGATGGAGGGGCCATAATACATACTATCATTCATGCACATATCAACAAGGAACACTGCATTATTGTAATGCGTCGCCTCACCTCCACACAACACACGGCATCGCCAGTATAAACTAATTGCATTACGTACCAGACGTAACCAAAACATGCTGTAATTGATTGAGCATCCTGCTCCATGAGACTGACCGCTAAAGAAATGGAGCACCTAGGACGTATTAGTTGGCCACTTAATTAGCTGCTCTACACATACCTAGCTAGCTAGTGAGTGCCTCATATATTAGTTTAACAACATAAATGATAGATTATCGTGTAGCCAGATAGGTAGCTGGATTATATAGGTAGTGCATATAGTATATTAGTGATCTACTACTTCTGGGAGGTAGCTAGCTAGCTGAATATATAAAAATGTTGCGGATAATATATCAAGGCAACAGGGAGCTAGCCCTATCATGCGTGTGTCGATGGATTGTAATAAACCAATTAAGGAGTCGTCCTCTGTCCAGGTCCAGGGACGTAACATAGAATACTGAACAAACATGGACGGATGGATCCTGGCCGGACAAAGCACAATCTAGAACCCAACACAGCGCTGTCTCTAGTGATCTCTCTCTTGCTTCTCCTGTTCCCAACTACTAAGTACTTTGCATCTACAGTAGTCCTTCTCTCTCTAAAGTTTAGTGTACTAGTAGTCCTTCTCTCTCTAAAGTGCATGCTGGGAGATTGATATAATATGCATATCTGTGTAATGTTAGGAGGAGGAGTCTCTGTAGAGATGCATGTATTCTTCAAGTCATGCAGTGTGCAGCATGATCCATTCCACTGTGCTTGTGCTTCCAGCTCCGGGTGTTATATATACCGGCCGACCCCTCCTCACCTGACACAGCCACAGCCCATGCACATCCAACTTTGATAGCATCACTCCTCCCATCCATCTTCTTCTCTCCTGTAGCTGTAGCTCTGAGCATGACAAGCCCCAGGCTAAAGCTCTTCGGCTTCCACTTCTCCTCCGAGGAGGAGGAGGATCAGCAGCAGGAGATCATGGAGTACACGGATCCTGATCAGGCCGGCGAGGCGCCGGAGAAGGCCGGCGGCTCGGACTCCTCCTCCTCGTCTACCACCACCACGACTGCCACAGCAGCTGCGGCGGGTGCGGGCGGCGGCGGCGGGGGTGAAGCCGGGAGGAGGTACGAGTGCCAGTACTGCTGCCGCGAGTTCGCCAACTCGCAGGCGCTGGGCGGCCACCAGAACGCGCACAAGAAGGAGCGGCAGCAGCTCAAGCGCGCGCAGCTGCAGGCCGCCGCGGCCGCAGCCGGCCGGGCCGCGGGAGGAGGCGCGCTGTACCCTCGCGGCGCCGGCGGCATGAACCCCATGATGTCCGCCTTTGCGCAGCCGGCTCACCTCCTCAGTAACGGCGGCGGCGACGGTGGAGCGCCCACCAGCTGGGTGTACTTCTCCCCGCGCGCCGCCGCGGTGGCGGGGGGCGCCCAGGGCCAGAAGTTCCACGTCTCCCACGGCTGCGTCTTCCCGTCCGGCCGCGCCACCCCTGCCGCCGCCTCCCCCGCCGTGTTCTCCTACGCCCCGTCCGGCTCCTCCTCCGCCGCCCAGGCCCCCTACGTCGTGGCACCGGAGGTCGTCGACCACCACGGCCGGAGGCTCGTCCACGCCGCCAGCTTCGGGAGATACCCCGGCATGGCGATGGCGCCGGAGCCCATGGCCGCCGTGCCGGAGGACGCGATGGGGCTCGACCTGCAGCTCAGCTTGTGACGATCGAGCTCGAGCTATATATCTACGTGCTGTTACTTCGGTAACAAAGAAAATTAATCACCCACTCTGCTGCCTACCCTGCAGCTAGTAGTACCCCACTTACGTTCGTGCTAAGCTCGATCGACCGACCCCGGCCTCGCTAGGTAATTAAGTAATTAGCTAGCGGTAGTAAGTAAAAGTATTCTTAGCTTAAATTTGGAGTGTAAGCCGCCCGCCTTGTAACTGGACTCCCGGCCGTGTTCTTGCTATGACGATCGATGGCCCGCGCCTTGTAAATTCTTGGTCAATTCCATCCATCCATCCATGCATCTCTGCCATTTGCAGTATCAGTTAATTAATATCACCATTTTTTGTGTGTTGCCGTTGAATGTTCATGCTCCTAGTATTAATAATCCAGTTCGTCATCCCAATTACGTCGGTCGATCGATGTGGAGGAGGACGAGGACGTGTTTGATTTGATTTATATATATATATATATATATATATATACCAAGGAGGCAAGGATGTCACACAGATGACCACATTACGCAAGAGTATTCTAATTGGGCATGCATCGATCCATTTATAACCAAGGCGGCACTTGGTGATAGGTCTGAGTGCTCCATGAGTCAGTTTCCCTCTTCCATTTTCATTATGCATAATAGTACGTTACTAGTGGTAAGACTAACCGTTAACCAAGCACTGGTGGTACAAATTGACCTACATATATCTAGAATTAACCCTTAATTAAGTCACTTTCACTTCCTAGTATACATCTATGTGCAGTTACCACCCATACCCCGGCCGATCCATCACCAACGTACGTAGGGAGCAGCATGGGTGCGGCGATTGGACGTAAGATGTTGAAGAGCGCACCAAAGCGTGATGGAACAAACCTGGTTCCGTGTGCAAAAGAGAAAAGAGCACCCGGCCGTGCGGATTCCGCCACTGTTCACCTCACCCTGCGTGTCAACCCTACGTGCACTGTACAGGACCGTCCACTGTATTATACAGTACATGCATGCATCATGTATGGTTCCTTTTGGTCATGCAAAGTACGTACTTTCCCTGTGTGCAATAAGATGATACTACCCTCGTGGAGTCGGGGGTCTAGATGCACCCGTTACGAAAATGTTTTTGAATGCATTTTACAAAAATTTCGGTGGTACATCTAGACGTTATGTATTTGCACATTAAAAAAAGACATTTTGTGTGGGATGTACAAAAAAGACAACAAAAAATGGCGTGTATAAAGTCATTTTGGATCAGAACGATTTGTCTTTTTACACAACCCATAAAAAATAACAGTTTTTCGTGAAACATAAAATGTCTGGATGTATACAATTTGTTTGTTTGATTTTCTTAACATTTTAAAATACATATGTTTTTTAGGTATGATCCTAGGACCAAAAACTGATTATTGATATCATACTACCCTCGAGCCTCGAGGGTAACTACACCCACGTGTGTTTCACATAATGTATGGAGTATCTATCATATGAGGAGGTATGTATCATGTACTTCCTCCATTCCAAATTAGATGACTTCTATTTGGACAAAAGTGGATGTAGCTTCCAACTTAGATGACTTCTATTTGGACAAATAGAAGTCATCTAATTTGAAACGGAGGGAGTAGTATGGAGTATATAATGCTATTTTAGTACTATAGATACTTCTTTTTAGGTAGTATATTTAAAATTTATACATACTTCTCTTTTATATACATATATGACGGTATTTCGAGTATATAATGTAAAATATGAGGACTGCAAATTTTTCATGAAATTTGTTTTGGGGTATAGATATAGTATATAACTGTACCCAAACCGATAAAGTATTACAAATACTTCTATACAGTGATATATGAGATGTGGGTGTAGTTAGACCCGAGGATAGAAATCATTTAACCTATACATATCAAAAGGCATTTCAAGAGGTCCAAAAGTCCATGCATTCGTTGATTCGCGCCACCTAAGCCAGGGGCAGGGACGCCATGTACTCCTGGGCAGGAGTAGTAATTAAACACAGTGCACAGAACGGGAACGTAGGAGATTTCTTTTTATGGTAATGTCCGGCGAAACCCCGCACGGAGATTCCACAGTCCACTCGGACCCGGCCACGTAGGCTAGCCACGTTTCGGGCTCCCATTGGACCGCTCCGGCCAATGCCAACTCGAAACATGTCCCGCGATCCCATTGGCCGCCTCGACGACAGCAGCCACGGCGTACTTTGCCACACGTACAAACATGGCATGGATGCATGGCGGCCAGTAGGATCAGGCTCCGCTTTACGATAGGGTTTTGTTTAATGCCTGTGTGTGTGTGTGTCACCGGTAGTTCATTTGCTGCTCTAAGACCCTAAACATGTTTGGTTAAACTAGTCAACATGTGTACAGTGGCGACCTGAAGTAGTGGATGATTATAGATAGATCATCCTAAGATTCGTATCGCTTATATTAACCACGGTTTGCCCGTCTTTCCCGTCCACCACCACAGCTGTCACGCGCCCTCTCGCACCAGATCCCTCATTTTCTTCCATCTCTCGCCCTTTTCTTCCACCGTATTATAAGACACGATTGTCGGAGTCGCATTGAGCTCCACATACATGTACTACATATGGTAAAAATTATTAGCAATTACATGCCACAAACTCTTGCTACGATTTTGTATTTTGTACGGCCGCTGATAACCTAGGGTCGCAAATTAATCTTGCATACTAAAACTCACCACATGTATGTATATGTCTTGTATAACGGTTAATTAGTTCATTGCATCGACTAACTAATGTTGTTTATTAAACTTGCATCCTGTTTACTATCAATATACATACCAGACTAGTTGAATTGACCATGACTCTTAACCCTACTCCAAGCTAGTTAAGAAAATGGTGGCTCATTGTATAATACGTACCCTATGCATGTCATTAAGCATGCAGTCGCTTTACTCTGCAAAGCGTCATCAGGTATAGACTAATCTACATCGACTGCCATAATTGTACGGGATGCATGTATACAAAGGTTTCCATAGGATGTCTCCGGACGTGCAACTGTCCTAGCTAGTTTAATACCCAATCAAAAAAAAAATTAGCATAGTGGTCACCGTCATACGGGGTGTATTTACACAGTAGCGACAGCTCAAATGCTCAATCCGCTCGACAAATCGATAGAGGACGAGCCACATCACTTACATCTGACCATCTCACTCTCTTAATTTGGGTTTACTTGGTTGTCCTTATTAGTGACCAAATCAAGTTACCATTTCATTACCAGCTTAATTGAGATGCAATCAATTAATCAATTAATTTGGTGTGGTGGTGAGGCTAACAATCTAGGGTTGCATCATCTTCGGATCCTGTGTTGCTTGTGGCATTAGTTAATTGGTGGTACAAGTACACGTAGGTATAGGTCTTTTAATAAAAGGACAAGAAGTAGGTGATCACGCATATATGACCCCCTCTCTAGTGCACGCAATGAAATTCGTTCTCATTTAGACCAGGCAAGTTAATTGCACTTGGATTGATCTAGCCGGCCATTTTTATTGGAGTTGTTTGGTGACTGAAAATAAAGATAAGCTACCAAGCTCATTTTATTGTCTGCTTTTAATTGGTTAGGTGCACATGTGGATGTGGTCTCAGAGTGAGCAGATGCAAACCGTTTCTTGAACCATTCACTACCGGGTCATGCCGCGCAAGGGAAACATGAAATCTAGGATGGCAACCCAACATGGTCACGGTTTTTGGATGTTCGAATACAATTCTTCAAAACTATCAACATGGATTGCAACGTTGAACCGTTCGTAATTTGGACGTTCGGTTCAAGATAAATTTAGTTTCGTTTTTTCTCAAAATTAATGAAAAAATTACACTCACATATTCCGCGCTCTTATCCGCATCCCCACTATATCTTTAAACAGGGAGGCACAACAAGAAGGATATCACTGTGTGGAGACCGCATACCAAAGAACTTCGGTCAGGTCCGCCACTTTTTTATAGAGATTTCGATATATATATGTGTACAATATCGTTTAGAAGTTTTGAGCTAAGAAGCTAGCTAGCTGAAAGGGATGTCCATATAATTAACACTTGATTAGTTTACTTTGGTTGCCTAAATAAGATTACTTATTACCTTCTAGAAAATATGATATTGGCAACTTCTTAGGGATCAAGTTTTGCCGAATTCTCGTTGTGGTTGATGTGATGGGCAAGGTGATGTAAAGCTGAAAATATTGATAATAAATTGCGTCGGTAGGTGTCTATGTTGATATCAACTCAGGCTTGTCCTTTTCATGTCCCGATTTCCTGAGGCAATTGTAATCTTTGTAGCATTGAATAATCAAGCACCCAAGGAGCATCATTTAGTCCACATGTACGAGCGTATGCTCGAGTTGGAGTCTGATTTATATAAGAATTTTTTTTGCACGTCTGTCTAAATATTAGGATTCTCGCAGGTGCTTACGTACTTCTTGATGAATACTATAGTTATCTGCCAAAAATAATTGCTTAATTAGAAATGTTAGGTGGATTGACTTTGAAAACTCTCTAAGGATTTATTACAAACGTGTAAATGTGGCCCAGTGAGTTGTTTTTGTCGGTCTTAAAGATGTTTATGCTAGTTGATTGTTTCCACTCGGAAAGCATGTATTCTCAGCTCATTAGTTTGCCATAGACTGCCACCTTGACCTAGCACTCTTTGTCGACACAACTTGTAATACACATGACCAAAAAGAGGCTGCGATCACTTTCCTAGATGCAGATATGAACCACCTGGTACTAGTTATATCTAGTTTTTGTGATCACTTTTTCCATGGTTGTTGTATATTAACTCCACTTTGGTACCAAAACATTCCTTTGTGAACGAGGACACTCAAAGGGTTCGATTCTTTTTGGACTATGCATTGTCTTGTTTCATCTACCTTTGTTTGGACAAACTTGCACAAGTAGCCGAGGTAAGGACTAATTCTTAGGATACATATGTACGCTTCATATTTTAGTAGTTTAATAAATAGTGCGAAATAATGCATCAATATATGGATTATGGCTGCATATATAGTTTTGTAATTCCAACTGATGTCATGGTAACTAAATTAATTAAGGTGGTGGTGCGTTCATAGTTCAGAGAGGTCAATAATTGATCAGTGCAGAACATTGTTTATATTTACGAAAAAGCGACCCACTTTTGAAAGAAGGAGACATAACAAACAACTGAATGACCACCAAGCGACATTTGTTGCCCTAAAGGCTTCCTTGAACCATACTTTGTTAAGTAAGACACCCAACCACTAGACGCAACGAGCTGATGAACCATCATATTTCCCAACAAACTACCTATATGTTGACACCCTTACCACAAGGCATCAAGAATTATTATCATTTTGTCACCCCTAGGAGTAAAGGCTAATAGGACTAAGAGAAAAAACACTCTGGCCTGAGGCTCCTCCTTCCCATGCGAGTCACCATCACCAAGATGTCCCAACTACAAACAAGATCTTAAAAGGGGAGATTTGAAAACACTTTTGCCATGATCTCACTTGAGTCCTTGATGCAGTTTTATGTCAAGAAACCTTATCCTAAATGGGACGTGATTAGACTGTGGATCCCACCGGCCTCCTTGTTGATTTCTAGCTAGGGTTCCTCAACTTGATTATTGTACATGCGCCGAAAGATGTGGCAAGCTTGTGCGTGTTTCCGGAGGACTCGGCTCAAATATATGCTATAAGTATATGTGTGTGGTGTTGGAGCATATCCCAATTTTGGGCAAGCGTCTGAGTTGTCATGCATCCTGTAGTGGAACCTGAACAAGACAACCAAAAATCAATTCGTGGCTTTGAAAGGATGGAATAGCCACTATTATTTCCACATCCAGGTAGGTCATGAGGAGGAGTTGAATTATACTAGAACATCAAAGAGAAGTCATGCATCTCAAGGAATGTAATAGTGCACTAGTTAGCTTGCTACGATGGACTTCCATCATCAGGACAGAAGACAACATTGCTTGTTGCTGAGGAGTTCATCAGTCCCCCTCCCCTAACTAGTTATCTAGCTTGTCCACAAGGGAAGCAAATGGAGTGAGTCAATGTCTTGTCTCCTTTGGAATCATGTCACAAGACCCTCTTAGGGCATCATCCTCATGTGAGTTACCACCCTCTCTCTCCCTGGTTTCATGGTGGTGTGAGCTAGTAGGTGGCCAGTCAGGGCTCAACAGGCAGTGCTGCTGCTGCCAAGGTTTTAGTAGCCCTAGGAGTGAGCGCTATGATTAGAAAGGAAGATGCCGTGCTTAATTAAGTCGTGGCACACATCTATGTGCTGACATGCAAAGATGAAAAGTGCACGTACCTTGGGTGGAGTGGACTCCTGATCATTTGGTCTGATGAAGAAAGCTTGCCCGCTTTATCGGTATCTGTACTTTGTGTTGTGTTGTGTTGTGCTTGTGCCCCTGTTTTTGTGGCACAACTCCTCATCTCTTTTCCACAGGGGCTCTCAGTTCAGCTCAGCTCAGCTCAGCTCAACTGGGTGATTATTGTTATGGTTTGGTTGGTTGCAGGGTGAGTATCTAGGAGTACTTGATGCATCCATGGTAATCTATCATCAAACTATCTATCTATCTGATAAAACATCAATTTTCCTGTTCACTGAAAAAGCCAGCATATATGTTTCATACCTTGTAAATACACTGCTACTTTTGCTTGTGATGTGCCAGCTAGGTGTGAACCTTGACCTACCTTCAGTTGGCTAAGCACTTTGCCTGGGAGACAGAGCGCGCGGTGCGGTGCCATCCACATCTCAGAACTTACTGATTAATTCGAGCTGCAGCCTCTCGTCACATCTTCAGATCAATCCCTCCCTTGCTAGGGTTCAGATCTTCATGCGTGCATGATTAGTGCTGCAGGTAGTATGAGGCTGCTCAATTAGCGAGACTGGTCCAAGACTGACTCTAGCTAGATAGATAGATCGCTAGCTTGGCCCGTTAATCAAGCCACAAAGCTATCTTATCTTTGGGATGCTTTCTACTGCGTACGGAGAGCTAGCAGTCTATACGTTCTATAATGGCACTTGCGGAGTAAGTAACAACGCCAAATTGGCCGCTAGTGCTGCTACTCCTAGCTTAGCTAGAGTGCTGCTGATTAGCAGCCTGGATATATATATAATGTAGGTTTGTTAGTCGTGGGATGCAGTCATGAGGCGTACGTCGTCGAAGCTCTAAAGCGCTTGTCGGTGCTGATCAAGCTAGCTGCCATCCATCCGGCCGGCCATGAGCTTGAGTTGCTTGCAAGGCAGAGGAAGACGAGCGAGCGATTTAAAGTGAGTGAAATACCGGAGAGAGACCGATGCTGCACCAGCAGGAACATCAACAAACACTGAGATATATGGTCATACAAAGGTTAAGATGACAAGGTGAAAGAACGGAGATGACAATCAGCGATGGTGTGTTCACTCACGGTCACAGATCACATGTACTGATGTTATCTAGAGATGATGGGGACATGGGGAGCAGCAAGCAAGCTGCTTGTGCTGAGCATGGAGCTGCTGTGCCTGTGACTTGCCTTTATCTTCGTCAGTTTTCTTTTTGAGGGATGATCTTCGTCAGGTTCGCGGACCACCTGAAATGGTACATGGCGGAGGCCTTTCTCTTCTCAGCAAGGCCCAGCCCAGGCCAGACTACATGGCGCTTCTCGCTGACTACTCGGGCCCGGCCTTGTATCCGGTGAAGGATTAGCCTCGGATAAACTCACAAACGAAGGTTTTGCGAGGCGCAACTGCTTACCTCTTTTCTGGTTTTCTACCTCTTATTTATGCGTGATTACATGCAAACGTGACCGGCTAAGCAGGCCGAACTCCACTCCACGATCCACATTACTCGTGTCATCCCACAATAGTGCATCGTGGCTTAACAAACTCACACACTAATAGCCGCAACGTAAACATGTCCACATTTCTGGCCCTACTTAGGGCAAGTACAACGGGAGGCGCTAAGCGTGGGCGCCAGGATTTCATTCCTGGACTTGGAGCAGCTGCGTCCAACGATCCCAGACAAAGGGCGCTTATTACCTCGCGTCTGCGCAAAGTGTTGGACAAACAAGCGCTTGAAAGCTAGGTGCGCGTTGGAGCTCCAGGCTCTTGCATGGACGCTAGGATTTATTGCCTGATTCTTTTCTGTTTAAGCGCCTAAATAAATGCCCAGCATTGTACATGCCCTTACATGCAACAACTCGAGATCAACTGAACATGCTAATATGACCCATGATGTGATGCTAACTCATGCATAACACAACTACTAATAGTAGGATTACTAATTAACAAGATTAGACCCAACCAGGGACAGAGGCACCAAGCTAGGATTGGTAGAAGGAGGGGGCCAATTGAACATTGGACTAATTGGAGGGGGGCATTTAGTCAATTTCAAATAAATTAACGGTCAAATTACATATTTTACAGGTTTTTCCCTAAAAATCTTCAGCACGGGGGGGGGGGGGGGGGGGGGCATGGCCCCTGCCGGCACCCTTGGCTCCGTCTCTGAAGCCCATAAGGCAGTTTTCTGTTTCCTCTTTATTCGTTAATAAGATCAAGTCACTGTTGATTCGCTATACTGGTTGGTCTTCAGTCGTTCGTTTTTCTTTTATTTTTCTGGTTCTTTTTAATTTAATTTATTATTATTTATTTATTCTTTCCAGTTCTTTTAATTTTCCTTTATTTATTTCTTTTCTTTTCACTTTTTTCATTTTTAAAAAGTTTTAGAATTGATTTTTTTTCATATTTTAAAATTGTAAAATTGTTCATATTAAAAAAAATCGGATTTAAAATTTGTTCCTATTAAAAAATTAAATAAAAAATTGTTGCATGTACGTGGCGCGGAGCAAAACTGCTGCCAACGGCGATATAAAGGAACTCCCACGACGCGTTTAGCGTCCGGTAGGAGCCTGCGCATACACTCAAAACCTTTGTGGGCTTGACCCATTTACCAAGTTTCTAGTGCTTCAGTGGGTTGCTTTATTTTAGATGATGCACATTCATGGCGCCGCCACTTTATTACGCCCACTAAGAAGGAATCCTGAATAGACCTAGGGTTTTTCTAGGGTTGGGCGACTACGGCGGCGATCTTCCGCCGGAGGCTTCTGTCTTCTGATCTTCTCTGATCGTCAACGGTTTCTCCTCTCCTCTTGCTCGGGCTGACTAAGGGATCAGCTAGCCTGGTAGCCCGGCCTTGGCGAGCGGGAGTGGGGAGCCATCGCGACTTCGGGGGGAGGTCGGGATCGCCATGGCGGCGGAATCATCGAACTCGGGAAAGAAAGGAGGAAGTAGGAAACCAGACGTCGGCGATCTTCTAAAGAACTTGCAGCTGCATGATGCAGAACTTGATGACGTTTTCCTAGGGAAGGAGGAGGTGGGCAATATGCCTACCGTGAAGTGGATGGCGGCGGCGAAGCTTCTGACAAGGAGGGGGTTTAGCCCGATGCCATTAAAGAACACTTTGTTGGCGGCTTGGAATCCCGCGCAGGAGGTGTCCTTCACGGTGGTGGAAGAAAATCTGTTTACGATTCAAGCTCGCTGCCTGGGAGACTGGAAGAGAATCACTGAAGAGGGGCCGTGGCTTTTTCGCGGTCAAGCTCTAATGATTGAACCTTATGGCGGATCGACTGCGGTTCCTGCGGTGATACCATCCACTGTCCAGACTTGGATTCAGATTTATAAGATCCCACCGCTGTACCGCACGAAAGCAGTAATCACCCAATTAGCGAGCAGAGTTGGGGAGGTCGTTTCAGTTGAGATGGCTGCGATCCAATCAAGACATGGCGAGTTTCATCGCGCTAGGGTGAAGATAAATGCAGCAAAACCTCTGACGAGGTTCACACCGTTGACGCCGGAGGGGCAGGAAAGAATGTTTCTGCAAGTGAAATTTGAAAAAATCCCGAAGTACTGTGAGCATTGTGGTCTTATGGGACATGAGTTCCTGGAGTGTGGCACGGGAGAATTTGCTGAGGAGGAACTCCAGTTTGGTCTGTGGATGAAAGCAGAAGAAGCATTGTGGAGACCTGGCACACCTGGGTTGAGGTTGCTCTGATCAGGAGGACAAATGGAGGGACGATCTATGGAGGGTCGTGGAAGGGGACAGCCAACAGGTAGAGGGGGAAGCCATGCTGGAAGGGGTGCGGGTGAAAGACCTATCCGCAAATGGCGACCTAAAACATCTCACGGCTCGGAGAGCAACAACTCGAAGAAGCACAGCTCCGAGGATGCGGGATTAGCTGGAAATACTGAGGGCGATTTGGAGGATACTGCAGTGAGCCCACTTAAAAAGAATCCTAGAGTTGGGAAGGACAATACAGAGGATGGAGAGCCAAGTGCCCGAAAGCATCTGGACATGGATGGACTAAATGAGGACAGTGGGAACGTAGCTCCTCCTGTGCAAATCCCACCGCCTCCTCCTACATATGTGTCGCCAAGTGAGCAGAAAAGAATGAATAAGAAGAAAGGAGAGGCGGGATCAAAAGGGAAAGATGACGAGACGAAATTGGCGGGCTCCATGGAGGAGTGCCGCCGAGACCAATGAGTGTCTCCAGTTGGAATGGTCGTGGACTTGGCATGGACGCGACCATAAATGAGCTGCGCGAGTTTGCGCGTGAGCATGCCCCATCCGTTTTGTGTGTTGTAGAAACTCAATTACATAAGTCTAGGGTGGAAAGACTAGCGAAGACGCTAGGTTTTGACCGATGCTTTGCTGTTAGTAGTTCGGGTCGCAGTGGAGGCATCGGGATGTTTTGGAAAAATAATATAAACATCGAGATCTTGCCATACTCTCAGTACCACTTAGATGCTATTGTGTCTTCTCAAGATATGGATCCATGGCGTTTAACATGTGTGTATGGAGAGGCATGTGCTAGTGAGAGGCACAAGACATGGGATGTTCTGAAATTTATTAGCTCATCTTCGGAGTTACCATGGTTATGTATAGGAGACTTTAATGAAGTACTTCACCGCTCAGAACATATGGGGGTGAGGGAGAGGAGCAATGCCCATATCGCTGCGTTTAGGGAGACAGTGGATGTGTGTGGTCTAGCAGATTTGGGGTTTAAGGGGCCAGCTTGGACCTTTGAGAAAAGAGTAGCTGGAGGTTCTTATTGCAGATCGCGGATAGACCGAGCACTAGCTTCTCCTAGTTGGAGTGCCAGGTATCCGTTGGCGCAGTTATATCACCTGGAGGCGGTGAACTCGGATCATTCACATCTGTTGCTTCGCTTCGATGGTGAGTTGGAGAAATGTAGGACAGTCCAGCGCCCGTTTCGCTATGAGGTCATGTGGGAGACACATGAATCTTTTGATCCTATGCTCAAGGAGTCTTGGCAGCAGGGAGGAGAGAGCATGTCTACAGAGGAGGTTACGAACAAATTAAGTTATCTTTCATATGATCTGAAGAAATGGCAGAAGGAATCTTTTGGTAATGTGCGACGGCAGCTTAAAGATCTTAAGCATGAATTGGAGATGATGAGGGCTTTGCCGGGACGAGTGGGGCCTTCCTATGAAGAAATTAAAGTGAGAGAAAAGCTCATTGAGTTACAACATAGGGAGGAAGTTATGTGGAGACAAAGGTCTCGAATTCAGTGGTTGGCTGAGGGAGATAAGAACACCCATTTTTTCCATCTACGAGCCAGCCGCGGGAGGAAAAAGAACAATATTACTAGTTTGAAAAAACCAGATGGGGAGATGACCGAAGATGCTCAAGAAATTAGTGAGATGTCACATGCCTTTTTTGGTAACTTATATGCATCTGAGGGGACACAAGATATGGACACGGTGCTCAACACTGTTCCGAGGAGAGTAACAAGGGAAATGAACAATGTATTGGTGGCGCCGTACACAGAAGAGGAGGTGAAGGCGGCATTGTTCCAAATGTATCCAACGAAAGCTCCTGGACCTGATGGGTATCCGGCCCATTTTTTCCAGCGCAATTGGAGTTTGTGTGGGAAAGAGGTAACCAATTCAGTCCTCCGAATCCTACGAGGAATTGATAGCCCTGAAGAGATAAACAACACTTTTATTGTTTGGATTCCTAAGGTGGCTAGTCCGACAGAATTGGGACAGTTTCGGCCTATTAGTCTATGTAATGTTATCTACAAGATAGCGTCGAAAGTGCTGGCAAACAGAATGAAGAAGTTTCTACCAGAAATAATTTCAGAGGAGCAATCGGCCTTTGTTCCAGGGAGGCTGATTACAGATAATATCATTACAGCTTATGAGTGCTTACATTTTATGAAAAGAAATAAAGCAAAAAAACATCGTCATTGTGCACTTAAGTTGGATATGAGGAAAGCATATGACCGGGTGGAGTGGTCTTACTTGGAGGCCATCATGCTACGCCTGGGGTTTGATGAAGGTTGGGTTAAACTTGTGATGAAAATGATTTCTACGGTCTCGTTTTCAGTTTTGATCAATGGAGCACCATTACAGGCTTTTAAACCCACGAGGGGAATAAGACAAGGTGACCCCATCTCTCCATACTTGTTTCTTCTTGCAGCAGAGGGCCTTTCGTGCCTCTTAAAATCCAGAAGTATTGTGTCATCATCGAACCTGAGTGGAATCAAGGTGGCTAGCACTGCTCCTGCAGTCAACCATCTTCTCTTTGCGGATGATAGCCTGCTGTTTGTGAAGGCAAGTGTGGAGGGGGCTAATGAAGTGACGGAAGTCTTGGAGTCTTACTGTCAAGCTTCTGGCCAGAGGATAAATTTCGACAAGTCGTCGATCTTTTTCAACGGATGTTCAGAAACGGTAAAGCATGAAATCAAGGACATCCTTAATGTTCCCAACGAATCGTTGAGTGAAAAATACCTTGGGATGCCTTCAGATGTTGGTAGGTCGATCAATGGAGCTTTCAAATATATTCGGGACCGAGTCTGGAAGCACGTTCAAGGGTGGTTGGAGATGATCCTATCTGCTGGGGGTAAGGAGATTTTGATCAAGTCTGTAGCACAAGCAATACCACTATATTCTATGTCTTGTTTCAAGCTATCCAAAGGTCTCTGTGAGAGTTTGAATGCACTGTTGCGGGATTTCTGGTGGGGCTGGCGGGACGGTAAAAGAAAGACATGCTGGGTGTCTTGGGAAGAAATGACAACATCGAAGAGTGTTGGAGGCATGGGGTTTAAAGATTTTGAACTGTTTAACTTGGCTCTTTTGGCTAGGCAGGCGTGGCGAATTCTGCAGAACCCGGAAACACTTAGTGCCAGGCTTCTAAAGGCTATTTATTTTCCATCATCTGACCTGTTACATGCTTCTGTTGGATCCCATCCCTCGCAGGTTTGGCGCGCTATAATTGAAGGTCGAGATGTGTTGAAGCAGGGTTTAATCCGCCGGATTGGGACGGGTGAAGGAACAGACGCATGGAATGACAACTGGCTACCACGAGATGGTGCGATGAGACCTTTTGCATGCAAGGGCGAAAACCCGCCATGGAGGGTCTCAGATTTTATTGATTCTACTTCGGCATCCTGGGACATGCAACGTTTGGAGACGTACTTCTTGCCAATGGATATTGATGTAATCCGATCTATACCTATCTCTACGAGGAGGTTAGATGACTTCTGGGCTTGGCATTTTGAACAGACAGGGACATTCACAGTACGCTCGGCATATCGTATGCTTGCGGATACAAAGCGACGAAGGGAGGCATGGCTGGACAGCAAAGCTTCGGCCTCTGATCATCAAGGGGCGGGGAAGAGTTGGACAGCTCTTTGGCACGTCCAAGTTCCGTCGAAAATAAAGGTATTCCTTTGGCGACTAGCTCGGCAGTCGATTCCAACGGAAGATGTCCGACATCACAGAAATATGGCGCCAAACACAACCTGTTCTATCTGTGGTGGCGTAGACTCTTGGAGACATTCTCTCCTTGAGTGTGTGGTGGCGCGAAGTGTCTGGGCTTTGGCGCCAGAAGAGTTAACTGAGCACATGGATCGATCAACGGAAACAAATGCAAGACTATGGTTATTCACAATGACCGAGTCTCTTGAACATGAGGAGCTTGTCCGTTGTATGGTCACGCTTTGGGCAATTTGGTACGCACGCCGAAAGGTAATACATGAGGGGTTGTTTCAAAGTCCTTTATCCACTAATTGTTTTGTGGAGCATTTTATCAGGGACCTGGAGATTGCAACACCAACAAAACCAACCAAAGAATCTCCAGGGAAGGTGAAGGTAGTTCCGAGATGGTTTTGCCCATCCCACCAAATATAACATATTACACACTAATGCCATGGTACCGTTTCGGTTTCTTCTCTCCCCTCGCCTCTTTATCCCCTCTCTGCTCCGAAGAAAACAAACACTGCACCGAGGCCAAATCCAGCAGCAGAGCCACGCACGACGAGATTTGCAACTCTGCCATGATCCGTGGCCTAACCAGACTATGCGGCCGACCAGATCCACCCTCGGAAGCGGTGAAGAGATGCGAAAGCTGGAGATATTCTTCAAGCAGTAATCAGGGAGGAGAACCGGTGAGGTAGCCGCTCTAAAGCCGGTGCGGGGATCGACCACTGGTGGCCTTCCGCCGCTGGTAGCCCTTTCCTTTACCGGACTCCTCCGTCGCCGGAAGCCCACGGTCCTCCATGTCCCGGTCCCAACATGTCTCATCCCCTGTCCTCCCGAACTCAACCGTCTCGGCCACCACCCACACCCGGCAGCCACCGCGTCGATCTCCGTCCACCGGCAACCTCCACCTCCTGCGCTTGGTGGAACGGGAGCTGCTCCGGTGATTCGCTCCAAGCCTCCATGCCCCTGAGTTCCAGTTCGTACCCATCCTGAGCTGCTCCGGTGATTTGGCGGAGGGGATTGCTGACGAGGTGGTCCGGTGGGAGGAGATAAGGGATGAGTGAAGTTGGAAGAAGAGTTGCTCCTGGAGGATCTGAGTAGCTGCGGCTGCCGATTAATTCGACGCCGCATCCGCTCTTGCCTGCTCCAACCCGACCACCACCGTCACGGTCAGAAACCAAAGTGAATCGATCATTTCTTGCTTCTTTGGTTCATTTTTGTTAGTCTGAACCTCTAAACCTACCTACTGCATTCAGACATCAGAGTGAATTGGTGTTGCTGCTGCCTGTTGTTTCCAAGAACCAACAAGGTAACTCCAGTAATTCAGCTCAATACCTCATGTTTATATGATGAGCCGTATGTTGTCTACATTTCACAACGAAGCACCGCAAGTAAATAACCTGACCAGCGTGGAATGTCAAATTCCTGTAACTACCAGATTGTAACAAAGTTATTATCTCGTTCAGTTCAGAAATCATATACTCTGTAGTCTTTGTAATGTACCTTTTTCCTTTGGTTTGCGTTAATGGCAACTAGGGCCATTTCACCTCTTGCTAAAAATATATGTAAATATTAAGAAATGTCTTGATATATCCTGAAAGGTTATACTCAGTTTTGCATTCGAAGTCGCCTCTCTTATTTTTGCAGTATACGAAGTTAACTCTCACTCTATTACTTTTATGTTACCCAATTTCCCTGTCAAAGCTAGGCGGATATCTATTGATCTGTTACTTTTCTGGTTAAAGAGAACTACGTTGCAACACTTAACACTGCAAGCAATTACGGAGAACCTTGATGTGGAATGACTTGGTTGTGTACCGGATGATGATGAGGTAACAGGTGCCCGACTTTATCAGTGGCAAATCCAGAAGAGGTTCATTACATTATGGTTATTTTCCTCTACTATTCTACAGTTCTGAGTTTATATTTGGTACCTTTCATGAAAAAATGTTGATCTTGTGTCGTTTATCTTTTGTAGTCTGAAGTATTTGTTGTTGCATATGCTGTCCTCGTGTGGAGCTCTTGGGCTGCATGCCCATTCATGAGCGTGGCTGTTAACCCAAGGAGGAAGGCTCCTATCCTATATCCTGTCTTCCTCGAGTATATTTCAGTCGGGTTTCACATAATTGCCATAGATTAATCCTTGGGTGACCAACTTTTAATAATATCTGAAACTTTGAGTTTATCCTCATTCAACCACCGTGAATACATACATGTTTGAATAGACACTGTCAACACTGGATGCTTTCCTCGCTGTTTTTTGTTGTTGAGATTTTGGCCTTCATGTGAGCAATGGCATAAGGTTGTAAAATTAGTCAAAAATTCTATTTGTTGACTGTTGTACATGCCGTGGTTGTTGCAGACCCTGTTGAGCTCCACCCGTTGAGAAAACGTTACCATCCTAAAAACGCAATCTTAATTTTGTTCTATTATCATTCAAAATTTCTAGATTGGTTATAATTCTTGATGATCTATGGGCTTAAAGAGTAAGGCGTGCCAGTTTTTCAGATGTTTCGAACTCAGATTAATTGATAGGGATAGCCAACAACTAGATGAAGACACTGAGTGGCCAAGTCATCCATTTGAATCACAGGTACCACCTAATCGGCTGATTTTGTTGGATACTTACTCTGCTTTAAAAATGTGATTGTAATCAACCCGTAGCAACGCACGGGCATGTTTACTAGTAATCTAAAAAGGAAAAGAAAACACACAAAAAGTGAAATGGAAGGAATAGAAGGCGCCAGAAATCTCGGGATGTTCTGTTGGAAATAGGTACGCACGCGAGCAAGGATGGGCCGGCCCAAGTACACATGTGCACGTAAAAATAAGGTACGCGACGACTCACTATTTGACGCCTGTTGCGGCAAATAGTGTGTTCGCCCTTCGGAGTGGACCAAAAGCCCAAAACAAAACTCGCCCGTCCAGCCCAAGGCCGAAGCAGCTAGCCCCACCCATCCGACCACGATGAGCAAGCCGGGCGGCGCCCCCGGCGGCGGGGCCACGGCGGGCCCGACGGCGGCGGCCGCTGCCGCCGCAGCGCAGAAGCAGAGGGCGCTACTGCAGAAGGCCGACGCCGACGTCGCCAGCCTCGTCGACAACTTCTCCGCCCTCATCAACATCGCCCGCGTACGCACGCCCCCTGCCCCATAGCATTCCTTTCTGCTCTCGCCTCCTCGCTGACAACTAACCCTAGCCCTCCTCCGGCCTTCCCCGTCTCAGGTCAACGACCCGCCCGTGCGCAACACCCAGGAGGAGTTCCAGATGGAGATGCGAGCCTCCCGCATGGTTCGCCCAGCTCAGCTCACTCACCGCCCACCACCTATTCGGTCATTTGTTTCTTTTCCAGTGGGGTTCAAGTAGTCAAGCCAAAAATCGAAACTTTCTTATTAGTTGACTCCGGTGCTGCCATATCAAGTACTCCCTCCGTTCTAAATTAATTGACTTCTATTTGCCCACATATGTGTATGTCATGTGTGCAAATAGAAGTCAATTAATTTTTTGAGTTAAAAGAAGTCAATTAATTTGGAACGGAGGGAGTAGCAACAAGACATTATGAGCTAGTGTGATCTAGACATCATCTGGAGTGTGAAACTCAGACCTAACCAGGCCATGATCCTAGAAATGTAGCTCATGACGCCTAACTAGGCAATGTCTGAAGTAGCAGAAGCTATTATTCAGTAGTGCAATGTATTGCATGCTGTTATTCGGTAGTGCGAGAGCCTTCAATTGGCATGGTGTGGAGATGAGACACTCGCCTTGTGAGAAAGAATTGTACAGCCGTGAGGGCTAGGTTGAAAGTGCAGATGCTAGATTCAACAAGGATCTGATCAAACCAGAGACCAATTTGGTATAAGTAGGATATCACAACGAACTGGGTCTATACGTGCAGGGTAGATTTCAGAAATGTTAATACAAGATGAAGCATGTAAATGCATTGGCTCAGTGGACCCTGGCTCCTAGTAGATGGCCTTTCAATGGTTATGTTCGTCGCGATAGTTAGTGCCGCGATTGTAACAAGTTGAAATACTTCTCTTTATCTCTGTGGGTACTACTATATAGTAGCAACTGATTTGTTGTCTATGTTGTACTGCAACTTGCTGTGTTTTGAGTTAATTCTAGAATACCACAAATATAGTATTACTCTTGGTTTCATCTTGTTTAGTTGTCAAATTCTGTTTAATGTTTTCTAGGTACATTCAGCGGACTCTCTGTTAAAACTAGTGTCAGAACTGAAGAGGACAGCCATCTTCTCTGGGCTTGCCTCTTTGAGTGAGAACGTTGATAGGAGGATTGAGGTGCTCAGTAAGCAGGCTGAGGGGACAGAAAGAATGCTGGAGAGAATTGGCCAGGAGGCAGCAGCGAGTCTTAAGGAGTTGGAGGCACATTACTACTCATCTGTTGTGCGGACTCCGCTCTGTGATTGAGGTGAATATATCTTTCTCTGACAATTTTTTTTGTTTAATATGATTCCTTACAGTGACTGACAAATTGTTACATTTATATTTAGCGTCAGTTAACTGAATCAAGAATTGTATATGCTTGGTACAGTGGTTTAACAATGGTGCCATCTATTTCCTATAGCAAGATTTGCGATCAATAATCTAAGGAAATACCACCTAGTTGAACAAGGACTTCATGCCTCGACAGTCGACACAATCAGATTTTGAAGTAGAAGAAACCGCAACCAAACAATTATGACTAGTATTCGATTGGCTGTTGTGGCATGATAGTTCGTGAATAGTATTTTAAATTCCTTTGCACCCACTGGCGCTTCATACTTTGGTTTTGCGGGCATGCATTATGCTTACCTTCTCGATTCGTCTTGTTGATTAATACTAATAGAGAGGTGGTAGCGGAGCTTTATGTCTTTTGTTTCCCCTGTTTTTTTTAAAATCTAAGCCTAGGTTGTCGTTGACGATCTACTGGTTACAATTAAACAGTTACAGAAGTGAACTTATGAATAGTCCATGAATGAATAATCAACCGTCCAACCATGGCATTTTCTGGGAAAATACGAAAGTTCATGTTTTTTGTGCTAGTTAACAAGATGACAACTATTTTCTTAGTTGAAAAACTTTCTGGTGGAATATAACAGTGACCTGAGTGAATTTTCTCTATAAAATAATTTTCTAGGGAAATTTAAAACAAAACTACTTGCATACTGAAATTATGGAAGCTGTACCAGGGCATCAAGCCTTACACCTGAACTCTTTTACCTACTTCGTATATATTGAGCATATGTTCTTTCGACATGAGTTTGATTATTTACTATTGACTGCAAACACTATACCAGAAAAGTGTATGTCGTTAACTTTTCACCGCAATTCATGGTTTCAGGATGTCTCCAGCTCCCAGCTGATGGCAGAGTGACTCTAAAGAAGCTGTGCAAGAAGACATAGTCGATGCATCTTGTGTAAAAATCTCTTCAAATCGTTCAGGTTGAGAACGAATGTAATCATTCCCAATGGTATTGTGTTAGTTGTTGAGGGCTTCATCTGTTTTTTCCTTCTGGTTTCTAGTTGTATGTGTGTGCTCCTTTTCTGACCCTGTTTGCCGCTCCATAATTTTTTTTTTTACAATTGTAACCCATACTTGGAACTGCAGGTAGTTTTGCCCTAACCGTTTTTTATAATTTCAAATCAGTTTCCATGGGATTATATTTTGCATCATGCTACAGTGAGATAGTTTAAGCAAAGCTGTGTTGCTGCAGTACGATAGCCGAAAAGGCAATCTTATGGGATGCGAATTTGAGCTTTTGGGCCTCCCTTGTCTCGTCAAATGTCAATTCGAGGACAGCTCTGTCTGTACCTGAAGAAGTGGTACGTGTCGACTTGGGATAAGTTTCTCTTTTGTCTTTGAAGCTGCTTTGTTTTTTGTTCTTGCATGTGCATTAACCACTGGCCCATCGACCTAGGCTGAGTACTCACCTAGGCTAGTACCCCTGCCTTCGGTCCGAGTCTTGGACGTGAAGAAAACCGAAAACATGCAGGGAGCTTGCTGTAGCCTGTAGGCATGGCGTGTGCCTACAGCAGCAGCTAGCCGCGTCAGAGTACTTGGGTTGGACTACGGGTTTGACAGTATTTTTTGAGATGTGAGAAATACCCGGGAGTAAACAAGGCCTGATGGTGTACAGGTGGAAGGCAAACGTTTCCTGACTGCAATTTACAGTCAAAGAACTGCCCTTACGAATCATTCATGGAGTTTAATAATTATCCAGGGAAGTTTGAAACGAAAACTTGGGCAACGATGTTATGGAAGATGTATCGTACAGTAGCAGCACATGCCACAAGCCTTGGAGCGAAACTCCTCGACTTGCTCCTTATTTACAGATTTGAGCATAGATACTTTTGAGATGAATTTGGTTCCTTGACTAGTAACTGCAAGCATTGATGTCAGAACAACGTCTATCATTGACCTTTGCCGCCATTCATGGTTTCAGGATACTTAGTCTCTGGCTTTCCGCTGATAGCAGATTGAGTCCACAGGAGCTGTGCAAGGACACTACGTCTTGTGCAAAAACAAGCTCAAATTGTTTAGGCTCAAGAACAAATATAGTTATTTCCAGTGATGTTGTATCAGTTCCTCTGGTTTTAGAGCGAACAGCGACCCAAAAACACCCATGTCATCCTTCTGGGGCCTGAAATCCAACACGGCGATTTTTTGTTTTCCCCCTCTGATCAAATAGTGCGAAAATGCGCTCCGGTGGTGGCAGGCGGGGGCGCAAGGGAGGTTGAAGGACTCCCGCATATCTCCAATAAGGTTAACACCGGAAGTCTAGAGCCGAGTTGTTCGGGCCAGGTCCAACTCTGTTTCGTTGCTTTTCTCATTGAGGTTGTGCTTCCATGGAGGAAGTTGATGGTGGCGATGAAGATGAGCAAAGGCAGCTTCCTCCTTCGATTTGTGGTTGAAGTCCAAGGTTCGACGACGGGTGTGTTTTTATGATGCGGCGGCCAAAGCCCTAGTTTGGAAATTGGAGGGTGTGACCCGGGAGGCGTTGCGCTTTCTTCCTAAAGGCACCATGGTGGTAGAAAGAGGGAGATGGGAGCTGCGCTCTGTGGCCGATTCTTCAGCGACCGTGGAGTTGTGATGTTGCAGATTGGTGTACACACTCGACGTTCTCTCTGGCGACCGACTCTGGAGACCATCTGGTGGTCAATGAAGTTGGCGACGAAGGCCAACGTTACTTCAACCTCCGTGTGGAGGTCGTTCTTCAAGCTCGCGATGGCATCTCCCGTTCCTCTAGTCCAAGTGGTTTTGTCCCCAGCGCCGGGGTGGATGGCCATGGCTTGAGGTTGCTACTCGTCGACGGTAGCAGAGGACCTGACGCCTTTTCCACTAGTAGAGAAAGGGCCCTTTAGCACCGGTTGTAAAGGGCCTTTAGCACCGGTTGTGCAACCGGTTTTAAAAGGTCGGGACTAAAGGGGTACCCCTTTAGTACCGGTACAATATGAAACCGGTGCTAAAGACCTCCACGTGGGCATAGCTGTGCGTGCGGGCGGCGGACCTCCGTTTTTTCGAATTTTTTGGAAAAAAAATTTAAACTTTTTTTAAATTTCGAAATTTCTCACTTAGCCACACACTTTATTACCCACTAAGCCGCATACTTAATCACTAACTACACACTTAATTTCAAGTCAAAGTAATCAATCTAGTCAAACTTCCCATTCGGTCACCCATCCTCAGATTGCTCCAACCCAAGCACGCTTAACTATTGAGTTCCTTCCAAATTAAATACCAAGTGAGAATAGAGAACTTACTTATATTAATATCCTATCAATCATATTAACCACTCGGTCATGATGTTACACTTCTTCATTGTTTGAATTACAAAAAAATTAGTTGAATAAACAACAAATATTATATAATAATAATATTGAAATAAATAATGATAAAATAAATATTAATTTCCTTTTTCCTTATCCATTTAGTATGGAATAATCTGTATCTTTAAATCCAGAAATCAGAATTTGACAAATAAAATTTCTAAATGGAATAGAAAAATTAGAAGAATCCAAATATGACACCCATATCATCTATTGCATCATAGAAATATCGATAATTTTAAAAAAATCGACCTCTTCCGATAAATAGTCATGGTGTCCATTTTGACAGTTTTTTTAAATCAAATAAAATGAAAAACACATCAAAAAATGATATCGTTTGGCATGGGGTCCTTATATGTGTAATAGTTGCTATGAAAAATGATAAACTTGATTTTTGAATTTTTTTGTGAAAAAAGTCTTCACAAAAAGGTATATCATTTATAAACATATACAAGTTTCAAGCCAAATGATCAAGTTATAACCATTCTCACGGCATAGTTTGTGATAAAGATATCATATTCCACATATAGGTGCATCTTGGTATAGGAAACAACAATGCCGAAGGAATTTTTCGAATTATTTTCATAAATATCATTTTCCATCTTTTAATAGTTAAAAATGACTTTTTTGTGAACCAAGTATAAAAAAATATCATGCAAAAGATGATATGGTTGCCATATTTGGATTCCTCTCATTTTTCTAAACGATTTAGACATTTTATTTGTTAAATTTCGATTTATGAATTTAAAGATATGAATTATTTCATATTAAACGAAAAATGGAGCTGTGCTCGCGTGGAAGAAGATAATATAGGGCAAACCTTTAGTACCGGTTTGTAAAACCAACCGGTACTAAAGGTGACCTTTAGCCCATACCCTTTAGTACCGGTTGGTACACCAACCGGTACTAAAAGGTCCGGTGCTGTTTCCGGCCGGCCGAATCGGCTCTGAAACCGGTACTAATACCCATTTAGTACCGGTTCCATTACAACCGGTTCCAAAAAGGCCGCACCAAAGGCCTTGTTTCTACTAGTGTTCCTATATCTTGTGTGGGGTCTTTCTTGTGAAAAGTTCAGTTTCTGTTGTAATTTCTTTTCCGTTGAGGGTCTCTTATGTAAAATGTACCCGCACCACCGATAATTAACATGGCCTAGTTAAGATGGCATTGAGACCCTTCGGGGCCTTTCCTGGATAAAAAAAAAGACGTATGATGGCGCACCGACTCCTCATATCTGACCCCCAATGACGATGACGGTTTGTAACAGTTATATCGCTTATTTTCTCATAGTTTAATGTTCCTTGTATTCGTGTTACCTCTATATTCACAGTTTTAGCAGTACATGCTTGCGGGCGTACAATGTCAACAAAAAAAAAATCATCTCGCTGGTTCTTACGTGATTCCAAGCAAAGTAGACTCCGCTCTATAATCTAAAACAAGAGAGAGAAAATCAGTTCGCTCCTTGACGTCTTTTTAAAAAAAAATCTTCATGTGCATTGGCCACTGCCCAGTACCCGCTGGCCTGGTATCGGCCTAGCCTGCTTGGTCGTCAAGGAAGAGAACATCTATTCGGCAAAAAAAAAGGAGTAGAACACCTGGAGCTTGTTCCACAAGTCCACGAAGTGTGCAGCAGCAGCAGAGCAGAGCTTGTAGCTGTATGACTTGTTTATATCAGAGTTCCTGCTGGAGCACTGTGTTTTCTCGAGGTGCAAACTGTATTTTTTTTTTCTAAATGACTCTTACTCAAACTTTCAGCCAGATCTGGTCCTTTTAAAAACACCACATCAGAAAGTGGCATCAACAAATCTCGGAGGTGTTTAAGATATCAGAAAACGCCACTCACTCTAGCTTATCTCGGCTGAACAATATACAATACTAGGGCGGGAAAGCTGCGAGTACCAAGTGGAATCAAACGCAGAAATTGTTTTGCTATACGCATACATCGGAATTGCTTTGCGTCCGATAGTATACGTCCGATTTTTGTACGACACTAGGATCTGTTGGACACCTTTGATCGAGTGTTTTGATCGTAAGGCCATGCAGCTGTGTCGGACGATCGTCGGACGCCAGAGCGTCGTACGCATAGCAGAACTCTTCCTGAAATGAGACCTGCTGGCTGCTGCAGTGCATGCGTGATGCCGATCCTCGAGGGATATCATGGGCTGCCCTGAGACGGACCGCCGGCCGGCAGTGTTTACGAGGAATCGATCTCTTCTCGGTGGCGTCGCGCATGCATGGCCATGCCTGCGCCGTGCGCGCGACCCGATGTTAGAAGGGGAATCCTCTAAAAAAGTTGAGAGCACTTTCAACCTGGTTAGACTTAACAATAAAGAATGGATTATTACCAATCAAAACTTACATACATGGATAGGAAAGAAGAGATATTATTGCGATGGTTTACTTTGCTTAAGTCTTGCAAGTGTAAAGTCATTTTTATGTGATGTCCATCTTGACCATACCAGTTATTAGATCCTTTGAAATAACAAAAAAGTTCAATGAAAGTATTTCCTTGGCAAGAGGAGATTGTAGTTAAGAAGTATCACGCAATAAATTAGCAAAATGTTTATAGAATTACAAAAAAAATGAACAGAGGGGTGGTAGATTACAATGCAATGAATGTGTGTCTTCTTTGTAAACAGAAGACCATAAATGAAGAAAAGGTTTGGAATAATGTGTTAGAAATAAGTATATTAAAATCTTTGTTTTTCTTCGAGATAAGCTAAGTCTGGTCATTCAGATTTTGCCAACGAATGATAAATTTAGATTTTTTTTCACTTTTGTATAATAGTTGTGGGAAATGGGGAAACTAGATTCTCGAAAGATTTATTGATTAGGCCAAATATCCTCTATGTAGTAAATTTGCAACTTTACAATTTCATCTTTCGTACAAATTTTATTTTTTGCTAGAGTACTTGGAGAAATGTTGGAGGGCGGAGGGAGGGATACACTGATTGTGCAATCACTATATTTTCTTTCCGAAACTGGTCAGATTAAATGACATTATAGAAGGTTTATGGTTTTAGTATTCCTCTAAAAGTAAATGTTTTTATATGGCCAACTTATAAAGATGTATTTAGAAAAGATTTCATTATGGAAATTGAAAGGGAAGTAAGTAAGAGTTATTTTATGTGATAAGGAAAGTGAGCGTTTATCGTATATTTTTGTTGTGGATATGAGATATGTATATATATCATGGATGTAGTTAACTGTGCATATGTAATTATTGACATTCTATGAACTTTAAATAATTTAACTAATTAACTTTGAAATTCAGAAGTAAAGATAGTTAAATTATTTCTCTGGACATAAATGTTATTTTCTGGTAATCTAGAAGGCCCAAACATCTGCTTGTTTTGATCATGTTTACCTACGCGATCATAATGCTCTTACATTTGAAAGATCTTACCCGATGGATATATTTTACTGTGTTGGTACGTAGATATGAAACGAGCTGCAACACAATCTATCCGCGGATCTGCTGTTATACCAGGCTTTGGGAGGACTGGTTTTGGTATCGGTTTCAATTAATGAAATCAGGCGTGATTATCTCCCATGCAAACAAAGGCATGCAATGGATGGAGATCGATGACAACCCATTTATTGACGATCTACCTAGAGGGAATGCTGATGGATTTTATCTGTGGCATTTTCACGTGTTAGCTCTGCTGCTATATTGTCCATTTTGTGTGTGTGAGAATTTATCTGTTTATTGTTGCGGATGGTGGACGCCTCTTTGTGCTTAGGGACATATTGCGGATTTTGTTTGTTATCTCCTTTTAATGTTGGCAAAACCTTGTAATTATTACTTGATGGTTGCTTCTTTCAATGGAACCAAAGGGTATATCCATTTGTCAAAAAAGCACGATGATTCCTCGTGGTAATGGTTCGTGCAATTGTAATGGTTGCGGGATCATGTAGTTAATGGGTGGCCCATGATGTAATTGTTCAAAACTCATCAGTGTTTACCGTAGTGATGGTTGATACGTCTCAAACGTATCTATAATTTCTTATGTTCCATGCTTATATTATGCCAATTGCTACATGTTTTATATACACTTTTATATCATTTTATGCATTTTCTGGGACTAACCTATTAACAAGATGCCACAGTGCCAGTTGCCTGTTTTCTGCTGTTTTTGGTTTCAGAAAAGTTGTTAAGGAAATATTCTCGGAATTGGACAAACGAAACGTCAAAGTGCTTATTTTCCCCGGGAGGTTCCAGAACACCGAAGACGACACGGAGGGGGACCCCGAGGGGCCCACACCCCCAGGTGGCGCGGCAGCCTCCCTGGTCGCGCGAGCACAGGGTGTGGGGCCCTCGAGGCCCCGCCGCCTTCGCCCTTTCGCCTACATATACCCCTCGGATATCTAAGACCTGGGACACGCACCTTTTTCCTCCACGAAGTCCAGAGCCGCCGCCGTCGTCAACCCTAGATCTGGAGGGTTCAGAAGCTCCTCCCGGCACCCTGCCGGAGAGGGGAATCATCACCGGAGGGCTCTACATCACCATGCCCGCCTCCGGACTGATGCGTGAGTAGTTCATCCTTGGACTACGGGTCCATAGCAGTAGCTAGATGGTTGTCTTCTCCTCTTGTGCTACCATGTTTAGATCTTGTGAGCTGCCTAACATGATCAAGATCATCTTTATGTAATGCTACATGTTGTGTTTGCTGGGATCCGATGAATATTGAGTACTATGTTATTGCTTCATAATATATCTTGTGAGTGCGTTGTTTATGATCTTGCATGCTCTCCGTTGCTGGTAGATGCTCTGGCCAAGTAGATGCTTGTGACTCCAAGAGGGGGTATTTATGCTCGATAGTAGGTTCATGTCTCTATTTAATCTGGGGTAGTGACAGCAAGCTCTAAGGTTGTAGATGTACTGTTGCTACTAGGGATAAAACAGTAGTACTTTATCTAAGGTTATTTGTATTACTTACATTACACACATTGCCTAATGCAATAATCTGTTGCTTGCAACTTAATACTGAAAGGGGTGCGGACGCTAACCGGAAGGTGGATTATTAGTCATAGATGCGGTTGGAACGGTCTATGTATATTGTTGTAATGCCCAAATGAATATCACACTAGCCATCATAACTATAGTATATGCATCATTATGCACTTCTTTATTCTGTCAATTGTCCAGCTGTAATTTGTTTACCCGCATGTATGCTATTATTATTTATGGAGAGACACCACTAGTGAACTGTGGACCCCGGTCCTTTTTCCTCAAACTGATAAACAATCCTACTGCAATCCTGTTACTTTTATTCTCTGCAAGCAAACATCATTCTCCACACATACGTTTAATCCTTTGTTACAGCAAGCCAGTGAGATTGACAACCTCACTGTTAAGTTGGGGCAAAGTATCTTGGTTGTGTTGTGTGCAGGTTCCACGTTCGTTGCTGACACCGGTAGTGCGCCCTGCCAAAGTCATCTTCAACAACCTCCGGAAGATCTCTAGTTTCCTACTGGTTCGATAAACATTGGTTTCACAACTGAGGGAAAACTTGCTGCTGCACTATTTCATACCTTCCTCTTGGGGTTTCCCAACAACACCTCACCGGTGCCATCAATGGTTCAGATGCAACGGTCAAGAGTCGAGCCTTCCTCCTTGTTGTCTTTTATGTAATTTCTCAAGGGTTTTGGGGATATTTCTGTGTTGCATGGACATTCTTTGGACAAACTTGTTTCTTGTTTTGTGGGTTTTAATGAAATCATGCGCAATGAGCTTCTCCTTCGGAAAAAAGGCTGGGACTGATGGAGACGATGACAAGCCATTTGACGGTCTATAGCGAATGCAGACAAATTTATGGCAATTTGAGGTGCTGGGTCGGACACTCTATTGTCCGTTTCGCGTGTGCTATTTTGTTTGTTTGTCATTATGGACGTTAGATGCCTCCCGTTCTTACTGACATAATGCATCTTTTGTTTTTGCTCGCCTTTTAGTGTTGGTAGAAGCTTGCAATTTTAACATTGTAGTTTCTTTCAGTGGATATCGGGGGTCTACCCATTTCTAGAAAAAAAGTTTGTGACTCCGGATGTAAGGTTTTATATAGTTATAACATGCTTGTCAGATCATGTAGTTTTTGGGTGGCTCCTGATATAATGGTTCAAAATTCATTAGTGTTGTTGTTATTGCGGTAGTGGCGAACTTGGTGCAAAGGGTCAAGAGTCGAGCCTTCCCCCCATATTGTTTTTTCTATGACATATCTTAAAGTTTGGGGGTGTTTTCTTTACTCCATGACATTGCTTTGAGCGGCTTGTTCAATGTTTTGCTGGTCTCAAATAATTCGGGCAAGATGAGCTCTAGGTTAATAAAAACAGGAAATGAATGGAGCCCGACAAAATTGGGTTTTAATGACAGTTTAGGAGAGCGAATGGGGACAGAATTTACGGGTGGCAGTTTGAGGTGATGAGTCTGGTGCTCCGTTGTCCGTTTTGCGTGTGCTATTTTGTTCGTTTGGCCTCGTGGACGTTAGATGCCTCTATGTGTGCTAGTTTCTTTCGATGCAAACCGGGGGTCTACCCATTTCCCAAAAAAAGTGTGTGAGTCCCGCCGTAATTGTTCATGTAGTTGTAATGCTTGTTGGATGGTATAGTTATTGGGTGGCTCTTGATATAATGGTTCGAAATTCATTAGTGTTGTTGTTCCGGTAGTGTTGCCCTTTTGGTGCAAGGGTGAAGAGTCGAGCCTTCCCCATGTTGCTTTTCAATAGAATCTCAAGAGTGTTAGGGGGTATTTTACTTTGCTAACGAAATTTGGGCGTATTGTTTTGTTCGCTTCAATCAGTGGCGGACCCAGAAATTTTGGTTTGCCAGGGCGAGCATTTGCGAGGAATTTGTTTGGCGTATAAATGCAAATCTATTAGGTAAAAATCACAAAATAATTGGTAAGAAAATATTCAGTTGTCACTATCAATGAAAAACAACTACCAAGAATATGAAGAAACACTTAAAAACCTACTAGCATGGAACTTTTGCAGCGGGAGATGCCGATTGATAGCCATAATAATACCACGTAAAATCCAAGAGACCAAAAATATGTGAATCAAGAACCGTCAGCCAGGTCCAGCCGGGCAGACTGCAGTAGAGGGCGTGGTGGTGAGTGGCGTCTTATTCCTGCTTGGCGGCGTGGAGTAGAGCTAGGGATTAAGAGGCTACGACGTTGGGTTTTTATGTGCACAGGCTGCACATTTGTTGGCCGGTGAAAAATAGAAAATGGGTCTTACACAATTCACCTAAGCCCACTACGACAACCATCAAGGCCCGTTTTACCTCTCTTCCTCCTCACAAGGGTAACTGTTCCACAGAAACATAGCACATCGACAATGGCGCTGCTCCCATTCGACAGACACTGAAAGGGGATGAGCGGGGTACCCTGCTCCGCGTCGGAAGAGCCGGGGCGGCCGCCCCTGCTCGCCCCTATGGTGGGTCCGCCACTGGCTTCAATGAAATCCGGCGCGATGAGCTGTTGGGGTTCAAAAAAGGCAGTGAATGAATGGGGAGCCACAACAGAGGGCTCTAATGACGGGATACAGTGAGCGAATGCGGACGGATTTTACGGGTGGCAGTTTAATTAAGGTGATGAGTGGGCTGCACCATTGTTGTCCGTTCCGCGTGTGCTATTTTGTGTGTGTTGTCGATGGACGGTGGACGTCTCTCTACACAAAGCGACACGTAACGCATTTTGTTTTCGCTCGGCGTTTTACGCCGCTTCGTGATTGCTTTCAGTGGAAATATTGGGGCCATGCCCATTTCTCATAATAAATAAAATGATCACCAATCAAGTAATATCTAACTACTCGAGCCATCTGTTTCCAAGCAGTTTGATATTTTCAACTTGTACAATTGAAAAGATAGATAGAGAGAGTTTAAATGTTCAAACGAAAGAGCTTTCTCTCATCACATTTGAAAGAGCTTGGTTAACAAGACACGAGAGATAACCTTCCCCTCCGGGATGGAACGTCGCAGAGAAGGTGCATGGACGCAGCCCATGGACCAAAGTTGGACGGTCCACGACAGGGACCACCCGGCGATGAGATGCGTGCCTGTCAACCAACTCACCACTGACACGCCGAGCCCACCAGGCAACCGGAAAACAGGCGACGAAAAGACTCTGCCTGCCCACCGTGCCAAGCGGTGCCAGGGTTTTCGTAACTGCTCGGTCCCAGGGCCCACATGTCGGCCAACCACAGCGTATTTCCTTCCTCGTGGTGCTCTGCTCACAGACGCCGGAAAATGCCACCGCTCAAGTAAACTCACCAAGATAATCTTTTTTTTTTTTTGAGACAAAGTCACCAAGATAATCACTTGCACAAGAAGAAAAAATGACATGGCGGATGAACAGAGCTTCTGCATTATCTCCACTACATCCGTTCCGCTGATAATGCCCCACATGTCAGTGCCAGTCTCTGCAAGTTTTTGAGCTGGTGCAAACGGAAGCTGGCAGCATCGAAATTTGAAATTCGCAAATACTAAGAAGATCGATCAGTGTTAACGAATGCAGTGGACCATCATCAACGGACAATGAACTTGGGAGTAAGTAACAACATTGCCAATCGCCGATGACACGAAACAGAACCGCTACAGATCACTAAACAGTCATCACTTGCTGCTACTTCTTCTACGACTAGTTTACCACTGCTACTGAACGAGTTCCACTCTGTTTGATCAATGGATCAACTAATCGACAGCTACGAATGATTGGGAATTGTGAATCAGGGAATTTGCACTGCTGGTCTGCTTACGGTTGGATGAAGATGAAGGTCAGCGATCGTCCGGCACCCGGTAGGACTCGGCGGTGATCTCCGAGAGCCACGCGCCGGGGAGTAGCACCTGCGGACGCGAGATTTCACGGAATTACGAACGGGTCCTCCCTGGGGGGGGGGGGAGCGGCGGCACGGCAGGGGCTGGAACGTAAACAGAGGAAGCAGGGGCACACGGCGGGCGGAGGGAGAGGGACTCACATCGAGCTGCTTCTGCACGGCGCGGGGCCGGCGGCGGGGGCGGCGGCGCGGGCGGGCGCCCGTGAGCGCGTACACGTCCTCCTCGATCTCGTCCGCCGACAGCGTGGCCGAGAACCGCGGCCGGCCGAGCGCGTCGGCGCGGACCAGCCGCCGCTGGGACTGCGGCGACGGCGCGGAGGGCATGGTGGGGCGGCGTTGCCGTCGGGCGCGCCGGCTGCGCGGCTGCGGCGGAGAGGCCTCCGCCTCGGCTTCGTCGTCCTCCTCCTCCGCGGCGGGAGCCCCGGCGGCCACCGAGCGGAGGCGGAGCAGCAGGTCCTCCCGGACCTCGTCGAGCTGCTGCGGGGAGGAGCGCCTGCTGGGGGCGGGCGGCGCGATGGCGTCGCCGGCGCGGTTGACGGCCGCGCACCGCAGCACGCGGTGGCTGCCCCACGTCTTGAGCGTGGCCGACGGGAACGACGACAGCGCCCCGCGCCGCGCGCTCGAGGAGTTGGTCGTCGTCGTCGTCGAGACCGCCTCCGCGGCGCCTCCCTCCGCCGCGCCGGCCTCCGCGGTGGGATCCGAGGGCGGCTCCGCCGAGATCACCATGGCCGCGGGCGACGTCGCGACGACGCGCGGGCTGAGACTCCCGCTCCGGCGCAGGCTGCGTCGGCGGCGGCGGCGGTGGAGGGCCTGCGTGGACGTGGTGAGGGACGAGGAGGAGGAGGCGGGTGTGGTTCGGCGATGGAAGCGTGGGGCGGAAATGAGAAATATTGAGGAATAGTAGGCGTCGTCCACGAATAAATATTGGGGGCGCCTGCTTACAGCGAGGGGCATTATAGGGTTTTCCCCAATCATTTTGTGATCTTTCACTTTTCATCTTTTTTTGAGGAATGGAAAGGCGTTTGTTTTTGTTTTCTTTTCCGTTGATGATGTGGACTGTGAAGTGGTGACAATACTTCGGCAACTGCACTGGCAGGCAGTTCTGGTTCTGCATGGATGGACGAACCACGGTGCGGTATGCACCTTGATGTTCCACGGCGTGTATTTTTTTTAGGCAATTTCCTGACTTTTATTTCCGTGTGAGAACGATCAATTTCTGTTGGAGGACGCGAGGACCCGTCGATGATTCGAAAACGGATACGGAAGAGAAGAGCGGCGGCTAGGGTTTTCTTTGGTTCGGGGTGTGGGAACGATCAATTTCTGTTGGAGGAGGCGAGGATGTGTCGATTCTCAAACGGATACGTAGGAGACGAGCGACAGCTAGGGCCTTCTTTGGGTCGGGAAATTTCTGTTGACATGCCCCTACATCCTTGATGTGGGTCCTTCTTCTCGGCTGCTGCCACGCCTCTATGTCACTTCCTTTGTAAAATGTTTCCTGTTTTTTCTATAGGGTATACGGTCAATGGGCTCTGTTGGGCCATATTTATGAAGTTTCCCTTTTTTGTGGCTTAGAGACTATACATTCGAACCTGGTCATATTTTTTTTATAGAGAAATAGAGGAAGCCATACAAGGATTTAGTAAGGCCTAAAAATGGTGATACGAGTTCAAAACGTATATATGACTTTACAATTTCGTTATATAATTTGTATAATAATTATTTGTATCATTTATTATTTTTAATGATTTATATGTGATTTGCTATAAAAAAACGTTATGTTGTCAATTAATTCTGAAATGCAGGAAACTTCTCTTTTCGTATTTTCACGTTCTTTGATCCTTGTGGACCACAACTAATTCAGGAAAAACCTAGCGTTTGTATTTTTCGAATATGGAGTCAACAACCACAAGATGGACCGGTGAAGCCCAGCCCAACAGAGCATGAGGGCCCATAGAACGCCTTTACCCCCTGAAGAGCCAACGAGGGCTCCACTCCCCTTCATCGTCATATTCCCTCAACTATTTCATTGTCATATTTCCCTAAAACAATCTATATATACCATCAAAAAACAAAGGTTGCATAGGCAGTCGCTTGAGGAGAATTTAAGGAACAATTGATGCAATGATCTTCGCATAGATATCCACCATGAAGGGACAGTAGTCAACCGTAATGGATTATAAGTTTGTGGTACTATCTTGTTCATATCTCTCTAGGTGTTATCATCATTTTTAACTTTCTAAGCTAACATACATTATTACATAATTGTTTATGTAATCTCTTTGGATCCTTATGAAATGGGACGATAAATTAAGTTTCAAACTTGTGCATGTATGCTTGTGATATCTTTGCTCCTAGTAAAAATGTTTACTATGACGAGGAGTGTTAATTATATATCATGTATGATAATGCCTTGGATGATGGTCTTGTTTTTCTTGATGATGCTTTATGTGGAACAATATATTAGCTCATTTATAGTAGGATAAAAAATGTTTGTTGATATGTTTGTTTTTTTATAATGACACCCTAATCTACCAGAGTTGTGTCTTATTCTTCTTCTACCTTGATAACACAGAGCATAAACATGAATATCTTAGAAATATGTTAATGTTGAGAATATTTATGCTCGTTGCAATGATCATATGTTCGTGTAACTCTTGTTGCAACCATGATGTTGAGTATGATTTTAAATTTTGTAACTACTTTGAGTAAGGAAATCATGTTTATTGTTGTAGTGATAATTTTAGCGATCCACTTTGTACGAAAAAATTGCAGAGTTACACCTCTCTAGTGGTTGTATTGCAAGTTTCCTCCTAGTTATTGCATACAACTCTTATGAGAGAAGAGGTGATAAGTGGTATCTTATTTATAAAATGATTCCTAAATTGAAAACACCTACTGTACAATAGTTACTCATTGTTCTCCTCCTGGATGTGATTATTCATATTAAATACCAGTCATAACCTCATCACTTTGTCAACTATTGCAAAGTTCTCGAGGCGTTATGATTACTAGATACATGTCAAATTCATGTTGTTACCAACTTTTTCAGGAGTGGTTCCATGAAGATTTTCTATCTAAAGATTTTGCTATAGGCAGAACCCGATTATTAGTAGAGCCTTGTCGTACTTAGGGGCTAATTATGAAAACGATGTCACCCCAGGTGGGCCCAAGTTAATAACTGGGCTAGGCAAGCCTCTATGTTGGGCCAAGTAATCGATACGGCCTAGCTGACCCATGGTGGCCTATGTCAAGTCATACTAGGATGTCGCCTAGATGAAGGTCGACTCTTCCATCTGGCTTGCCTGGGTCAACTTCCGAAGTGTCACATTCAACTTCCGAACTTCCATCTGGATGTTGACTCCTCCAAGGGTCGTCACTAAGGTTAGCGTTACCATGCATTCAAGACGGAGGATTCCAGTCGCCACCACTATGCATTAACTCGACAATTACTAGTCATTTCTAGTAATTACCCAAAACCTCGTTATTGTAACCCGACCTTGTCATCGTATATAAGGCACGAGTTAGGATTCATCTAGATATCAGCTCACATGAACACACATTCACACATACTCCCACAATTAGGCACACTCTCAATGTAATCACGATACAAACATCCAAGACAAGAAGGAGTAGGTCTTTACCTCCACTACGAGGGGACAAATCTTGATAATTCTCGTGTCTATCTCTTCATTGATACCCACGGCTATATTGCTCCACAATAATTCACTTGAGCCATCTATGATGGATAATATAGTGAATATCCTGCAAGAGTCTCTCTTTCGCTCATTGCGATGAGATATATAGTGCATGTTTAGGGAGTTTGCCGTAGTAGACATCATTTCTCCCTGTTACTAGAGGCGGGTTGCTTTATACAATCTTATGCCTGACCTCGAGATTGGAGCCTCCCAAGATTCACTCTTCGGTGCTTCCTCTTTTCCCTCCTCCTCGAGTGACGAGGCCATAAGCCACTATCTATCCTAGCCTTGTTACTACATGATCTATCCTAGTTTTAGAACTTTACTAACATGTGTCACAAGTCATAAAAGAGAGAGTAGTGTATTTTAATATAACTGTTGATTATATAATGCACACACTTGCACTTGACACTACGCCTTTTGTTCTTGTGTGCTGACACACCTTCGTGTTGTTTCCTTTCACAAAGCCATTTAATCCGGCCCCTCCAAAGATTGATATACTAAATGCATGATGTTCGACATATTAGTTGGTATTTTACCATTCGTGACGCTCATGGATTCTTTTTGTGATTTTGCTCTTTCTCTCCATTTATCCCATGCTTCCCAAGGTAAAGGTCCATAGTTATGGGTCATCTCCGTGACACTTTCCTTTTCTTTACTAGACTACCCTTCTAAATGTTAGAGAAGAGAAAACACTCCACTAAAAAGTTGCTTCATTATTTTGATCCAGTAAATGTTTCTGTATAGTATACATGGATATTATCTTCCGTTGGTAAGTTTATCACTTTTGTCTACTTGTAACGTAAGGGGGGGGGGGGGGGGGGGGGGGTTGTAAACTTCGAATCCACTAGTTCATTACACGAATCTCTCGCCCTAGTTTTCACCATGTGCTCATTTTAAACTAGTAGTACCTTCGTTTTTTTTACTCTGCATTATGAATTTAGTCAAAGGCAAAGTTTGTTAAATCAGGAATATAGGGGAAAAAATAACTCCATAATATCGAATGCATGTAATATGAAAATATACATTATGTTGATTCCAATAACATATATTTTACATTGTAAAAATTGTTTTTAAATATTTGTTCAAACTTAATTAAATACTCCGTATATAACTTTAACTAAAGTCAGAACGTAAACCAAAAAAAAACAGAAAGACCAGTTTAACCAACCGACTCGTGGGCCGGAGAAGCCGCCGGGCGGTGGGCCCGGCGTATCAGTAGCTCTAGGGAGTACTGACTTGCATTTCCCAAAAGAGGGCACCGAGTCAGGTTGACGGAACGGAGGAAAGGAAAACCGCACGACGCATGACCAACACACTGCTACATGGGCCTGATGGAAACGCTGGCCCGCATGTAAGCATGCGAGCGGAAGGTACGCAGTCACGTGAGCGCCCTCTCTCGCTTCGCCGGCCGCCGGACGACGAGTGCGGGACCCAGCCAAGGCTCTGGCTGCCGCGTGGGACCCAACAGTCGGAGCAAAATCGAAGCGCAGGTCCGGGCCCACCGCCCGACGCCGTGAACCGGGTCCACCCGAGGGCCGAAGCTCGGAGCGTAACAAACTCTTCTCGCCGTCGTAACCGCTCCCGCCCAGGGCCCACCATCTCCACACCCGTCCCCGTCCCGCTTCTTTGAAACAACCGCCTCTTCCATCCACAGCTCTCCCTCCTCGCCTCGCCCCCTCTTCTTCCTCGCTCGCACGCCAAGAACCCGACCGCCAAGTCGATCCCCATGGAGCAAGACGAGCGCACGGTGGCTGAGCTGCCGGAGGGGAGCACGGAGCAGGGCGGCGAGGCTACCGCTCCGGCCACGGCGGAGGTTCTTGCCGGCGAGGTGGCCGGTACTGCCGAGGAGGACGACGAGATCGTCTCGGAGCTCCCGACCGCCAAGAAACATGATCTTGAGGTAATCGATGGCGGTTCAATGTCGCGAGCAAGCCGAAGCCGTAGGAACGGCAGTGCTCTGTTCTTGACGCGATTCTTGCTTCTTTGGCCCGCGCAGGAGCCTTCGCCGGAGTCGGACGAGGTCGTCGCAGAGGCGTCGGGAAGCACTGCGGGCGAGGACCGCGAGGCGTGCAGGAACTCCACCGCGATCGCGGCTCCCTTCGGTGAGGTTTCCAACCATTGGCATGCGTGCGTTTCGGCGGTGGCACGAATGAAAGACGGGCTTCTCTGTTCTTGAATCTTCATGAATCCTTGATTCGTCTGTCCGCGAGTTCGTCAGAGTTCCGACCCGCGGACGCGACGCCGCCGTCCGCCTCCCTCCGCGCGAGTTCAAGGGACAGGGAGCAGGACGTCCTGACGGGTCTCACCGCCGCGGGCGACGCTGAGACGGCCGGCTCCGAGTCCGAGGCTGCTGATCTTGGCGCGCCGTCGTCTTCCGTGCCGGCGGAGGTTACGCACGTGGACCTGCCTGCACTGGAGGATGGCGATCACGGCGCCGCGCTGAGACGGGCTTGCTCAGGTAAGGTCACCAATCCGAACTCCGAAGCATCCGGTTCTTAGTTCCGTGTCACGTTCTTGATTCATGGCGGCGGTTAATCGGAGTAATTCGTCAGCGCCGGGCACCACCAAGGTCGCGATCGCGCACGCCTCGCCGCGGGACTCCTACCGCCGCGTGCCGTGGCGGAGCAGGAAGCAGCACTCCCCGAAGCGCTTCGTCGCCGTGGCGGGAGCGGGAGCACCGCCCGCACGCGATCCGACTCCCCAAGCCGCCAGCCTAGGCTCCGCATTGCCGCCGGCGTCAGGGACGACAGAGGCTGGTACGTTCTTGTTCGATCTCAAGTGCCGAGATAAGTGTTCTTTCATCAATTTCATCTTCCGCTCATCTGATCGGCGATCGCATCTCAAATTTGGCCAGCATTGGATGACACAGCGAGCTCCTCCTCCACCGGCCGCCGCCCACCTTCTCGAGACAGGAGGAAGCAGTCCCGCTCGGCGCACTTCGTCGCCGAGGAGGCCGCAGCTGCAGCGAGGGCCAAGGCTCGCCGGAGCGACATCGCCCTCGACAGGTTCCTCTCTTGTCTGGTCCGCCGATGCCCAGCCTCTCGCTCGGAGTGGGTGAGGAAAGTCACCGCCGATGACAGTTAGCAAATACAGGATTCAGCAAAGGGCCGAAGAATTGCTGCGTATATCTGACTATCTGTAGTTCGTTTTTGTCAGAAGAATTATCTGTAGCCTTGTTGCCTGCAGTTTTCTGAATCCTGGATTTCAGTCTCTTCAGACCTCACACTGTCAGCTGTGCTTCTTGTATTTGTTAAGTGCAAATGTGAAATGCAGCATAGCAGTGTAATGGATGATTTGTGTGTGAGTGAAATTCAGTGTGGGCTCAAGTTAGATTTTGTCGGAAGAATTGCTGTGAGAGCATAGAAGTCTTGCTGCCCGCAGTTTTCTGAATACTGAAATTTTAGCCTCCTCAGACCTCACACTGTCAGCTGTGCTTCTAGTACTTGTTAACTGCAGTCGAGCAAGCACTGTTATGGATGATTGTCTATGAGTGAAATTCAGAACGGGCTCAAGTTAGTTAGCACTAAATTCCATCGTCCATTCTATCAGGTCAGTCTCTGAATACGGAATTTTAAGTCTCTTCAGAAGACACTGGTCTTTTTTTTGGTCGATCTGAGCTTGCAGTTTCCTGAACTCGGATTATTGTTGTTTTTTGAAACACAAAGGGAGTGTTTGTGGATTGATCTCGATTGATACGGTGCCGCACATTACCGGAGGATCAATCTCTTCGCGAACTTTTGTATGGCGTACTATTTGGCATTATCTTTTATAGCTTAAACAGTAGGCAAGGTTCCTACTGTTTTTTCAATAATCACATATTTACAAGCCTGGATGGCAAGGCCTCAGAGAACTTAAATCAGAGACTGTCTACAAGAGAAGAGACACATGGGTGAACAGAATACAGAGGACTTAGCTTTATGAACAAGCAAACTGAAGTTTCCTTGGAACCTATATATCCTTCCATGAAGATAAGCTAGGTTGTTGGATTCCATTGAACAGCATGTCATTTCTCTCTTTCTACAGATTCCAAGTTCCAATCATAAGAACTTCTCGTGAACATTTGGTCTGGACCATGCAGCAAGAGAAATGAGCACACCAGACGATCATGATTACTGTAAGTGTTAAAACGGTGCCCCGTAAGAGCATTCCTTGTGTTTAGTCTATCACATAATAAAAACAAGCCAAGAGAAGACCTTCAATTTTGGACTCAACTGAGCCAAGTTAGCGGAGAATTAGTAGCTTTTTTGAAACAACCGCCTTCCCTCCATCGGTCCATCCACAGCCCACCTTGCTTCCCCCCGATCCCACATTCCCACTTCTTGGACCCACGCCAAGTACTGGATCGATCCCGATGGAGCAAGACGAACGCGCTGTTCTTTATCTGTCCGAGGGGAACAAGGAGCAGGGTGACGACGATCCTGCTCGGGCTCAGGCCCAGTGGACCCAACGATGATCCTTGACGGTGCCAAGGAGGGTCAGCCGGAGGCCCGGAGTGCATCTCGGAGGCGGACAACTCCGTCCATGGCGTGCTGCGTGCATCCCGTTCCTGCTGGCTACGCGCGGCGCTCAGCCGCCTCGGACGCGCATCGCCGTCGTCGTCAGTAGCGGCAGGGAGTCCTCCTAGAGAGCCCGGCGGTAGAAGGAGATTCTACGGCGTGCTCGCCGTTCTCGGCGCGTCGCTGGCACTCAGCGTGGTGTCCTGCGTGCTGTTCTACATCGCCGGCCAGAGGAGCGAGTCTGGTCCGACCGTGGAGAAGCACGACGAGGTAAGTGTTCAGCTTTCCCTGTAAAATTTTGGTTTTCGGACTGTATGTTCTGATGTGCAACTTTTGCTGTTCTTCAGTGACAGACCGACAGTTAGCGATCTCAAGTTTTCAGGATTCAGTAAAAGCTATAGCTACATGTGGTGCTCCTCTAAAACGAAGAATTGCTGCTTACCTGCAGTTAGTATATTTTTCCAAAGAATTGGAACTTGCAGCTTCTTAATACTGAATATAGTTTTTTCAGAATTCAAGTTGTCAACGATAGCACCGTTAACTGTAATTGAACATATCACTGCAATGCTCATGACAGGAACGTCCCAGGATGTTTGCCTGTGACTGAAATTCATAATGGACTCGAGATAGTTAGCACGCAATATCATCCATTACATGCTGTCGGTTTCTGAATACTAATTTTAGTCTCGTCGGACGCTAACTACACTACCAGTATCTCATGCTGCAGTTCTCTGAATTCAGATTACACTGTTAGTTTTGAAACAGAAGAGACGGTGACATCCCCCTTCAGCAAGAAAACAATGTTCCTGCTGCCTTCCAGCACGGCTGGCTAAGCAACGCATGTAAACTTCCCAAGAGTAAAATGCATTCATGGTATTATTTGAACTAGGAAAAAAATATCAAAGTTGCTCGAGATTTCCGGTAACCACGGTTCTCGACGGGTTACCGAACAAATTTGAAATTTGAAATTTTTAAAAAACTGGGTAACCATCCGGTAACCGCTCGATAACCAGAGGAATACCGAGAACTGCACAAAAAACCACGAATTCAGAAAAAATCTTTGTTAGGACGGACCAAATTCAAATAAACACGATTTTTTTGCTCGGTAAAACTTCTTTACCGTGGGTGCTCTAGATTTCCGGTTACCGCTCGTTAACCGGATTCTCGCTCGGTTACCCAAACCGTGGATCCAAACCCTGCTTGGTCAGTTGTAAGGGTAAAGCATCGTATCTGCCGGCTTCTGCCAAGCAGTGCACTTGTCTGTCAGACTTTGGTCGTAGAATGAGCGGAAAGCGTCTTAGACGTCACCAGCCATGGAGCATTTTACATATAACCAAGAATCGGCTTTGCATATCTATATCATGATTCGTAGGAGTGCACTTTTATCACTTGTTACCTTACTATCATTTTTATGTAAGACTACAAATACTTACTTTTACCATCAATATTATTTGAATGAAATGAGAAATCAAAGTCGATATTTTTTTGGAAATCATAGCAAGAAATAGGTAACACTTGTAGTGGAGATATCCGAATCAAGGGCATTCTTCTTGAAAGATGCTCCATTCTCTATACAAGTAGATGGAACACGATTACGCGAAGCACATCCATACAACCTCTACTGCGAAGTTAACACAATGGGGGAATCTATATATCCAAAGATGGTGACATAGTGTATTAAAATTTGTGAAGCGTAGAATCTATATTCTTACCACCATGAATATCTGGTTCTTATGGAAAATTAAGGCGATCACGTATGTAAAATGGTAAGAAGACAAATATACACAATTGTCATTTCTTAAGGGGTATCACCGAGCTAATTTCCTTCTCTAAATAGTGGTTATATCTGAACTACTTAATTTTAGTCTGCTTATGACATGCCATTCTTGCTAGTTAATGCGAACATCTATGTCAACTTTAACATAGTGTTTATTAGATCACATAAGTATTAGCTGTAATTGAGCACAACTCTATTAGGCCGTTTCTTTTGAAGATATGTATGAAATTCTGGATGAGGTCATAGGACATCGCCGAATCTAACTTCTTTACTTAGTGGTGGTTTCTAAACTACTGACTTTTAGTCTCTAAAAAATCCTATTGTTGGTCAATTGGAATATCTAAGATCATCATGTCATCTAGCACTGGTCTGGAATCATATTGCTGTTAAAACAATGGCATTGTTTATATTTTTCTAGTATTACCCCTCTAAACACTTCTATTTAAAAGTGCGAGGGCACAAAACAAAAAGAATTTTTTTGCTTTCATTGAGAGTTGAACTCTATGTCAACTTGCTGCCATTCTTGCTGGTTAATGCGAACATCTATGTCAACTTTAACATAGTGTTTATTAGATCACATAAGTATTAGCTGTAATTGAGCACAACTCTATTAGGCCGTTTCTTTTGAAGATATGTATGAAATTCTGGATGAGGTCATAGGACATCGCCGAATCTAACTTCTTTACTTAGTGGTGGTTTCTAAACTACTGACTTTTAGTCTCTAAAAAATCCTATTGTTGGTCAATTGGAATATCTAAGATCATCATGTCATCTAGCACTGGTCTGGAATCATATTGCTGTTAAAACAATGGCATTGTTTATATTTTTCTAGTATTACCCCTCTAAACACTTCTATTTAAAAGTGCGAGGGCACAAAACAAAAAGAATTTTTTTGCTTTCATTGAGAGTTGAACTCTATGTCAAGTATTAGCTGTAATTGAGCACAACTCTATTAGGCCGTTTCTTTTGAAGATATGTATGAAATTCTGGATGAGGTCATAGGACATCGCCGAATCTAACTTCTTTACTTAGTGGTGGTTTCTAAACTACTGACTTTTAGTCTCTAAAAAATCCTATTGTTGGTCAATTGGAATATCTAAGATCATCATGTCATCTAGCACTGGTCTGGAATCATATTGCTGTTAAAACAATGGCATTGTTTATATTTTTCTAGTATTACCCCTCTAAACACTTCTATTTAAAAGTGCGAGCGCATAAAACAAAAAGAATTTTTTTTGCTTTCATCAAGAGTTGAACTCAAGACCTCCCGCTTACTAAACGGGTGCTCTAACCAACTGAGCTATGAAAGCAGCTGTTAGAAAATTAAAAAATGATCTATTGTATCAAACATACACTAAGGCAAAACGAGGAAAATTACCGGCAAGCACAGGGCTCGAATCATAGGTAAATCAAAGTGATGTGGCTAGTGGTCGTTACCACTCGGTAGGGTAGAAATGGTCGAATCATCTGTCGAAGAGATACTTCATGCTAAAAATGTCTAGAAAATAATCATACCATCAACGGGAAATGTCCTTTTCCATTTACCAAAAGATCAACCAGAATATTACGCTGAAGTTGTTGAACAAAAGTGTGCCTGAAGGTTACTGTGGCTGCGTTCAGGTTCAGAAAATTGCCGTGTTCTCTTCAGACGCTAGTACCGCTAGATAAGTCTGCACATTACTGTGCTCTTTCCTCCTCCAACATGTACATGCATCGACCTACATTTCTTTTCCTGGTTTCCGAGTTAAACAAACAGTGGAGGGTGGCTACAAGCTGCCAAGATCCACCACCATAGATCCAGGAGATGGCTGGACCCCTTGCAACCAAACCAAACACTGTCAGAGACTGTAACCCCTAACCAGGCACACACACACGCGGTGCAAGATCTATGTTCTAGTCAAAGACACCAGAACAGTGGGCGCCGAGAAGGAACAGTTGTTGTTCTCTCCCCCTACCTAGGAAGTAGGAACCTAAAACAAACTATATATACACACACGTCCAAACATTTGTTCTACATGCTTCCCTGAATACATGGGCGCTCCTGTTTCAGAGCCGGGGAGGCGTTGTTTTTTCCCGTTCGGTGGAGCTAACGAATCAGGGCGACTACTGTAACTCGTTAATCAGCTGTGAGTGAGACATGCTTGCTTGCTTAAATTGCTGGTTTCAAAAGTTGGTGAAACATGGTGTAGCTCGACCAATATGGTTGGATCAGTTTTGGGTGCGTGTGGTGCAGCACAATAATTCTTTCCCAATCAAATGCGTTCTGGTCCAGCCAGCGTTGCGCAAAAGAGAGCGAATGCGTGTGTGCTTGTCCGTCGAATAATAATTTGGGCTTGGGCGTGCCCACTGTCCAACAGGAACACGGCCATTCCATTGGATTGCTCCATGCATATATGCTCTGCAAATTGTTCTGCAAACATGCTGCTGTATGACATTGTTTCGATGGGAACACACGCAATCACGCATCATTCCGTCTTGACTGACGCTAACTCGGGAAGAATGAATATCTACCTTGGATCGGCACTGAACTGTTTCGATGGATTCTTCAACCGCGATGTAGACAGATGTTTTCACCTGTCTAGGCAAACGGAGCATGGTTTCAACGTCCTTGTCCCCTCTTCTACGTACCATCTACAGGCCGGCCGGCCGCCGGCATAGCAGAGGCCTACTCGCTTGCTTCAGCTGCACTGCACCATTCCTTCTCGCCGATCAAGAACAGCAGGTTCGAACCTTCCCTTTTTCTGCAGTGGTTGCCTGTCCGGAGAGAGCATGGTTTGGATGGTATTGATTCGAAATGCGCACGGAACGGATGCAAGAGCCCATGCCGCAATGTCTGCGCTGCTGATTCATTCACCATTCATGGAGACAGGGACTAGACCAGAAAGACCCCTCCCCTCCGCTCCCCCATCAATCCATCATATTCTGTTTCTGTGCAAGGTGTGTGCTGCCAGCCATTGCTTGCTTGCTTGCTTCGCGCGGGTTTCTCTCTTGTCCATGCATGCCCAGCCATACCTGCATCTACAGTGTGATCGTAGCAATCTTGCAACGCGATTAATTTGTATCCGCACAGAATTATTGGCAAATTCAGTTCTGATGCACAAAGAAAGTTCTGGGGAAAATGATAGATCAGTGATCAAATACCATAAGAGAGCCATCCAATGGTTAATTTTACAGTAAGGTGAAGAGTGAACTAGGGTTAACTGACTGAATTTAGCCAGGTTAATAATTAATTGGGTTCCTAAGAATTCACGTTCAATGAAGGAAAAAAATCTCTGTCATTCACGTAGGTAGGTGACCGACCAAGGGACCAGGAAGGATACGTGTGAGTGAGATCGAATCAACCTCTCTCGCTCTCATACTCGGATGCGAGATTTGTACAGCACGCTCCAGGCCGTCCTGGTACACCACACCTCCTATTTATATCCACATTCTTCCCACTCCTCTTCTAGTATCAGCTCTCACATTCGATTCTCAAAAAAAAAAAAAAACTCGCTCACATTCTCTCTGACAACCTGCTCCCCTGATCGCCATCGGCCCAATGGAGGAGGAAGCTCCTTCAACAGCAGAGCTGATCAGCCCCAGGATCTCCTTCTCCCACGACCTCGCCACCTTCGACACATGTCCGCCGGCTCCGGCCGTCACGCAGCCTTCCACGCCCAGCCGGTCAGACACGCCGTTCTTCATGTCGCGGCGGCGACGGCCGGTCCCGGCCGAGCCGGAGTTCGACTTCGCCAACTCCGCGGTGGACGACGTCGCGCCGGCCGACCGCCTCTTCGCCGACGGCAAGCTGCTGCCCGTGCCACCCCTGCCTCCAACCACCCCGCTCGCTCACCGCGTCACGCAGCCCCAGGCGCCGGCGTGGCAGAAGACGACGACCAGGCCGCCGCAACCGCGGTCGTGGGCATCCCCGTTCGCGCGCAGCAGCAGCGTCAACTCGGCCGCGACAGCGAGGACGGGCAGGTTTGCCTGCCCTGCGTTCCCGCTCAAGCGGAGCCAGTCCGCCGGCAACCGCCCGCATTGCAAGAAAGTCGCTCCTGCGGCGGCAACAGCGGCCGCTGGTGTTCACAACGACAGCGGCGGCGGTGGTGCGAGATCGGTCTACTACTACGGGTACGGCGGTAGTAGAAATGGTAGGGCCAGCGGCGGGGTGAGGGTGAGCCCGGTGCTGAACGTGACCTCCATCGGCACCGGCGTGGTGAACATGCTGAGCCACCTGCTGTGCGACTGCGGCGAGAGCAAGGGCGCCAAGAGCAGGGGCTTCGGCGGTGTAAATCGCTGGGTAACAAGGTAGCAGTAGAACTAGTGTACCACAAGTTAAGCACTCGATCGTTAGTGATTGGATTTGTGTCAACATGCTTGCTTGTTGTAACTTGTATGTAAGATCGAAAAATATTAACTTTCAGGTAAATTCTGATGGATGGAGTCTTGCTTTGTGTCTACGCATGGATTCCGCTCCAGTTTTGTTGGCCTTCCAGATCGGAGTAATGATTACCAGGGACAGTTGGAGGCTTTCATATTTTATAGTCAGAAGTGAAATATTTGAATTTATGAAAGACGAATAACTGCAATACTAGTTATTAAGTATGTTTTCATTAATTTTAAACACAAAGTTGGGGGTCTGAACATATATCATTCTTATCTCAACCATAAATTTCGTGTTGCTGGTTGGTTAGTGGCAAAGCATGGGTAGAGGGGGTGAAAGGGATGTGCATGTGTTTCGTGGGAGTAATTAGCATAAAACTACTACTTTTCTAGCTAAAATTTGAAATTGAGGGTTCTCTCAAGAAACCTAAATATGACTGATTAGTGATCGACAAAAATTGAGGGTTCTCTCAAGAAACCTAAATATGACTGATTAGTGATCGACGCCGAAACTGACAACTCGGGCCCACATGTAAAGTAACATGGCACCAACGTAGATATTGGTCTTCGGCATGGCGTTGTGGGGCCTATATGTCACGCGCACACATAATTATCACTAAAAATAAATTCAGAAAAGGAAAGAAAGAAAAAATGGCTGGCGATAGCATTACACAAGATGTCAGCACACGGTCGTCAATGGAGATGTGGCTCATGTCGACCATGCTCCCAACAATGCAGAGCAAGTGGGCGATGCGGGTTGGTGCGTTAGACGCGCGGAAGAGAGGCGACCTAATAGGGGTGGCGCCTCTCCCATCCAAGCTGGAGCCGATGGCGAGCACGACAATCGGCGGCTGAAGCGAGTATCTCCTTCGCCGTGGTCGGAGCTCCCCGACAAGAACATATCAAAAAGGAGGAAGAAGGTGCCACTACAGATTGCCAGAGAGGCTCGCATAAACTCAGAGTGGCTAGGAACGATGGCCATAGATGACGACTGGAGTTAGGGTTTTGATGACACGGCGGGAGAGGAAGAGAGAGTGCGAAGTGGGCGACCTAGGGTTCACAACGGTGATGGCCGAACTTTATAGAATGCCGATGGTGGTGGCGAGCATCTTTGCGCGGTGGCGGCAACAAACGACATACGGGAAGCCACCGGCGGGAGGAAGAAGAACGTCCCCGATATTTTTCTTTTTCAGAATTTATTTTGTAGCAATAATTATTTCTGTCTAAGACATGTGGGGCCATGGCGCCGTCAATGGTCACGTCGGAGACCATCTCTGCTGGTGCCATGTTACCTTACACATGGGCACGAGTCGTCATTTTCGGTGTTAATTAGTCATCAGAATCAGATTTGGTATTCTGAGAGGGTGCTCGAAATATCTGATAGTTCTATGTGATTCAAACCAAAAGTGGTATCAGAATAAAATTTAGCTAGAAAATTACTCCATCCGTTTTACAATATAAGATGTTTTAAGCCTTTTCCACATTCACATATATACATAAATATCTAGACACACTTTAATATATTTGTACACTCATTTGAGTTCGAATCTAGACAACATGTAAAACACCTAAAAAAAACTTATATTATGAAATAGAGGGAGTAGTTTTATTCTAACTACTCGTTTCGTGGGATTGGGGAGACACGCTCTTGCACGATCATCGACCATCGATCAAAGGTGGCCATGGAGAATCTAAATATTCAGTTCCCACTAACGTATTATTTCATATACCCACTACCAATAAGGAATTTCATAAACGCAGTATCTTGGCATTATGATTTCAATATATATCTGCAATCACACTTTCAATGCTCAAACTCATAACACATAAGAACAATCTGCTGACATTTGTAAATAAAAACTAGTAACACAACAAAGTGGAAGTTTCTAAACTGAAATGTGCTTGTTCTTCTCTGAATCAAGTATACCATGAAGAGGTTGGGTAACAACTGAAGTGATTTTTCTACCCCACCATCATATTATTGCACATTTTTCTCATAAAGTCATACAAGTTAGAGCATGTAGTTTGTGGCGACCACAAAGAAATTTAGAACGAAAGGCCATATGAAGACATGATCAGAAAAGGTTTGACTGGTGAATACTAAATAAACAATTCTCGAAATATGGAAAGACACAAATTAGCATTTTTTGCAAAACACAAATTAGCATTCTACTACCTCACATAAAACACCGACACACTTAGGCATGCTTGTTTCTAGAGTTTTTGTGGGCGTTGGTGGGGATTATCCCGGTTAAACCCCAAATTCTCAAATATTCCCAAAGTATCGTTTGTTTCTAGTGTATTTGACAGGGGTTATCACCACTATTCCCTAGAATTCACCAAACTCTAGTGTATTTTCTTTAATACCCAAAACACTACCCCCTCTAGTGGATTGGGGATTGAAAAATTGTGGGGATTGAGCGAGGGTAGGGGTTTTACCCAATCTCTATGTGGATTATCCCCATTAATTTTCACAAAAATTCTCGAAACAAACAAAGCCCTAGTGTACAAAACTTAAAACTTTTCAGTCCTATAAATATTCAGAATTGCCCTCCGGCGATGAGCTAGTAGGCTGTGAAAACTGAAAAGCCCATTGCCCAGTAACGATGCCCAGAAGGCCGCGTCTCCCTTGGCCCGTGCACCACCACCACTGTGGCCCGCAATGCGACTCTCGGGTGCTGACCATTGTTTTTTTTTTTGGTTTTGTCCCCTTCTCTCTCCGAGCTCCACCACTGTCTCCGAGCTCTCCGTCCGGCGGCCGGCGCCCCTGGCTCCTCTCACCGGCCACAACCTCCCCGCGCTTTCTCTGCCGCCGATCGGTCTCGGTTCTTAGGCTTCGGCATGGCGCGCGGTGAACCGTGTCAGCGGCAGCCGAAGCTGCCTCCGCCGGGGAGCCCAGCCACGGATCGAATCGCCGCCCACACACCAGGTTGCCGGCGGGGCTTATTCTGCTGTTAGTCCCCGTGAGCCCGCAGGATGGGTGGGGTAACTCGTCTGCAGATTCCTCCTCGTTATGCTTCGTCGCAGGTACTACTGTCCAGTTCAATCTGTGTGATTTGGTAACTCAGTTTACTCCAGAAGTCCAGATCTTAATGCCTTCGTGGATCCATTAGCCACATTATTTGGAAAGCTTAATAGTAACTTAAACATCCATTGCCACCAAAGTGTCATTCAAAAATTGGTGAAAATAGACATGGTTTGGACTAAGACATCCACAGCCACAAAAATACATTACAAATAAGAACACTAAATATGATACTTAAAACTTATGCACTATACGACATCGAAGTAAAAAATAACATTGACATACAAAGATAAACTATCTGGCTGTTATCGTAGACATAGTCACATCGTTAACACTACAAGGCTGAGTAGCAGTGGACGCTTCTTTGTCGCCAACACTTAAACTGAAATATGCTGGGTGTTTAGGCTTATATAAGACCATAGTCTTGCCGCTTAGCATTGCAACAACATCCAACATGGTTGGTCGATCAATTGCGTTCTCTTGTACACACAACAATGCAATGTTAATGAACCTCATCATGTCAGCTGAATGACCGTTGGGAGGCAATGCCGCATCAACGAGTTCAATCCACCTTTCTTCTTCAAAAAGTTGCCAAGCCTATTTGAAATTTCATCAATAATTAGGTAAGGCACACCGTAAAAAAAAATCATATTTATTCTTATATGGACGTGTTAACACGCACTCACATATCCAAGGAGGTTGATGAAAGCTCCACATTCATGGGAATTCCTTTTCCCACTAAGGATCTCGAGAACTAAAACACCAAAGCTGAATACATCCGATTTTATAGAGAAGAGGCCATGGGAAGCGTACTCGGGTGCCATGTAGCCACTAAAACAATGGAACAATATAGAGTAATGTTCATGGAGCAATGGAAAAATATATGTGCAATTACTATATGGTTGATTTGTAATAGAAATGTTCATATAAGGGGTAATTCAGAAGAGACTTACTATGTACCAACCACCTTTCTTGTAGTATTTTCTTCCTTGTTATTTGAGCTAAATATTTTTGCTAGTCCAAAATCTGAAATCTTAGCATTCATTTCACTATCCAAGAGAATGTTGCTTGGTTTAAGATCCCGATGTATAACACGCAACCTAGAGTGCTTATGTAGGTAAAGAAGTCCTTCTGCTATTCCTATGATTATTGCCAGACGGTTGCCCCAGTCTAGAAGAACTTTTCTATCTTCATCTGCATGTAAATTAAATGTTAGTATAACAGAGGAAAAACATTAAAAGGACCATTTGAGCATTTTTTTGTACCAGTATGACAGATAATATCAAGCATATGAATCTGAAAATGAAAATATGTACCAAAGATGAAGAAGTCCAAGCTTTTGTTTGGCAAGTATTCATAGACCAGTACTTTCTCCTCTCCTTGAGAGCAACATCCCATGAGCCTAACCAAATTTCGGTGTTGAAGTTTGGCTATGAGCTCAACTTCATTTTTGAACTCTATGAAACCTTGATCGGAATCTGAATCAAGTCTCTTTACTGCTATCTCTATTCCATCAGGAAAGTGGCCCTAGGAAAAATAAATATTTTCTATCAATATCCAACAATCCGGGGTTGCTTTATGATGCACAGATTAATTCGTGGTTCCCTAGTGCCGAGTAAAAGCAAATTTCCACCACCTTGGACAAATATGCTTCCTCTTAACCATTGTTGCTATATTTTGAAGAGGCTAGAAAACTTTGCGGACAGAATGGTATTATTTATTTACCTTATAAACAGGGCCAAATCCACCTTCGCCAAGTTTGTTTTCCTCAGAAAAGTTACTTGTTGCTTCTAATATCTGATGAAACTCAAATACTGAAAAGTCAGACAACTCTTCTTCCATTTCCCAAACTAGTTCATCTCCTTGAAACTCAGTATGTTTCTCCTGTAAGGTCACTGTACCTGAAAATTAATACTAGCACTATCAATATCGATATCTGTAATTGTAATTCTTTATACTTCCGTTGAGCATTTTAGTAATTAGTTACCCACCTTTTGTGTGCCTTGATCTAAACCGATGACAGTAAATGATGAAGCAGAAAGCAACCAGTGCTACAGGAGCAGCTACCGATAAGGCTATCACCCAAGGTTTTATTCCATGTCCTTGAAAATTAAACATCATTGCATGAATTAGCATAAGCCATTATAGTATGTGGACAAATTAACCAAGAGCCTTATGGATCATTGGCATATTTAAATTGTTGTGCACACGCGGATTGTTCATCACAGATATATCCCTACCTGTTGGAGCTGGAGCCGGTGCCGGTGCCGGAGCGATGGATGCTGGAGGTGGAAATGGAATCCGCCGCAGGTTGGTGGCGTTGTAGAACATAAAGGCCTCGAACCTGACGTTGCAGCGGAGCACGAAGACCCGTCCTCCCATGCGCACGGAGTTGGTGGTGTTGACCGTGCCGACAAGCCGCTGGAGGCATGCCAGACAGTCGCCAGCGGACAGGTCCGGCGTGCATTGCGCCAGGGAGAAAAGTGTCTGGGCGCCGCCGCCAATGGAGTCCATGAAAGCTGTGGCGAACCTCCCCGCCCTGGCAGCCGCATCCTGCACCGTCTCTGTGAGGAGCTCGTGGACAGCAGTAGCGATGACGTGGGCCTTGCCAGTGATGTTCACCGGGTTCCAAAACTGGAAGAACGTGCCATTCCCGGTGCTACTGGATGCTGGTTTGAGGAAGCCCCCGTCTTCGGAGAAGGCCAGGAGGCACCCTGGTTGCCGGGCGTCTACCTCGTCGTAGTCGTAGTAGACGGTGGCGGTCTTGTGGTACGGGCACATTTTCTGCGCAAACTTGAAGGAGGAGTTGACGCAGTTTCGGCAACTGGTGGTGTTGACAGTGTCGCGGCGGCAGAGCGCGAGCGCGTGCACCACGCCGGTGGTGGCGGTGGCGAAAAGCTGTGGGGAGGAGGAGGCGTTGCCGGGAACGGTGGTGGCGAGCACAGCGAGGTCGGACTGGTACGTGCTGTTGGCTGTGTAGTTGCCGCTGCTACCGCAGACCCACCCGATTGCCGTTGCCGATACCGGCATGAGAAGGAGGAGGAGCAGCTGCACACCCACCATGGTAACCGTGTGCTTGGGACTGGGAGTACTGATACCAATGCCTCCTGACTACTACACAAACGGTTTCTGAGTGCCCTAATTGTCTTTATTTATCGTTGCTTCCACTCTGAAAAATGCAAAGTGTTTTTATTTAACTGCCGGTCTTTCTCAGAGAGTCAATAACGTTGCAACAAATTACCCTTCTGCCTGCCCTAATTGTCTTTGTCTGTCATTGCTTTGACTTGGAAAAATGCAAAGAAACTTTCTTATCTTCCTGGTCTTTCTCCAATGGTTAATAACTACTACACAAATAGTTTCTGCCTTTCCTAATAGTGTTTGTTTTTCGTTGGTTTCACTGGGAAAATGGGCAAGAAAGTATGATTGTTTATCTGCCGGTCTTTCTGGGACAGACAATAGGCAGTTAAGTTAATATCAGTGTTTGGCTTGGTATGGCCGGCTTTCCATGTTGATTTGTCCCTTGGAAATGCACCGGATGATGACTTCGAATGGAAAATAAATTTATGCAGCGGCCGGCCGGTCTCTTGACTTAGAATTATATGTTCACTTGACTTGCACTAGGTCTACCAGCTCCCGGCCGGCAGGTGCTTGTTAATATAGGATGGTTTTGCAATGCAAAAGTGCCTTTTCTGTCATAGTAATGAAAGTATTAATCATCTGTTTTTTACTTGCCCAGTTGCTAGATATATGTGGAGTGTAGTTAAATGTGCTTTGGTTTGGACAATGGACCTGAGAGGTTTGAAGATGTTTTGATTTGGAAATTTTCATGTAAAGTAAGGAATTTAATTTCAGCTGGTGTGGCTTCCCGGCTGTTTGGAAATCTAAAAATAAGGCCTGTTTCCAAGGAATCCTGGGGACCCTACCAATACTGTTTCACAATGCACTATATTTCTTATTGGTCTGGTCCGCAGGAAAGAGGTCTTCCGTAAAGCAATACAAGCTAAACTGTTGATTTTGGTGGCTTATGAGGTGTTGCATCGGAGACAAGGATGGGGACCCATGATACATTGATACTTCGATTCACTTGAGAGGGAGGGGCGATATTTTGCAGTGGAGAAGTTTCTGTCAAAACTGTGCTGTGGTTGAACATTTGACAGGAAAAAGCAGATGATCTGTGTGTTGTGCGGTTTTACTCTAATAGGATGGTTGTCAAGTGTCAAGGTTCCATTGTTCTAAAAACTGTGTTTTTTGGCTGCGGCAAACAGTTTGGTTGGTTGTCATCGCTCGAGTTGGCACAGAAGTCCTAAACTATGTATCAGTTCATCAATTTTGAAATGAATTTCAGAGCTATGACCATTTTCTCGAGAAACAGGTATATACACACTTACGCAGTGATGTAATCTGATCAGATAGAATAAGCAGGCCAGGCTGCTCTTTCGTCAAGATGTAATCTGATCAGATCGAACGTCTCCGCTACCATAGTCTCTACCATATCCTCTGCCCTAATTGTCTTTGTTCGAAGTTGCTTTCACTTGGAAAATGCAAGGAAGAGTCAATAAATAATTGTTCAGGTTTTCTATGTCATACAGTGGATGACTTGGAAGAATGTGAAGAAAGTCTATGCAGCGGCCGGCCAGTCTGTTGGCTGTTGCTTTCCGACTAGTACTAGGTAATTTGTTAACGTGAAATTGTTCACTTGACTCGTACTCGGTCTACCAGCTACTGGCCGGCAGGAATATAATAGAGATTATTTTTTGAACAAAAGTAGACCAAGACTAGAACAGAATCACACGTCCAAAATAAGAAGAGGACAATGAAATTTCCGTAAGAACTGTCTAAACTGACAGAACACGCCCCCACCTGATGTTTCACTTTATGCATTTTCATCTGTACCAGTTTATCTAATTTTTTTCCCCATCTGTACCAACAGAGTAACATCGGAGACAAACAAACGAGTAAAAACAATTGGGGATCTTTTTGATGATGAGTAGTGTACTAGGGTATAACTACTATGTAAGGAAACTTTAGCCGTATACGATACCCTAGCCATACTCGGGAAAAATTCTACTCCCTCTGTTCTAAATTAATTGACTCAGATTTAATACAAGTTGTACTAAATCTGAGTCAATTGTAGTACATAAGGAAACTATCCATTCCCTAGACTATTTGGAATCCCACAAACTAAGGAAATAAACCTTTGGACGCTGCACGAAAATGAGTTCTAATCAGTAAAGCATTTTTTGCCTCCATCAAGGCACCTCTTCTCAACTATACAAGAGCTTATATCCCCATAGAGAAGAAGAGAAGTTGATCATATCCCACACACATTTTGGATAGACATAAGCTACTATGGCCTAGATTTAAGCCTTTCTCAAGCATGAAGACATAAGCCATGCCACCACACAATAAGTTTGGAGATTTATAGATCAGCTGTGTATTATCCTGAGGGATACCCCACGGTATGAGTACATTTGAAACACCACTTAAACTTGCTCACTAGTAAAAGGTATGGAAAAGGAGCTAATTATGTACTCCAACTAGTTTTGAAACCTTCTTTATACTCTTCAGGGTATACAATCTCACATTTGAAACCCTACTTAAACTTACGCATTAGTAAATATTACAGCACACACAAATAAAAAGAACGTAATACAAGGAAAAACACTATCTAGGAACTGTGACAGATATGGTCACATCATTAAAACTGTATGACTCGAGAGCAGTGGACGCCTCTTCATTTCCCACTCTTACATTTATATATGCTGGCTCTTTAGGCTCATCCAAGATCATAGTCTCACTGCTTAGCATTAAAACAACATCTCCCATGGTTGGTCGATCGGCTGCATTCTCTTGCACACACAACAATGCTATGTTCATGCACCTCATCATCTTTGTTGACTGACTATGGGGAACCAATGATGCATCAACGAAGTCAATCCATTTTCCATCTTCCCACAATTTCCATGCCTGTTAGCAATTCGACCATACAAATTAGGTTGTGTAGGAAATGAAAGTGCAAAACATGCTTATGTTTGTGTTTATATGCTCACATGTGCAAGCATATTGATGAAATCTCCACATTGTTGGTGATCAGAATTCCGTTTTCCACTCAAGATTTCCAAAATGACAACCCCAAAGCTGAAGACATCAGATTTAATAGAGAATATGCCCTTCGAAGCATACTCAGGGGCCATGTAGCCACTGAAATGGTATATGATACATGTCAATATTACTTTTCGTTGTTAGGTTGTAACATGTAGAATTGGAAATGTATATTTTGCTATGAAACTTACTATGTGCCAACTACTCTTCTTGTAGTGTTTCCTTCGGTGTCGTTTGAGCTAAATATTTTTGCTAGCCCAAAATCTGAAATTTTTGGATTCATCTCGCTGTCCAGGAGAATGTTGCTCGGTTTAAGATCTCGATGTACGACAAGCAACCTCGAGTGCTTATGAAGGTAAAGTAGTCCATGCGCTACTCCTTCAATTATTGCTACAAGTTTTGTCCAATCCAGCAAAGCTCTTTTATTCTCATCTACACATCAGTTACGTATTAATATAACTGTAGAAAGACACTCAGATAATAAAAATATATTGTAGAATTAAATTTACAAGCAATACAACTATACTCACGGGACTGAGAAACAAAGTCTCAAAGTAATCTTTAGTAATTCTGATATGTTTTGACATACAATAATAAAAATAAATTAAGAACTGCAAATGCATACCGAAGATGAAGAAATCCAGGCTTTTGTTAGGCAAGTATTCATAAACCAATATTTTCTCCTCTTCTTGAGAGCAACATCCCAAGAGCCTAACCAAATTCGTGTGCTGTAGTTTGGCTATGAGCTGGAGTTCATTCTGAAACTCTACGACACCCTGTCCTGAATGTGAAGCTAGTCTCTTGACCGCTATCTTCAACCCCTCTGGAAGATGGCCCTGGAAAAAAAAAAATATCTTTAGAAAAGTTAGGGTCTTCCAGTTCTACGTGGTAACTAATCCCCCATTCCCATTCAAATGTCATCAGCTAGGCTCAATTTAGTTCGACTTGTTGCCATACAAGAGTTTGAATTAGGCTGCTAAATTAAAGATGAAAATCTCACAAGCCTACTACTTTACCTTGTAGACAGTCCCAAAGCCACCTTGTCCAAGTACGTTTTCTTCTGAAAAATTACTTGTGGCCTCCAGTAGCTCTTCTAAGTCAAAGAAAGAGAACTCCGAATTTTTCCCTTGCCTCGCCCTCCTTGATCCTTTTGTTATGTAGTGTTAGCAGTGAAATTTAATACTCACAGAATTATTACCAGTAATTAGAAAACACGAATTATTACTAATTGTAAAGAAAATACAGTATGACGGAGTAACATTCCACCTAATAATTAGCATACCTTTTCTTTGCTTTTCAAGCCCACGAGAGTAACAGATGAAGAGGAGAAATGCTGCTGCCGTTAGAGGAACTACAACTGCGGGAATTGCCCACAGCATGCTCATACGCCCTGCAGATATTAGCATACGCGTGTAAACAATTAATAATGTTAATTAGCGACGATGATCCTCTGTCTCACAAACTTACTCCTGTGTTTGGTGGGAGTCGGAGCTGACGGCGGCGCCGGCGAGGACGGCAGACTTAGCAGCGGCTGGGCATCGAAGAACTGGTACGCCTCGTACCTGAAATAACACCGCGTGACACCCATCTGTCCACCCATACGCAGGGCCATGGTGGAGTTCACCATTCCGAGGAGACGGCGCAGGCACGCCGAACAGTCGGCGGCCGAGAGGTCTGGCGTGCACTGCGCCTGCGAGTACACCTTCGGGTAGATCGTCCCCTCCATGTCCATGACGCCGGTGGCGTACCGGCTTGGAACCACGCCGGCCGCCTTCTCCGCGGTAGCCACCAGCAACTCCCGTGTGTGGCCGACGATGAGGGAGACGTCGCCGGAGACATTCTTGATGTTCCACTGCTCAAAGGGCGGCGTGTCGTCGCCGTATCCTCCCGTGGCGTTCGAGGGTGCCGCTAGGATGTTGTTGTCGGCACCGTACACAATGATACAGCCCCCATAGTTGTAGCCGACCCTGGCGCACCGCGTCAGGTTTAGCGCCTTGTCGAACCAGTTGGCGATGCACCCGCCACAGGCGGAGCCGTCGAGGACGTCGCCGCGGCAGAGCGCGAGCGCGTAGACCACGTCGGGGGTTTGGCCGTAGGTGGCAGTGGCGAAGTGTACCGGGGAAGAGGAGGCGTTCTTGGAGAGGGTGGCGGCGACGGCCTTGACGTTGTCGCAGAACACATCGGCAGCAACCAGAAACGGTGCGAGTAGGAGGAGCAGGATGGCGACGCCGATGGCCGCCATGGCAAGCTAATTAAGATTCTTGTTTTTCTTCTGCCAGATGATCAACGAAGTGCGGTTATGTACCAGCAAAATCACCAATGGTCACTTGGAAAAGGAACACTGGAACATTTTTTTCAACCTATACGTCATATCTGTTGCTTTCGTAACTCGCTATAGTCCATTAGGAGTACATTAGAATTATTTTGATACGTTCAACGCACCAATCAAAGACTTGAATCACTCACTTGTCTTGGAGCGGGTCAAGCCGGCTAGCGAGAATACAAAAGCTCAGGGTTCATTTTCTTCCTTATGCTCCACGAGAAAAAAATATCTTTAACTAGCCAAGTCTCGTAGTTTGATAAATTATTCATTTGATGTTGCAGTCGATCGATAAATCTGTTCGTCACTAGTTCTATTTCTACTGCTTGATGAAAGGCGGGCCATCAGCCACATGGAAAAGGAACACCTGAAATCTAGAACCTTTTTCAGATGATTTCCGCAGCGGCCATATCAGTTTTTCAGATGATTTTCTGCATCTTTATCTAAAAAAAAGAAAAGAAAAGATGATTTCTGCATCGGTAGTATCAGTTGCTTTCAGTGTTGTCACTAGTGAACAAGTACCTTAATTAGTTTGAAATACTAAAGGCAGCAATCAGGCTTAATTTCTTGAATCCCCCATTTTCTTTCCTCGTCATCCTTTAACTTTGGCTACATCACAGCACTCCCAAGTTCCCCCCAATTTTTTTTCACATTACCTCTACCACACAAATGGGGCTTGATAACGAGCCACCTAGACTTGTTTAGCTCGAAGTCATCAAACTGTTAATGTTTAACAAGCAAAATGTTCAGTTGGGCTCGACTCGTTAAATGCCGCCTGTTTTTCTTGTTTAGCTCATTTGGTTCGCTAATAATTATGATCATTTACAAATTCTATCATTACGCAAATTTGCAATTGAAAAGTTAACCAAAAAAAAAGTGTATCATGTACTATGAGCAACATGAGCGCATTACTCTGGAGCTTGACTGCGCTGGTGTCGCGGCGGCTTTGAGGTCAGATGAGATGGACAGATCAAAGCTCTGGACTACTCCTGAGGAATCCAAAACAATTCTGAAGAGCTTCAAAGACTTCCGAGTCAACACGATTTACAGAGAGAGCAACCGTGTAGCTGACTGCCTTGCAAAGATGGCGAGATCAGCAGGCAGCTGCATCTGGACGAGGCCATTACCTGACGCTGTGCTAGACTTCGTGTCTCGGGACTCTGTCTCCCAGCCCCCCACCTCTTTGTAATGCTCTTTGTAATCTCAAAAAAAAAATGTACTATGAGCAACGTATAACTATGTAGAGTATTACCACGGTGATGCAAGAAACATTGCCACTCAAATGCTTAATATGCATATATGTTAATAATACGAACTTATATTTGCCACTGAAGAGTTGGGCTGTGATTTGTTTTCGCCGAATTTGTAGGGTGAAACGGCCAAGATGTGGTTTGATTTGGAATCTCTTTTGCGCCGGTGTGGGCTTATTTGGATGACAGGGATAAATGTATATGGAGATTAGTAAAATGGCAGTTTTTCAGTTAAGTTGATGTATGTCGCTCTAAATCTCAGCAGGTTAAGTTTCCTTATTGGATTTTTTTGTTAACAAGAATTCTTTTAAGAATGAAGGTGTTTCTTTGGCTTACTTGAGATAAATGTATATAGAGATAGTATTTTGACTAAGTCTAATTTGAGTAGGAGAGTTTAGGAGGGCGATACAACTTGTAGATTTTGTGCATGTCAGGAGAGTGTGGATCACTTGTTTCTTGAGTGTGCTTTGACTAGGTATGTTTGGGGCGTTTATGCGATGGATTTATAGAGAATGCCTACCAAATTGGAGAAGCTCCGTAGTTGGTTGTAAGTTTAAGATGTTCTGAGAATCACTAGTTGATGGCTAACTTGGTTGCGATTGTGCTATGGATTCTTTGGGAAGTTCGAAATGAGGTTTGTTTTGAGAACTTTTATTCTGTGGATCTTGTTAGTGTTAATGCTTGGATTTCACATATTCTTCATAATTTGTTTGGTTTGCACAAGATAAAATTTTGCAATAGGCAACGACGCAGAGCCAGGTTGTTGATGGTGGTGGCGAATGAGATCCTGAGTCGTAGCAAAGGTTGGGATCCTATAGTCGAAGGCCGGAAGGTTGATGATCTTAAAAGGGTTAATATCTTCTTTTGCCCCTTATTGGTTAATTAAACATATTAAATTAAGTTGGTCTACCAAACCCCATATCCAAGTCATGTATCGTCAGATATGAATATTGTTCAGCCCTAAAAATATTTAGATTTTGTTTAGAAGTTTAGAATTTTATAAAAGTGTAAAAAAGAAGGGAAACCGTACCTATACCTATTAATGGATCCGTGAAAATGCGGCCTAACTCTTCGCCTCAGGCGGCGTGGTGCTTCGGCTAAGCTAGAGCGGTATATAGCAAGGCTGCGAGATTGGCTCAGGAGGCAATTCTATGCTAGTACGTGCCGTGCGGCCACAAATAGCCCAAGCCCACAGCCATTGCCCATGAGCTCATGGCCGGCACCGCCGCCGGTTATCCGAGCAGCACGGCCATCTTGCCGTCCCTGGGGATGGAGCACCGCGCGTTCTTCTCCCTCCGCGCCGACGCCTCCCGCTGCACCCTTCTCTCATAGACTCGGTTCGCCCCACTATCTGTTCTTGATTGTAAGTCTTCTGCAAGTAGCCACAGCCGGTTTCTGCTAGCCTTGCTTCATAGTTTCTTTGAACGATGAACACGGAATTTGCTGTCTCTCTATTGTTTCTACAAACGAACTGTACTACTTTTTCACGCATGCCCCTCATCCACTGTAGTGGTTCTATTGTTATTCAGAGATGCACTAATCAAGACAAAATTATACAGTTGGGCCTTGTCAAATTACTAGGAACCAGCGATTGCCAGGAAATTGTTTTCCGAATAAGCTATACATCAGTTTCATGGTGGAAAATTGAGGATGTTGACGCCTTGTAGAAAGAAAAAAAATAAGACCAAAACTCAAGATTCTAGAGTGCACTTTGCTTGATTTATAATAATTTCACGCTGTTCTTATCCAGTACCTGTTGTTTACTCAAATGTAATCATATTTGTTTCACTCTTCTGCAGGTTTCTTATGTGTGAGTTTAGTCACCTACAAATCAAGGCTGCTTCAGATGCCCTTTCAGGTGTCCTGAAGATGTTGACGAGCATCCCGTAGTCAGGCCTTTGGTTTAATTAACATCTATGTAACCTTCTTATCCTGTCATTCGTTTCTTCAAAGAGTATTCACTCCTGCAGTGCTGACAAATAATGCTGTTTTTTGTTTAAGACACCCAATGACCTTTGGGATTTAATTATAGGGGACCGTTGATCGGTTCTTTTTGCACCGACGGTGTGACGTTTTCAATTCATGATGATTATAGAAAGCATGCTTTCTCAAATGTTTGTATAAAGAAACTTCAGAATCACTAGTAGAGAAAGGGGCATTGTCACCGGTTTTAAAGGGCTTTTAGCACCGGTTGTGCAACCGGTGCTAAAAGGTCGGGACTAAAGGGGTACCCCTTTAGCACCGGAACCCTATGAAACCGGTGCTAAAGGCCTCCACGTGGGCACGGCTGAGCACGCGCAGGCGAAGGACCTTTTGTACCGGTTGGTAATACCAACCGGTGCTAAAGGCCTCCACGTGGGCACGGCTGAGCACGCGCAGGCGAAGGACCTTTTGTACCGGTTGGTAATACCAACCGGTATTAATAGTTTCTTTTTTTTTCTTCCGCTTATTTTTCAGGGTTTCTGTTTTTTCTTTTGCGCTTATTTTTAGGGGTTTAGGGTTTCTGTTTTTTTCCTTTTCGCTTATTTTTCAGGGTTTCGGAGGAGATCACGTATGAAGTACCCATTACACATATAAATTGTACTCACTACGTACACATATAATTGTACTCACTACACATATAAATGAAGTACCCATAATTACATATAATTAAAGTACTTTTTTCACGGAGATATCACTGCTATTACATGGAGGGAGTCTATTTTTCCACATAGTGAAATTCACCGGATGGATTTATGACATGCGTAAGGAAAAATCCCGCCAATTCCTCCGCAATTGCTTTAACGCGGTTCGTTGGTAGGAGTTGGTTCCGCTTCCTTGCGATCTTTAAAAGGAGGAGATCAAATTAGTTATGATTGAAACTAAACACAAGTGATAGTAGAAAAATAAAGTTGTGAATGATTTTTGCGTGCCTCTATGTTTCTTTGACTATTGACTCTCTCATTGACTCTCATGTGAATGAACTCACAAACGTAGTATCCACATAAATCTGTCCCATCTGGTTGTTGCAGACACCACTATACAACAATATGATTTAATCAAATAATAATAAAGAGAATTAGAACGATACACGGACCTAGTTAAGTACTATTACTTACTTTGTTAGCTTTGAACTCCAGCTTATCTTTCCATTCACCGGGTTCTTGCTCGGTGAACTTTTTCCAAACCCTGCCCAAAAAGAATATGAATTGAGGAGTTATTACTTACTTTTGATATCAAGTAAATGAACGAAATAGAGGCCTAGTGCGATTGAAATTACCTCTTGAGCATTATACGCACGCTTTTGTATGCATCTGGATTTGTTTTTTTTGAGTCCCAGATTTCAACTTCTCCATCGTCGAGTTTAATGATCAGGAGAATGAAGTGGTAACTGCGCACGTAATTCAGAACTCATCAATTGCACTTAATATCGAGAAAGCAAAAAATAATGTGTACAAGACATTAACACTCACTTGAAGTTGTAGGGAAAAAGTATTTCTTTCTTGGTACTTTGTCGCTTAAAGAAATTCAGTAGAACGTCCTCTATGGCGTCCGGTTGATTTTCTAAAGTTTGGACATGAACTTTATCCGGGTCAATGAACCCAATGTCCCAGATTTTGAGCTGTCTGCATTCACGAATCTTCATTCTGCATATATAATAGCGTACAAAAGAATGATGTGAGGATAATTACTGGCAATGAACGAGCTTAACTAAATAACGAAAATACACAAATAAATTACTTACAGACAATAGCAGCTGATGATAGATTTGTCGAGAGCACGTTGATTGTACATCTGAAAAAGCTCAGAGAACTCAACCTGTACAGCATATTCTTGGAAGTAGTGCTCATCCTTAACTCCCGCCATGAAATAGAAAGTCCCATCTTTTGAGATGTCCATGTACCAGTTATGCAATCTCCATAACTGTGTTGTTAGAGCACTGGGGTTTGTCACCAGAGGCAGCCCAAGAGTATATTGATATGCTATCTCAAGAGTCTCGTACTCTCTGTCTGCACGGTATACAACTAATTCTCCAGGCTCGATTTCCTGAGGAGCCCGAGACGACACAATGAGCGGGGCCATCGATTGTACTTCTTGTTCCCCGAGCTGGGCAACTTGTTTCCCGCATTTCTTTTGTTTCCGTCGCTCCTCCTCTTCCTCCATCTGCGAGCTATGTACCTTGTTAATACCTCGCTCATAGTCTGTAAACGGCGCCGGTGGAGGGTTATATAAGTTGTCAATGGTGCGATCTTTTACCTCAATTGGTATAGTATTCAGAAGTTCCTTTAAGGGATCCTGTGATGCGGCATGTTTTTCCTCTTTTCGCCGTTCAAAAAAGGTTGCCGCATCGGCATTTAAGCTCACCGTTATTTCCTCCATAGTCATCTCGCAAGCCGGTTTCTCAGGAGCTAACTTCTCAGGAGACTTCAATTTATGCGTTTTCTTTGCACGTTTAATGACAGGGGACCTGTCTTTCCTGAACAAACTCCGCTTTGTCACATGACTAGTGGGCGCATCAGTCGGCTGACGGGACGGCGCGGGCGATGGACTTGCGGTGGGCACCCAATCATCGCGGAAGGCGGGTGGACTTTTAGGTGATAAATTTCTACCCGGAGGAGTCGGTGGCCTTGGCGTAGAGTCTGTAAAGATGATGTATTTCTTCTTCCATAGGACGATACCATGCTCGACTTCTCCCAAAGTCTTCTCGTCATCATTTCCCGGAATGTCAAGTTCCATTGAGTGGAATCCCGGCATAACTTTTGTGACCCCGACACGAGCATATCCAGCTGGAATCTGACCAAAATGGAAGGTTGCTCCAGGTTGATGTTGTAAAGCATATCCTTTCGCCACCGGATAACTGATGTTCTTCATTGGCACATGTAACTCACAATTTGTCTTCTCCGTGATATCATCCAAGGGGTAGTGAGCCGCCGGTTCATCAACTGCAGGATTTTCTAGCTGCGTGGAACCCACGCTGCTTTTCCGCTGAGATAGGGTGACATCGACTGGAGGATCTTGTAGCACCATCCGAGATTCCCTTTGCTGGGTAATTGAGTCCAGTTGCTCCTGCTGCCGCTTCACCTGGGCCTCCCATGTGTGGACCTGGCGTTCTAATTGTGATAACCGGTCCGCCTCCTTCTTCTTACTTCTGGAACGGCTTTTATAAGTTGCAACGTCCGCGGGAAACCCGTGAAGGAAACCAACGTCGCCTCCTCTACCTCGACACCGTCCCCAGTGTTCAGGATTCCCGAGGGCGAGTGTCAGCTCGTCGTCCTCTCTATTGGGAACAAATGTTCCCGCTCGGACGGCCGCTATTGCCTTCTCTAGCTTTTTTACAACTCGTGTAATTCTTTTCTTCCATTTTCCTTTTGCAACAATTCGCCCTGTCTCTGGGTCCAACACTGCTCCATGCGCGAACAACCAGTACTTGGACCTCTCGGGCCAGTCATCTGTCTGTGGAGTGATCCCTTTTAGACGCAGTTCGTTTTCAAAGGATTCCCACTTAGGCAAGGCAGTCTTTTAGCCACCTGACCCCAAAGTATGGTGGTATTTCTTCTTCTTAGCATTCTCCTTATTTCTCTCGGATCGGGCCAGAGCGACGGCTGATTTCTTATAAGCTACAAATGCAGGCCAATCATCTTTTATCTTCAGTAGAGAGCCCTTGAATTCTGGAGTCTTTTTCTCATATTTTTTCCACAATTTTTTCTTCCAGCTGTTGAATTGTGTGGCCATCTTCTTAAGAGTCCACTCCCTGACTTTCTGCAGCTTCTTCTCTGGGAGACCTTCCGGTAGGCTGAAATCACTCAAGATTGAGTCCCAAAGTGTTTGCTTAAGTCTGTCGTCGACATAACTTGCGTCAACGTTCGCTTTCTTTGGCTCATTCCATTCTGCAAGGGTGATCGGGATAATGTCCCTAACAATCGCTCCGCATTGAGCTACATATTTGCGGCAGGTGTTTTCTGGTTTCTGCGGTTTGCCATCATCGCCTACTTCAACGATCGACAGCTTTGCACCATCTTCTAGCTTCAACCTTTTGGCCGGGCCTCGTGTAGGGTTTGTCGGCTTCTTTTTAGATCCGGAGGCCTAAAAGAAAAATGTTTTGTTAGTAGGTGCAATATAAATCAATTTATGCATCAACAAAACTTAATATATATATATACCTGGCCGGAGTTTTCCGCGGGCACTTGATCGTCGTCTATTATTTCTAGCTCAAGTCCCTCACCGGACTCGTTCAGACATCTTGAGCTGAAATCATCCTCTTGTTCATCATCAGAATCTTCTCCATCGGAATTTACTCCAAGACTCTTCTCATATATTATTGCTGCCATTTGCTCTTCAATGTCCTCGTTTCGGATGAAGGGGTTGTTGTCCATAGCTCAATGTCACTTCAAATTTAAATTTGAATCAAGGTTACAATTAAAGTTGATACAAATATTTCTTATACACATAAGTTGGAACAAATATTTCTTGTACACATAAATTGGAACAAATATTTCTTATATACATAAATTGGAACAAAAATTTGCTAAATTTCCAACTTTGCTAAATTTCTAATAGTTGTTTTACAAAATTTGCTAACTTTGCAAAAATTGATACAATAGTTGTTTTACTAACACAAAAATCTTCAGGGGATCTAATAGTGAAGGACTTAGCCGATTTGGGGCGTTACAAGTCATAATAATATATATCGCATCAATAATACATCACGCTAATCAAAATGGACGTCGAACTGCCGGAAACATGCCGCGGGCGGTGAAAACCCAAAGTGAAGGAACCCAAACAGGATCATAACTAATGTGAGATCCCTGAAGATGCTGCCAAGTGTTGGACGGAAAGACGTCCAACGCGACCATGTACCGACGGACGTGCTCGTCCTCCGCCCTGACACGACGACGTACCAACTCCTCGGGGGCCGGCACCCTCTGTACCCGTCGTGGCCCACGTGACCGCCACCAAAGAAGCTCCGGGTCGACGATGGTTCCCTAATTCCTCACCAATCTGCGCACACCGGAAGGTGGCACCTCCCAGTGCCAACCCGGCGGAGCCCAGTCCCGGACATCCATAGTCCCGTCCATCTCGAAACTATGAATCTTTACATTAACTCTTAAAATTCCAAGACATTGTATAAAACATTGTAAAATTCAAAGACATTGTATAAAACATTGTAAAATTCAAAGACATTGTATAAAATTCCAACATAGTGCTAAATTCTAACATTGCAACTAAATTTAACAAAAATTTGCTTACTTTGCAAAAATATTAACGAAATATGAAGTATTAACTAACATTGTTTTCCTAACACAAATTTTAACATTGTTTGCCAAAAAATCCAACTTTGCTAAATTTCTAAATTTGCTACACTAATTATAACCTAAACAGTAATAACCTAAACACTAATAACCTAAACATTAATTACTAATAATGAAAAAAATTGCTAGCTATATATAATGAAATTTTTTGCTAGCTATAATGAAAAAAATTGCTAGCTATAATAACCTAAACACTAATAACCTAAACACTAATCTAGTAAACAGTACTAATAACCTATATCTAATAACCTATAATTAATTTGCTAGCTATAATGAAAAAAAATACAAACCTTGGAGAGGCTGGCGGTGGTGGAGGAGATGGCCGGAGCGGGGAGGTCTCGCCGCGGCCGGAGAAGGGAGGGAGGGACGGCGCGGCGGCCCGAGGCGACGGCGTGGCGGCGGAGGCGATGGCCAGAGCGGTGGCGGAGGCCTGAGGCGTGCGCGCGCGCGGCCGGAGGCGGAGGGAGGCCGGAGCGGGGCGCGTGGGAGGCGATGGCGCGGCGGCCGGAGGGACGGCGCGGCGGCCGGAGGGACGGCGCGGTGGTCGGAGGGACGGCGACGGTGGCGGCGGGCAGGGCTTCGCCGGAGAGAGGTCGCGAGGAAGAAGACGATGCGCGCGTGAAGGAGTTAGCCGATTTGGGGCGTTTCCCTGTATTAACTGCTCAAAATCGACCTTTAGCACCGGTTGTTGTTACCAACCGGTGCTAAAGGGTCTTTAGCACCGGTTGGTAACAACAACCGGTGCTAAAGGTCGATTTTCGAACACCAAACGGTTGCGCGCCAAGCCAACCCCTTTAGCACCGGTTGTAGTTACAAACCGGTACTAAAGGGTTTTGAATTGAATTTTGTTTGTTTTTTGTTCTGTTTTCTTATATTTTCTTATGTTTTCTGTTTTCCTTTATATCTATTTGTTTTCAATTTTGTTTTTTCTCTAGTTTGTGTTTCTTTTATTTCTATGTATAAGAAACAACCTTGCCAAAGGAAATCTTAAAATTAATTCCATAAGTATTATTTTCCATTTTTTAAGTGCAAAAAATGACTTTTTTTGTGAACAAAGTACCAAAAATATGATGCAAAATGGGACCCATTTAATTTTCATGGAAACTAGTACACATATGATGGATAATTCCCAAGTATTAGGTTTTTCCTTGATTTCTAACTAATTTCCCATAGTTTAATGAGTTTATGTTGATTTATCGAAAGTAATTCAAATTTGAACTACAACTGTTTGATAGTTTGTTCTGAAATTTTTGGAAAAATCATTTTGAGGTACACAACTAGTGGTTATATCACAGAAACACTGATAATTCTAGAAAATATTACCTCTTTCGATGAATAGTCATCGCGACCGTTTTGATCGCTTTTAAGAAAAAATGAAATAAATTGATAAACATCTCAAAAAATGAGTTCCTTTGGCATGGGCTCCTTATATGTGTACTAGTTGCTATGAAAAATGATAAACTTGATTTTTGACAAAATTTGCAAAAAAAGTCTTCACAAAAAGGTCTATCATGTATGAACATCTAGAAGTTTCAAGACAAATGACCAAGTTATGGTCATTTCCACGGCATAGTTTGTGATAAATATCTCATATCCCACAAATAGATGTATCTTGGTATAAGAAACAACCTTGCCAAAGGAAATCTAACTAATTTCCAAGTTTAATGAGTACACATATGATGGATAATTCCCAAGTATTAGGTTTTTCCTTGATTTCTAACTAATTTCCCATAGTTTAATGAGTTTATGTTGATTTATCGAAAGTAATTCAAATTTGAACTACAACTGTTTGAGCCGTTAGATCCCGGTTGTTGTTACCAACCGGGACTAAAGAAGCACACGGATCGTGTGTTTCTTTCAAGCACTTGTGAGCCGTTAGATCAGGAGTGTGTTTCTTTCAAGCACTTGTGAGCCGTTAGATCCCGGTTGTTGTTACCAACCGGGACTAAAGAAGCACACGTACCCTATATATAGCCCCCCTCCCGGACATGTTCAGCACTCAGTGTCTACTCATTGTAGTTCATTTTGGCAGCACACGGGTAGCAGAGAGCACTCGGTGAAGGCTGAAGGTGAACCCTCCCCTCGGCGGAGGCATCTTTGGGCAACCAGCGGCAAGACGTCTCTGATGATCTGCGACCGTTCCAAACGATTGCAGATCATCAGAGATGTCTTGCCGGACGGTTGTAGATCATCAGAGATGTCTTGCCACCGGACGGTTCTATCTACATAATACTTCAGTTCATCGACCGAATACAAAGCATTCGGATTCCCTGCATACGCCCAACGGTGCATTTGATATGCAGGCACTCACGAGCCACCGTTGGGCTGTATGCAGGTGAAATCGTGTGTTTTGTTCCATGCATCTACAAAATACTTCAGTTCACTTGTTCTTCTGATACAAAGCATTCGGATATTACACATCAACAATCATATCCCTATCGACCGAATACAAAGCATTCGGACCCAACATTGCATTTGATATGCAGGTTTAATACATTGTTACACATCACGAACAACCACCCTATCTAGTGTTCATTTTTTCTTCGTGTGTGTCCCTTTCTTCTCACTGCGCCGTAGCCATGGACAATCTTCATCATTTAAAGCGATGGTTGGGTCAGTTCTCACTTTGAAGGGCGGAATTTTATCAAACTTATTGTAATCTTCTGACATGTCTGTCTTGTCCTCCACTCCCACGATGTTTCTTTTCCCTGAAAGAACTATGTGGCGCCTTGGCTCATCGTATGATGTATCAGCTTGCTTATCTTTTCTTTTTTTCGGTCTGGAAGACATGTCCTTGACATAGAAAACCTGAGCCACATCATTGGCTAGGACGAATGGCTCGGTGTAGTACCCAAGATTGTTGAGATCCACGGTAGTCATTCCGTACCGTCGGTCTATCTCTACCCCGCCTGACAGGTTGACCCATTTGCAATTAAACAAAGGGATCTTAAAAGAAGGTCCATAGTCAAGTTCCCATATCTGCTGTATGCAACCATAATATGTGCCCTTTGTCCCATTGTCGTTTGTTGCATCAAAGCGGACACCACTGTTTTGGTTAGTGCTCTTTTTGTCTTGGATTTCCGTGTAAAATGTATTTCCATTTATCTCGTACCCTTCGAAAGTCAATATAGTCGAAGATGGTGAATTGGCCAACAAGTATAGCTCTACTCCAACATCTTTGTTATTAATGAGATGTGTACGCAACCAACTGCCAAAAGTATCCACGTGTTTTCCTTTAATCCAGTAGTCAGTCTGCTCCGGATATTCGGAGCGTAAAATATCCATGTGTTCCACGATATACGGAGCCACCAATCTGGAATTTGCTAAAACTGTGTGGTGTGCTTGGGTGAAAGAATGTCCATCCATACTTGTTGTTGCTTTCTTTCCTAGCGTTCCTTTTCCACGCAGTCTCCCCTCATGGCGCGATTGAGGAACACCAATCGGCATAAGATCAGGAATAAAGTCCACACAAAACTCAATGACCTCCTCTGTTTCATAGCCCTTGGACATGCTTCCTTCTGGCCTAGCACGATTATGAACGTATTTCTTTAAGACTCCCATGAACCTCTCAAAGGGGAACATGTTGTGTAGAAATACAGGACCGAGAATGGAAATCTCTTCGACTAGGTGAACTATGAGGTGCGTCATAATGTTGAAGAATGATGGTGGAAACACTAACTCGAAGCTGACAAGACATTGCACCACATCCTTCTGTAAACTTTGTAGAGTTGCTGGATCGATTACCTTCTGAGATATTGCATTGAGAAATGCACATAGCTTCACAATGGGTTCTCGAACGTTTTCCGGTAATAGCCCCCTCAATGCAACCGGAAGTAATTGTGTCATAATCACGTGACAGTCATGAGACTTCAGATTTTGAAACTTTAGCTCTGTCATGTTTATTATTCCCTTTATATTCGACGAGAAGCCAGATGGAACCTTCATACTGTGAAGACATTCAAAAAATATTTTCTTCTCTTCTTTCGTAAGAGCGTAGCTGGCAGGAGCTGGTTCATTCTCTGTCCCATTGTCGTCTCGATGCATCTCTTCGCTCATACGTTGATGGGCCTGCCTTACTTTCGGTGTATCTTTTGACTTCCCTTTTTTTGACATCCCCTTTTTGGACTTCCCTTTTTTTGACTTCCCTTCTTTCGACTTCCCATACACGCCCAAGAAGTTAAGCAGGTTGCAGCAAATATTCTTTGTCACGTGCATCACGTCGATTGCAGATTGAACTTCTAGCAGTATCCAATAGGGCAGCTCCCAAAATATAGATGTCTTTTTCCACATGGGTACGTGGTTGTTTGCGTCATTCGGAACTTGTAGTCCCCCAGGACCCTTTCCAAAGATTACTTTTAAATCCTTAACCATATCATATATAACAGAACTACAAGGGCGGGTAGGCCTCAGCCGATGATCTGCCTCACCTTTGTAATGTTTGCCTTTCTTCCTTAAGGGATGCTTGGGTCCAAGAAATCGACGATGCCCCATGTACACAATCTTGTTACACAAATATATACTGTCAGTCTTATCTAAACAATGCGTGCATGCATTGTATCCCTTGTTTGATTGTCCTGAAATGTTACTAAGAGCAGGCCAATCATTGATGGTTACAAACAGCAACGCTCGTAGGTTAAATTCCTCCTGTTTATACTCATCCCACACACGCACACCTTCGTCAGACCACAACTGTAAAAGTTCGTCAACTAATGGCCTCAGATACACATCAATGTCGTTGCCGGGTTGCTTCGGGCCTTGGATAAGCACTGGCATCATGATATACTTTTTCTTCATGCACAACCAAGGAGGAAGATTATAGATACATAGAGTCACAGGCCAGGTGCTATGACTGCTGCTCTGCTCCCCAAATGGATTCAAGCCATCTGTACTTAGACCAAACCTTAAGTTCCTTGCGTCAGCTGCAAAATCTCGAAACTCACTGTCAATCTTTCTCCACTGCGACCCATCAGCCGGGTGTCTCAGCATCTCGTCTTCCTTACGGTCTTCTTTGTGCCATCGCAACAACTTGGCATTCTCTTTGTTTCGGAACAAACGTTTCAACCGTGGTATTATAGGAGCATACCACATCACCTTTGCAGGAACCCTCTTCCTGGGGCTGGCCTCGCACTCAACATCACCTGGGTCTTCTCGCCTTATCTTATACCGCAATGCACCGCATATCGGGCATGCATTCAAATTCTCGTACTTCTCACCGCGGTAGAGGATGCAGTCGTTGATGCATGCATGTATCTTCTGCACCTCTAATCCTAGTGGGCAGACAATCTTCTTTGCTTCGTACGTACTGGAGGGCAATTCATTTTTCCTTGTAAGCATCTTTTTAAATATTTGTAGCAACTGTTCAAATCCCTTGTCAGATACTCCATTCCTTGCCTTCCATTGAAGCAATTCCAGGGTGCTACCCAGCTTTTTCTGGCCATCTTCACAAGTTGGATACAATAATTTTTTGTGGTCCTCCAACATGCGCTCTAACTTCAACCACTCGTTTTCAGTTCCGCAGATTATCTGTTCATCAAGAATAACCTGACGAAGATCATCATCAGACTGATCATCAACAATGACCTCATGCTCAGCTTCGTCTTCCCCCATTTTAGTATCACCGTGTTCAGAGAACAGAGGATAGTTGTCATCATCATCTTCTTCATTGTCCTCCATTATAACCCCTGTTTCTCCGTGCTTGGTCCAACAAAAATAATTGGGCATGAAGCCTTTCCGGAACAGGTGGAAGTTTAGGGTTCTTGCGCTAGGGTAATTCGTCTTATTCCGACACTCATCGCATGGACAAAACATAAAACCATTCTTCTTGTTTAACTCAGCCGCACGGAGAAATTCCTGTAGTCCACTAATGAACTCCGGAGAGCGTCGGTCAACGTACATCCATTGTCGATTCATCTGCATTATATAAATATATCTAAAACCATTACACTATATATATAACAAACAATTATCAAGTAAGAAAAATATACAAGTAATAACTATGCATCTAAACCATACAACTAATATTTTTTAAAAATATAAGAAAAAAAAAGAGGCTCACCGAGGTGGTGTCGGTCACGGGGCGCCGCGGGCGATCGGCGGCGGTGAGGAAGTGGGGACGACACTATAAAAAGGCACAAATCTTATTTTAAATTGAGCTCAAAATGCATATAAAACAAATAAAATTCCTAACTTAGGCATTTCATCAAACACCTTGCTTGCACTAGAAAAAACAAATGAGTTAAACTAGCAAAATGAGCTAAAGTTGAAATGCCGGAAGAGAAGATGAAGTTGCTAACCCTTATATAAGTAAGTGCTACCAATCTTAACAAATGTTGTAGAGATCAAAGAGTGCTAGATCTTGGGAGAGCAAAGAGAGAAGAAAATGGAGCTTGAATGAGAGCAATGGAGCTGTGCCTCGGGTGGAAGAAGGCAATATAGGACGAACCTTTAGTACCGGTTTACCTTTAGTACCGGTTTGTAATACAAACCGGTACTAAAGGGTCTGACCGTGGGGCCGCGCGCTGCAGCCGACTGATGCAACCCTTTAGTACCGGTTTGTATTACCAACCGGTACTAAAGGGTCCAACGCAACCGGTGCAAATAACTGCCGGGCTGTCTCGCCTCTGGAACCGGTACTAATACCCCTTCAGTACCGGTTCCAGTCAATCCGGTGCCAAACGTGGCCTCACCAAAGGCTTGTTTTCTACTAGAGCCAAGGTCAGCTACCAGGATCTACGATAGCCATTCAACATTAGGAGCATCTGAATTTGGCTCACAATGAATGGTATGAATCACTTGATTAGTACTATCTTTCTTATGCAGAGGCTGCGATGTCTTGACACAAAGTGCTTGTGTACGTAGAGTTGGCAGAGAAGTTTCTGCTGTTTTTGAGACAGATAACTTTTTTCGAAAAGGAGAATCCCTGCCTTCTTCCTTTCTGTGCAGCTAAGCCACTAGCTCTATGAGTACTTACCACTGCCCTGTGAGTTGATCCGCCCCCATCAGGTCGCTGTTCGGGTCAATTCACCACACAGGCTGGGCTCGGCTGCTGGCTGCTGCTTTCTTCCTGTCGCAGGTACATTCAGTCCGCGCGATTTCTTCGAAACACTATTCAATTCCATAGCTCGATCTGTGTCTCCCATTGATTGTTCTAATTTCTTTATTCCAGTATACCGGCTCTGTCAAGATACTTTTGATCGGTTGTACGTACTGGTACTGTGCATGCTTGATTTCGTAGCCGAATTGTCAGTATAGTGTTAAGGTATATTACCTGATTGTGTCTGTTTGTGTGGCATCTGTCTAGCTGGAGAGGATTCTATCAAAGCGTATAGTCACAATTGATTATGACCCACTGAACACATAAAAGTTTTTGCTTGCCCGAGCTTTCCTTGTTGTGTGCACTAGTCAATTACTACTGACAAGCATATCGTCTAGTACCACTCTGAAAGTTATTTTTATATACTAGAAAAAAGGGCAAATAAACAACATATGCATATCTTCGTCAGGGCTACCACATCTAGAGCAGTTTTCGTTGATATTTTTTGGGTACCTGCTTGCCCTCTTACCCGTAGGAAGCGCTTTTCTAAGAACCTCATTTGGACCCTTGGCGCCATTTGTTTATCATGCCACACCTGATTAAGGCATGGAGGAACAATTTTGGGTCTTTACCTTGGTGGAAGCTGAAGGTTATTGAAACAATGTTTGGACCCGAGAGTCTGAGTCTCTATCTGACTTTGAAACAAGTTCCATCCTCTGTCCACTATGACTGAGTCACACTCACAAGTCAGTCAGTGCTTGCCAAGTTGCCACTGGACAGTAGCTCCAAAAAATTCACTGGAGGAGTCTTGCCCCTCTTTTATTCTCACAGGAACGGTGGAAGTCTTGCTTCACTGGAGAATGTTGACGACACCCAATTAATGGTCAGGTCCCTTGGTTTAATTGCAAGTAACTACTCAACCTGGATTTGTCAGCGGGCCATTTAAAATCTGAATTCTGAAGTCCAAGAACACACAGTTCAGAGTTCCCTGAGATTATGTTCAGTGAGTCATGCCGTGCTCTAAATCAAGAAATGAATAATTTATCGAAGTAGTTAAAGTGTAATTTATTCTATTCTCGCTAGCCGCCTTGAATTATTAAAGAAATTAGGTCTGGTTGGTGCGTGCATCGTTCCAAAGCAACAGATACTGACGTATCAGCTGGAAAGTTGTTTTTTCCAAGTGACAGAGGAAAAACGAGAACCGGCAGTTTGCCATGGGCGTACTCATCCTCCTGCTCCTCCTTCTCACACCGTCTCTGGTGGCCGCCGACGAGTTCTGCGACAACGTGAAGGCTGTCGCAGCCATCCTCTCCAACAACGCCTCCTCTTCCCCAGTACACTTCGCCAGCACCACCTATGGGCGAGCCCCCAACGTGGTCTCCGCGCTCGCGCTCTGCGGCGGTGACATCCTCGACGGCTCCGCCTGTGGCGGGTGCATCACCAGCTGGTTTGCCAATGCGCTGAGCCAGACGCAGTGCGCTAAGGTCGGGTCCAACTATCGGGATTGCATCATCGCCTACGGCGGTGCCAGCAGCAACATCCTAGGGGCGCCCTCGAACGCCACTGGAGGATCCGGCGACAACACGCCGCCCTTTGAGGACTGGAGCACCAGGAACGTCTCCGGCGGCAATGTCACCCTCATCGCCGGCCTCACCCTCGAGCTGCTTGCGGCGACCGCGGAGAAGGCGGCCGGCACGGTTCCGAGCCGGTACGCCACCGGCGTCATGGACATGGAGAGGGTGACGACTTACCCGAGGGTGTACTCGCAGGCGCGGTGCACGCCTGACCTGCCCGCCGACGAGTGTTCGGCGTGCCTGCGCCGTCTCATCGGCATGGTCAACTCCACCATGTCCCTGCGCATGGGCGGACAGATGGGTGTCACGCGGTGCTATATCAGGTACGATGCGTTTCAGTTCTATGCTGGGCAACCACTGCTAAGCCTGCCGGCGGCGGCGCCAGAGGCCGCTCCGAGCCTGAACAAACGCAGGAGTAAGTCGTCGGAGTATCAAATAAACTATACTGTGAGTAAGAGGCCCTTCGTAGCCAATTAACATTATTGTTTACATGTGTTTGGTTTTGCATCAGGGAGTATTTTATGGGTGATTCCCGTAGTTGCAGTTCCTCTAATTGCAGCTGCATTTCTCCTCTTCATCTTTTACTTTCATCGGCTCAAAGGCCAGAGAAAAGGATCAAGATATGCTCAGAATTTGGCAAACTCGGACTTCTCTTTGTTTGACTTTGAAGAGCTACTGGAGGCTACAAATAGTTTCTCAAAGGAAAACAAACTTGGAGAAGGTGGCTTTGGCACTGTCTACAAGGTAAATTAGTACTACTAGGATTTTCACCTTTTATTGTGGCTTGTTTAGGAGCCTAATACACGATCTCTTGTATGAAAACAAGCCTATCTACATTGAGCCTACAGCTGATAACTTCTGCTCCGTGGACTGAGAAGATCCTAACTTTTGAATAGATAATTTTTCCCAGGGCCAGCTTCCAAAAGGGTTGGAGATAGCGGTTAAAAGACTTGCTTCACATTCAGGACAGGGTTTTGTAGAGTTTCAAAATGAACTCCAGCTCATAGCAAAACTCCAGCACATGAATTTGGTTAGGCTCTTGGGATGTTGCTCTCAAGAGGATGAGAAAATATTGGTCTATGAATACATGCCGAACAAAAGCCTTGATTACTTCATCTTTGGTATGCATTTGCATTTCTTAATCTAATTTAAGTATCATTTGTCAATGCATCAGACCGACTAAATATTACCCAATTTTTAATTCAACTCTACAGTTTATTCTCATTTGTCTAGGTGTTTTTCTCCTGTTTTATTAATATCTAATCGCTATGTAGATGAGAATAAAAGAGCTTTACTGGATTGGTCAAAAGTTGAAGCGATAATTGAGGGAATAGCACATGGACTTCTTTACCTGCATAAGCACTCCCGGTTGCTTGTCATACATCGGGATCTTAAACCGAGCAACATTCTCCTGGACGGAGAAATGAATCCAAAAATTTCAGATTTCGGGCTAGCAAAAATATTCAGCTCAAATGACACCGAAGGAGACACTACAAGAAGAGTGGTTGGCACATAGTAAGTTTCACATACAAAATCCAACTGCAATTATACATATTACAATTCAACCAGAAAAGGTAGTCTTGAGTCTTGACATAAATCACATACCATTTTAGTGGCTACATGGCTCCCGAGTACGCTTCGAAGGGCAACTTCTCTATTAAATCTGATGTCTTCAGCTTCGGCGTAATCATTCTGGAGATCCTCAGTGGAAAACAGAATTCTAGTCAGCAACAATGTGGAGATTTCATCAATCTGCTTGGATATGTAAGCTTATACACACAAACTTAAGCTTGCGAAACTGTAGTTTTTATTTGCTACACAACCTAATTCGTCTAATGGAATTGCAAACAGGTATGGCAATTATGGGAAGATGGAAAGTGCATTGATCTCGTTGATTCGTCATTGGTTCCCGATAGTCACACGGCAAAGATGAGGAGGTGCATTAACATAGCATTGTTGTGTGTACAGGAAAATGCGGTCGATCGGCCAACCATGGGAGATGTTGTTTCAATGCTAAGCAGTGAGACTATGATCCTGGATGATCCTAAGCAGCCAGCATATATCAATGTAAGAGTGGGAAACGAAGATTCGTCCTCTACCCGCGAGTCAGCTACTACTAATGAGAATACCATATCTGTCGCAGTTACAAGATAGTTTGTTTCCTCGTGTAATTTTTCTTTTATTGTCATGACGTACGTAGTATATTAACGGAACTGAGATGTTGTATAATTCGTAAGTTTAAGTGCTGTTTCAGATATAGGGGCCGATCAATTCTAATCACCAAATAGTCCACCTGATCTTTGTGTTCGTTCCACCGCAGCTTAGCTGCTTGCCTGATACTGTACCTATTATAAGCTGAGTGTAGTTGGAACACTTAGTGCAAGGTTCAGTGTTAACTAATTCTGGCCAAGCACTATGTTTTACTGATATATTTCCTTGGGACGACGAAGGAGGCGGATCGTGTAGTGACTCTGCATTGTCCAATGCATTATTATTGGAGTGTGGCGGAGCCAGAACTTTAACTCATGTAGTCAATGCAAACTTGTGTAGTAAAATACATGTATTTAGTATAATTTTTACATAATTTTTACCTACATTAACCAAAAATCTGTGTAGTCAATTGACTACACAGCTCATGTGTGGCTCGCTGCAGTCCTGGATAAAACATAGCATGTTACTCAGCAATAATTTATTCCGACTAGTAGCTTTGAAAGGTATGCAGTACTTGTGAAGTGATCAGACCACTTGCGAGAAGCGAAATCACTCGGAACAATCCTCTATTCTATTCTGCCGGCCGGCAGCTGGTGAGTCCGCTGCACTGTTTTAAGTCAATAGATTGATCTCTACTTTGAAAGCAACAGCGGCCAACAGACTGCATAGACTTTCTTCACGTTCATCCATGTCACCATTCAAAAAAAACAACATTCTTCTAAGACATTACCACGTCCATCCGAAAGCACATTTCCACTGCGTGGGCGGAACACGATTATTAGTTATCAACTACTGGACAAAGACCAGGATATAGATACACACAATTTCTTTGCATTTTTACAAGTGAAAGCAACGACAACCAAAGACAACTAGGGAAGGCCGAGACTATTGGTGTAGTAGACTAGTAGTCACTTAGGACTTAGGAGGCCTTGTGTTGGCCCTTAGCTCTAACTTCTAAGTAGATAGTTGACTTTGATTGACTCAAGTCGTAGCCTTTGCACGTCCACAAAAGAAGAAGCCCAGGCTGCTATTGTCAGAGCAGGCAGGCAAGCACACACGGTCATGGTGGGCGTGCTCCTCCTCCTCCTCCTCCTCCTGCCGGCGTCGGCAACGGCGATCGGGATCGTCTGCGGCGGCAACCACACCGCCAACAGCACCTACGAGTCCAGCCTCGCCGTCCTCGCCGCCACCCTCCCCGGCAACGCCTCCTCCTCCCCGCAGCTCTTCACCAACGCTACTGCCGGCGCGGTGCATGCGCTCGCGCTCTGCCGCCGCGACACCGTCAACACCACAGCGTGCAGAGACTGTGTCGCCTCGTCTTTCAAGTATGCGCAGAAATTCTGCCCGGGCGGTAAGACCGCCACCGTCTACTACGACTACGACGAGGTGAACCCCCTGCAGCCAGGGTGCATCCTCGGCTTCTCCGGTGACGCCGCCTACCTCAGCACCGCGTCAAGTATCGCCGGGAAAAACGGTACGTTCTTCCAGTACTGGAACCTGTTGGGCATCCCCGGCAACGCCCGTGTTGTCGCTGCCGCCGTCCACGAGCTCCTCAACAAGACGGCTCAGGACGCGGCCGCCGCGCCGAGGGGGTTCGCCACGGCGTTCATGGACTCCATCGGGGGGCCCGCCCCAACGCTCTACTCCCTGGCGCAATGCACGCCAGACCTGTCCAAAGGCGACTGCCTGGCGTGCCTCCAGCGGCTCGTCGGCACCGTCAACGCCACCAACTCCGTGCGCATGGGAGGACGGATCTTCGTGCTCCGCTGCAACATCAGGTTCGAGGCCTTTATGTTCTACGACGACAAAAGCATGCGACGGATCCCATTTTCATCTCCATTATCCATGTCTCCGGCACCGGCACCAGCTCCGGCAGGCAAGAGTATGTGATGAACACTTCAAATATGCCGATGATCCATTTGAGTCTCGATTAATTAGTTGGCATGTTATTATGACTTTTGCTAATTCGTGCATGTATGTTTAATTATGAAGGACATGGAATCAGTCCTTGGGTAATAGCCTTACCAGTAGCTGCTGTTGTAGCACTTGTTGCTTTCTGCTTCATCGTTTTCTGTTGCCGGCTGAAAAAAAGGCACACAAAAGGTGGGTAAATTAGTTATTACTAGTTAAAATTCTCAACAGAAATAGTATAACGAGTCATAGTTACAGAGATCGATATTGATGGTGCTGGTTCTTAATTTTCAGGTAAAGTGGCCTTGCAGGAAAAAAGTACTCACCAGTTTCAAGGAGATGAACTAGCTTGGGAAATGGAAGCAGAGTTGTCTGAATTTTCAGTGTTTGAGTTTCATCAGATTTTAGAGGCCACAAATAACTTTTCCGAGGAAAATAAACTTGGCGAAGGGGGATTTGGCCCTGTTTATAAGGTAAATACTCCTATAACACCATTCTGTACTCCATGTTTTCTAGAATACAAAATGCACATCAATAAAAAATGATTAAGAGGAAGAATGTTGGTCCAAGGTGGTGTAAATGTGCTTTTACTCGAGAGTAGGGAACTGTGAAATAATTTGTGGCTCCTAAGTCCTAAAGAAACCCGTATATTTTTTTATTTATAAAAAGTATTTATTTTAATTTTTCCAGGGCCACTTTCCCGAGGGAATAGAGATAGCAGTTAAGAGACTTGATTCAGATTCAGATCAAGGTTTTATAGAGTTCAAAAATGAAGTTGAGCTCATAGCCAAACTTCAACACAGAAATTTGGTTAAGCTCATGGGATGTTGCTCTCAAGGAGTGGAGAAAGTACTTGTCTACGAATACTTACCAAACAAAAGCTTGGACTTCTTCATCTTTGGTACATATATAATTTCATTTTCAGACTCACATGCTAGATACCGTGCACTAGATTTTTACTCAAATGATGCTTTAGATGTTTTTTCCTCTGCTATACTAACATTTAATTCACATGCAGATGAAGATAGAAAAGGTCTACTAGATTGGGACAAACGTCTTGCAATAATTGTAGGAATAGCAGAAGGACTTCTTTACCTACATAAGCATTCTAGATTGCGTGTTATACATCGGGATCTTAAACCAAGCAACATTCTCTTGGATAGCACAATGAATGCTAAAATTTCAGATTTTGGAATGGCAAAAATATTTAGCACAAATATCAACGAAGGAAATAAGACGAGAAAGGTGGTTGGTACATAGTAAGTTTCCTCTGAATTACTCCACACATGAATATTTTTACTATTACTCAACCATATAGTAATTACATGGTTACTTTCTTTTAGTGGCTACATGGCACCCGAGTATGCTTCCCATGGCCTCTTCTCTGTCAAATCGGATGTATTCAGCTTTGGCGTTTTAGTTCTTGAGATCCTTAGCGGGAAAAAGAATTCCCAAGAATGTGGAGCTTTCATCAACCTCATTGGACATGTGAGTGCATATTTACACAGCCATATACCAATTATTTTTTATTCTGTGTTATATCTAATTATTTTGATGAAATTTCAAATAGGCATGGAAATTATTTGAAGAGGAGAGATGGATCGAACTCGCTGATCCAACATTGCTTCCCGAGGGTCATTCAACAGAAATGATGAGGTCCATTAACATTGCATTGTTGTGTGTACAAGAACATGCAATTGATCGACCGACCATGTTGGACGTTGTTGCAATGCTAAGCAGCAAGACTATGATTTTAGATAAGCCGAAACAACCAGCATATTTCAGTTTAAGTGTAGGCAACAAAGAAGCAGCCGCTGCTACTCAGTCTCGCAGTTTTAATGATGTGACTATAACAGCGGTAGCTCCTAGATAATTTATCTCTGTATAAATGCAGTTTTCACTTTGATGTTGTATAGTGCATAAGTTATATGCATTATATCTAGTGCATAAGTTCATATCCGTATCTTAGTTGTAATGTGGTGGCTAGAGATGCCTTAGTCAAAACCATGTTTATTTTACCGATTCTGAAACGGCAGTATGTACACACTTGAAGTGGCAATGGGTGTTTTAGTAGTTTTAAAATTTTCCAAACAATGTGTGTAATGAATCCATGAAGGCAGGATATTAAGAAATTATCCAAACAATGTCTCTGTTTGTCCTCTCCATATACGGCACTACACTCAATGTCTGTCGATCACTCACTCCAAAGACACAAAGGATGTCGAAGTCTTGTGGATGGGGCAGCTAGCGTTGGGAGAAGAGGCAGGAGTCCTGCCAAGCTTTATTGCAGAGAATAAGCAAAATAGAAACAAGAGGTTCAGCATATTTGTACTAGCAGCTCGATCTCCAGGTTACAAACGGACGACTTCTTCTCCCTAACTTCTCCAAAGGGCAATTTCATTTTCTGTTGTAATGTCTTGCAAAAGGACATAAATTTGTGTAGGTTTAGCGTTGTGAGTCAGTCAACTCTAGCTTTGGGACGACCCATTCTTGCTCCACGCACGAGTCAATAATGGCTTGCAAAATGACAAGATGAGTACGTCCGCCGTGATAGAGAATGGTATATGCACCTAACGTTGCAAGTTGATGAAACATGCACTGAATCCACACATGGTGACAGCACGTTTTTTTGTAAGCTAGCTTATATAAACAATTATAACTGGAACACGATAAGATACCAATTGACAAGTTGGCATGCTGGAACTGCCGTGCGACCACTGATTTGCTTCACAACAAATACAAGTGAACGCCTCTGCAACTTCGACTTGGTATTTGGGGAGGAAAAATAGGACAAAACAAAATGTCGTTCCGTGTGAATTGAAATTGGGACAGAGAAGGCATCTTCAACCCAAATTTGAGCTATGCGCATGAAACGCAAGCCTCACATCATACTCCTCTTGTTCAAAAAAAAACACATCACACTCCTCTACCCGGCAGCATCTTCGCAGCACCCTACCTCTCCTCATCTCCATCATTCCCCACAGCGCCATCGTCTCATACTCTTCCTAGCAGGTTGACAGCGGAATTCCCCCAGGGTAGGCCTGAGACAAGGAGATGGCCACTAGACCCACACAAGGCGACCACCCGGACTAGACCAAGGCACGCTTCTTCAGTTGGCTGGGCCATCACCTGAACCGTCACTCGGATGGCCAACTCCAAGTGTCACCTGATGGGATCATTGGAGTCGTCGTCAATGCGGGCGTTACTCCTGACCATCAAGGAACAAGAGGTTCAGCATAGTGTTAAAGTGACGGATTTTCTAGGAGTCATATTCAAGTTTTCTGCTGGCCTTTTCTCAAGCGTGTACAGGTTTGGAGTGGATTATTTGATTCTAATTCGTGTTCACCATTGTGGCCTCAATTTATATGTTCGTTACCTATCACCCTCAGCTTCCTCAAAGACACTTCACTCTGATGGACTGCTGGCATAGTGCACTGCACTACCAATTAATTGCTCTTGGGTCTAAACCACTATATTACACGTACAGCATGTCTGCATACATTTCAAAGCTAGTGTCAAGACGAATTATTGCAAAACAACATGATATGTTTTCACATGGTTATCCAAGTGGCAAAAATATAATATCTTTCACAATCTATTGCCTTGCATGAATTTATTAAAAACTGAACCTTGTGACTAAGTGCTCCACTCGCAGGGTGAGCTTACACAGTTACGCTCACACGCTATTTGGAGATTGGATACTAGCTTCTCTTTTTTTTTAAGGTAAAGAGGCAAAAGCTTTGCCTTTTATATTGAGATAGGAGAAGCAAACAGGGTGACCTAGGCCAAAAGTAAAAATAGCGTGAAAAAAAAACAGTATCACATGGTAAAAATTAAACTATGATCTCTCCTAGGTGCTTGTCCCCGGCGAGTATCCAGCTTTTTCCCTCATCTTTTATTTTCTGCATGAGGGCCGACGGCATGAGGGATTTGTTGTTGAAGACGTGAGCATTTCGCTCCTTCCAAATCTCCCAAGTGAGAAGAACCACTGCCGACCTGAGGCCCTTGGGGTGGGCCGTTGGCGTCTTTAGTATCGCGTTCCAATATACTAGCTTCTCCTTGCCAAGCATACTAGATGGTCACACTAAGAGCCGAGGGCATACAGTGAGACCTACCTAAATTGTAGAAAAAAGGTTGTATCACATAATTAGGCTGCAGTAAAAAGAACACAAAGAGGAGGACTATTTACATGGCTAGAAGACTGGCTAGCTATGGGTCTTAGGTCATCATCGTTTACTGAACAAGTGCTGATCACTATGTCAAGTAGTGCATAACTTTCAAAGCGAGATGTTGGAATGAATTATTGTGGAGTAGCATGCTAAAGTGGCAAGAAGGAAATATCATTCACAATCTATTGCACTGGACTATGGCTATACAAGCTGCTGTCCGGTCTCCAGTCTGCCCTCTACTAATGCACTGGACAATATAGTACCATCGGCCCCTTTCGTCCTCATAAGGAAATATCTCTCAGTAATTAGTTACCACTGAATTTTGCACTAAGTACTCCAACTGCACTCAGGTAATAGGGATAGGACTACAGCTGCAGAAATTGCAGAAGAAACAAAATTCTAATTGTAGCACACAAAATTGTATCATGCAAGCAGACTGCAGTAAAAAGAACACAAAGATCAGGTGGATTTTATTGGAGATTGTTATTGGTGTGATCACCTTAAAGGAGATTGGAGGCCCGCTGAGCCGCACAGGGTGAATGGGCATACATCCGCTGGTGAATGATGTCGTTCCACAGGAGGATCGGCACACTGATGGCTACCGTGGAGATGGCGCTGTCAATTTCTGTGATGGAAGCCGCCGCTGAGGCTTGCCGAGATTGAAGCTGACGCCGCCATCAGGAGGAGTACGGAGCCGCCGCCGCATCTGTAGAAGGACATACACCGTCTGGTTTGTCATGACTGGGGGAAATGTGTAGGCTTCAGGAGTGGCAGGTAGCATAATTTTGAGGAATTTCTTTTAACTAGTAATCAAGCACGTGCATATGCACGTTTCATGCGATGCCAGAATTTATTAACTATATAACAATATGTATTACCCGATAATATGTGTTGGACCCTAAGTCTGACGCAACTTTGGCAAAGTGACAAAAGGATGATATTTCAGAACAAAGCGCAACTGCCACTGCTTTCACAAAATGCAAGATAATTGTTCTAATTTTTAAATATAATGCAAGAGCCTTATTAGTCATGGGAGATACAAGTCATGCAACAATGCACTTTTAAGGGCGCCATCGGCCATGGGGTGCCACATACTAGGAATGCGGACTTCCTTTGCTTCGTCGGATGATCATTATGCACACAAGATGTACATATAAGTATATAACGACGATAACTTGTAGGCTGACCAATGATGCTATCTGTTCATAGATACTCTCTGAACAGATAACTACAATAACTTGGACAGAGACAGTATTATTATCTGTTTAATTGCTTGGTTTTGTCTTCAGCTAGCCTAATTAAGCCCAGTCGCCATATTCTCCAGATACCTAGTGAGATTGATGTACCTGTGACGAAGCAGAACGAGGAGGAAGCAGCAGCCGAGTTCCCCCCGCCTGGCCTGCCGCCGGCGACCTGGTATGAGGGCGGCCAATCGATCCGTGGCTGGGATCCCCGGCGAAAGCAGCAGCCTCAACTGCGACCGTAGCCAGAGCCGGCCGAGCGGCGGCAGAAGAAGTGCGATGAGCGGTGGGCAGAGCAGAGCGGCGGAGGCGCTGGGACTGGGAGCCCGGCGGGCAGGCCACAGCAGTGCAGTGGAGAACGGGACAACGGAGACACGGCCTCCTGGGCATTGGGCTTTTCAGTCCTGGTTCTCTAGATATTCTGGCCCGATCTGCATGTAGGCCCGTTTTCTCGAAAAATCAAAATCGACACTTTTTTGTTTCAGAAAAATTAGAAACTAGTAATTCCAGATGTATATAGTATCGAGATCCAAAAGCGTGTAAAATTTCAAATCGAAAATCGTTATATTATAGGCTGGAAAAAAAATGTCAAATCTGGGTGGTGAAGAGTACACAGTTTAAAACATTTAAAATTTATCTGATTTATCTTTTTTGTGTAGTCCAAAATATAAAGCATTTTGAGTTGAAATTTGGTCCGCTTGTAGATCTCAACGCTTACTACATTTGAGATTCTCAATTGTATGAAACTGAAAATGAAGATTTCGAATTTTTTAAAAAACGAGTTACATGGAGCTCAAACTCCATTTGCACTTCTAGTATATTTTGACTAGTTGAAATCGGCGCGGCGTGTCTGGGCTACACGCTGAGAAATCTGATGTAAGGTTTGGGCTACACGATGCACCCTTGAGATTAACTCGAATGGTGAAGTGTGTCGAAACACAGAAGTATTATTACACATCTAACACAGAAGTCTTTGGAGTGCTGATGTCCAAAAAAAAACTGCACAATTATAAATTCATTTGCTACATAGTGAAACATGCATGGTCGACAACTGAAGCTTACAAAATTTCAGAATGTTAGCTTTCTAGAGCTATTTGTTCTAAAATGATGAACCACGTGACCTAATAAACAAAAATGATGAAAAGAAGTCCATTTGGTCTAATATGATTTCTTAAACATCTGAATTGTATCTCTTGTTCATAACTCAAGTGTTTCAGTTAAACATAAAAAATGTTGCTTTAGCTCTTACCTTGTCTCAAGAAGGACCTATATGGGGCATGTCATTGCTAAACTGAAAGAATAGTAAGAGGATAGAGAGCACAAATGCACCTAGAGAGCAAGTAAATATATGCAGCAAATAAATGGTGTAAGAATCCATTCTACTGATCTACATTACCAGAGCAAAAGAGCTTCAAAGCACATAATCGAGAATAATAAAAATCAAGTCACGGCTTGTTATATACTACTACACATACTACAAAGCAACAAACAGATAATGCTTGAAACAAAAGGGACATTCAAAAAAAGGAGAGGAAGAGCATGTGTTCTAAACATGACATCGATCTAATGTGAATCTACCATCAGTTGCGAATCGATCAGAGGGACTAACGACTAAATGCTTAAGTTGTTTCTGCTTCGGTCTGTACTTGCTCTCGGAAGTGCAGAGTTTCTGTTTGGAAGAGACCTACAATAAACTGCTTACCATGGTTAGAAATATTATGCATGAAGCTGCTAATAACAGATTTAAAATGGAAGAGGTAATAATGGTTTAAAAGGCAAACACAGGAAAATACAACTAATGCTAGAACTCAAATGACTTAGAGTAGGGATTGAGCAAGGGCGTCGCCAATCTGGAGGGCAAGCAAGGGGAACGGACATCCAGAGTAGAGGGGAGGAGGCGAGAGGATAAGAGGAGCGCGGGGAGGGCAGTACCTTGGCAGCGAAGGTGATGTTCTCGATCTGGTAGTTCCAGTTGTCCTCAAACTCGACCATGGAGCCCCGGTAGACCTTGCCGGTCTTGAGCTCCACCGTGACCACGTGTCCCGCCGCCTCGTGCAGCAGCTTCACCGGGATCCCCAGGCTGCGGCTCATTATGTCTCACCGAACAGGTAGCGAAAAAACCTAGCTTTTTTTGAGTTGGAAGCCGCCACAGAAGAGAGGAAGAAGAGGAGAGCTAAGATATATTGGTTGAGGTGACAACAGTTTGCTGGCATTAGGCACATGGAACCTATGTAAACATGACGACTGTTTAACATGAGGACAACAGCTAAGATCCATTTTTTACATGACGAAATTAAACAATCTTCAAGTCTGTAGCCGGCCTCTGGTTTCTTATTTCTCCATGGTGAAGGTCAGCAGCCCTGTAGGTAAACAACATCATTGAGTTAACATGAGGAGAGAGAGAGAGAATTCAGAGAACTAAACACACGATACATAAAAATTGATCAAATGACAGTTTGGATATTTTAATAGTATTTGGCTTTGATAGTGAACTAAACAGACAATGAATAGAGCAGAGATCGCCTCTTAGTCTTAACTCTTACCCGGCTTTCATGCTCTGGTCAATTTCCGCAGCTGCCAAGCAACCATATCTCATCGCCACAGCCACCATAGGCAGCCCACATCAGCCATGTTTCTGATGTCTCTCGCTGCCCTCTCGCATGCCTCCCTCCCTCACCTGTGTCTAGTCCTAAGAACTTATTTGCAACCCATTCAAACCCAATGGAGGTTATCTTTCTCTAGTAGTACTCCAAAGATTGAAGGAAAAGATCAGATAGGCACCTGGTACGTCAAGGAGATAGAATCGACAGTAGGCCTGGATTTGGTGGCAATTAGAAAGTTTCAGATGTGCTGATTTTAGACATGAAAGGTTTGCAAATCAAACAACCATGCATCAATTTTGGATGGCACACCTATTACCCAGATTAACTTGTGCCTGCCTGCAGTGGGATCCATTAGTTTATTCGGCCACCAACAAAGTGAAGGAAAAATATTTATTTGAACTATACTTGGCATTCTGGTAGAAGTATTTTTGGCATTCTTGCAGACTATGAGACATTAAGAAGTGCTGTAAAAAACTAATAAGATGGCTCTTGTGACCCTTCAAACCAAAACTTCCTTGTTGACAGTCATTCTAGCTAGAACTTCCTAACCCTACCCAATTCCGACCACCAATAATTAATAAACTACAGTGATGCTGGTTTATGTATGATAGCATTTTACACTGTAACAATTTTTTAAAATTCACTTTGTTTCCATAAAACCATATAGGTGCAGTCTGAAATATACAGAAACAAAAATATGTAATAATGTTTGTTCAGCCTATGACTCATATAGTGCCATCTCCAACATTCAGTAGGTGTGTATGAGAAGCAAATTATAACAAACTGCATATCAAAAGGTCCACAAATATAGGTTGGGCATACAATCTGTATGCTTCTCCTTGTAGGTCTGAAATTAAATGATTTGGTGTTTCTAAAAAAAAGCATGAAAGTGTGAATACAAAATTTATCTTCCGAACCTTCAGGTTTGTAAACAACCAAGAATCAGGTATATATGCACAACTCTCCTATTTGTCCGTCCAATACAAATCTACCTCATCAGAAAGAGAAAAAATTAAATTTCAAAAAAAAAAAGAAAGAGAAAAAATTAGAAATGCCGTGAATCAAATTTGTTGCATGCAATATAGCAAGCATGCATACTTAAAATATGATCAGAATTAAAACTTGACAACTGAGGATTTCATGAATGTTGCATTCATCGTGTCATGCTAAAAAATCTGAGATAAATCTGATAGGCATAAACTTGATATCAATCATGATGTATATACAAATAATCTCTTCATGATCACTCCATCCATGCTACAGGAAGACATTAGATCGTCGAGTCTGATGCCTCAATTAATTAGACCCTAACTGCATCCTTCCATTATCTATAAGGTGTTAGAACATAACATCATTTTTATGTACATTATATCATGTTATGTGAGAACGGTATACATACATGCAAGACTATTTCTTAGAAGGAACAGATAAATATTACACTTTACTTGCGCATTATGTATATCTATTAAAATCTGCCCAGATATGTACAACTTGATATAAGCTACTACAGCATAGTATCATGGAATACATACTAAGGTCTTGGAAGTTTCTTTATGTTGCCATATCACATATTAAATACATAGAAGCTCTTAGCATGTCCCAGCTCCATACATTATATATTAGAATAGATAGATGCAACAAATATCAACACATCTATGTTTTTATTATCTAGAACATTAATTAAATGAAGGGCAGTAAAACTAACCAAGTAGCACAAAAACGATGAAAAAACTACAAACAGAACTGACCATCATCCCCTTTGTTGCCTGGAATTAACACTACTGAGATGACATCTCTTTGTTCTACTCAATGCATACATAATCGATCTCTACAGAGAGCACTGTATAGAAATTACATCAGAACATACGAAGGTTATGCTTCTAAGATACGCATATCATATTGCACTGGGTGAGTGCGAAATTAAAAGAACTGATCCAAGGAAAAAACCCATAGTTTTTGCTTATTAGAAAAGGGAGAATTGGACTGAACTCATTACCTATATATCATGTAATGCTAAAAAACGTCCTATCCACTTTCAAACGATTTATGTTCTTCACACAACGAAATTAGAAGAGGAACCAGATCAGTGAACTGAATCATGTAACTGAATTGTACAACTCACATATAGATCTTATTTCATCCTGGCAATAGGTATCTAAACATGTCTGCAATTAAAGGTATGAGAACATTAAAATCCCGAAATTAAAACTGTAGTTTGTAAAACTCCTAATCTACTCTTGCTCATGCGTAACTGACTTTCAGTAGACCTCCTCCTAGCTGCAATAGCCATCAGGAGATATTGCTGAACTACAGCGTGTGATCATAACTTGGAAGCAAATGAGATTTACCCAAATTAAAATCTAATCTCTCCTGCCCAGTCGTAACTTATGGGCTTCAGTACGCCTCCTCCCATCTGCAATAACCATCACAGGAGATATTCAGCTACTAAACCACAGTGTGTGATCATAGATCGGAAGCTTCAAGTCCAACGTAAGGAAGAGGATCTAGGGAAACGCGAACTGATTACATTTTACCTTTTCTAGATCGATTCACCTACTGGCTTCGTCAGAGGACTGGCAGGGCACTGGATTGAGGATGCGGCGGCGGCACGTCGTTGGCATCCGGGCGAGCTGGTGGCCCTGTGTGCCCCGCCGGCGAGAGCTCGTTGTCGGGCGTCGTGCTGCTGGACTCGTGCTGCTGGAGATGGGAAACCGGGAGCGGTGGTGGAGGCGGATGCGGCGTCGGCGGCCGCCGGGGCGGTGGCGGGTCGGGGCCCCCGAGCGCGACGGCAGAGGGCGCGATGGCGGCGGGGTGAGCGGCGGCGTCGAGGCAGAGGATGTGTCGTGGAGAGACGGTGGGGAAAATAAGCACGATTAGGATCTAAGGTCGCTGGCTGGTCTAATATATAAGTGGACGGACCCGTAATTTAGGAAAAATGAAGGGACTTTCTTGCAAAATGGCCGCACGGACCGTCGGATCGTGGAGCGACGGCGCGGGATCGAAATACTGTTTATAACTGTTCATGTGAACAGTGCCCCGATCGCTGTGGGAGCTGTAAAATCTCCGTCCATTATATATAGAGGTAAATAAGAGGTAATGCTCTCTAACGTAGGGATATCTTGGCTGGCTAGCACTATATATATCTTTCGACTCGAGCGTTAGCACGGACTTGCCTGCAGGAGTCGCGTTCCTAGGGGGCCGACTCACTTTTTTTTTTTTTGAGAAACACGGTACAACGCAAGCGCTCATATACATGCGCACACACTCACCCCTATGAACGCACGCACGCACACCCTATCCATATGAGCACCTCCGAGAGATTGAGCCGGTGGATCAGGTCTTGAGATTGACGAAGTCATCACAGGCGCCTCGCTGTCGACGGGAACGTCATCTCGCACTGAAGAATATTCCGCCTAAATGAGAAACACCAGCATCAAATCTGGGATTTGAACTCTGATGGGCTGGGGGTACAACCACCCTTCTAACCATCTTGCCACAGACAAGTTCTCACTCTTTCTTCCTTATCCTATAATTCTTAATATGTGTATGTATTGTTCGGTTCAGGAGTTGTAGGTGAAACCTCTACTCTATCTATTTCTATTATACTCCCTTCATTTCTTAATGTTGGATGTATACTTTTCTTACACAAATGGAAATTCGGCATATGCTACACTCATTTGCCTATGGAAAAAATTGGGAGAGAGGAGTACTTAATAGCCACAGATTGAAAAGAATCCGTCAAATCCTTTCATTTCAGATTAAGACTCATTTATGGATAGCTAAAATTATCCATAAATCACAATATACTGTATATTTTGAATTTTTCCTTAAAAAACTATATATACACTTTACATCAAGGAGCATATAGAATATCAAAAACCACTATTGTTGGTACGGGGAACATAAATGTTATGTGACAACAAAGACTTGTAGAATTCACCTCAAAACGTTAATCACTCAATGGACTCGACAATTCCTCGATCCTTTTTTACCGTTCGAGGGAGGAGCCTTGACATATTTAAGTAGAAGAAGGTGCGATACCAAGAGTTGAACTCGGGTCGGTTGGATGACGCCATTATGTCCTAACCACTGGGGTGAGAGTCCATCAGCATAATTCCTCGGTCCTTACAAAGTAGTCTACTACTACTCCTCCGTTTCTTAATATAAAATGTTTTAGACTTTTTTGGTTCACACGTATCTAGACATGTTACATGAACATTACATAAACATGTCTAGATACATGTCGTTCCAAAAAAGGCTAAAACATCTTACATACATTTAGGAACGGAGGGAGGGAGTACATTCTAAACTTGATGAAAAGAACCTATGTGGTCGATGTAGTCATTCCAGTGATTCCTCTAACAACCTATTTTTAGGTGTCGGTATATCTTGAGAATCTGGAAGGTTGTCCTCTCCTGGATGTGTATCCGCGGCTTGAACATGGACAATTGGAACTCTCTCCTCACGGTCAATGATTTGTGGGCGACCTTGATTAACCCAGGTTATTCGGTTAGAAAAGACATAGCTTCCCTTGTGGTCTTGGTTTTGTGGAAAATTTGGAAGAACAAATGGCAGGTGGTTCGGAAAGTTTGGCGACACTCTACATTCTATCATTTTTGCTCACATCAAAGAAGATCATGCAAACTGGTGTTTGCCCGTAGAGAAGTATATGAATTTCCTGATGCCATGAGAGTGGACTTTTACCCATGCATGGTCTTCCTGGGGTTTTGTTGTTGATATCCTGCAGTTATTTGTATTAAACTTTGTTCCCCTTTTTATTATTTAATGAAAGACGTAAAGCTTTTACCTTCTATAAAAACATTCATTGGATAGATGAGTCATTCTACTTGCTCATTAGGTATAACAAACATAGTAGCTTGCATGATATGTAATACGCCTTTATTCAGTTTCGGATTATGTACTGTGAGACAGCTGTGTGCATCTTCGCTATGCAGAGCCTGGGTGTAAACGATTAAACATTTTAAGTAATAAAGCGCCCTTTATCGGAAAAAAACGCAATTATTTTGAAAGCCAGTGGGTCCTTGGGGATCCCTTGGCATTTTATTATTTTAAATATGAAGTCTTTGTTCAGCGAGTCACCTTAACTAATTTATCTCAATGTCAACTCTATGGTTTAGGATCATGTGAACATCTATATACATATTCATACTACTCCCGGGTGTAACTACACCCACGTGTGTTTTTCACACATATATGAAGTATCTATCATACCGAGAGGTATGTAACATATAGTATGTAGTATATCCCTCGAGAGTGGATAGATGGCTCCCGGCGGCACCTACTCCCGTTTTTCCGAAATGGAAAAAAAAGTCAAAAGCATGTTAAAAAATGTGAAACAAAAATTTCATGTACATGACTTATAAAACATGTACCCCGTGCATCAATTTCGTGCCGAAAATATTATTTATTTTGTCTCGGTAAAAAAGAGAAAATTTATGTGCTATATAACAGTATATATGTGACGTATTTTTGTCTTTTTTACACGGGCCAAATGAAAAATCATTTTTCCACAAAACTTGCGACACATACCTGGTACATGCGAGATCTACGTGCGCGTATTGTTGACATACATTTTTTACATTGAGAAATTGGTTTTTCCACCCGGGTGCACATGCACCCGGGAGCACCGGGGCATTTTCCGTAGTATATACTACTATTTTAGTACTATAGATACTTCTTTTTAGGTAGTATGTAAAAAAATTCTACATACTTCTCTTTTATATACATATATGACGGTATTTCGTGTATATAGTGTAAAATATAAGGACAATTGTAATTTTTTCATGAAACTTAGTTTGGGGTATCTTAGATATAGTATATGAACATACTCAAACCGATAAAGTATTACAAATACTTCTGTATGGTGTATATGAGACGTGGGTGTAGTTACACCCGGGAATAGAAAGCATTTATATATATGTAGTTACACGTGGATTCAAAATAAATCAAGTCGAATTAACAAACCCCTGAGAGGAGGAGCAGGCAAGCAGCAACACCAGCAGGATAGCACGCTGGTGGAGATGGAGAGCATCATCTCCAGCAGGTCGACAATGTCTAGCCGTCCTGCCACGGTAAAGTGGCGAACGGGCGGGTCTGGGAGCAGCCTGCAAATGAAAGACTCCGAGGGTGGCACAGACACGTTACCGTCAAGAAGCGCCCTTGGATTATGTTTGCGTATATCGAACGTCGACTCTCGAATATAAAGGCCCAAATTCATATGTACTACTCTAAGAGAACTCTTAATCAATTTAAATTAACTAATAAATGAAGAAGACCATATTGCCCTTTTTAAGTTTGGAGGAGGGGTACACTAATAGTGGTTGTAGGTCGAAGTATGTGAAGTCTATATATACAATGAAGATAGAGGAACTTCTATCAGTAAGTTCAATCCACTGCATCATTGAAATCTCTGTAGCTCTGAGCCACACTTTCGTCTGATAGCGATGACTTCCTCCTCGATGTTCCTTTCCCTTGTCCTCTTGCTCGCTAGCTCATCGACGTGGGGCATGACACACTCCCACAGTGACGGGCTCAAGCACATCCACATGTACATGCAAGAGATCGCCACGGGCCCAAATGCCACGGTCGTTGATGCGGCGCCGTCTCGGATGGGCGGTAACACAACATTCGGGATAATCCGACTACTTGACAACGAGTTGCGCGACGGTCCGGATCCGAGCAACTCGTCTCTCGTAGGCCGGTTTCAAGGCATTGTTGCTTTCGCGGGGCTCGTCAGCCCGTCGGGCATGCAGTCGGTGATAAGCTTCATCTTCACGTCTGGAAAGCACAGCGGGAGCACACTGGTTATAGCAGGCACCGTCGTGAGCTTCGAGGCTGCATTCGAGCGTCCCGTGGTGGGCGGCATCGGTGCCTTTAGGATGGCGCGGGGGTACTGTGTTATAGAAGCCGTGTGGAACCCAACGCCGGTGTCCACGGTGTACGAGGTAAATATGTTTGTGGAAATGGATGCATGATAATTGGGCAACATATCTTGTGCATCCAGTGGTATGTGTGCATCCGCGCATCCCTTTCGTCTTGGCCATCAGATTTTAATCGAACGCACAGTATAAAATCGTGGCTAATTTGCATTTACACGCCCGACTGCGCACACAAGTCAATTAAATATTTGTGATGAACTCCTCCAAACGATCTATCCATGGAACGGATCGCTTTGTTCAAGATCTATCCGGCGGCGGCCGCCGCTGACAGCAACAGTGGAGAAGCGGAATAGAGCGGAACGCAATAATTAAATTTGTACGCACAAGAGCTGATTGTTGATGAGCAGGTGTATGTAGCCAGCAGATTGCAATGGCATGCATGCTAGGATATGCTCATAAGCCATTGAGATTTGGCTGTTCATGGTGGAACTTGCACTCGGCCGCATGCGCTGCCGCCGGCGCCAAACTGTGTTGTGTTGTCGCCCCCGGCCGTCGCGATTGCAGCTACTGCTGCATGCCGTGTTCTTGTCACTGCCGATGGGTGAGGCCGGCCGCGCGGCGGCCACACCTGCAAGCTGTGTTCTCTGCTGTCGCCGCTAGCCGATGCAGTCGATCATAGGCATAATCTGATCTAGACTACAATCGATCAATTAGAAAGACATCCCTATTTAACGGACGTAAGTGCAAATTTGTCTCGGTTTTATGATGTGCGTCGATTTAAATCTAATGGCTAAGGAGAGGCGGATGCACGGATGCACAAGTGCCTCAGGATGCATAGGATATGTTGCCTGATAATTGTGATGTATCTTGTGATCATAGTTTACGAGGTAAACGCAGGGCACTGTTCGCTCTCCCGTGTATCTTGTGATGTATGCATTGTGAATTTTTGTTTTGTTGACTTTGTTTTTGAGAATCATATGCATTGCGAAAGGTTCAGTTGTTATTGGAAATGAAGAACAATGGACGTGTCAGTGATCCACTGACAGATTACTATTTTTCAGTCTGATATTAATAGGCTGCTCGTTGACGATTTGATCAGATCATCCACATACTCAGATGTTATTGAAAATATCGAAGAATGATCTTGAGAACTAGCAGACTATTTCAGCTTATGCCTTCCACTCACCCATGTTCCACAGAAACGGATCAGGCTGAGCCAGTTCAAAACACATGTTATTCCCTACGCACGCACTTTCGATGTATAAGTTATATATTTTAAATAAGTGTACTTTAAATTATAGACAGTATATGATTTTACTTCGTCAATTTTAAAAGCACTTCGATGAAGGGACGACCGTTTAACATAAGTACTATTAATTGATTTAGCTTTGTACTTCAAAATGTATATTTACTAGTACTTCATTGATTATACAACGTGTAATTTAGGAATATACACCCAAGTACTTCGAAAGGTAATAAATACATCAAATAAATTTTAAATTCACTAGCTATGAAATGGCCGGCTACTGCGCTTCCACACAATAAACAGTCTCTGGCGGTCACCACCTCCCCACTGCAAGCTGCTACAGATCTCTCTTTTATAGAACCGTCGTACAAAAGAGATGAGGCTGCCGCAGCATCAAGGCCGCCGCCGGGCCATCGCCGGCCGCCCTCGCAGCCAACCAGCAGTCCGACCATCACCTTCCTGGGCCGCCGCTCGGTAATCCATGCTCCACCATGCGATTGGCCGGTATACACCATCCAACATCCAGGGTTGCCGCTGCGATCTAGGCCGGAGATATTCTACGTCGTAGGAATGGATGATGAGAGAAGATCCTGTCGTCCGCCGGTAGGAGCTCTGTCGGCCGGCTTCCTCCGGTGGCGGTGAGGAGTTAGAGTGGAGGAAGGGTGGGGAAGCGGCTAGGGTTTCACCCAAGATAGGGGTGCTTTTGCATGATTGGGAAGTTAAGCATCGTAGCATTCTATAATTAACAGGTGCAATTATTTTAAAAACCTGTGGGTCTGTATAGGAAGCTATTGGCATTTTATTATTGCAAATACAGTCTTTACTGAGGGAGTCGGCTTAACTATTATAACCCACAGTCAACTCTATAGTTGGGCATGATGTGGACAGCTATCCCCACAAATAAATAAGGTCGAATCGATAAGGTTGCACACATGGATCACCATGGTTATCGACTGCATGCTGTTTACAAATGCATCTCTTATTTGTTAGCCGACACGCAACAAATGCTGACTTTGTTCAATATTTTTTGTGATGACCTCTTTGGGATCCAACCCATTCCAGGTATGTATGTCATTGAAAACTGAGTCGTGCACACATAAAGTACATCTCGCCATTCTCTTATTTTCCAAAAAATAAGAGAAGGTCAGACCTTGTCCTAAGATTGTCTGAGAACTTGCCCTAACGTTGTCCAAGTATTTTTGAATATGTGCTGATTCAAGAAAGACAGATATTTTGGGACGTTGACACCATTAGTTAGTGATATATACGGTATAAACATTCTCTTGATCATATACTACAATTACTTTATTTTATAAAAATATGTTACTGTGTGTATCTTAAAGGTTTGGCTGCGTTTGGATATCGGTATCGAGAGTCTTGGAATTGAATTGGGTTCAAGTTTTCTGAATTCCGTTGTTTGGATGTCCTTGGAATTCGGAGTTGGAATTGTGGCTGAATTCCTGGGAATTGAAGGACAACTAAAAATGGATCTTCTTGATTCCGAGCCTTACCCTTCTGGAATTGGCTGTACCAAGATTCCAACTTGCAATTCTTTGTACATCCAAACATCAGAATTGGTATTCATGCCCATTTCAATTCAGATGCTGATTTGGAATTGAGACCAGTTCAGTTCCAAGGCTCTCAATACCAACATCCAAACACACTGGCCTTCAAGGCCTACACCTCCCGCTTTGTCAGGTATACTGCGAAGAATGGCATGGATCGGTACGAAACACCATTTCGGCACAATATGAGACCGGGGGGCTTTGGATTAGCAAGTTCATAATTGTCGGGATGCCCCAAAACATTAGGAGCAAAAAGAATATAAATGGAAAAAAAAGATAGCATAACCTACCGGACTCGAAGACAACTGAGTTTTGCACAAGGAAAGGAGGTGCATATATAGTTGTTTTTTAGTTTCAATGCATGTTAAAAGAAGATTTTAAATTTCAGTTTAGCCGCGTTACAGAGTAGATCTTAGTTAATAAGTGATAATTAATTGGGTCATTCAGCACATGAAGTCGAACTAAAATCCTTGATGTTTTGAACTGTCTATTCTTTTTATGTGAGTTTCATTTTATACACACGTTTGGCAAGGTCCAGCGCGCAGGCAGGATCCGAACCAAACATTAAGCACTTGTGGGCAGGCCACATTGCATGCGACCTAGCTTTGCTAATTCATGTGCTATATAACATATTACCCGTACGATTGATTTTTGAGAAAATAATGTCTGGGATGTAGCGGCACAGCATTTTGATGTTCAACTATCCTGGAGAGATCGATTGCCGACGTGGACTGCATATTCCGATTGCGGACATGGACTTTTACAGGACGTTAGGGCGCCGGGACCTTATCACAGGCCGTCCGTTGCATCAAGATTCGTGCTGTTATTTTGCAAAAGAGGACCCCTCTGTTTTTAAATTTGAATTACTAGGTCCCTCGTTTATTATCCCAATTATGTCCTAATACACAAATTAGTGGATCCTAACAGATATTAATCCACATTTTTTAACTAATACACAAAAATTCGTATAGATAACCGAAGATGGTATAGAAGGATCCGGTGTAGATATTTACAAAAGATGTGTGGATCCTTTTGCCAACACAAGAGATCCGGATATTTCGAATTCGAATCCAAAGAAATCCGGTGTAGATCTTTTCAGTAAAAGTGTGGATCCTCTTGCTAACTCAAGAGATCCGTCCATTTCAAATTCGAATCCAAAGAAATCCGGTGTAGATCTTTTCAGAAGATGTGTGGATCCTATTGCTAACAAGAGATTCGTCCATTTCAAATTCGTATCCAAAGAAAGGAGAAGAAAAAAATAGGCGCAAGTTCTTCCAAAAAGATCTACACAGAGAAGAAAAAAGAAAAAAGGACGGCGGGGCGACGGGCTCGTAACTGGGCTCGTCCCTGCTTGGAGGGCGCTGAGGCGCAGGAGAGAGCCGGAGGGCGCCGGAGAGATCGCGCCGTCGGCGCCGCAGAAAGCCGGAGGGCGCCTTGAGGTGGAGGGCGCCAGAGCCGGCGCGGCGCGGCTGCGGGAGGGCGCGGGAGCAGGCGCGGGCGCGAGGGCGTTGCCGCCGCCGATTTGGGGTCCGGTTAGGTCTGAGGATAGGGTTTCCGGCTCAATTGGGGGGTTATATACACAGCTCACATGCGGGCAGACCGAATTGCAAAACTTGTAAAGCGCGGGGTTGTTTTTGTAAAATGGTCGAGCGCGAACCCTAACGTCCGGTGAACTGCATATTCCGATTGCCGACTTGCTTTTGCTTCTAGGCTCTAGCGTGATTAGTGCCAATGACGAGCACGCAAAAGACCATCATGCCATGGAAGCCAACGACGAGCAGCGCCGCCCTCACGGTTTTGCAGCCTTGTCACACACGACGGGCGAGGACATCTAACAGGTCGTTTGGTGTCGTAACACAACTGATCATCCATACTTTCCTTAGACCAGCTAGCAGTTCAAGTTCATATTCTATTTGTTACAAGAATTCACGACAGGAAGCGGATAAAAGGTTCTCTGCAATCACACTCATTGATCATATGTGTATATACCCTAATATAGTAGCCGCTTAGGCTACTTACTTGAGCAAACTAATCAACAAGATTCTGAGGGTCTACGAGTACATCACACATGCACCTCCTAACGACCGCCAAGGGGCAATGATGTACTCACCACATGCAACCTAACTAGTTGTTGCAATTACATGTGCAGGTTTGCACTGCTGTATTCCATGCAATTAGTATCACCAAACTAGTTGCTGCAATTACACATGCAGGTTTGCACTGCTGTACTAATCATGCAATTAATTAATATTGTATGTAGGTGAACTGATTGTGAAGCCTCTATATATAGAATGAAGATAGAGCAAGTTTTATCCATCAGCTCCATCCATTGCATCAACCAAATCTCCGCAGCTGCAAAGCCCCTGCAACACCTTCGTCTCATCTCGCAATGGCTTCCTCCTCGATGCTGCTCTGCATCGTCCTCCTGATGGCTACCTCGTCAGCGTGGGGCATGGCACCCGCCGGCGGCGGGATCAACCACATCCGCCTCTACATGCACGAGACCGTCGGAGGCCCCAACTCCACGGTGTTTGCGACAGTGATGCCCCTGTTTGGCGCCAACACAACGTTCGGGATGGTCGGACTGCTCGACGACGAGCTGCGCGACGGCCAAGACCGGAGCAAGTCGCAGCTCCTGGGACGGTTCCAGGGCATGGTCGCCTACGCCGGGCTCGTCAGCCCACCAGGCATGCAGTCAGTGATCAGCTTCATATTCACGGCCGGTAAGTACAACGGGAGCACGCTTGTTATGGTGGGCACCGTCGTGAGCTTCGAGGGTGAGTTCGAGCGTGCCATTGTAGGCGGCACCGGCAAGTTCAGGATGGCGCGCGGGTACTGCGGTGTAAAAGCCGTGTCGACCCCGACGCCCGCGACCACCGTGTACGAGGTAAATCTGTTCGTGAGGACGGACTAAAAACTTCGCTCTCACGTGTATCTTGTGATGTACTATGTATTATGAATTTATTTTGTTATTGTTGTTGAGATTCACGCGTGCATTGTGTAATGTTCAACTGTTATTGCAAAAATTAATAAAATGGACGTGTTAGTCGACTGAAAGATGACTGATTCACGCGTGCATTGTGTAATGTTCATCATTCTCTCTTATTTTCCTAAAAGTAGTCAAGGAAGGGTGCAGCTTGTACTGAACCTTGTCAAACTTGTATAATGGAAGGAGTGAAATCATAAATGGCTTGTAGATGGATTTAACGGGATAAGAATCAGATACATCTTGCTGTTCTTATCAATAATGTATGTATGTCAACTGATGTCAAGTGTCTATATATAAAATGAAGATAGAGCAAGTTCAATCCATCAGCTCCATTTGTTGCATCACCAAAATACACGTAGCTTCGAGCCTCTGAACCTCTTCTGCGGATCACAGTGACTTCCTCCTCGGCGTTGCTTTCCCTCGTCCTCATGCTCGCTAGCTCGTCGGCGTGGGGCATGGCGCGCGCTCAGCATGGCGGGCTCACACACATCCACTTGTACATGAACGAGATCTCGGGCCCAAACGGCACGGCGTTTGTGGCTGTCGTCCAAACTAGGCGGCGACACAACGTTCAGGGTGGTCAAACTGCTCGACAATGAGCTTCGCGCCGGCCCGGACCCGAGGAACTCTTCGCTCCTCGGGCGGTTTCAGGGCTTCGGCGCTTACGCGGGGCTCGTTACCCCGCCAGGTCTTACGTCAGTACTCACCTTTATGTTCACGTCTGGTAAGTACAACGGGAGCATGTTGTTTATGGTTGGCACCATCCTGAGATTTGAGCGCACATTCGAGCGTCCCATTGTGGGCGGCACTGGCCCGTTCAGGATGGCGCGCGGGTACTGTGTTGAAAAATACCTGTGGAACCCGACGCCGGTGTTCAGCGTCTACAAGATAGATCTGTATTTGAAGATGGATGACTGAAAACCTCGACCTCACATGTATCATTTTTTTTCAAGTGAGCACCCAACTTGGGCATCGATTTCCATTACCGGTAGATTATTTTTACGTGTATTTTGGGGTGTATGCATTGTAAATTTGTTTTGTTTTGTTTTTGAGAGTTTTATGCATTGTGCAATGTTCAATTGTGATTGGAAATGAATAAAAATAGACATGACAGTCTACTGACAGGTCACTATTTCTCAGAACATGTCTAATACGGCATCTCGTTTATCTTGATCTGGTTGCAGACATACTCGGATGTTGATGTAAATAAAGGAAGAATGGACTGGCTAACGGGCAACCCAGTAGAGGTTATGCATTGCACCCTCTCCATGTTCAGCGCAGAAACAGCCCGTCACGTCTTTCCTATCCCAATTCCCCAACCCATTCTGCTTTTTCACTTATTGCTCCATTCTGTCTCATGAAAACATGAATTTGGTAATAAAAAAAAGTATTAATAAATTTACAAACCAATTTTAGGCATAGAATCAAATTGATGAATGTTGATGCTGGTTGAAGAGGAAGCAAGTTAAAGAAGAGATTGTCTGGAGGAAGCATGGATGTCAAGCTGGTGGTGGCTCTTACAGTTTGTTGCTAGAAAAACTGTGTTTTGACCTTGTCTGGCCTGTAAATATTACGTTTGATGCCCTACTCGTCGACCTCTGTTGGTCTGTGCCTTCCGCTCTCTGACCACCTGGGGTTTTGGCTGCTGCCAGTCAGGGGCGGAGCTAGACTGACATCAACCGTGATTCACCAGAGTATATTACAATCTTGGCTGGTCGAATTTTGAGTCACCCAAGTGCATTTTACACGTTATTGGGTGGTGCACAAGCTGATTTTTTTTGTAATATCTACAAAGAAAAATATTTGCTACCCTGGTGCATGTACACCATGGTAAGCATATGTAGCTCCGCCCCTGGCTGCCACTCAGGTGTGTTCCTTGGGGAGAGTTGAGTTGGTGTGTCTGGTTGCTTCTCCTGTTGAGATGTAGGCCGTGGTTACTTCTAGCCTTTTCTTGTGTGGTTTTGGTTTGGTTTTAGGTTGGTCACAAACCTTTGTTCTGTTATCCTTGATAATGGAACCCGGCTCCTGTGAGTCGTTTTGGTAATTTTAGGCATAGAATTTTCTGGCCATAATTCAGGTCTCGAAGGAAAATCATGAGGTTTCAGATACCCAATTCACTCCTTTGTTGATCGGGCACCCGTCAAAGGGTGATATATCATGGATCCATGGCACAGCTCGGCTCAGCTCCCCAGTGGAGGCAAACTCGCCCGTCACCCGACACCTTCCGTTGCGCAGTGCAAACCTATCCGGGTGGAAGTGATCAGGTGAGCTATGAGGGGTAAGCCGGGGAGGTTCCCCGGGCTACATACGCTTCGTGAGGCCCAGGTATACAGAAAGCCTACACCCCAGCAGTGTCGGTATTCAGGTGGCAGCAACTAAGGTGTATCAAAAGGCAAAGTTTTTACCAAATCTCACCCGACTGGCCCCTAAAATCCGATGCCGAAACCGAGCCTGACAGAGAAACAAGGCCACATCAACATGAGACAAATCATCCATATCTCCTGGACTTGGAGGAGCAAGTGAAACGCCACAGGGGCAGGACAATGTGGCGGTCCACACAGATGCAAGCTATACCGATTAAGCTTTTTTGTAATCAGCCTTGGGATTTAGTCCATTTTGCTGTTTTACTAACCAACAATTTTCTGCTTTTGTGGCAAGTTAAAATTATGTTCAGCACGACAAAATTCAGTAACCACATAAAGCCTTATTTTTTGCCAGAAAGCTCAAATTTCATGAAAAAAACGACAATAGACTTACAGAAGCGTAGGCTATGCACAATAACTGTAGCAAGACTCTTCTCCACCATGGAGGACATCATCAAATACACATCATTTTTCCAAAACTAGCAACAGGGTATTTGAGGCTCTAAGATTATATTACACTGCACAAGCAAAACCCTAGGAGAAACAGAAACATACATCAGTTCTGAACAATGGCAATTATAAATTCTCCTCGCTGCTGGCACCCGTCCAGAGAGGCTCCAGGTAAATTTTTTGGTTGTGAGTAGCATCTATCATATAGTGCTGCAGTCTATCAAGAATCCTTTCAGCGTCATAGCAGATGAAAGTTGGCATCACCTGAGATTATGCCAGGATAAACCAAGGTCCCTTGGAGTCCGTCAAACCATTCTACTAGGGATCCACCGCTGGAGATTTGTCCACACGAGTTGAAGAAAACTTAGATTGTGAAAATCCATGAAGAACTCTGGAAAAGGAGGTTGATCACAGTGAGGGAGTGTAGAGTTGAGAGGGATGTACAAATAGGACTGACGAGATTGCAATAACGCAAGCTAAGAACTTGGAGATTCGGATGAGATTTAGCAATAGCATCGCACCAATCATATGCGCTGCTAGACATATCCACTCCGTCAAGGTAGAGCTCTCTCAGATTGTTGAGGTTGCCGACTAGGTTCAGAAAGTTGGGTTCCTGAAGCCAGAGCCAGCTAGTAACGTCAGGGATGCTGGTACCATAGCCATCTAGAGAGTCCTCCGAAGCAGCATAATATAGAACAGAAAGATCCAAGGAGATCAGGTTGGCAAGTTTGCCGATGCCGATAGGTATCTGGCCTTGGAAGCCCGAATTAGAGAGGTTAAGGTGGGTGAGCAAGGAGAGCCTCTCAAACCCAGTTGCAGGGAGACTGTACTGGCCAAAATAATTCATGCTAAGGTCGAGTCGTTGCAGCGAAGTGAGGTTGAAGATTGTAGGATCAAGACCTCGACTGTACAAGCCACGACCACCGAGTTCTAGAGCTGTGACATGGCCCGAGTAGCTGCTGCATCGAACAGCTTCCCAGAGGCAACAGTCAGAGTCATCCTGCCATGACTCAAGGGTGTTGGGGTAACGGAAGAATGAGAAGGATTTCTTTAGTTGGAGGAGGACTGCAACCTGGTCTGGATTGCATCGGAGAGTGAGGTTACCGTCACCGTGGGCGCCGAAGGTGGGTAGTGCAGAAAGCGCTGCAAGAAAGAGTAGTAGCACCCAACTGATCGAAGTCATTGGTTTGTGTACTTGTTTCTTTTCTGTTTGAGACAACAGGCAAGGATACTGCCAGGATTTATAGAAAGAACCGAACCAAAACAGAAATAAGAGGCTCATAGATAGTGTAGTGACGGATTTGTTACACGTCATATTAATTCAAGTTTTGTGTTGGTCTTCTCTCAAATAGGACCGAGACCATACATTCCATGAGACATATCCATGATAGCTTTTAAAGCTACAATCCCAAATTCCCAGTGGCATGTACTAGACTGTGAGTTGTGAGTATGACTCAGTCGCTAGAGACCATACGTGCAGAAGAGGATGAAACTTGTTTCACTATCAGATAGGGACTCGGAGTGGTACGCAGAAGCTATGCCATGCATTCAGAAATAACAAAGTTTTTGTACAGGTGCATACTCAGAGTGGTAGAGTTGAATAGTATTGCGGTAAATCCCGCATACTGAAGACTGAACGTACCTGCGACAAGAAGAAAGTAGCAGCCGAGTTCAAGCAGCACGGTGAATCGATCCAAACAGCGACCTGATGGCTGCGATTAACTCACAGATCAGTTCTTCGCAAAAAAAAAACTCACAGATCAGCGTCAGACACAGGCTGCAAACTTCCTCCCCTCAGACAGCCTAGCGTGCAATGGCACTGGGGGTGAAAACCATCTTTTGAGTGTTCAACTATTTACGGGACTTTTTTCGTATCGTTAATTAATTATAAATCAAGAAGTGCAAATGCTTTCTTGATCTAGAGCACAGCACGACTCATGAGCATAACTCTGAAATATGAGTTCTTGGACTGCAGATAGTAAATGGCTCGCTGACAAATCCAGTAGTATTAGTTACACGCAGGTAAACTAAGGGCCTGAGCACTGGGTGCTCGTCAACATTGTTCAGGAAACCTGAAAGTGCATCTGAAGCAGCTTTGTTTTGTAGCTGACGAACGCATAAGAAACCTGCAGAAAACCACCTTCTCATCGTGGTTTGTAGCTTTGTTTTGTAGCTGACTTTTATCATACGTTACTTGGCGATGAGGGGGAGCCGGGGCTCTTCTCCATCACCAACGCCCTCTGGGACGCACATCATCGTGTGTCGGAGGAGGAAAACCACCTTCTCATGCTTACCTTCACTTGTGAAGAGATGGACATGGTCCTAAAGAGCATGAAGGTAGACACGGCGCCAGGCCCGGATGGGCTCCCGGTGGTTTTCTTCAAGAGATTCTGGCCTTTGGTTAGACCTCTGATCGTGGAGATCGCGAATGGTTTCGCTCTTGGGAGAGTGGACATTTTGAGGTTGAACTACAGGATCCTCACCCTCATCCCCAAAGTCCAAGGGGCGGAGGACATCCGACAATTCCGACCGATTGCGCTCATCAATGTTATCTTTAAGTTTATCGCGAAAGCTTACGCTCTTCGGCTGTCGCCCGTCGCTCACCGCACGATTAGTAGGACTCAATCCGCTTTTATCAAGGGCCGCCATATCCATGAGGGGGTGGTCTCCCTCCAGGAGATTGTGCACGAAACGAAAGCCAAGAGACTTGGGGGAGTCTTCTTGAAGCTTGACTTCGAGAAAGCTTATGACCGCGTGAAGTGGCCTTTCCTTCGGGAGGTTCTACTGCGCAAAGGCTTTGACCCAGGTTGGGTTCATCGCGCCATGGGGTTGGTCTCGGGGGGCCAAACCGCCATCACCATCAACAGAGAAGTGGGTAACTTCTTCCGCAATGGCCGGGGTGTTCGCCAAGGTGACCCCCTCTCACCCCTACTCTTTGATTATGTGGTGGAGGCTTTGTTCACGATTCTGGACGCGGCTAAGGGGGCGGGTCATATTTCTGGCCTCATTCCCCATTTGATACCTAGGGGGTGTCACATCTGCAGTATGCGGATGATACGATCATCATGATCCAGCCAGATGACCTGGCAATTGCCAACCTGAAGTTTATACTTCTTTGCTTTGAGACTATGTCAGGGCTGCGGATCAACTTCCACAAGAGTGAGGTCATGGTTTTGGGGAACCCTGACATTGATCAACAACGGATTGCGAATATGCTGAACTGTAAACTGGGGGTCTTCCCCTTCACCTACTTGGGTCTGCCCATTAGCGACAAAGCGTTGACGGCAGGGGATTGGGGTCCCCTACCGAGAAAGGTAGGCAAGCGAGCAGATCCCTGGATGGGAAATCTGATGTCTAAAGCCGCAAGGCTCACGCTGATTGACGCCTACATGTCTAGCCTTCCCCTGCATGCCATGGGGACCTGCTTGCTGGGAGATGGTGTCCACGGGGAGATGAATAAGCACCGTGCACGATTCTTCTGGGGGGACTCACGCACGAGACGTAAATTCCACTGGGTTAGGTGGGCGGACATGTGTCTTCCGAAAGCCATGGGGGGCCTAGGGATCATGGACACGAAGCTTATGAACAAATGTCTCATGGCCAAGTGGATTTGGAAGCTGTATGCCGGAGAACAAGGCTTGTGGGCCGACATTCTTCGGAGCAAGTACCTCAGGGACAAGGACCTTCTGGCAGATTCCCACACCTATGGCTCACAGTTTTGGAAGTCCATCCAGAAAGTAAAAGATGTGTTTCGCTTGGGGGCAAAACATATCATTGGTAATGGTAGATCCACCAGGCTATTGCTAGACTGGTGGATAGGCCCGGGCCCTCTCTGTGAGAGCTTTCCGGAGATTTTCGCCATTACCGCGGAACCAGAGGCCACCATCACTGACGCTCGGCTCGTGGAGGGTTGGGACATCACCTACAGGCGCGGGTTTGGGGTGGTGGAGCAGAACAAATGGGTTAACCTCTTGAGGGTCATTAGTGACACGAGGTTATCGGCGGCCCCCGACAGACTGAGCTGGGCCTTGGAGCCTTCGGGGAGATTCACGGTCAGATCCTTATACCGCAAGCTTTGCGAGGGAACCCCCCGTAGACATTTCTGCGAGATTTGGAGGATTGCTATCCCCAGGAGGATAAGGGTGTTCCTTTGGCAACTGATTAGGGAAGAGGCTGCTGACTAATGACAACATCCGTCACCGGCATGGACCTTCCTCAGGCAACTGTGCCTTATGTGGGGAGGCGGAGGACACCAACCACATTTTCTTCACATGCCCACTTACCAAGTTCATGTGGAGCACAGTGAGGGAGATATTCCAGTGTTCCTGGAACCCTACCTGCTTCTCGGATGTTTACCGAGAACTGTGTCAACACACGGGCCAAGCAAAACGGATTCTTTGGACGTGTTGCGCAGCGCTAGTTTGGTCTATCTGGACAACTAGGAACGAGTTCACCATTGAGGGGGTTTTCCCCGCCCAACCCGCTGACGGCCTGTACAAACTTTCTATGTATCTTCGGGTGTGGAAGCCAGTGGCTAGGAGACAGGACCGCGAGATCGTGGAGCTGACGATCAGGAGGATTCGCCAGCTCTACACCCAGGTGCGGGAGGCTACGCCCTCCTAAACCACCCGCCCTTCCTGCCGTACCCCTTTTTTGGTAGCTTTGTGTGCTCTGGTTCCGGCCTTGTGGGGTCTATTACCGCACCTAGTGTTTTGTAGCGTGTTTGTCCCTTTCCGCTACTTTGTGCGCCTTGGGCGTTTCTTTATCTTTCGAGCCTGCGTGCTTGTGTTGCTGTTTTTACGACGTGTATGAACTCTGTGGTTGGTGGTTGCTTTATTAATTTAAAGCCGGGTTCATCTTGAGCCTCCGGTCTTAAACCTGCAGAAAAGTGAAACAACACAATTACATTGAGGAAACAGTAGGTACTGAATAAGAACAGCATGAAATGATTGTCTCGAGGAACAGAACAGATAAATCAAAGAGAAGACGGCTTCATTCATAAATCAAGCAAAGAATCAAGAGGTTAATCTTCTTTTTTCTCCTGTAGAAGACGTTAACATCTCCAATTTCCATCAAAATTGATAGATTATTACAGAAAACAATTTACTACCAATCCTTATTCCTAGAAAATCGGGAATACCCAACTGGATATTTTTTTCTCGATTAGAACCTCTTTAAATAACAATGGAAACGCTAAAGTAAATGGGGACATGATTCTTTAGCTTAATGCTCCATCCTTATTTTAATGCCTATGTAGTGACTCAGAAATAGAAACAAGTGGCTCAGAAATAGTGTATTGACTGAGATTTGTTGGAAGTCGTATTTCTTCAAGTCAGCCAAGTGAAGCATTGGGCTAGGAAGGAAAGCTCCAGTGAAGCAAGACTTCCACTATACGTTAGCCACGATGGCCCTCCTCCCTACAGAAAAAAGACTTCCGCCGTTGTGTGAGACAGGTTGCATGGAATTGTGATCCTTGCAGATATTTCCTTATGGACAGGCCATACATTCAGTGAGACACATCCATGATAGCTAATGTTTTTGAAGCTACTGGTCCAGTGGCAAGGACTAGATTGTGACTTGTGAGTATGACTTGGTCAGAATGGACAGAAACCACATCTGCAGAAGAGGATTGAAATTGTTTCACTGTCATAGTGCCGCAGTTTTTTTTTATAGTGCCGCAGTTTAATTGTAGTGGCAGCGTGTTGTAGAATATTTGTTGACTGATGCACACAGCAAGAAAGGAAAGCATGCAAGCAATCCAAGTAAATTATTTACCAAGAAATAATTGCCAATACTTGTTTTCAGTGAATCAACTAATTGCAACTATACTCTTTACATGATTCTCTTCATGTTTCAAAAAAAAAGGATTCTCTTCAGCTAGACAGACGCCACACACACAGAAAATCAGATAAAATCACACTAGTGACTAGTGAGATTGTTGTATGTTCTTAAATTCAGCTACCAAATCAAGTAGGCACCGTTTGACGTAATGAAAATTTAAAAGCTAGAACAATCGAAGGAGCAGACAGATCAAGCAGTGGAATCGAACAGTATTTCAGAGAAATCATACAGACTGAACGTACCTGCAACATGAAGATCTGCGTGAATGGCAACCTGCTAGGGATGGATCAACTCACAGAGCAGAGGCACATTTATCAGCCCAGGACACCACAGGCTTCCTTCTCCACAAAGCTCGGCACACAATAGGGCAACAGCGGCCTCGCCTATGAGGGAAAACCCGCCCAACCGGAGGCGACAGTACCATCATGGTAGCAGAGTGGGAAAACAGTGAGCACCCGCACCACGCACTGCAAAAATATGATGGTCACATTCATAGCCGATTTTTTTTAAATAATATTTATTTTATTAGAATTTCGGAAAATATTGTGCAGAAATAGGAATTTTCAAAAATAATATAGCCTCGGCCCGGAGGAGGCCGAAACGGCTGCGTCGGCCCAGAGGAGGCCGAGCAGGCCTAGTCGGCCCAGAGGAAGCCGACTGGGGCCGTCGGCCGCATCTGCGCCCGTGCAGGCGCCTGGCAACGTTCTGCATGGCTCTGGTCGGCCTCCTCTCGGCCGACCAGGCCCTTTCGGCCCAGGGAATGCCGACGTTTGCATGGGCTGTTTTCCCGCCACCGTTTCGCGCCTCTTTTTTCTCCCGCCACCGTTTCGCGCCTATTTTTTCGCGTGACCGTTTCCCGCCTTGTCCCGCCACCGTTTCGCGCCTGTTTTTTCTCCCGCCACCGTTTCACGCCTCTTTTTTCGCGTGGCCGTTTCCCGCATGATTCTCCCGCCAAATTATTCCCGCCCGCGGACTCCCGCCTCTATAAAAACCACCCGAGGCTAGGCATGTTACTCTCAAGAGCGCACGATGGTGTGTATTGTTCCTTGTGAGAAGTGTGTGTCCGGGTATCACATAGCCGCATCCCAGCATCTGGCTATGATTTCCGAGGATTTGAAGGTAGATGGTAGGATAGTTCCACATCAAGAAATTGTTGATAGTGAGAGACATCTCGCTTTTCTTTCGGCGAGGCAATGCCGAGATGGGTTTCCGTATAGGACCCCGCAGCAAGTCCGTGCAGAAATCTTTAGGCTTGCAGATAAGTATGAGAGGAAAGTTACCAATGGTCCTTTTCATAAGACTGAAGCTGACCGTGCTAGTTACGCGGATTCCTATCTCTGGGTATACTCCAGCGATGATTCCGACGATTTTATGCCGTCGGAAAAGGAAAGGAGGGCGGAAGCATCGAGAAAGGGCAAGAACAAGAAGGCTGAAGCATCGAGACAGGGCAAGAACAAGAAGGCAGAAGCATCGAGCAAGGGTAAAGGCAAGAAGGCTGAATCTTCGTCCAAGGGCAAGAGTGCAAACGCGGTGGACGGTGCAGGATGCGTCGATGGAAGATAGGTATCAGTATCTGTGGTCATTATGGACTCGAGTTGTGTTGTATCTTACTTTCAGTATCAGTTTATTTGAAGTATTGCAGTTGTATTTTTAGAATTGTATCTTACTTCCGCATTTATTTGACGGTCTGGTGTTCGTATTACGTAGTGTATCTCATACATATGAATACGTCAGACACAGAAGTAAAGAAGTAGCATACATATGTCTCATACATAGGTCTTACGGTACATGGAAAATAGCGAACATACGTCTCTGATACATAAGTAGAGTCTCAGTCATCGCCTCTGCCACAACGTGGCGGATGTGGCTGAGGAGTGCTCCATCCTAACCGATGGGGTGGGCGGGTGACTCGTGGAGGAAGCAAAGACCCGTCATCTGCCTGCTGTGTATCCTGTGTGGGGGGTGGAGGAGGAGTGTTGTTGTACATGTTGAGCCACTGGGTGTCCGCATCCGCATCGGGAAACACGTCCTGCTGACTCGCCCAACCCGACGCACCCGAGTAATGCTCGGAGATAATAGGCCCCAAGTCGAAGTCGAATTGTGCTAGAATCGAGAAATTTTATGTAACATGTTATTTCGTAAATAGTTTGAAGACATGAGAATGTAGTAGTACGAATCGACATACCTGGTGGTGGTCGCTGCTGGTAGCCCCCAGTGGGGCTCTGCTGGTAGGCCCCCTGATGGTAGCCCCCAGCGGGGCTCTGCTGATAGCCCCCCTGGTGGTAACTCTGCTGCTGCCAGCCCGAACCTCCAGGCTGGTCAGGTGGAGGTGGTGCGACACGTGGACGCGGGTGCTGTCGGTGTGCCTCTGGAGGTGGCTGCACGTTACGCCGTGCCCGCCGTTGAGGCAGCTGCGTGGACGGATGCGGTGGCCGTCGTGCAGCATGTGGGAGAACGTCAGACGAGCGGACACACGTGATAGCCTCGTAGATCCGTCGCACTCTCTGGGCAGCGGACTGCAACCAAGACCGATGCTCTTCGCGTGTAAGCAAAGGCCCGGTCGAAAGTGAACGGTCTAACTGGTCTATATCATTCCCAAGATCCCACGTCAACTCAGCCTGAAAGTGATATAGACATTTAGGAAATGAAGGACAATATAAAAAAAAAGTAAATGATTGTAGAGAAGTTAATTATTTATACCGCGTGTTGCCGTGAGCCGGACATAGACTGGCTGGGGTACATATCCCACGTAGCAGGGGCCGGCATCACATCCGGCTGGGCGTGATGAACGAGAGAAACCCATGTGGACCTGACGTACCACTGTAGGTACTCGTCGTACTGCGCCTGATCGAAGGGTTGCGCCTCGACCCAGAGACGAGTCAGCGCATGAACCCACTCGGCCACGTAAGGTTGCACTCTTTGCAACCATTGTGTCGCAGTTCTGTTAGTTCCCTTCCTGCTCTATCTACAAGAAAAGAAACATGTGCATAATTGTGGATGACAAGTGTTCAAACAAAACTGTGTGGATAAGAAATGGACGTACCGGTGGACGATGTCTGGTAGAGGGGCATCCATAGGCGGGGGAACCGACATCTGGCGCAGACCGAACTGCCTCATAACACGCTGCTGGGCCATCTCCTCAACGCTGACGTCGAAGATAATCTTCGACTTCGTCATCCAGTATGCTTCATCTCGCGTGCACATGATAGAAATTCCTCCAGGGAATTTCGACGCGATCGCGTCAGGCGAGTATGGCTCCCAAATAACTGAAGCCGCGGAGAGAACGTCGAACTGCTCGTTGAATGCCGGGTAGCAGTTCCTAACCTGATCTCGAGCGAATCGTCTCTGCAAAACACAGACGTAAATTGTATAAGTAAACAGGAAGATACTCATTGACAAGCAGCATTAGTAAACTATTATTGAACATACCTTGCGATGTGTCCAAAGTGTGCCGAACGTAGGGTCGTCTATGTGCTCCGGGTCGAAATAAAGGTTGAGCGGCCACGGGTCGGCAGCCGAAATGTCAGGTCGTCCAATGGGGAACCTCTCCCACGACCACAGCTGTAACAACATAGGGCATCCAAGAATTGCTGACTTTGTCGCCGTAAGAGAGCACGCGTTGCACATACCTCGGTACGTGGCCGCTAAGACTGCAGAACCCCAGCTACGACAAGTGATGTGGTACGGCTGTGTCGCACTTGCAATCTCCAATGCGATGGGGATGTATCGCGCACTGATAGTGGTCACATGGTTCTCCGTGAACATCACCTTTCCTAGCAGCCACATAAGGTACGCCTCGAGGCTCCGAGTAATCTGGGCCTCGGACATCTGGATCGTGCCGAAATTCTGTATCTGCACCGAAAACAATAATTGTACAAGTTAGATAAAGGTTAGCTGAAGCGATGGATGAAACAAGACAATGACGTAGTACTAACATCTGACGCCTCAACAAGGCGAGCAAAGGGTAGGAGCCCAGCCCACGTCAAACTGCATGTATCAGAAAATTGTTAACTATTTGACAAGTACATATTATGAGCAAAATAAATATAAAACTTACCGATCGATCCAAGCTGGGTGTATCTGCCAATCATCCTTCTGACCACGAGTGATAAGAGGTTGGAAGACATTATCCTGCATTAGCTTAGCACGATGCTTGCTGTCCACCACCGGGTTAAGCAACGCCATCCCCGCCATCTCTGTAAGCACAGATTGAAAATGATAATAGAATAACACAAATTAAACATGAACCGAAGTACCAATTAAACATGATGACCAAATAAAAAAAATTAAACGAGTACAAATCCAAACAAATTACAAATTTGACTTTGTAGCTAAACGAGTACAAATCCAAACATAATGGTTCCACGATTACAGAGTAATATATAGAGGCAGATACGTAGTCTGCATTTATTATAAATATAAAGGTACTCTAGTTTCTTCCTCTTCCTCTCCGGCCTCGGTTGCCTCTTCCACGCACCGTAGCTCCACCAGGTCCAAACTCCGGACAGTTCGTATCCCTATGGCCAAATTGGTTGCATAGAAAACATTGCCTGGTAGGTCCTCCAGCTTCCGATTCATCCATATCATTACGTATGCGTCTACACTGCCGTCTACCTCTACCCGGACGAAGTAACCTTGGGTCAGGAATGTATCTCCTCTCACTAGGCTCAACGGTGTTGAAATTACCCATGGCTCGGAATCCTTGCATCTCACCTGTCCATGTGTTCAAGACAGCTTCACGACTGAAGTACGGTGAGACAAACGAGATTGCTTCCAAACCAAGCTGCCCACAAGCAGCAAGTACTGAACGGGTTCCGGTGCAGAAAACAATAATTTTTCTAGCGTATGAACACCCTAACTAGCCAGGATCTATCTATCTAGTACATGTGATAACGGTGGCGGAACGGGTTACATTACCTCCATGTAGACCGATAGCGGGGATTACGCTCCCGCACAAGCGTTGACGATGAAGTCGTACGTAGCCGACCTCGAGGTCGCGGAGAACTTGCCGCGATGATGTAGATGATGACGCCGGGGTGTCGACGAAGACCTGCGTCGACGGGTGTCGGGCGGAAGGTGGCGTGGCGCCGGCAGCCGAAGGGGGGTGGTGCCGGCGGCAGGGCAGCGACAGGGCTGCTGGGTGGGCGAGACGACGTCGCCCTGGCTCCTCAAATGTGGCGCCTCCGAGCACTCGCAAACATACGGAGCTTAACAACAACCCCCGGTCATTCAGATCCAGCTGAAATCGCAGGGGTAGAACTTTTCTGGAATCCCGCAGGGCAACGGCGCCCGACGGTATAGCTTTGGTGGAGAGAGGAGGCAAAACGGGCGGAGAAACAGCTCGGCCGGCTTGCTACAAATTTAATTGTATTTTCCATGAATTAATCCAATTAATATGCCTTGCTATATAAAGGGGGGAGGGGGTGTGCAAACTCCCTAGCTCCCCCATGTGGGACTAAACAAAGGAGAGGGGGGAGGGGGTTCGGCCCAGCATGGGCTGGCCGAACCAGCCATGGGCCCCACCCCCTCCTTGGTGCGGCTCCCCCTAATGGGCCCCAATTGGCCCATTAGGTGGGCTGCCCCTTTTTCCTTTATTTTTAATTAATATTAAATTAATATAAAATACTATTAATTCATAATTAATATATTTATATATAATTTAATCTCCCGTGACTCCGAAACATTTTCCGGACCACCCGAACATCTTTCGGACATTCCTGGAACCATTCCAGACCTTCCCGGAACTCCTTCCGGACCACCGGAACTCTTTCCGGATCATTTCTCTCTCTCCAATAAAATCCTATATTATTCCAGAACCTTCTCCTGGTGTCGTTAAGACCTTAAGTTTGTTACGCTACGGTTCGAGAACACTCCAGACATGGTCGAGACACTCCGCTCACCAATGACCGCCAGGGATACCTGGATGCATATGACGGTCCCTGTGCATTCTACGAATATCGTCGTTGAACCATAAACATGATATCCATTCCCTTTGTCTCTGCGATACTACCTTGTCCGAGATGTGATCGTAGACATCCAATGTCCTGTTGCATCTCGTTACCGACATAGGTTATTAACTCGTCTGTGATATTACATCTCCATGACCTAGTCATAAGCTGCGCAGCTATACAGATGCAATCTCACCGAGTGGGCCCAGAGTATCTTTCCATTACAAGAATGAACAAATCCCGCTCTTGATCCTTACGTCTCAACATACTCTTTCGGGATACCCAAGATGGACACCGTTATTGTCATGCTATATAAGACACAACGTTTGATGCTCTCAAAGTACCCCTACGGAGCAGCAATAAGCACGGTCTCACGGTCTAAGGAATAAGCTATCATATTACTTATCTATTGCAAATGACAAACATCGTAATACGATCTTGTTGCAATACTTTGCGTATGTCCATCACCTTATTCCACTAATAAGATGACCCCATTGTCAACCGACGTCATTGTCCTTGATCGGGAATCTCGATCAACTGTTGCCCAATGGACTAGTTCATATAGAGGCTCACTAGGGACTCCGGTTGTCTATGTATCACACGTGTATTAATAATTCCGATTAATACAGTTATAGCATAATACAAAGACCTATTATAAACTTATGAGATAATGCAATAAATACTACTTATTTATTTGCCTCTAGGGCATATCTCCTTCAAGTACATGCGAGCATGGAAGGTGAAACAATTTCGGTTTGTTGCATGTGCATTCACAGGTTGGCCATGCTTCATTTCCAATCTTCACCTCATGCGTTCTCAACACATTGCCACAACCGAACTTGTCGGTAGGTAAGCGGACCTCGAACCTCCTTTCCTGATTTCCGATGGCAACCACTTGGAAAGTTCGTGCCTTCTCCATCTTAGCATCCATGTACTTCGTAATCTTTTCACACCAGGGGGAGTTTGGAGTGCGAAGTATATGCATTTCGGCTTGCTGGCGTTTGACTCTGAAGTAATTAACCGTGCCTTGGAAAATTCCCTCCACAAGGGCAGTTAATGGCAAGGCTCTGTTCCCTCGGAGGACAAAATTGTATGTTTCGGCAAGGTTTGTAGTCATGACGCCATATCTGGCTCCGTATGAGTCGTGCAACAATGACCACCTCTCCACGGGCTCATGCTCAATCCACTGCTGGAAATTCTTAATCAACCGTCCACCCTTTCTCCTCGTGCCCGGTGGGTCAAAGCCTGGCAGATCACACAGACCGATCGGTTCTTCTTCAGGCGGTGCAGGCCCTGTAGCTGCTTGTGCCGCTACTTGGGCTACATGAAACGCCACTGCCGCAGTACGTGCAGCTTTCCTCTCCCGAACATGTTTGTTCGTGAACTCATCAAGCTTGCCACGGATAAAATTGTACTTCCACTCCTGGTTCTGCTTGCAAAGTTTTTTGAATAGATTCATGAGACTCTTATTTCTGAACTGTGAGAAGAAGTTAGCAGCTAGATGGCGCATGCACCAACGACTCTGAAGATCCACCCACGGTGTTTCTTCATCTGGTCCAGGGTTTGTTAATGCCTTTATAGCGTTCAGTATACCCGCATGTCTGTCATGTAGAACGCAAACATTATGCTTATCCTTCACAACTGCTTTTTTCAACTGCCTAAAGAACCACGTCCAACTATCCGTGTTCTCGCTCTCAACAAAAGCGAAAGCAAGGGGCAACAGTTGGTTATTGCCGTCTTGGCCAATAGCAGTCAATATCTGACCCTTGTACTTGCCGGTCAAAAATGTGCCATCGACACATAACACTGGTCGGCAGTGGCTAAAGGCTTCGATGCATACACCAAAAGAGAAGAACAAACGGTGCAACACCCTAACTGTAGGGAACTCTGGCATGTAGAAGTCTTGAAGATCAACATATGTGCCAGGATTCCTCGCCTGAAGCGTGCGGAGCAAACGGACAACAGAATCATATGAGTCAAAGAATGACCCAAATCTCTGCTCCAGCGCGCTCTGCTTAGCCCTCCAGGCCTTGCCATAAGAAATGTTGAAATTGAATCTCGTGAAGACTTTGTTCCTTATTGCCTTCACTTCCATCGCCTTGCTCTCCACTATCTCCGTGTAAAACAAACGAGCAATAAGCGTGGATGACAGATTACGGTGATCCTGAAGGATGCTGGGAATACGACATGTATGCATTACCATGTCACTCACAACCCAATTCGTATCATACTTGGGGACATATGCGTGCACCCTACCCGGACAGTCTATCCTCGAGCATTCCATGGTCAGATATTTCTTACTCGACACAGTTGTCTTGAAAACCCTTGCTGTCGACATTGCCCACTGTATGATTGCTTCCTGCAGATGTTGCTTGTCAGCGTACATTGCTCCCACAGCCATGCTGCTCTGGTGATATTGCCAGGAAGAATCATGACCATCGTCCAGAGTCATGCCAGATGAGATGTCCTGAGTCCATGAAGCTGGATAAGGCACCTCCGGCTCGTACTCTGCGTCATTCGACGAATCAGAATCACTGCCGTCCCCGCAATCACCCTCAATATCTTCATCTTCCATCTCGTTCTGCATTCGGCCATCTTCCTCATCCCCATCTGCCTCCACATTTTCACCGTCATTATGCCCTCCAACCATACTACTCTGCCCTGATTCATAACCACTGCCTCCATCATAACCATGGCTCTCATCATGTTCAATTTCCATGGTTGCTGCACTGCTCTGCCCTGGATCGTGCCCACCTTCGCCTACAGGAGGATTGACATTTACCTCATTAACGACAGGAAGCAACAAGGCAACTGGGTGGCTTCCCCTGTTTTCGCAACCTTGCAACCAGTTCACCCACTGAGAATCCCGATCAATCGGCCTCAGAGTGTACCAATTTTTTTTACTGGACCTGGACCATAACGCGTGCACCCCGACAGTGTGTGTTTCTGCATTTAATCCCAAACACTGTGCCAACCAATCTTTTAACTGACTAACAGACCAATTTTCAGGGTCAGTCAGATCCAACTCGACGTGCTGAAACTGACTCAGGTCCATCCCATACTCATTTTGCTTTACTGAACCGGCACCGTAGTAGAAAACAAACTTTACTATGTTCGACATAATTCCTCACCTAAAAAATATTAAAACGCATCAAATATTAATATCACATCGTACCTAAAATTCTACCGAAACTACTACATAATTAAAATACACGGAATTAATTTTACCAGATTACGTAAACACGAACCCTAAGCCTAATCCAAGATTAAACACAAACCCTAACCCTAATGCATGAAACTATGGCGACGGTAACTACACACTACTACAATATCAACTACCAGTACTACCATACTAACTACAAATCCATCCGGACTAACTACACACTGACTGCAAACTAAATCCTAATGTACATATAACACAAACCCTAACCCTAATGTACGAAAAATGTCTTACCCTTGAAGCGTGACAGCAGCACAACCGCACCAGCCGGAGCAGCGCACCACCGCAGCACCTCGAGCCTCCACCGGAGCACCAACAGAGCACCACCACGAGCACGAACACCTCCAAAACCGCACCTCCAAACGCCACCAAATCGCCTCCACAGCCTACCCCATCGTAGATGAGCCACCCCACAGCATTAGGAACACCCTAGAATTAATTTTTTGTGGCTAGATGGAACAAATCGCGGGGAAAACGGTGCTGTTTTTTCGGGTAACGAAGAACAGGAGAGAGAGAGGAGAGAGCCGGCGCGAGGAAGAGGAAGGCCGCGCCGCGCGAGGTCTTGAAGCCTCCTCGTCGGCCCAGAGGAGGCCGACCCGTGCTTCGGCCTAGACGTGGCCGAATCCCAGCCACTCGCCGCCGATCAGGCAGTCGGCCGTGGCCCGTGACCTGCATGCGCCCCAGTCGGCTTCCTCTGGACCGACGAGGCCTGCTCGGCCTCCTCTGGGCCGACGCAGCCGTTTCGGCCTCCTCCGGACCGAGGCTATATTATTTTTGCAAATTCCTATTTCTGCACAATATTTTCCGAAATTCTAATAAAATAAATATTATTTAAAAAAAATCGGCCGCGTGCTTATATTCCAGACTAATACGTTGTCACAAGAAGCAAGTATCAGGAAATCAGATGTGTTGGTGAAGCGTGTGACCCTTGTCGGTCCAAATGTTGTTTATTAATAGCCAAACGAGACTACAGACTGGTTACAATATCGATCTTCAGGTTACACCTATACAAGATATTTAAACCTGAAGATACCAAGAGATATATTACAAGATGTTTAACCATCGAGCCATCTAGGCCAAGCAATATTGTATAATAGGACTACTACAGGAAACAAGGTGTAGTAAGATTTAATACATGAAAGCACTGAATGTATAAGTACGAGATAAAATCCCATAGCTACAATTTATCCAAAGTGACTAGCAGCAGTAAACATATGAGATCCCTTCCAGGAAAACATGTCTGGAAACAGTCTCCCAATGTTCAGGTCAAGTCCTAGAATCTCCTGAAGATATGAAAACCCGCTTGCTGATTCGATCCCATCTCATCAGAATGGCAACTGCAAATCCGACGCCGAAGCCAAGCCCGACGAAGAGAAACAAGACCACATCCACATCAGAGGACTTCTCCACACTTGCCGCACTTGGAGGAGCAGGTGAAACGCCACATTGTGCGGACAATGGCAGTCCGCACAGGCCCAAGTTGCCTTGAAATGAACTATTCTCAAATGTCGAGAATTGATGTGATTGTGGTATCCTCCCCACCAACTGGTTCTTGGAGAGGTTCAGGATACTCAAAAAGGTGAGATTAGTGAGTTCTTGTGGAATCTTCCCTGAGAGTTGGTTGAAAGACAGGTCTAATGACTCCAGACCAGCCATGCTGCCAAACTTGGCTGGAATTTTCCCCGTGAAGGCATTGTGCGACATGTTCAGTACACGCAGTGAAACAAGTTGTCCAACTGATTTAGGGATGGAACCTTCCAGCCTATTATTTGAGAAGTCAATCGCTGTTAAGGTGGTCAGGATCCTTTCAAATGTCACAGAAGATCCCTTGTATGTGATCTCAATAGAATCTTGGTACAATGCCACATTATTTGACAAGTTGTGAGCATATAAAGTTTCTACTGTACTATTGAACTTTGCCATCATTGATTTCAATTTCCCAAACCATTTCAAACTTAAATTACCAATGAAGTTGTTTGAGGAAAGATCAACAATTTGCAAGCTAGAGAAGTCATCACTTGACTGGTGATCACCAACAAGATCATTTATGGAACCGTAGAACTGATTGGATCTCAACACGAGAACACGAAGATTGGAAAGCCTCTGTAGCCAAGATGGAAATGTGTCAACAATCTGATTCTTTCCCAAGTCAAGAACCTCCAACCCATTGCAGTTACAAAGTGCCCTAGGAAGCTGACCTTCAATATTATTGCCATGTAAATCTATCGTCTCTAAAGAACATTTATCTGTAATATTGGACGGCAAAGCACCTTGGAAGTAGTTCCCCCTCAAATTTAATACGGCCAGTCCAGGATTTTCCATCAGGCAGGATGGAATCAGCCCACTGAAGTTGTTATAGGACAGGTCAAGGACACCCAGATTGGAATTGCAAACTGAGTACGGTACATGTCCACTTATACTATTGTGAGACATTCTGAGATACTCAGTATGGCTAAGATACAGAGTGAAGTCTGGATGTATAAAAGAGAAACTATTGTGTGAATAATCTAGAAGTCGTGCTGATGAGTTCGGCATAGGAACATGTCCCTGGAGCCTATTGGAACTAAGATCAAGAAATTCCAAAGGAGTACTTAAAGGAAGAACAGGTGAATTTAATCGCATGCTGGTGAACATGTTGTGCGACAGATTCAAATATACAAGACTACTACTCCATCTTTCCCATATACAGTTTGGTATATCCCCACTTATTTTATTGCATGAGAGGTCTAAATATTGTACATCGCTAGCACGTGTCAAAATGCTTGGAAGTTTGGTTAAATGGCAAGATACAAGACTTAGCACACGAAGTCGAGAGGGGTGTGTTGTGGACGAGTTATTTTCTGCTCCATCCATGACAGACAGCTTGTTGTGTGAAAGGCTTAACCCAGAAAGCTTTGGTAATCTCCAAAATGAGGTAAGATCTACCGAACCTACAAAGTTGTTTGATTCAATATCCAGCAACTCCAAACTTCTGATTTTAAAGAATGATCTGGGAACCTCCCCTGTCAACTCATTCATGTTTAGCTCCAATTCTACCAAGCATGAAGATGACACGTCAAACTCTTCTATGGGGCCAGAAAGTTCGTTTCCAGAAAGATGTAAGTGCTCTAATAATGGAAGAGTGAACACGGATCCTGGAATTTTCCCTGCAAACGGAGCGGAGAAATATATCAGACAGGTATTTCTATGCCCTACTATAAAAAAAGAATGAGTGACTTCAGAAGAATTTCTAGAAAGCAAACATACTACTAGATGGGCGAGGGGTGCACTGCTTGGTATTTGGGAGAAACTAGTCACCATTTAATTTTTGTAGTGGAGTGGTGAAGCTTAGAGAAAATTCAAAAGGGGTTTTGCATGTACAGGAAACTATTGATTAGTATAGCCATGCTAAAGGCCACAAACTGCTCAAAATCATGGCAGAAAACCATAAAAAAGCTATATGTTTTTGACATATGTAAGTAACTGAATAGGAAACTATTGATTAGTACAGCCATGCTAAAGGCCACAAACTGCAAGTCACATATTCAAACCTTCAAAATCATGGCAGAAAATCCATAAAAAAAACTACTCAATCTGTTTTTGATATATGTAAGTAACTGAATATGAGGGTTAGTTTGAATTATCAACTTGATATGGTATTAACCAATTCTTAGGAAAGGCCATGGCATTGGTTTGCCTAGGTTTGTCATGTTTTAGTGTAATAAACCCCTGCCACCGCTCCAAGGTGGCACCGTCTGCTAACCGTCCACGTCAGATTTTGGTCTATGTGGCACATGGTTAATGAGAGAGGATGAACCATTTCTTATCCTAAATACTGTCTCTTCACACAATCCAACACAGAGAACACTACAAGTAAAAAACAGAGACTCACTATACCTCGTACACATCATCCAATTAGACTCATATAACCTTAATAAAGTAGGTCTACTATATTAAATAATTGGCCAACATAAGATATAAACATTGTAATGGATAGTGAACATACAAGTGGCATGGCAGACTTAGTATGACTAATAAGAAATGACCACTGTGGCTGAACTTACAAACTTGAACCCTCTAGTTATCACATTTTGCAATTAAGTCCTATCCAAATTCAGTTACATATTATCAACCATTCCATTTACACGAGTCCCTAATTGTTATGCTAGCATTTGAAAATGGAACACCTAATTATTAGGATTACCATGCAAATAATAGTTATCACATTTTTGCAATCAAGTCCTTCTATCCGAATTCAGTTACATATTATCAACCATTCCATTTACACGAGTCCCTAATTATTATGCTAGCATTTGAAAATGGAAGACCTAATTATTAGGATTACCATGCAAATAAAATACTGTTTAGTTTGGATGTGGGCGAGTTTTCAAAAGATATTTTGGATGTAATAGACAGTTAGTTCAAAAGCATATCTTTTGATGTCATGATAAAATTTATTGGAAGGAGTAACTGTGCCAAATCTTACCCCTGAGAAAATTCATTGAGAGGTCCAAAGTAAGCAGACGAGACAAATTACCAACTGAATTTGATATTTCCCCTAAATATTTGTTTTGCCTAAGCCACAATATTTTCAACTCCTTGAGCTGCCCAACTGTATATGGTATTGGCCCAGAAAACATGCAACCAACGATGCTCAATACTTTCAAATTGCTGAGAAAACCAATTGTAGATGGTATTGGTCCAGAGATCTCACAGTTGTATATGTCCATGCTTCTCAAATTACTGAGATTGCCAATTGCTGATGGCATTGGCCCACTAAACTTGCTCTCATAGATCTCCAGGCTCTCCAAGTTTCTTAAATAGCCAATCGTAGATGGTACTGGCCCAGAAAAGTTGGTTGAATATATATGCAGATTTCTCAAATTTACGAGATTACCAATTGAAGATGGCATTAGCCCCAGAAACCCACAGTCACTGATATATAGTATTCTTAAATTTGTGAGATTGCCCACTGAAGGTGGCATGGAGCCATGTATTCTTGAGCTAGCTATGTATAAGCTTTCCAATCCAACGAGGTTACCAACTGCAGACAGTACCGACGTAGTGAGGTTGCAGTTGAAAATAATCAGGCTTTTCAAACTCAGGTTGCTAATGCGGTAAGGCTTCATGCTCGAGAAGTCACACTCAACAAGTTCCAATCTTGTCAAGTTCCTGAGGTCTCCAATCAATGAAAGTATTGCTCCGGACTTTTCTGAGAAGGGAACCCTACTGAGCTGCAATTGCCCTAAAGACCCGAGCATACTGAATGAAGAGACAAAATCCATGGAAATAAATTTCCCATCAAGACTTAACTCTTTCAAAGACTTGAAATTTCTAAAAGATCCTGATTGAGCATAAGAAAAGTTGGTATCATCCAGTCTCAAAGTTTCCAAAGAACTTGCATTAGAAAAATTTGGCAAACTCCCTGAAAGATTCATATTCCCAGATAGATCAAGGAACAACAAACATTTTGATTTGAAGTTTCTATGAGGAAATCTCCCCTCCAGATTTGTATTAGCAAGTTGAAGAACACTTAAATTGACAAAACCCATGAAGAACTGTGGAAACGGACCAGCAAGAATATCATCATTGTATTGGAGGTTGATCACAGTCAGAGAGCTGAGGTTTGAAAGGGACTCATGAATTGGACCATTAAGATAACAACTCCCCAAACTAAGAACCCGAAGACGAGGAACAAATTTAGCTAGAGCTCTGCACCACTCTTCCCCAATACTATATATTTTCACGTAGTCAAGGTACAACTCTCTTAAATTGCTGAGGTTTCTCACCAGGGTTTGAAAATTATATAATGAGAGCGAGTTGCTTCGATCAAAAGCTATTTGATCATCATCACCATCATTGTGTTACGAACCTGACAGAGGAGGAGAACACTACGGCCGATGACAGGGAGTGTTTAACTGAAGATACACTATCAGTACGCGAAGACGTGGACGCTAGTCTGCAGGCTGACGGCCCAACCAAGCCCAGGAGATCGAAGAGAGGACTCATTCCGGCGCAACTGTATGCAGGCCCAGAATGGACTCGCTGAAGGATAAGACAGAGGACGGGAGGAAGGGCTCGGCATTCCAGAGGATACGCTGAACCAGACTCTAGAAGCTCACCTACCTGCTCCTTGTTTCTCACCTCGTGCTGTCTACTTCTCATCTCCAATTCCCCTTGTATCCGGATGATTTACTTCTGAATCCCGTAGTTCCAGAACTCTATATTGTAGTCGCTACCTATATCGGAGATTATATGAAGTGGGAACGTAACAATTGGTATCAGAGCGGTTCCGATCGCTAGGGAGTGAGGGAGAATTCGATTTCTGGTCCCGTAAAACTTGAGGAAGGGTGTTGGATCTTCTCAGATCTGACGCAAAACACGTCGGTGTACCCGACTCGAGTGGGGAACGGATCGAATTCGCGTGTCGGAGGCGATGGGGGAAGGAGGCACGGAAGCCATGACGATGCAGAAGATGCTGGAGTTCATGCAGGCGGCGGAAAAGAGGCGCGAGGCCGACACGGCGGCGCTGAGCGAAAAACTGGGTGCCATCCAGATCTCGCAAGAGGAGATGGCGAGTACCTGGAAGCCGCACGTCGATCAAGCACTGGGAGATCTCTCAGGTGCGATCGAGTCTCTCAAGGAGAGGGTTGATCAAATGGATCAACGGATTACCACCGCGGTCGCGAGGACGGGCCATGGGGTAGTGGAACCTCAGACCACTACCGCGGTCGCTCGGACGGGCCATGGGGTGGTGGATCTAACCCGGCAACAACCTCCGCTACTGAACAAGCCTGGCGCTAACTCGGGCAGCGAGGCGGGAATTTTCGGCCCAGTTGGGCACCATCAACAACTGGAAAACCGGAGGTCTATTCTACGACCTCCGGAAAATGGTACGTTTGAAACTCCTGTTGCCCAAACTGATACTGCTAGGCTGTTGGAATTTGATGCGGTGGACACCAGTGGTGGGTTTTCAGTAGGAGGAGTTGTTCGTTCTGAAATTCCTGGTTTCGATGGGGATAACCCCAGGTGGTGGCAAAGGAACTGTGAGAAGTATTTTAAAATTTGTCGAACTCATGAATTTTACTGGAAGGATCTAGCCACCATGAATTTTTCAGGACATGCAGCTTTGTGGCTGCAAACCGTTGAACAGAAAGTAGAGAACTTAAACTGGCATGAGTTTTGTGAAATGTTTTGTAACAAGTTTGGAAAGCATCAGTTTAAAATTTTGATTAGGAGGCTGAGAAACTATCACCAAACTGGTACTGTGTTAGAGTACATAGAGGAATTCAACAATGTTATGCATCAGATGCTGGCTCATAATCCAACAATTGATCCTGAGTTGTTTCTTACTGCTTTCATTGATGGCCTAAAGGAAGATATTAGAGCTGTAGTTATTATTCAAATGCCCGAAGAGTTGGATACTGCTGGTGCTCTGGCTTTGTTACAGGAAGAAGTACTGGACACGGGAAGGCGTCGAGATCCAAGAAGAAGGGATCCCTCAAATTGGGCACGAGTCTATTCACCTGGTAATTCGGTGGGGATTGCGTCTGGTATTCATTCTGCTCCAGCAAATAATTCTGCCACTGGAAGATCCGGAGGAAAGTTGGTGCCCGATGATAGAAGAGGAAATGAAGCTTCCCGAGCCAAAAATTCTGGAGACAAGCTCAATACCCTGAGAGCGTACAGAAGGGCCAAAGGATTGTGTTTCACGTGTGGAGAGAAATGGGGACCTGAACACAAGTGCGGTCAGACTGTGCAATTACATGTGGTGGAGGAGTTGCTGCAGATGTTGGAAAATGAAGATGAAGCAGTGCAGGGTACAGAGGAGGATAGTGACTTTGAAGAAGAAGAAGTACATGCAATCTCTGACAGTGCTGTTAAAGGGTTGGAAGGTACTCAAGCTATTAGATTGAAGGGAAGAATTCAAGGCAGAGATGTAATCATGCTAGTAGACTCTGGAAGTACTACCAGTTTTCTGGGAGAATCGTTGGCACAACACTTGAGAGGTGCCAAACCATTGGAGAAGCCAGTAAGAGTGAAGGTGGCCAGTGGAGATATATTGCAGGGCAACATGGGAATTATGGGGTGCAAATGGAAATGTCAAGGAGCTACTTTTGTGACAGATTTCAAAATTTTACCTCTGGATTGTTATGATGCTATTGTGGGAATAGACTGGTTGCAAGCTCACAGCCCGATGCAAGTGGATTGGGAGAAAAAGTGGATGAAGGTTCCAGTAAACGGAGCTGAGATACAACTACAAGGCCTTACAGTGGATGTATCTAAATGTCAAGAAGTTTCTACAGGGTACATTCAGCAATTAATGGAGCAAAATTCAGTTATGCATTGCTTGTTGCTGAATCCTCTGCAAACAGAGGAGTTAGATCAGTGTCCAGAGGAGATGAAGCATTTGGTGGCCAAGTTTGCTCATCTATTTGAGGAGCCTACTGGTTTACCACCACAAAGGGAGTTTGATCATGCAATACCATTAATTCCCGGAGCTCAGCCAGTGAACATCAGACCTTATCGATACAATCCTGAACAAAAAGATGAAATCGAGAGGCAAATAGCAGAGATGTTGAAAAATGGCATTATTCAGCCCAGCTCTAGTCCTTTCTCATCCCCTTTGTTGTTAGTCTTGAAGAAGGATTTGACTTGGCGCCAGTCCTGGGCATGGGCAGCCCGGCCCGACCGGCCCGGCCCGAAAATACCGGGCTTGGGCTCGACGGGACTGACCACCGGGCCGGGCTCGGGCCTGATTTTCGGGCCCGACGGTCGGGCCGAGCCGGGCTCGGGCCTTGCGAAAACAGCAAAACAGGAAGGGTCGGGCCGGGCCGGTCGGGCTTTTTCGGGCTTTGTCGGGCTCGGGCCGGGCCCGGGCCTCATTTATGCAGCCCGACAGTCGGGCCGGGCCGGGCCCGGGCCTGGCATTATGACATCGGGCTTTTTCGGGCCGGGCCCGAAGCCCGGCCCGGCCCGGCCCATGGCCAGATATACTTGGCGCCTGTGCACGGATTTTCGACACTTGAATGCCATGACAGTCAAGAATAGGTATCCAATTCCTATTGTCGAAGAATTAATGGATGAGTTGCAAGGGGCTGCTTATTTTACAAGTTTAGATTTGAGGTCGGGGTACCACCAGATTAGAATGAGGGAGGAAGATGAAGCTAAGACTGCTTTCCAAACCCATCGAGGACATTATGAGTATAAGGTCATGCCTTATGGGCTGACAGGGGCTCCAGCGACTTTCCAAGGAACCATGAACAGCATTCTAGCCAAATGGTTGCGCAAGGGAGTGTTAGTGTTCATAGATGATATTCTGATCTATTCCAGTACTTGGGAGAAGCACTTGGAACTAGTAGAAGAAGTGTTTTTGATCCTACAACAACATGAGCTGAAGGTAAAATTCTCGAAGTGCAAATTTGCTCAGAGAAAGCTGTTGTTCTTGGGGCATGAGATCAGTGCTGAAGGGGTGGCGACAGATGCTAGTAAAGTGTTGGTGGTCAAGAAATGGCCAGTGCCGAAAAACATTCACGAAGTAAGAAGCTTCTTGGGTATGGTGGGGTATTACAGGAGGTTCATAAGGAATTTTGGCATTATCAGTAGATCTTTGTTTGATTTGCTGAAGAAGGGAGTGGTATTTGTGTGGACACATCAAACTGAAGAGGCTTTTCAGACTCTCAAACAAGCTCTCATATCAGCTCCAGTGTTAGCTTTGCCGGATTTTCAAGTCCCTTTCGAGGTAGAGACAGATGCTTGTGATTATGGGGTGGGGGCAGTACTCATGCAAAAGGGGCATCCCATTGCCTTCCTGAGCAAAGCGTTGGGTCCGAAGAATAGAGGACTGTCGACGTATGAGAAGGAATGCTTGGCTATTTTAATGGCGGTGGATAAGTGGCGACCATATTTGCAAAGGGGAGAGTTTGTTATCAGGACTGATCAGAAGGCTCTTACACATCTTGATGACCAGCGGCTGTCCACACCCTGGCAACACAGAGCTCTGACAAAGATGTTGGGTTTGAACTACAGGATAGTCTATAAGAAGGGACATGAAAATAAAGTAGCAGATGCGTTGTCTCGCAGGAAGCCTTTGGCAGATGAGGAAGTGGCGGCAATCTCTACTTGTTCACCTTCTTGGCTTGAGGAAGTTATGCAAGAATACTTGCAGGATGTGAGGGCTAGTAAATTGTTGACAGAGCTGGCTATTTCCAAAACAGTGGGTCCTTTTTCTTTGGAGCAAGGAGTGATCCAGTTTAAAGGGAGGATATGGTTACATAACAAGTCTCAACTAAAGAACAAGATCCTACTCGCCTTACATGCTAGTGCGGTGGGAGGGCACTCGGGGTTTGCAGTCACATATCACAGAGTGAAAAAGTTGTTTGCCTGGCCTAGAATGAAGAGAGATATCAAGGAATTCGTTGCTAGCTGTACCATATGCCAGCAGGCCAAGCCGGAGAGGGTGAAATACCCAGGGTTACTAGCACCTTTGCCAGTACCAAAGGAAGCATGGAGAGACATTTCGATGGATTTTATCGAGGGTATCCCAAAGTCAGCAGGTTTTAGTTGCATTTTGGTGGTGGTGGATCGTTTCTCTAAGTATGCCCACTTTGTGCCACTGGCACATCCTTTCACAGCTACTTCGGTAGCGACGGCATACATGAATTCAGTCTTCAAGCTGCATGGAATGCCAAGATCCATTGTGTCGGATCGAGACAAGATATTCACAAGCAGATTTTGGAAAGAGCTCTTTCGGATGACTGGAACTTCACTGGATTTCAGCTCACCGTACCATCCCGAGACGGATGGACAGACGGAGCGTGTAAACCAGTGTTTGGAGGGTTATCTGCGTTGTTTTGTGCACGGATGCCCTAGCAAATGGGCGCAATGGCTACCTCTAGCAGAATTCTGGTATAATTCGACACCACACTCGTCGCTGGGTAAAACTCCATTCGAAGTAGTGTATGGGAGTAAACCTGTTCATCTGGGTATTGACAGATTGGAATCTTGTGCAGTACCTGATGTGGCTGAATGGTTGAAGGAAAGGGAACAGATGAGAGATGTTCTACATCAACACTTGGTCCGAGTTCAGCTTAGAATGAAACATCAAGCTGACCGCAACAGGACCGAGAGAGAATTTGTGTCAGGCGATTGGGTTTATCTGAAGCTTCAACCATACATCCAAAAATCAGTGGCTACTCGGGCGAATCAAAAGCTTTCTTTCAGATATTATGGACCATACAAAGTGGTGCGGCGAGTGGGTAGGGCAGCTTATGAATTGGATTTACCTATAACTGCTAAGATCCATAGGGTGATGCATGTGTCACAACTGAAGAAAGCAGTGCGCAAAGGAGAACCAGTGCTCGCCGAACTACCTCAAGAGACACCATTACGGTGCTTTCCGGAGAAGATTTTGCAGAAGCGTTCGTACAGTAGGCACGGGAGAGATGGAATGCAGATACTGGTTCAATGGTCTGGCATGGGGGAGGATCTAGCTACCTGGGAGGATGAGAACGAGTTGAAAGCCAAGTTCCCAGCTGCTCCGGCTTGGGGGCAAGCCGGTGGTAAAGAAGGGGGAAATGTTACGAACCTGACAGAGGAGGAGAACACTACGGCCGATGACAGGGAGTGTTTAACTGAAGATACACTATCAGTACGCGAAGACGTGGACGCTAGTCTGCAGGCTGACGGCCCAACCAAGCCCAGGAGATCGAAGAGAGGACTCATTCCGGCGCAACTGTATGCAGGCCCAGAATGGACTCGCTGAAGGATAAGACAGAGGACGGGAGGAAGGGCTCGGCATTCCAGAGGATACGCTGAACCAGACTCTAGAAGCTCACCTACCTGCTCCTTGTTTCTCACCTCGTGCTGTCTACTTCTCATCTCCAATTCCCCTTGTATCCGGATGATTTACTTCTGAATCCCGTAGTTCCAGAACTCTATATTGTAGTCGCTACCTATATCGGAGATTATATGAAGTGGGAACGTAACACATTGATACCATAGTGATTAGAAAGATCCAAGGAGATAAGGTTCTCAATTTTTCCAATGGCCATCGGTATCTGCCCCAGAAATCCTGAATTGGAGAGGTTGAGGTGGGTAAGAGAAGTAAGCCCCTCGAATCCAACAGCCGGGATGCTGTATCCGTAAAAGTCATTCATGCTAAGGTCAAGAAACTGCAAGGAGGTCAGATTAAAGATCACAGGGTCGAGGCCACGGCTGTACAAGCCACGACCATTGAGGTCAAGAGTTGTGACACGACTAGAGGAAGCACCACAGCCAACACCTTCCCAACGACAGCAGTCGGTGCCATCTTGCCAAGATTGGAGTTTGGTGGTGGATAGTACATCTTCATCATTTGACGATATGTCAAAGAAGAATGATTTCTTTAGTTTGAGGAGAGTTGCAGCCTGGTCTGGATGGCATCGGAGAGTGAGGTTACTGTTACCATGGGCGCTGGAGGTAGCTAGTGCAGGCAGCACTGCAAAGAAGAGTAGCAGCACCCAACCTCTCATCGAAGCCATTGGTCTAAAGGCTAAACAGAAAACTGCAATTGTTGTTGTTTTTCCTTTCAAAGAGGAAAAGCAGGAGCAGTTGGAGGCTTTATGCATGGAGAGGATAAGCAAAGAAAAGCAGAAACAACAGATTCAGAAACTGTGTAGCAGCGGAATTTTCAGAGGTCACATCAAAGTTTTATGCTGGTCTTCGCTCAAGTCATCCAAATAATGCAACGCCCCAGCCAGGACGGAAAGCTCATACGCGTGCAAGACGGGTTCCGCATAACTATGACCGTTGTAGAAATTTTGGTTGGACAGATGCCATACGTAGCATCAGACAACGGCATCAGCTAATTTTCACGGGAGCTGTAGGTATATTTAGTTTATTCTAGTGAAATGGTATGAAGGAAGATGCAGCTGCATTCACTATCCCAGTGGCACTTATGTGAGTAGCTAGTGTTTCAGGTAAATTGCCGCACTAACATAATTGTGAAATTAGCTGATTAATTTTGGAGCTGCAAGTTAAGTAGAAATATCTTTGGGGCGCACCAGCACTTAGCTGCAAGTAAGCAGAGATATATGTTTGGCGGCCAGTTATATTGGTGTGTTGATGAACTTTTGGTTAAATTCGGCTACCAGCCAAGTATGCACCAAGCAAACAAATGGATCGAGCGAAAGATGGGATCCTCTTGAACACAGGTTGAACAGTACCTGCGGCGAAGCAGCAGATCAAGGAAGCCCACGCCGCGACCTGGTTGAGGGCGGCGGATCGGTCCATGGCTCAACTCCCCAGCTCAACTCAACGCGCGGTTCCTTCCCGCGTCACCCGACGGAGGAAGACCAGCAGCGCGTAGGCCTAACCGCCGGAGCGGCTACGACGGTGGCACGCCGGTGAGAGCACGCCGCTCGGGGGAAGGGGACACAAACGGCCTTCTGAGTTGGGCCGGGCCGGGCCATCGGGGAAGCGGCCTTTTCCACACGTGACGCCCACGTACCGTGCCAGAGCTCCTCAAAACAAAACTGAGCTCTCTGATTCAGAGGCCATATATTTGTCAGGTCTATGTGCTCTAATTGTTTGTAGAACATCACATTTCTAATATATCATATTTTTCTGAGAATCTTTTAGAACTTCCAAAAGTTGCTTCCGCAGAGTTTTCATCATAACTTGGTTTGCACTGGATACTTTCTCAGAACTGGGTTATCTAAATCAAATATATGTTATTATAAGCCAATAACATCCAGTGATTTGTGAATACCGTCCTGACAATAGAATTGTATTATGGTGTGGCGTCAGAGAGGCAGTCAGGATGTGCTTCTGAATTGAGCATACCAATTATAAAATGGTCAGTTACGTGTTCTGTGACTGCTTCTGAAGTCATTGGTTTGATTAAAAACGGTGAGGATAATCTACAGTTTGTATTCCTTTTCTTGTTTCATTTGAAGAGACAAGAAATATTTGCCAAAAGTACATTTTTCCATATACACATATATTACAAAACAAATTGGTAGTAGTACAGTATAATGATTAATTTACTTCATCTAAAGTTGAATTAGTTAATTCGTTTGTTGCAGTCCAGAATTATTAATTGTGATGCACCTCTAATATATATTTGTTAGGTCTATGTGCTCGATCTACTGATCATGTACATATTCAGAACATAGTTAATCTAGCCTTGCACACTCTACCAGAATGAACTATCACCTGCTTTGTGTTCCATGTGAACAGCGATTCCAAGTTTGCAGATACATTGAAGGTTAACTCACAAGCCATCATGATATTCGCTTCTTGATCAGCATAACTTTAAGATATCCACATAATCCACATTGTGCATGGGAAATCAGAAATTAACAACGCTGTGCCGGGTGCAGCACTGTCCTCGTGTTCGCTAGATGACTGCTCTTCCAGATTTACAACCGTGAGCCAACTACATAATATATCAAGATGGAGGCTATGAATGCACATAGCTCTGTTTTCAGGAAGTATATGTATCTGGCAGATTGAACTCCGAGAGGGGCATCTTGCCTCGCATCATGCGGCCGGCGTTCGGCATGATGTGCCAGTGGAGAACAAACTGGACTTTCTTCCCTCGCAGACTCCTCCCCTGGTGCCAGGAAACGAATTGTGTTTGTGTCATTTACATGTAATGTCACGAAAATGAGGCAAGAAAGAGTGGAGCTGTACCTGGTCGATCAGAGGGTACTTGCTCTTCACCTCCACTTGCACGTTTGCGTGGTCTTTGTCGGGTATTATACGGTCCCATAATGAAACCTGTCAGATGGAATCATATGAATACATGCATGAGTCGATCAACCACCGCTGTGTTCTTCCTGGAAACAACTCGGCGCTCGGCGGAATGTTTCGCTTCTTGGCAAAACAAAGGCAGATATTCCGAGTGATGAATAAAGTGCTTGCTTCCAAAATAAGCTTATTTCTACGCATAATACACCACCCCCAGCGACTACTTTTTTTAAAACAAAAAAAGGAATTTGGTGTAAGATGCAAGGGCTAATGTGCCGATCTGAAGTCTAGACGCCTTTCCTCAATCAAGTCCATAATTTTTCACCCCCAAAAAACATGTACTATATATACACAGGAAGATAGCTCAGGCAAGAGAAGCTTTTTCATCGCAAGTTGACAAAAGATTTACTTCATAAGTCAATTGTCAAGCACTAGTTGCTCACAGCAAGTTAGCAGGTTCGGAAAGGTACAACTACTAGCAGAAAGAATACGTTGACCAGGATCATATATGAATATTCGCATACCTGGTTAACGGAGTTCTTCGCTGTTTCATACTCAGCGGTCAGGAAGACAAAGACCTGATAAAAAACTTGAGATAGTAAGCTTTTTATAATGTGAACTGGAGCTAATGTAGTCCTATCTAATAATGTCATCTAAAAAAATATATGCGGGGTAGTACTGATATGGAACGAGAAAAAATCTGATGGAAACCAAGTTACGATGGATAGGGGAATGCCAAAATCAACAATGGATAGTGACAAATATTATACCATCACTACTTATGCATATTTAATTTATCTTACCTCCCAAAAAAATATGAGTTTGAACTTGAAATTCTAATTGTTTGTAGAACATCACATTTCTAATATATCATATTTTTCTGAGAATCTTTTAGAACTTCCAAAAGTTGTTCCGGCAGAGTTTTCATCATAACTTGGTTTCCACTGGATACTTTCTCAGAACTGTGTTATCTAAATCAAATATATGTTATTATAAGCCAATAACGTTCAGTGATTTGTGAACACCGTCCTGACAATAGAATTTTATTATGGTGTGACAGCTTCTAAAGTCATTGGTTTGATTAAAAACGGTGAGGATAATCTACAGTCTGTATTCCTTTTCTTGTTTCATTTGAAGAGACAAGAAATATTTGCCTAAAGTACATTTTTCAATATACTACATATATTACAAAACAAATTGGTAACTCTAGGGTAGCAGTACAGTATAATGATTTATTTACTTCATTTAAAGTTGAATTAGCTAATTCGTTTGTTGCAGTCCAGAAATATTAATTGTGATGCACCTCTAATATATATTTGTCAGGTCTATGTGCTCGATCTACTGATCATGTACATATTCAGAACATAGTTTCTAGCATTGCACACTCTACCAGAATGAAATATCACCTGCTTTGTGTTCCATGTGAACAGCGATTCCAAGTTTGCAGATACATTGAAGGTTAACGTCACCTGCCAAATTTTATGTTAGAAATTGTTTAAGTCTCTCCGCAGGAAGTATCATGGTATACAACATATATTAGATGCAGGAGCAATAGTACTATCATCTAAAAAACATAAAGGCAGTCTAAGAAATGCGCAGATTAGTAGCTGTGAAATGATATTCCTAAATTTATATTGACGACTGTTTCATGATATAAAGTAAAACAATGTTATCTTAAAAACATATTGATGTATATCATATTAAACAACTGTATTTCAGAACTGGGCAAAGGTTTTCAGCTAGAAACTATTTCCAGGTTCCAGGGCCTGCCTAATGACATTTTCGTCAAAGAAGAGAAACAACTTTTACTTTTAGTGTAGAAAGTTTCTATTTGTGCCAACAAACTATATCATAGCACACAATGGACCATAGCTTTATTATGGTTTACAGATTCATCTACATAGCTGAACCATAATTGAGTCACACTTACAGTGGAATCTGATCTGCTCACTGAGAAACATGGACCAAACCATAACAGAACAGAAAAATATTGACGTACATCATTCTGAAGAGCTGTACTTTAAGCCGGTGCAAAGGTTTTCGACTAGAAAATATCTCTTGGTTCCAAGGTTTAATGAAATTTTCATCAAAAACGAGGAACCACGTTTGCTGTTAACTTAATCTAAGAATCTTGTGTTTTATCTGAATATTTATTTCTTTTTACCAAGAAAAGCTATATCATAGCACAGGATAAAGTAAAATAGCTTTAATATTGTTTACGGATTCAACTACTGAAATGTTATTTACTCAGAGAGGGATTTGATCTGCTTAATGAGAAAGAAGGGCTAAACCATAGCAAAATAAAACTGAAATATTTCCTACTTCAGAATAAACTACCCATAATCAGCCACTCAGCCAACCTTAAATCTTGATGAAAAAACTATGAAACAGGAGAAGAAGAGATAAAGTAAATGTGCAAACCTTGTCGTTCCCGTTAATCTGTTTGTGGAATCGGTTTATCTTGGTGACCTACAAGCATGAGGGAATCGATAAGCAAGTTTTCGTGTAAAATCCTCTGTAACTGTTCGGCATACTCTGATAAATCAACAATTTTTAACATGAGCTAGAATTAAACAAGTTCCAAAACGAACTTCACAAACACTAGATCAACGAGCTAGTGAGTAGATACCAAGAATGGCCCTGTCCTGCAAATAACCGAATCTCGATAGGCCAGTACAATAGATCCAGGCATCCAGCGACGATCCAAGAACAGCTCAAATCCCGCCGCCAGTTCACCTCGAACCAGCACAGAACACTATACCCTATCGATTTCCTCGGCTAATATCGGGATTCCGTATCACTGGTAACATCAGTACTCCCACAAAGTTACACCGCATCGCGACGGGTGAAAGATCCCAATTTTCCGAGGGTCAAACTGAAGACTGCTCTAAGAAAAGCAAGAAGAGGGGGCAGACGCCGTACATGGGCCTGCGCTTCGACGGAGGGGACGTGGAAGGCGTCGAGCGCGGAGGCGGCGACGCAGGTGGCGAGGAGGAGGAGGGCCGCCGTCGTCCCCGCGGCCAGCAGCCGGTGCGTCCACGAGTGCATCGCGCGAGTCCTGCTAAAGTTCTGGTTTTTTTTTTCGAACGGGAATCCTTTTTTTACTTCTGAGCCAGGTTATGAGCGATGAGCCACGTACGCGCGCCAGGACAGCCGTCCGATTGAAAATCCGATGGCTGAGAGTACTGACGCTGAGCCACGTGTTTGCCGAGAAGCAATTGGGCCACGTGTCTTGTTCTGCTAAGAACTGAATGATTTTTTTTTTTTGAACAACGAACTGAATGAAATTTTTTTTTTTGAACACCACACAACCATCACTGTCATTAGCTATCAAAGCAAAGTACAACACAGTGATTATAACTTTCATCCTCAAGGAAGAAGGACGGAACTGGTTAGCGTATGTGTACGCAAAGAGAAATGCTCCTTTTGCATGCATGCACAAACAGACAAACAAGCTGATGTCATCCCGCGTTAAATGTGAAAATCTAAAATTCAAAAAGTTTCGTAGAACAAACCGTCTATCCGATTGAGAATCCGTTTTCACCGTTAGACTAGTCACGACGAGATCTTCAAAACTAGATCCCATGTTGATATGTTCCGACAACTTTTTTTTTTCGTCCAGAAATTACCACCCTGTAACATATAAGTTATCAAGTCTTGCATACGTAAGTTACCCACCATATTAGTGATTAGTTTTTGGGTCGAAATAGAACAATTTTTCTTGTTCTTTTAGATCTTTACGAGCTTTTAAGTTACCACATTAGTTTGATATGGTAAATTTTTCATGCATGCATAAGTATTAGGACGATAAATGTCAATTTCATAGTGAAACTACACATAAAAAGATGAACATTGTGTTTGTAACTATTATTTTGAGGACATGGTAATTATATCAATTTCGGGTAACTATAATAATTTTGTGGTGGATAACTACACATGAAAACACATGAGATAACTTTATCACTACTGGGTGATAACTATTATCGAGAGAGTAGGGTAAATATAACGATTTTGCGGTGGATAACTACACATAAAAACACATGGGTAACTTTATTACTAATGGGGGTAACTTTATCAGTATTTGAGTGATAAGTATTCCCGAGAGAGTATGATAACTACATGGGTAACTTTATTAATATCGGGGTAACTTTATCAATATTAGGCGGGTAACTCCATCAGTACTGGGTGGGTAATGTTATCAGTACTAGGTTGGTAACTTTATCAGTAATAGGCGGGTAATTATTACCAATAGAGTCTTTTTTATGGTGTAATTGTCATTATGGAAAATAGAGAATTATCATTCTAATACTTATGAAGTTGAATGAGTGTTTTAGTGTATAGTTATCAACTTATGCATGATACATTTACCATCCTAACGTGATATTCATTTATAAATAACTAGGTGGGGTGACTTCAAAAATAAAAAAAATAAAAAAGAACAATAAAAATGGTTCTATTTCAATCCGAAAACTAATCTTTAATATGGTCGGTAACTTACATAGTACAACCTAGGTAACTTATATGCTACGGGGTGGGTAACTTTTGGGTCCGAAAAAAAAGTTGTCGGAATATGTCAATATGGGATCTAGTTTCGAAGATCTCGTCGCGACTAACTCAGCGGTGAAAACGGATTCTAAATCGGATAAACGGTTTGACCTACAAATCATTTTGAATTTTCGAATTTGCATTTACTGTGGGATGACATAAGCAATTTTGGTATTTAGTGCATGCATGCAAAAGAAGCCCATTTCTTTCTCACCCGCTTGCGTACGGTTATGCCAAATGTAAGGCGTCTGCTAATTAGATTTCCTGAAGAAGAAACCTAGCTGGGCACCTAAGAAAAGTACTGAGTACAAACATTGGATGAGCCGAAGAGTACAACCGGAGCCTATCAGGGGTCCGTCGAGAACAAGGACGCAACAAACCTGCAGTCGCCCTCTTCCAGGGCCTCTTGCAATCTAGCCAACCGTAGAGCAAGCGGCTCAACCAGCAATCGCGTTGGCAGACGCCTATGAGGTAAGGGGTTGAGCTGTAGATATGAAATGTCCAACACCGAGCCCAAATCAGGAGGTTCTTGCCTGTTAAATCTGAGAAACCGCAGCAGAAACGATCTCACCCGCCTCCGGCATGTCCCGAACAGCAAGAACGCACATCCAATACGCACCACAGCTTGCAAAGGATACGAAGTGCAACAACTAGATAAATAGCAATGAAGCCCCAAGGATGAACTGGTGGGAGTCGACGTCACCGAGCAGGACCTACTGGTAGCATCAAACTCACACCTCCACCAACGAATCCGCCAACCAAGCCCAACAGTAACACCATCTCCATCCTCTCCCTCACCACCACGGTCGGCCAAGAGAAGGAAGACAGGAGCCATACCACTGGGAGCACAACAAACGCGCTTATGAAAGGAGCCATCGCCAAAAACCACCTCGGCTATCTCCTTCCTCAGCAGCTCACCGGAGAGGTTCAGCAGCAGCCGCCCGGTGCCGCGCGAGGACACCAGATCGAGTAAGCTCCAAAAGAGAGACCAGTCCCAAACTACAGCCGTGGTGGAGCAAGTCAGCTCCCCTCCCTCGCCTCCCCGGTCGGCCAAGAGGGAGCAAACACGTCCACACGAGCTGGAGAATAGGAGAAGTCGATGCTTGATCGAGGGGTCGATGTCGAGCTCGCCGTGGACACCCTCCCGCCGCAGGAGCATGTCGAGGAGGACCCGAATCGGCCGCCTGGCGCAGCACCCTAGCGCCAAGACAGAACCACCCCACAGGGCACCACATCCATCTGAGCAAGCAGGAAGGGGACTTGAGGAGAAAGGCACCCAACAGCCCTTATTTGAAGAAGAAATGCCAGATCCGGCCATCTGCCACCATCCCACCATGGAGAGAAGCAGGAAGCTAGCTCCGGCCGCACGCCGTCGCCGGGCTCCGGCGAGAAAGCGGCAACTTCAAGGCAAAACGCCAAACAGAGGAAGAACCCTAATCCTACTATGCACAGGAGGGCCGGCCTCCCTCTCCACCCCCCCCCCCCCCCCACTCCGGCCGGCAGAGCCGCTGGAGGGAGAGGGGAGAGGGGCCGGAGGTGGCGGCGCAACGAGCAGAAACCGAACTGAATGAATTCAGATGCCGTTGGTTCAGTAGCATTGCCGAACGCAAAACATGGACATTACAGAAACGACTTGGCAATGGATGGGCAATTACTTGGGAATCGTCTTCGGTTATGAAATGTGCACCATTTCCGAATAATTGATATTTTTCTTACTGAGATCTCCATTTTTCCTAAATGTACTAAGATTTCCCTTAGCCGTGCATTCCATTGTATTATTTTTCTGTTAACAGCTTGACATTTTTGGTCGCCCGACGCTGGTTCTCATGGCGATGACTAGTGAGTAGTGACTGTCACGCTGCACACTTCCAACCATTTCAACTTGGTGGCATGGCATCTCACCCTAAACCCAAGGGCATTGTAACAATTTGATCACCTTGTTATAGTCCCCGCTGAACTACATATGAAACCGATGAGGTTTACAGTTTGGGAATAAAAAATATGTCGAACCACACCAAACACTGGCGGAGCTACAACAAGGCTCACCTAGGCCATGGCCAGCCCAAGAATTTGGAAAATAAGTAATTATACCTATGTATTGACAACCTAACTTAGTAATACTAACTAATCAGCAGCGTTTAGCCTCGGATTTGTGTGTTATCTTCTAGTCTGGCCCGCCCAAAGTTTTTGTTTAAGCTCCGCCACTGACACCAAAATGTTTGATATTATGTAAACTTTGCAAGTTTCAAAATTTATTTTGGGGTGTTTATTAACGATTTTCGTTGATTTGAAAGAAATTTGAGAAAACTTGGAGATAAAAAAAAACTATCTTGCTACGACACCAAAACTGTGATATTTCAAACCTTGCATCGACCAAATCAAGCAAGAATTTTCAGAGTCCAAGTCCATCACTAGAGGCTGCACGGACGTTTGCATTGCATGAGCTCCATTGCTCCAAGAGTAGGACGAGAACTCCAGATTGGATGTTCTGATCGATCCATGTCAAAGTGCGTTTGTCAAGAGAAGGTGCAGACAAGGGAACTATCTCTATGTCCAGAACACGGCACGCTTCTTTCACACAACCAGAAAACCGGCCATACTGCTGAAACTCGACCTAGCTAAGGCCTTCGACACGGTGGCCTGGCCTTACCTCCTGGATATGTTGCGGGCAAGGGGGTTCGGGCCCCGCTGGATTGAATGGATCGCCCTCCTCCTTGGCTCATCATCTTCTCAGGTTCTGATTAATGGCATTGCTTCGGACTTCATCACCCATCCCCGAGGTCTTAGGCAAGGGGACCCCCTGTCCCCCTTCCTGTTTATCCTAGCAATGGACCCGCTACAACGCATCCTCGACCTCGCCACAAGTGAAGGGGTTCTGTCCAAACTGCCAGGGCGGCGCACGATTGTCCGATCCTCCCTCTACGCCGATGATGTGGCGCTGTTCATAAACCCTTCACTCAGAGATGCAAACATGATCAAGCTGGTGCTAGACACGTTTGCTCAAGTCACAGGATTGTCTACCAACCTCCACAAAAGCTCAGCTCTTCCTATCCGTTGCGAGGGGCTTGACCTTGATACCATCCTGCAGCCTTTGCACATTGCCACGATAGCCTTTCCCTGCAAATACCTCGGGATGCCGCTTTCCCTCCAGCAGCTGCGAATCGGAGATTTTCAGGCCTTACTTGACAAGATTGATGCCCTCCTTGCAACCTGGAAAGGCTCTCTGTTGTCAAGAGAAGGGCGACTTGTGCTCCTGAAAAGTGTCCTCTCATCGGTGGTGATTTATATGATGACAACCCACAGGTTCCCGGCTGCGGTCCTCGAGAAAATTGTGAAGAAGTGCAGGGCATGGTTATGGTGTGGTGAAGGGAGCTGCAACGGTGGGCACTGCCGTGTGAGTTGGGATGTTGTTTGCCGCCCCAAGGAGCTCGGTGGTCTAGGCGTACACGATCTGCACAAGTTTGCCTGAGCCCTCCGACTACGATGGCTCTGGATGGCATGGAGCACACCCAAACGATCTTGGGTGGGCACGCCGGTGCCTTGCGATGATACCGACAGAGCCTTGTTTGCTGCAGCCACCGAAATCACTGTGGGAGATGGTGCTACCGCCAACTTCTGGAAGGACCATTGGGTTCAAGGAATGGCGCCGCGCGAGGTTGCACCTTCTCTCTTTGCCATCGCTTTGCGGAAAAATAGAACTGTTAAGGAGGCCATGCAAGATCAACAATGGCTCCTGGACTTCAGGCTAGGGCTGACTGCCGACATGTTGCCGGAATTGCAGGCCCTGGCCAGGTTGCTTGACGGCGTCCAGCTGCAACCGAACTCGGGCGACACGATTCGCTGGTGCCTTGAGACCTCCGGCAAATACTCAGCCCGCTCCGCCTACCTCGCCCAATTTGCTGGGGCTGTGTCATCCGATTTCAACTCCACCATTTGGTGTTGCTGGGCGCCTTGGAAGTGCAAATTCTTTATGTGGACAGCGGCCCTCCACCGCATCCTCACCGCGGACGCACTCCAACGGAGAAGATGGGAAAATGACTACTTCTGTCCACTTTGCAGGCGCAGCCTTGAGACGCCTCTGCATCTCTTCATTGAATGCCCCTGGTCTCGTAAGATATGGTCAGCTTTGGCTATCGCATCCTCAAACCAAGCGCTGATGCCAGACACATGGAATGATCCAGCTTCGATCCAGGATTGGCTGAAGTTATGTCGCCGGAGCACCCCTTCGGACAAGCGCAAAGGGACCCAATCCTTAATACTACTAGCGGCTTGGGAGATCTGGCTGGAGAGAAACAGAAGAACTTTTCATAGGAAAGAGTTCTCGGTAGAACTTTTAGTCCAAAGAATACGCGACGAGGCGGTTCTCTGGAATATTGCTGGGGCCTCTATTCCCTTCGACCCTGGCTGAGACCCTCCTCTCTTCCCTTCTTTTACCGGGTGACATAGGCCTCAAACCTATGCTTTTTCACCTGAAAATGTAATATTACTTTCCCTCTAATCAATGAACATTCAAAAAAAAAAGAACTCCAGTTAAGTTCCCTGTCGGAATTCTGAAAATTAGCCTCGTCATATTGTCCGTCCTTGCCACCTCATCTCACAGCTAGCACACTCTCAACGCGCACGTGGACGAGCTAGCAAGATACTGCGGAGGCCTGAAGAACTGAACTGCCTGCCGAAGTAACCTGAATATGGATCACCTGCTAGCACCTAGCACTAGCAGGACCGCAGTGCCGGAGGTGGAAGAAGAAGAGACATCTTTCCATCCAGCATCAGGTGTTCAGGTGCCTCTTCGCTTTGAGAGACGACCCAACCATCAACAAAAGGCCATGCATCACGGCATCACTCCGGCGAATCTGAAGATCCATTGGCCACCGAGTTGACATCCATCATCTGATCCACGCCACAAAGCTGCAAGAAAACACACACAGGGATAACTATAACTACCCACCCCCGTCGTGCAGCATTATCACTGATCTTTTCTCCAAAAGCACTGCCCTGGCCTGCATCTTGACCTACTGTACGAGCGTGCACTGGATCTGGAGACTGGATCCCGCAGCAGTGTGGACTGTGGAGTGCGAGCGAAGCAACGCCACGTACGCTGGCTGGCTGAGCCACCTACTGCGCCTGAAAGACCCGGGACGTCAAAGAAACAGAGATCAAGCCGGGTTCATGATCCGAGCTGAGTGTGAGTGCGACATGACGCATGACAGTGAGCTCCACGAACCGAACCGGAAACCTCAGCCACAAAGCGAAGTGAACCAAATCACCAACGAGTGAGAGAGTGAGTGGTCGACTGGTTCCTTCCGCGGGTGATAACATAAAATACGCGAATGATGCGCCTCATTTCCTCCGTTCGTCAATCTTGGCAGTTGGCAGCCTAGCTACATCTCCTCATCTGTTTGTATCTTCCCCACGTTTTGACTGAGGCTCGCTCAGGTATTCACGTGACGGCGACCTCCACTGGACGCTGCCATGGCGCTGCCGCTCGGCAGCAAAGAAGGGAAACGGGGCGGAGTTTACAGCGCAGCCTGCTCGTCAGAAGTGGGGGAACATCTGTCGGGCTAGCAGTAGTCGTGCGACGTACCTGGCCTCGATCTGTTTTTGCTGCCTGCTTCCTCCCTCCGCGAGAGCACATGCCACCGACGGTGATCTTGACATCTTGTCTTGGCCATCGATCGATCGACCAACACAAGTTCACCACGGGCTTTTGACGGTTGCTTGGGAGCGGAAATACTCACAGCGACATGCATGGCGTGCAAAGCTATGCTTGGACTATCTCCTGACTTTTTTGTGGAATTTAGACTACAAAATTGTGGCTACGATTTTGACTCGGGAGGTGATAGAAGATGTCGCTGGGGATGGGGACTGTCTACTGGCCGGGGACACGCGCCACGGGGGTTGGGATGGGTCGCATCAAAACCTTTGGATCCGAACTCGATGTCCGATGTAGTAGAACAGAATCATCGATCGATGCTTCTTCATTCAAGGCCGCAATAATAATCAAGGTGAGATCATTCGATCGATCGGAGTCGATCTCGATCTGCCGTGCCGGGGATGGCCCCGGTTCGAACACGCAACGTGCTCTCTGTCGGCCGCCGGTGAACTGTTTCCACGGACGCAGCGGAGCTAGCGCAACGTCGGGTGGCGAGTGGTGAGTGTTGACGGGCACGCACGGATGGTACGAGCGAGAATACACGTACATACCCAAGCCGGCCGGTGCTTTCACTGAAACCTTGGAGCAGACGGTGGAATTAATTAATAGAACAAGCAACGAAGCAGAGCTGTTCTCTCGATCGAGTTGACACTGACTAAAGTCTGCAGTTTCGGCTACCACCTTTGCTAGCTAGCTAGCTCTATGTACCTGCTGTCTGAACTTACGAAATGTGTGTGTGTGAGCCGCCGCAAGATGTTGTGCCGCCCTTTCCGACGCCCCAACAAACTCATTCTGTACGTTGCCGTTAACTGGACTGGGTTCACACTCTTTCCGCTAGCTCCTTTTTTTTTTTTTTGCCAAGACGCTAGCTCCTTGACTGTCCTAGGTTTCTCTAGTGCTGCTGCGACGTACGTACGTCGCCGAACCCGTACTGACGTCCAGCTGCTAGCTCAGCTCCGATGACGCCCAACCTGCAGAACCAAGGTCTCCGCCGCTCCCCGCATGATATGCGAGCAAAAAGGCTCGAGCTTTCCTTGTGAACATGCCGTTAATTAACCGATAGTGCCGTAGCCCACACTCGACTTGTCTTCACCGTGTGTGGTGTGGGTAGCAATCGATCGGTCCGCACAAAATTGACGGTGCATGCTAGCTGCTGTCCATCACTTGCTGCTTGTTAACCGTGGCGATAATACAAGGTCGACATGCCGGGCAAAGCTATGCTTGGAACTTGGACTATCTAGTGGCTGGCGCTGGAGCCGGCAGTAGATTTGACTATGGGATGTCGCTGGGGACGGGGACTGTCCACTACGACGGGGACACACACGGTGGATCGCGTCAAACCTTGGATCACAACTTGGATCTCCGACCGACCGATCGATGCGGCATGCATTATACTCCTGCCTACTAACTACTAAGGCAGACCGATGCTCATTCAGCTCAGGGCCGCGATTCGTGTTGCGCCAACAGTGACCGATCGCCATCCACAAACAGCGGCCTTGGATCCTGAATGTGTGTTGTTGAAGATGCAACGGATCCAACTACATGGCCGGCAATAACTCTCGTTCCAACCTCCAACACGCAACGTGCCTTCTGCCGTCTGTGCTCTTGTCCGTGGCGATGGCGGCAGGCGTAGCATCGGCGAGCGGTGAGCAGCGAGTGTTGACGAGTCGCCCGACGGCGGCGGATCACACCATGGACAAGGAGAGTATATATTGAGCACGTGGTGACGTGACGTGTTGCTTTCTTGCCGGAAATTCGTCCGTCCCACTTGGCAAATTTCTACGTGTTGCTATAGCATGCCTAGCAAGTAGCAAATCCTCTCCAAAATAGTACAGTACTAAAATGGACAGCTTGGAGTGCTCTGTGTTGGGGACTTGGGGTGAGTAGACAAGTCGTGAACTACCGATCGACTACGGCATCTATAAAACCCAACGGCCCTCGTACGCCTACACGTACCCGAGCGTGCGCCTAGCGGCTGCGTCCGTTGCGCCACGCAGACATCCACATTCTACACCACGTAAAAGTCGGTTCACACCGTACGCCCATCTTCCACATGCTACTAAAAGCATCTCAGCTGGTCGCACCAATAGGTTTCACAATAACCATATATATATATATTGGTTGCACCGAACGAAAAAAATTGTGGCGTCTATATTCACGTCCGGCGCGGTTCAATATTACGTCTGGTACGTCCAACCCACCCACTTACCCCTACACCCTTCCCCCGAACACACACCCTCAAAGTTGTTTGAGGGCGACGGCACATCGGCGCCTCCACGACGAGGTGATGGCACGCTAGGACGACAGGATTTCGGTGTCGAGGGACAAGAACGACACCGAGCGCAAGACATTATCGAGATTGCCTAGGCGCATGATCCCTACCGTGATGGCGCACATCGCCAGCCACGACGAGCGCGTGCTCGTCCCCGCCCTGTCTCCTTAGGCCCTGAAAGCCACTCGGCACCAAGTAGGACCTGGTCGATTTAGGCCTCCTCCTCGTACTAGGCACCGCGCACGTCACAACTACTCACGGCCAAGGACGAGCTGGACACGCCGATGTGATGTCGCATGGGACACCTCGACGTCCGTGAGCATGTGCATCCTCCGTCGAAGAAGGCGAAGCGGGATCCGTCGAAGGAGCTCCTCGCCATCATCCAGGAGTTTTTAATAGAAATTTCATTCATTGTGCGAAAAAAAGTAATTTGAAAATATTACATTGTCGGCCCTGGTCAAAACCAAAATCAAGCTTTCTAGGACAATGAAAGGTGTGCGTTGACCATTTGGGTTCCGCATCAGAGACCTATCTGTTTGGCTGAAAAGAAAAAACTCAAAAGGTACATTTTGGCTTGGGCCAAACCGAAATGTCCTTGTTTTTCGAGTATTTGAGATAAAATGTACATGAAATATATGCGTGTTCATTACCGTGATTGTTTTTGAGTTTTATATCTAATGTAACTTCTTAATATTAGACCGAAGTCTGAACCATTTTTAAATGAATTCTGTCAAATTTGTTGCACTGTCGACCGATTTGAAATTTACTTTCACAAGTAGATAAACTTTACTATTTTCTAGCACTTACGTGCTGTCAAATTCATTTACTTTTTTGTTTGGACCAAAAGGGTGATTTCTATCAAGACAATTACAACGCAATATTTCGAAAATAATTTTTTTCACGCAATGCTAGTGAAATTTCTAATTAAAAACTATCAAAAAGTGCCCATGGTCTGGACGCAAGAGGACCTGCACGACCTGGATGCGGACCCCGACGAGATCCCAGCCCTTCGGGCCGTGATCGAGGAGTCGTCCGGGTGCTCTCCTTGGAGGGTGCATGCTCGTGGTCTTTAAAGAGCACACCAATGTGACCGGACGTCCCCCTACCTCGTCCTCACTAGCAACGACGTAGGGCAGCCGTAGGACGACGAAGACGGTGGCACGAAGAGCGGGGCGAGGACTACAACGCCATCCGTGGTGGTCGATTTTAGATTTAGTTTTATATTTAAATAAATTTTATTCAGACATATATTTTTTCTAAAGAAAAAATTAAATGAACTTTGTTAAATTTCTTGAGTTGGAATAATCTTGTTTCAAAATATAGTCTATTGACGCGAGCCGGTGGAGGAGACGCCCCAATACTCGGCGGCGCGTCCGAACAGGTACAGTAACATCAGCTGCTGCCGTACGCTATTTGAACTCCGATCGACCGAGGATATGAAGCTCCGTGCTCCCGCCGTCCAGCAGTAAGAAGAGTACACACCGCACCAGCGAAGCGTGGCGTGCATGAGCCGCCGGCCAGAAACTAGCTCGTGGTGGCCGGGCCATGGATCCCAACGTGTCCTGGGCTCCTGGCTGTTGAGCACAGCGTTTCTGTTGCGCAACAGTGTAGCCATTGCTGACGCCAAGCTCGCACACCGATCCATCGATGGATCCACCAAACCCCAACCGCAAACCTTACCAGGGGTTTTGCTCGCATTCACTTTCCAGCTGCCGCGTACCACCTCCAGGCTCCAGCACACGCGCGTGCTTCTCGAGTGGCGACGCAAGAATCCAGCACCACGAACCAAGAAAATGAAGCTCAGCGTACGTGAACGGCACGGAGCTAGGCCGGCCGCACATACATTCAGCAGAAAACACCACCACCGTGCGTGCACGGTACCCGTCCACGTCCACGTCGGCCGGTCCTAGAATAGATGAGCCACCCCGTGGCCTTGTCCGTGCTGGTGTGCACGTCGCCGGCCGGCCAGCCCACCCCCTTGCCGTCCCTGGCTACCGTCCAATCCCCGATGGCTACCGCAGAGCAAAGCGAGATTGACGGCCGTGGGCCGCAGGATCCGCCGCCTCATCGCCTCATCGGGAACCTTATCGCCGCCGCACACCACACACAACCCCCCCTAGCTACAAGACGGAGACAAAAGGCACCCACGGGAGGGGAGACGACGGACCACCGCCACGGCCGGCCGGCGTGGGGCACAGCACTTGGGGCGTACGACACGGATGGATTACATGTCATATACGGGGTAACTTGCCGTGGGCGTTGTGGTGCTCTCGTTCTGCTGCCAATTGTTGTGTCGTGTGTCACGGCCTCATCGCGCCCGTTCGGGTGCTTTGCCAGCCAGCTTAGCGCAAGCCGACGACGGCCACCTCTGTCCCATCCCGGCGGCAGCCGTGAAGAGACAAGCGCGCGCGGGGGAGGCGTCGGCATCGCAGAGGTACCGTGGCCCGAACCAAGGATACGGTGCCTAGTCATCAGCCGTCACGAGAGGGGACAAACGTGGACGGATACACGCACCCATCACCCAGGATACACTACCCCCTCACTCACTCACTCACTCACTCACTCCAAGCTGATTGATTAGCTGGGTAACAACATGCTGCCCTGGACCTCGTAGCTGAAAGATCCTTCTCCCCGTAGCTGAAAAATCTGTCTAATAAGCAGCAACAAGTATAGTAATGCCCACGCCCGTGCGTCGTCGACTGTTCCTCGCTCGCTCGCCGGTAAACAAACAAACAAACAAACAGACAAAGCGCCTCGACATCGAGCCAACCAGCGCATCGGATCTAGCGACCTCTCGCAATTGTTTACAACTCCTGCACGACCTCCCCACAACCGGCGTGCAAAGATAAGATCTGCATATTTATGTTACCACTAGCAGCGGCACGACCCAAGCATTCGTACTGCGTGGACGGACGAATGGTCAAACCATAACCAAATTCAGATCCATGCTACTGTACTTCTACAAACAACTATCCCAAATTTAATAACTTTCTTTCTCATATTATGACAAACTGCATCCCACAACTTGAGAGCACTTATCAGCACGCACAGCACAGATGAGACGATTATCATCACCGTACAAAGACACATCTCAGGAATGGTCAAACCACAGAAATCTTAGACGCGCATTGTCAATCCTCTCAGAAATGTTGCTAGATTAGCAGCAGCAGCACGACCCAAGCACTATTATCTGGACGAATGGTCGAATCATTAACCAAATTTACAAGCGCAATGTGGCAGGAATCTCACAAACTATTATCTGGACGAATGGTCAAACCATTAACCAAATTTGCAAGCGCAATGTGGCAGGAATCTCACAAATTGCAATGCACAGCTTGTAAGCACTCATCCGCATGGCAGGATACATTTACCACAAGATTATCACACTAGATATGCACGTCTCTAGGGAATGGTCAAACCATACCAACAAAAGAAGAACATTGCCAATCCTGAAAGAATCACAGAAGTCGCAAATCCAGAACATTTAAGACAGGATTCACAAAGACACAAACATACATACGCAGAGAGGATTATCACGCCACAGCTATACATCTCAGCCAGAACAAAGAAGAGCAATGTATCAAATGCGAGCTTATTTTTCTTTTTCATAATACTAGGCAGTAGCCACAAGACTTGTCTTGAGCTACAATGTCTTATAGACGAACATTACCAGCTAAACATAAGAGAAACTTAAAACATTCCACGGCTATAACTTATCACACTGTAACCTACTATCAAAAATACTCACTCACTCTCTTAGAACGCTAATGTGCCTGGGAGATTCCGGGAAAACAGAAATCATCTTCTTGGGCACGGGCTGGATGGATCGCCCGGGGAAAAACCCAAGAGGATGGATCTCCTCCCTCCCAACGCACAGGATTACACTCACTGACAGGCCCAGCACACGCCAACATTATATCATCAATAAGCTTAAACCTCCCTTGATTCAAACGCAGAAATTGACCGTCTGCAGGAAGTCGTCCATGCCCCGGCCGAAGTCGCAGCCGGGCATCTCCAGGAAGTCGTCGTCGAGGTCGATGTCGAGCTCCTCCAGCTCCTCGTCGGCGAAGTCGCCGAGCAGCAGGTCCTGTTCGCCGTCCAAGTAAGCCGGGACATCAGAGACGTCCAAAGCGTCTAGCCCGGCACGGAAGTCCATCGGGTCAATGTCCGGCAGCTGCAGGCCACGGAGGAGGTCCTGGTAGAACTCTGGGTCATCAGGCAGCTGCACGGTCTCGGTGGTGGACACCGCGGCGGGGACTGGAGCCGGCTCAGGCGACAGGGGCGCAGCCGCTGCTGGCTTGGTTGCATCAAGGACAGAGGACGGCGACGGGTGGGCAAACGGAGCAGCCGAGGTGGAGGACGACGAAGAGGCAGTCGGTGTGGAAGCGGCCGACGAAGCAGCAGGGGAGGCCTTGGCCTTTGGCTTTGGTTCGCCACGGCGGCGCCTCTTCTCCTCGATGAAGCTCCTGGAGGCCGCCTGGTAGGCGGCGAAGGCCAAGTCGGCAGTGTCGAACGTGCCAAGCCACTCCCTCTTGCCGCTGAACGGGTTGCGGATCTCCGCCGCCCACTTGCCCCACTTCCGGAGGCGCACTCCACGGTAGCTCTCGCCACCGTTCGCACTGCTCGTGCAGGCAGCAGCAGCAGCAGCAGAAGCGGTAGCCGTCGGAGTGACTGGCGGCTTCACACATACCTTGGCCGGAGCCTTACCAAGGAACAGCTCATAGCAGCGCTTGGTTGAGGTAGGGGCGGCCTGCTCGTCGTCAGTGTCCGAGTCCGTGGCGTCGGGGTCGTCGTACAGGACACGCACGCGGCGCCTGGGCTGCACAGCAGCCGCAGCCGGACTCTGCTGCGGCTGCGGCTTGGAGAAAGCTGCAGAAGAGGCCTCCTGCTGCGGCGGCGGAAGCGGCTTGGAGAAGGCAGCAGAGGGTTTAACCCCAAAACCTGCGAGCATCTTGGTCTTGGGCTTCTTGGTGGCCAGCGCCTTCTTGAGGCGAATCTGGTGCGGGCTCAAGGTGGCCATGGCTTGCTCTTCTTCTTCCTTCTTCAAACACGGTGGGGGACTGGCTGCCGGAAACAAGACTAAAATCTTCTCTGACAAAACTAGTGAAGAGGGGGGGAAACTCTACTGGGAAAAGGGAACTCTTTTGGTTGGTTTTCTGTCTTGGGTGGAAAAATTGGACGAATCGCTGGGGGATCCGTCAGTCTCCTCGTAAGAAACTACACGGCCTTATGTGGAGGAATCCGGAATACTTCACCCCGAAGCCGTCCCTGCAGAGAGAGACACATAGAGGAGGAATCCATCAAAACCTCGTGCAAAACCCACCAAGAACCTCCCAGATCTGGGCCGGAGAAGCCGGACATGAAGAGAGAGATAAAGATGAGAAATTTATGGAGGGGGGAAAAAAGGAAGGAGGAGGTGTACGGACCTGAGCATCGACGAGGACTTGTTCCAGCCGTGGAGGAGCCCCTTGTGCATAGATCGGGGGGCGCCGGCGAGGTGGTCGCGGAGGAGGAGGGCGGCGAGGAGCAGGGCTACCACCAGATCGGCGAAGGGGCAAGGAGACATATACGAGGGATGGTTGCGCGTGGGGTCTCGCGTCCTCCTCCTTCTTCCCCGACGGCGGTGGAATCGGCGGCGTCGCCTCCGGCCCTCTCTCTCTCGTCCGGCTAAAACCCCGACCCAAAGCGGCGAGAGGAGCAAAAGGGGTTGGGCTGGTCTCCTCCTCCGATATTTAATCCCCTCCCACTAGGTGCCCTCCCCGCCCACGCCTCACGCGTCCCATCTCCACCCACGCCACTGACACCTGGGACCCACCTCTTACCCGGCCCCGCACGTCAGACTGGTATATGCAGCTCCCTGATGCAAGAGTGATAAGGAAAACGTAGAAAGCTTGACATTCCGCCGCTGTACGTACTACCCGACACCGTACACAATTTCTCCTACCTCTCACAGACATGCGGGCCCGCGGAAGCACCGCTACCGCAGAATATTATGTCCGGCCCCACCGGTCAGCGACGCTCCCAGATTTAGGTAAGAAACGCGAGCGGTGGGGGTAGGTTTCCCGCTTTATTTGCGGGCGACGAGAGAGGCGGCGGGGGCGCGATGATAAATGCTACCCGTCTCCGTCAGCCCACCTCGATGACGTGCGGGCCCCGGCCGTGCTTTCCGTCCCACTGACTGGACACTGCTCGACAGTGACCCAGATCCAGTCTACTAGCTGGATGGGCGTTGTGCGGCTGGGAATAATTGGTTTTTACTGTATTTTTTCTCGATAACGGAAAATAATTTTCACGCGAACGATAAATGGAGCGGATAAATATTAATTCCGTGGTGTGCTGCTGGAATTCCGTCGTACTCGGAGGGGGTAGGGGGTGAGCTGGAGCGGTGGCGGTTGTGGAAATGTTCAGCTGGCTTGACTGCCAAGGTTAATTAGGGAGATTTTGTTCGGGTTGGTTGGAGCGGTGGAAAATCTTTTCTGTTTTTTTTGGTAAAAAGTTAATGGTGAGATTTGGTCCTTCTCCTTTTAAGAAAAAACACGCAGTCAGCAGCATAATGACACGTAAGATTAATTATTATGTTTTGTGCGGCGATATATTCCATGCAGGTGCTCTAGGTATGGGTTGACATTTTCGCATCGCTTTTTGTGGTATTTTTCTTGATTGATTGATGGGTGAAGAAAGTAGTAGCAGGTGCTCTAGGGATTCCAAGGTTCATGGTACAGTGATGATTTCCTTTGGTCTTATTTTTCTCAGTAATAATAGCAAGAAAATAAGTGCGGGTGTGTGTTCAGGATCCTGACAACGAGAACGACGACTCGTGCTAAACACAGAGGAATATTAAGATCTCCTGATATCTTTCCATTATATGTGGGATCAATTATACTCGTCCTAGATACGTTCTGCGAATCTGGACTGTGAGCCTGTCTCGTGTTTTCCTTTTTTAGGACAATATTACTGCAGGGATACAATTCATTATGTTTCCGTACGCGAAAAAACGATTTATAAGGAAATAAATGGGGACTCCGGACATGGAAATATATTCGTCCCATTGAATGTATCAGATTTGTTTCTCTGATTCGCTCAGAACTAGACACCTAGCACGCCACGCTTGCATGCGTCACACCTGAGCTATTTAAAGAAAACTCAGAAATTTCCGTTATGGCTATTTTAAACAAAACTCAGGAGTATTTGTTTTATTCATGTGATGACTCTCGCTCCGGCTAAAACATATACAGAACAAAAAGAATTCCCATTCCCCCATCATTTTCTCCCTCCGGCAGGACCACATAGCCATGTGTTCTGCCTCTAGGGCGCTAACCGGCACAGTCGAGGAATTGTTTGTCGAGTTTCCCGGGAGGACAAACGGCGCTCAACATCAGTAACACAGAATGTGATGGCGTCGACCAGGTGCAGCGTTTTGAGCGCCTAACGGACATCATGGCATTCGTGCTACTAGCACCCTTTGCCGCCTCCCCGTCCTACGCATTAGGGAGATCCTAGTCGATGACATTTTTTGCATCTCCAGGGAGAACATGGGGGTGGTCGAGCCCTCTTTTGGTCACAGATGTGGTCGACGTGATGAACGTCATGAGGGCACATATCCTCTAGGTGAGTCAAGCTTCTTGATTAGACTAGACGCACACAAAAATTACAGAGAAATGAATAAGAGGGACCATTGACATTTTTTTTGTAAAAGTACATGCTCAACCGTATCACCTAATTCTGCAGATTAAGACTAATCTGATGTTTCTTACGTTGCAATACAAGTTTAATGGCCATCCCACCCCACTTTGAAAGAATAATAAAAATACATAGGTGCATTCATTCAAAATACATCTATGTGTACTCCTCAAAAATACAGTCTCCACTTTTCGACCCACTCACCGGAGACTGCTGATAGGGGATGCCTAGCTCAGCCAGCTGGGTTTACTCCTCGGGTCGCTGCGAGCCGCCCAGCACTAGCGGAAGAAAATCTTATACGACCCTGCTTGTACGACCTAGATCGTGGACCCAGTCTGGCATCATATTGCCCCAAAGCGCATCTCGATAATCAAAATTTGCTCCGGATTTGCTACGTGTCTTACTCTCAACGTGGTCAGCGAAGGCGCGAACAAGGTCGTTTCAGCAGAGGTTGTATAGGATTTATTTCCAGCACTAGCGATAATTTTTTGTATCTGGATTTTTGGATTTTTACTTCAGTAGGAGTAGAACAGTGTGAAATGGTATGGTAACTGAACCAGGGCCCAGCCGTCGACCTCACAAGGGTGAGCTGGAAATATTCAGCTCGTCAGCTGGCTTGACTGCCAAGGTAAGGCGGAGAGAGATTTGGGTGGTTGGAGTTTAGGAATTATTTTCTGTTTAGGTAAAAAGTAAATACAAGTTGGAAGATTTGGTAGTGGTTCTTCTTTAAGGACTCGATATATGACAGGTAGATTACGTTCCGCAAGAAATATATATTTCAGGGACAGGCCTGTCCCCACGTATGACATTTTCGGACCACTTTTAGTGATTTTTTCGTGACTGATTACGAAATTGGCAGCTGCTGGAGAGGTCCCAAGATTCATGGTACACGATTATTTTTGTTGGTCCTTGTTTCCCACTAACAAATCTTCCGAATACTGTATTCGCTTCTCAGTTCTAGCCTTGTTGTTATATTTATATCATAACAGAATATTAAGATCTCCTGATATCATTCCATTGCGCAGGATCAAATATAAGGGCACGTTCCACGAATCTCGACCATCCGCCGGTGTCGTGTTTTTCCTTTCTCGGGGAATTCATTGCAGGGATATCATTTAGTGCGTTCCCATAAATGGAAATTAATTGTGATTCCAGACATGGAAATACATTTGTCTCATTTAATAACTACTCCCTCCTTGCTAAACGTTTTATAGAAAATGGACAAACGAAGTTTGATAAGCAAGTCATATCTTATTACCGTCACATAATTTTGATATGTCGACAAAACGTGATTTTCAATTGGTTATTTCTTATTTTCATCTTCATTAACCAGGTATCCAAATTCGTGGAGAGAGAAATTGTGATAATATATCATCTCTTAGCTTAGCGGGCTTAGCGAAGACAATACTCTTTTTTTTTCTTTTAAGTCCCTCTCCTCATTTTAAAAATATTCTAAGTTAAAACACTAAGATATAACAATTGCCCATGCCATAACGGCTATTGCATGCGAGAAAGTAACCACGTGCAAGCACGGTTGAAGAAGAAGAAAATGTACGTGTAAGACATTTTTGGGAAATAATATTTTATAAACAGGTTTGTATATGAAAATATGGCGCCTAACACAATTTAACCACTTAGCTATCTACGAATACTATTCATAACTTCAATGTAACATAGAAAATCTTATTACATACAGGTTGCAATTTTTTACGAATAGATAATATTATTCGTAAAAGACAAGGTCTTGGGTTGAGGATATTTCTTGACTACAAAAGTAGGACGTGAAAATGAATACAGATGAAATTTATAAATGACTAAGAAGAAACAACTACAAAGTATATACTTTTTTTTGCGAATAATAAAGTGACTATTTGTATTACGTACAAAGTTTAAGGTATTAGTACTATAGAACGGAACAAGTGCTAGATTGGATAGTTTTGACAAGCGAGGTCGAATGGTACCGGATATTTTTTTTTTTGAAAGTAAATCCATATATTAGGTCCGCAAGCCGCCTTATTAAAAACCTTCCAGTCCCCTTAGGTACCTTGAAGGAAAAGAGTGCGTCTGAAACTTGCGGCCTTTAAGCATTAAGCCCTGTTACATCAATTGCTACTAACTCCTTTATACAATCAGGAGTTTCATTTCTAGTAGAACCACTAAGCCCAGCCTTGCCTAACTGAGCTAGCACATGCGCTGCTCCATTACAAACACGTTCTACTTTAGAGACAGAAAGATCACGGTAAACCTTCAATAGCTCACGCCCTTCCGAAATCAGGGCCCAACTCCGAGATTGATCAGTGGTCTCCGTCGAGAGAGCTAGGACAGCCCGGAGACAGTCGCACTCCACCGTTGCTGGCCACCGTCGTAGAGAAATAAGGTGCTTTAAACCCTCCAGACACGCAAGGATTTCTGCTTCCTCCGCGCTCCCACAGTTTGGTATATATTTCCACTCGGTGAGCACTACTCGACCCATCGAATCTCGAATGATGATCCCAGTGCCAGCGTCTTTGGAGTGTGCATCCCATCCCGCATCGACGTTTGCTTTTAGGGCGCCGTTCTCAGGTGCACTCCAGGCTACTCCATGATCGTGATCAGTAGCCATACGCGGTTGGGTTGCTTGGTTGAAAGATGATAGATAATTCTCCAGGAAGCGCACTGAGGCGGAGATCAACGCCTTCCCGTCTCCATGAACAACGTTGTTCCTATGATGCCAGGAACGCCAGAGCTGGAATAAGATCTTTGGTCTCATTTCTTCGAGCACCGAACTAAGAAGGTGCAGGATCCATTCGTGGCCCTCTAGCATGTAAACCTCCTCAGCAGGTAGGAGCCAGATATCTCTCATCTCATTACGTAGAGCCCGAGCAAGAGTGCAAGTAATCAAAGCATGATGAACATCTTCTAGAGCAGTCCCACAGATCGGACACACCGCATCCACATGAGGCATACGCCGGTGAAGGCCAACGCGTACATCGAGGGTATTAGTCGCCGCTCGCCACGCAAAAACACGGATCTTTTGCGGAACTTTCGCTTTCCAGATTAACTCCCAAATGCGTCGCTCTCCTGAGGGTTCAGAGCTGGACTGCCCAGACGAGCTGGCTGGATGGGCAAGAGACATACCGATACGATAAGCAGAACGGACGCTGAATAATCCGTTGCTTTCCCCACTCCATGCAATAAAATCATCAGTAGCCCTGGCCGACAGTTTGATGCCCAGAATAGTATCCGCATCGCGCGGAAAACAGCACTCTCTGATGGTCGCCTCGTCCCATGATCTAGTCTCATGTGATATAAGTTCCGAGACCCACCTTTTCCGCGAGTTCCCTCTCCTGCCTTGAACTTTCAGATCATTATGCCTTGGAAGCCAATTGTCACGAAATATTTTGACTTTAGACCCGTCTCCAATCCTCCATATGATCCCATTTTTCAGAAGTTCCAGCCCATATACCGCGCCCTGCCAAGATTGTGATTGTTGCTGAATAAAAGCCGTGTCCAAGAGATTCCCTGATGGGTAGTATTTGGCCTTGAGTAGGCGAGCACAGAGGCTATCCGGGTGTTGCGGGAGTCTCCAAGCTTGGCGCGCAAGCAAGGCTTGGTTGAAGACTCTTAAATCCCGAAAACCAATTCCACCACAAGATTTCGGCCTCGTCACTTTATCCCAAGACATCCAATGCATACGCCTTCTGTCCTCTTCATCGCCCCACCAGAAGTTTCGGATAATTTGATGCAATTCCTCAATCAGACCAAAAGGGAACTTAAATACCCCCATAGCATACGTTGAGATGGATTGTAAAATAGACTTAATGAGGGTCTCCTTTGCGCCGGAAGACATGTACTTTTCAGACCAATCACTTGCATGCTTTGAGAATTTCCCTTTGGTTGTTTTGAATTTCCCTTTTGTAAGTCTACCATCAGGAACAGGGAGCCCCAAATATTTCTCTTCGAAGCATTCAGTATCATATCGCAAAATAGATTTCAGCTCTGTTTGAGTATTAGGAGAGCATTGGTCTCCGTAAAGAATTGAACACTTTCCCAGGCTTACAAGTTGTCCTGTGCTTTCCTCATAACGGTCCAGGATTGATTTCACCACCGTAGCCTGTTCCACTGCCGCCTGAAAGAATAACAAGCTATCGTCCGCAAAAAGGAGGTGGGATATGCCGGGAGCACGCCGACAAATATGAAACTCACGGAGGGAATTGTTCTCAATTTCTTTCCTGATCAAGCAAGATAAACCATCAGCAACAAATAGAAAGAGATATGGTGAAAGAGGATCACCTTGGCGGATGCCACGAGAAGGCGAGAAGGAGTCCAACATATGTCCGTTAAAGCAAACCGAGTAGCGTACAGTGGTGACACAAGTCATCACCCATTGTACCCATTGACTGTGAAAGCCCAACTTCGCTAAAACTCCCTCAAGAAAACGCCAATCCACGCGATCATACGCCTTAGCCATGTCCAACTTGTATGCACAAAACTTCCTACGGGCAGCCGACCTGGTTTGTATCACATGGATGCACTCAAAAGCAATTAAAGCATTATCTGTGATTAAGCGACCAGGAATGAAAGCACTTTGCATAGGAGCAATAATATCGTGAAGAAGAGGTCGTAACCGATTTACCAGGCATTTTGACACCACCTTAAAGATTACGTTGCAAAGACTTATGGGCATGAAATCCTTAAGTTCGGCAGGTTCATCCTTCTTAGGAATAAGCACGATCGTTGTTTCGTTGACTCCCTCCGACATTATCCCATCATCAAAGAACTTCTGTACCGCGTGTACCACTTCTTTTTTAAGGAAGTCCCAATTTCTTTGCAGGAAACGTGCCGGGAAACCGTCCGGGCCCGGCGCCTTAAGAGGGCCAATCTGAAAGAGGGCGTCGCTGATTTCTTTCTCCGAAAACGGAGCACATAAATTGCCGTTCATCTCATCATCAACAACAGGTTGCAGAAGGCCCGTGATGATGCTCGGATTAATGGACTCGTCCCTAGTGAAAAGCGACTGAAAAAATCCTGTCGCCATCTCCTCCATTTCCTCGTTATCACATGTCCAAGTACCATCAGGCCGCATGAGCTTGCGAACTGTATTCTTTTTCCTTCGCGAAGAAGCCCGACGGTGGAAGTATTTAGTGTTTCGGTCACCCTCTCTTAGCCAGGCAATCCTCGAACGCTGCAACCATAAAATCTCCTCTCGGTACAGTAGTTCATCCATCTCCTTCTCGAGGCCGGCCCGCGCCGCCATCGAGGCGGCATCATTGGAATTTTGCAGGGCCTCAAGCTCAGTTCTCTTCTTTTCAATCTCTCTTGGGACAGATTTAAAATGCTTCTTCTTCCATGCATAAAGGCTAGTCATTACCGAACTCAGTCATGCTGCAATATCGCCTAGATCGGAACCTGGGATTCGGCGGGACCAAGACTCCTCTACCGCTGCAGTAAGCGAAGGTTCCCTCTCCCAAACAATCTCGTAGCGGCGGATAGGTCTGTCTCTTCGGGTGTGAGAGTTGGTATCAGCTGAAAGCAGAATAGGACAGTGATCTGACCGAGAGGAGACTAGATGTCGAAGGCGATGGTCCGGAAATAAGGCAGACCAGGCAGGGGAAGCCACTGCGCGGTCTAGCCGGACCTTGACGTTGCGGTCACCTCTTTGCTTATTATCAAAAGTCCACGGTGTTCCAATGAAACCCAGGTCATGCAAGTCACAGTGTGATAAGATTTCACGAAAATCAAGCATAAGCCTCTCTGACCGATTTGTGCGAGAGAAGTGCTCCTCTTGCCAAATCGCCTCGTTAAAGTCTCCCAACATAAGCCAAGGTCTATCCGAGCGGGGTTTAAGGTTTCGGAGCGTAGTCCACATCTTATGACGATCACACGGCTTTGGTTCGCCATACACAAAGGTGCCCCTCCACATGTGATCATAGGGCCCTCCACTAATGTGAGCATCGATGTGTCGAGTGCTAAATGACAGCAGATCCATTGTCACCTCCTCAGACCAATATAGCGCAATGCCACCTCCTGTACCTTCTCCTTTAACATGAAAACACTCCTTCATCCCAAGCCTGAATCTCAAATTTTCCACACGCTCCTTACTTTGCCTAGTCTCACAGATGAAGACTAAACTGGGCTTATAGGTCTGCACAAGGCAGATAAGATCCTGAACGGTCGCATGATGCCCCAAGCCACGACCGTTCCATCCTAATGTCGTCATTGGGCCCGGCGGTCCTCCTCGAAGGAGGCCACCGATGTTGCCAAGTCATTATCTGTATTTGTTTTCCGGACCTTTGATCGATCACGCGGGTTTGTGTACGCTGGTGGAGGAGGTGGTATAGCAGGCTCTGATCCTTGTGGAGTTGAGTCATCCGGACCCTTCTCATCATTCTGGTCGAAATTGAGTTGTTTCTTCGCTTCAGAATTATTGCGTGCAGTATCATCACCTTCCACAGGAGCTGTTTTCAGCGGGCTAGTAGCAGAGTCCATCAAATCGTCCTCATGATCCAACGAGGCCTCAGCTGATGATCGCTTCCGAGCATGAGAAGAAGAAGCTCCTCTACCAGACCAACCGCCACGGCTGCGAGGAACAAAGGTTCTAGGTTCTTGTGCTGGGGGGACAGCACGCCGAGAAGCAAGCATAAATTGGCCATACTGAAGCTCTTTTTCAGTCCAAACCCCATCACCACACTCCTCATGATTATGCCCAATCAGACCACAATTTTTACAGAAAAACGGGACCTTCTCATATTTGACAAACAGCCACTTAGCTCCTTCACCTTCTACGTTGAGCTTCACAACACGTTTCAGACTACTATTGATGTCAATCATAACACGGATACAAACATAATTGCCCTCATAGTATAGCTTCGGTGACATCTGAACCTCTTTTGTCTTTCCAATCCTCCGGGCTAGATCATCAACCACTGAAGTTTTCCTATAGAGTTCCGGGATCCCATGAATTTGTGCCCAGACGTATAGCCCACCAAAGGCGATTTTCTCCGGGTCTACTTTACCATCATAATCCTCAATCAGAACCGCCCAGCCACGAAAGGTCCAGGGTCCTTGGTGTACGACCTTCTTCCAATCCCCAAGGCAATGCATCTGGAACACGAACAGGTTCTCACCAGCTTCCCTGCAGATCGGATCCCTGGAGAGGTTCCAAATCGCCTTGATCTTTGCAAACAGAGCCTCGCCGCTGAAGGATCTGTTGGTATGGACTTTAGCGATCGCAAGCCACCTCGCATCCTTCTGGAAAGTCTTTGCCTCCTCCGCTCCAATTACTACTTCATCAAGCTCATCGTACCTCAGGTCAAGGTGTTGAAGGAGATCATCAATCTCGGGCTCCATCCCTGCCGCCTTATCAGAAGCGTTCGCCAGGCCTGCGTCTCACGAAACCCTAAGTTATGGGAGCGGGGCGCCGACAATTGCTGGGTGGATGAGTAGATCGTCGTTGCAGCGAGTAGGATATAGGGATTGATTACACGAACGAGGGCGAATATGAGTAGGAATCGGGAAGATCTCACGGGGCGATTTGGGATCGCCTCGGAGCAGGAAAACTCTAACGAGAGGGTAGGTTGTCGGAAGCTCGATCTCCCTCTCAACACACAGATATTAGGCATAGAGAAATTGGTGCATTTGAATGGTACCGGATATTTTAACAGAATAAGAATGATATTTTATTTTATTTTTTAAAAAATCAAAATCTTTTCATGGATACTTAAAAACTTTCTACACTTGAATACATTTTTTATTGAGTAAGTCTTTTAGGCTACACAAAAATCTCCAAGCTTCACACAGTTATCTAGTTTGTGTAGATCACGAGATGAAGCTTGGGAGCTTGTATGTGGAGCTTGGGAGCTAAAAGGACTGCTGGATGGAATGCCTCCGATTCTAAGATGGAAATTTAATTTGTTGCCAGGACATGGGTTTGTTTTCGCATGAGTAACCAGCAGTGAATCGAATAATGGAGTACATGTACAATAAAACGTTCCGTCGTGGCAACGTGACAAGCCCTACGCGGCGTATGGGCACCTAGCTAGGCGCACTTTGCAGCATTTGGCACGTCGAGATGCGTGCTGGCGGCCCCAGCTGGAGGTCCTTTGTCGGAAGGTGGTTGCGCTTGCGCGGGAACCGACTATTCTTTCCCGCCTTTTCCTCCAGGCCGGCCGGCACGTGCGTGCGGGCTTTGTTTAAGGTTTCGCTGTGAGCTACGACGACTACGGGTATGGAGTACGTACACAGTAGACGCTCTTAAAACAGAGTACACAAACAGTGGAGGGACTGTCTGAGATTTTATTTTTAAAATAGAGTGTTGTATACAGAGTAGCTGTGTGTGTGAGAAACAGGTTAATATTTTAGCTGATTTTTCGGTGTGTCGGCGAACAGGCGCCGGTGTGACACACGTATGTACACACGACCGTTGGCAGGAGGGCGGCATGCGCGGCACGTGACACCACATTTTTTAAGTCAATCCAGATCCCCTTTTTCTGCCGCGCCTACTAGTACGGACTGCGTGTATCTGAGCATCTGTAAAAGTAAAACCCAGATGCCCCTGCCGTTGTTACCGTTGGGAGAGCAGTAAACTGTACAGTAGCTCCGTCGTCGGATCACTTGTACAGTAGACCAGTAATCCTGCCTCATACAGTTTTTTTTTTTTTTTTTTTGTAAAAAGCCTTCTCGATTATCTGGTGATTTTGACAGACCAAAGGCAAACGGACTCTTTGACCTCGCGACGGCCCAATGTCCGGCCTTGCTTATTCTAGCCAGAATGAGGGCAATGCATGGCCTATTCAGTGCTCCCAGCAACGGTTAGGAGCGAGGCTTTCTGGGCCTCACCCACTAACTATGTTCGACTTTGACTACTTTCTTAATATGAGAAAAAATTGTGAAATGAAAAAAGTGGTAATCTAGATTTTGAAAAGGGTCGTAAATTTAAAAGAAAAACTGAATTTGAAAATGGTTAGTGAATACAAAAAAAGCTTTACGAACTTGAAAAATGTTCACAATTTCGGAAAAGGTTCATGGTTTTGAAAATGGTCTGTGAATTAAAATTTTCTTGAATACAAAAAAAGTTCATAGATCTGAAAAAAATATATTCATGGACCATTTTAAAAATCGGAAATTTTTCAAAATCATGAACCATTTTCAAAATAATAGCATATTATTAAAATCGAACATTTTATAAAATCACAAACTATTTTCAAAAATCAGTAAAATTTAAAGAAATAAAAATCAGGGAAACAAAATAGAAAACCACAACGGGAAAACAGAAGAAAAAACGAATCGATTGGTTAACATGTCGGGAAAAGCTATATGGACCGGCCCAACAAGAGCGACGCGGGGAGACAGTTGTGTGGGCGAAAAGATGATAAGCTTTGCAACAGGCGCATAATACGTTTTGCCCCGACTCGTGAGCATGATTCCTGCATGGACGACATGGGCCGGCCCACGTACCTGCTAAATTTTGTTTTTCTCCTTTTCATTTTTCCTTTCCCAATTATTATCTTTGTATTTCGTTGTTCTGTTTGTTTGTTGTGTTTCCTTTTTCCTTTTTTGTTTTAAATCTAAATACTTGTTGACATATGAGTATTTTTTAAATTTCAATTTTTTTTTTGAGAAATTGAACCACTTTCGAAATGACTAGGAAACATGCCCATTCTTTGCAAAGGAAGAGAAAAGTATATACCACTCAACATAATGCATATTTTGGTCATTTTTTGCCTCATTCAGTTAGCCTTTTTCAATGTTTACATTTTCAACTATTGTTTTCTCTTAACAAGGTAATATGCTATGCTCATGCGTTGTAACGGGTGAGAAAAAATCTACAGTTTACATGGTTGCAAAGTAAGCAAGTGTCGCAGAATAATTACGTGCCATTCCGTGACTATGAGTGCCTGACAGGTGGGTCCACTCCTGGTGGGCCCATGTGTTAGTGACCCTATGGCAGGATTGGCTAAGTTCGGGGATCTCTATTCGTCACAATAACTAGTTAGTTTCGCGCATCAATGACACGATGTGCGATGCGATAAGAGAGTCGTCACCTGACCCCACTTCGCCAAGGTATTCACCTCTCTCTTTGTTGGGGAACAGAGGAACACAGATACATCGTTGGGTAGGGTCAGGTTATAGGGCCCACCGCTTACTTGCGGGCTTCTTCACTCTTCTCCACCGCCACACTCTCCGGCATGCTCCATCGTCCATAGATGTAACAGCCATGGCTCACTTGCTCTCCTTGCTCCACTCTATCTCTTCTCCCGCTCGGTTTCACCGTTCTCGGCCTCCACACGCTTAATTGGGAGCCCTAACCCTTCCTAGGGTTTCGTCAGAGCCGGTGACAGCTGTCTCGGCGGTGGCGCTTCAAACTGTATTTTATTTTTGCTTCGTCGCGCCTCGTCGGTGGATAGTCAGACACAATCCAACCTTCAAGGCAGGGACGTACCCATTATTTTTGTAAAAAAACTGAGTATATATAACATATGCATACTGTGCTTATATAAGGAAAAACGTTACTGATACTCCACCACGTAATAGTTAAGCATTTCAGTCCAAAAACAGAGGCAACCCATCATCTATACCCACTACATGGCCCATCAAGCTCAAATTGATGCAGCACACGATCTATGGACACAAGTCACGAATCCCCTGCGACCCGAGCCTCCAGCCTGCCCGGAGCTGCCGTCGTCTGATCGGTAATCGATCGCAGGTAAGCCTAGTGGCGGCTGCGTCGCGGCAAAAAAAATGTCCCCTTTGTTCCGAACTTTCTGATCTCTACCGACTATCGTCGCCGTTGGCGTGCAGGAATCAGTGTAGTAATTGATTCAATTCAAAGACACGGCCCAAATTTAACTATTGAAGGTATAATCAAGACTTACACATACTAATCCTTTGATCTAGAATTCAATTATACAAGGTGTTCTGACTGAATTTATCGGTCACCGTCCAACTGAATTCAGGAAACAAGGGATCAGTTTTGTTCGCACATTGTCCAGCAGGCCGCGGTATATAATATAGAACAAAGTAAGTTAGTTTGACCACTGACCAAGTGACCATTTGAATTTGTAATGTGAGAATGTTTATAAATTGTATATTTGTTACGGTGAGCATTATCTATAACCATTAGTAGTCTAAAACTTGAGCAATTTTATTTTTCAGGTTAAAACAAGAAGAGGAAGAATATAGGTACTACTGATTTGTGAGTTTTCTTGGAAAGAGCTACATTATCTGTCACGGTGAACAGTTTTTACTTTTATCTGTTGAACAGTACCAAGTTATTATCAATTTTTATCAATATAATATTATGCGATATCCTTATATAGTTCAGAACTAATACGATATGTCTATAATCGGTTATACACACCAAAGGGAAGGCTATAGGCTTCCTGAAAAAAGTTTTATACTTTTGAATACACAGTCACTAATTCCTAGGCGGCCCCTGTTTCTATTAACACTTAACTCAGTGTTTCAGACAACTGTTTACAACGATCTTAGTAACGGTGACTCACTAAGCAACAACAAGCTCCGGTAGCTAGCACTGTATATTGTGAGGAAATTATTTTCAAGCTAGTACGTACATAGACATTGGCGAAGGGGAGTTGACTTAGACTCCAGGTCGGGGGAATATTGGCACGCGGAGCGAAGGGCGCAGCAAGAGGTCGGCCTTCCGCCGGACAGTGACGCCAAACGACTCGGTCATATCGAACTCTGCCGGGTTTGCGATGTCCGGCGCTTCCCAGTCAAAGTGGAGCAGCAGGCTGGCGAGTGGGAGCTCCACAGCGGCGAGGCCGAATGCCATCCCAGGGCACATTCTTCGGCCGGCACCGAACGGCAGGAGCTCGAAGTCGGTGCCCCTGAAATCCACCGTAGCGGCGGTACCGCCGGCTTCAAAGCGCTCTGGACGGAACTCCTCGGCTGCATCGGGCCAGCATCGCTCGTCGCGACCCAACGCCCATGCGTTCACTATGACCTGTGTGCCTTTGGGCACGTCGAATCCTAGCACCTTGCACGGCGTCCGGCACTCGCGTGGGAGCAGCAGGGGCAGGGGAGGATGTAGACGTAATGTCTCCCGGATGACGAGGTGTAGATATGGCAGCTCGGTGCCGATCCTGTCCTCAACGACCTTGCCACCAGCCTCGAACACTCTGCGGACCTCGTCTGTCGCCTTCTTCATCACTCTTGGGTTCTTGATCAGCTCTGATATGGCCCATTCTAGCGTCGTGGCTGACGTCTCGCTTCCGGCGGTGAAGACATTCTGCGCACACTCAAACGTTAATTGTCCAATTTCAGAAAGACAGAAAAAAATTTGGCGGAAAATTTATACGGTGCGTGCTCACAAAGCAGACGGCTTCGATTGCCACCATGTCAACCCCACCACCACCCTTGTGTATTTTCAGCAGCACGTCCAACAGGTCCTCGGTTTCGTCGTCGCCGCCGCCCCCCTCCCTCTCGAGGTGCTCCTGGATGATGCCTCGGATGATCCCGTTCACTTTAGCGTGGGACTCCTTAGTTTGGCGCACGACGGAGTTGCCAAGCCATCCGATGAGCCATGATGATGGCCACATGTCCACCAGGTTAAGCCCTGTCGCGAGCTGAACCAGCTTATCGAGCTCTCGGAGAAACAGTTCACGCTGCTTGCACCGGCCACCCATGACGGCGCGAAACGTGCTGTCGGCGACGACTGCCGCCAGCCGTGTGCGCATCTCCACGAGGCGGCCGGCCACGGCAGCGGACTCGACATTACCTACCATGGCTGCCACCTCCTCCTCACGGATGGTGCGGAAGGAGCGGACGCGGCGCGCTGTGAGGAGCTCCGTGACGGCTATCTTACGCAGCTGGCGCCAATATTCACCGTACGGCGCGAAGACGATGTCGCGTCCGTTAGAGGTCATAACGCGTAGGGTGGCGCTTAGTGGCCGTGTTGCGAATGCTGTGTCTTGGTTCTTCATCACCTCGCTTGCAGCGTCGGGAGACGACAGCACCAGTGTGGGCACCTCACCCAGCCGGAGAAGCATCACCGGACCATGGCGCTGTGAGAGGTCACGCATGGCGCGGTGAGGAAGCTTCATGACCAGGTGGTGGAGGCTGCCGATGACCGGCAGCTCCCACGGACCTGGCGGGAGCAACAAGCCATTGTTTACCGTCCTCCAGCGCCTGCACGTAGCTAGCAGCGCTAGAGACACGAGAGCCCAGCTGAGGTAGACGGCGTAGTAGTAATCCTCCATTTGTTTGGAATTCCAAATGAAGGACGATGAACGAAAAGTAAAAATGGCCCCCGTATATAGACCTGGAACTAATGTGTGTCCACCCACGTGGTCTGACTAAGTGGTTGGTGTATGTATTGAGGTAAAAGTGGTCGATATCCACTGCCCGAATAGATAGAAGAGAATTGACCCAGTTTATAAGGGAAACCGGGTCCAAAAACCATACAAGCTGTACAAAAGAATGAAACAAACGAAGCGACCTGTCGCCCACACGACCCAAGTCGCCAAACGCCACAACACACACCACCTGCTCCGGAGCCGCCGCCCCGGCGTAACAACCAGATCAACTCTCGCATTGCCCGAAAGTGATCCAGTCATGGTCGACGAACCCTCTGCCCACGCAGTCTTCATCCGGGTTGCCACCAAAACCACCTCTGCCGGGGCCGCCGCCCCGGTGAAGCAACCAGATCGACCTTCGCATTGCCCGAAGACGATCCAATCGAGTCGACGTACCCTCTGCCCAAGCAGTCTTCATCCAGGTCGCCACCCAAACCCACGGTATACCACGGTTCTGCCTCGTAGAACCGTCGTAGCGTGGGGGATCGAGGCCGCCGCCTCGACGCACCACCACCTTTCGGAGCCGCCGCTCCGACATCCACTATCCACGACCACACGCCATTCTGCACATCCGTCGCGAAACCGTTGCACCGCGCTGGCCAAGAGCTCCAAAGCGGCGCCTCCAACAAGGTAGTGACGAGATCGTCACCGCCGCTCGCTCACGAAGGAGCAAAGGTTTTCACCCGGAGAACTTGGAACCACCACGCGTTAGACGAGGTCGAAAAGCTCCACGACGACGCAAACAAGAAAGGGAACGACGCCCGAGGGCGCCGCCGTCGTCGGCACCGACCGAAGTCCATGCAAGCTTTCGCCCGGAGTTCAACCTGACCACAAAGCTCCGGGAGCAGCAGGATGGCGTCCCGGCCATGCCGTCAACCACCGAGCTCCACCGCATACCGCGGCAGCCGCAGCACCTCCTTCCACGACCGCTGGAGTAGCCACCACTGTCCGGGGCCGCCGCCCCGGCTTCCACGCCGCCTGGACGCCGGAGCACGGCGGCAGGAGAGGCAATCTCCTGCCTCCGCGCCGGAGTCCCCTCCATCTCCTTGCAGCTCTTCCCCTGCTCAGCGCCCTCCACCAGCAGTCGAGAGCAGCTTCTGCCTCGCACCCTCCCGGCCTCCATTGCAGCACACCAGCACCGCCTCCGCGCCGCAATCGCACCGCAGCAGCCGAAAGTCAACCTCTGCCCGCGTCCTCGATCTGCAGCCTCGAACTGCAGCCTCCGAGCAACTCCGGGCCGGAGGAGCCAACAGGACCGCCTCACCCCAACCACCACCTCGTCGCCGGGCTGCCGCCCGGCCTGCCTGCGCCGCCGGGGGCCCAGATGCAGTCCGAGCGCCCCGCCCCGCGCCGCCCTCGATGCTCGCCGCAGCCGAGCCCCCGCGCATCCGCGCGCCTCCGCGCACCGTGCCGCCTCCGCGCCTCCGTGCGCTGCGCCGCCACCGCGCCCCCAAGTCGCCGTTGAGCCGCGCCGCCATCCGGCCCCAAATCGCCGTCAAGCGTCAGGAGAAACAGCTCCCCGCCGCCGCCGTCCGCTGCCCAGGGTTGTGCCCGGCTAGCTTCATCCGGCCGGCGGCGAGGTGGTGGAGGAGGGCCGGTGGTGGCGGCTGGGGAAGCTAGGTTTTTCCGCCCGAGCCGTCTCCTGGAGACGACGCGGGGGCCTCGTAGGTCTGGAATCGAGATCTTCCGTTGGTGTATGTATCATTCTACAGTGACACTAGTACTATGTACCGTATAAGAGCAGTGCTATACGTACGATCTTTGCTGTCCGATTTTCGTACACACACTCACACATGGCTCACATATGCATTGGATGGAATCCTTATCCGAGCAGTACGAACTTTGGAAAACCATACTTCTAGGTTTCAAGAAAATTTGTAACTTGGTACACAAATTCTAATACACATTATATACGAACATTGAAGTTTCGTCCTCAAATATCTTATATTGGATGGAATCCTGATGATGTTTTCCTCCGATCGGGCAAAGAATGGCTTCTCAATATGTTGGGCAACGTAGGTGAGGAGTTCTGAGGCAAGATCATTTTCCTACTTTCGAGAGTTTGGCACCATCGCAACAACATCGTGCATGGCGACGGGAAGGCGTCCGTCTCAGCTTTAGTGCAATTTTTGGAGAATTATCATGCGACCTTCTTAGCTGCGACGGGCGCCGGCAGTGCGGATCTTCTTAAGACCCCGAGCTGGAGTTTGCCGAAGGACGGAGAGATAAAAGCGAATGTCGATGCAGGCTGGGATTCATCCTCCAAAAATGGCGGCATTGGTATTGTAATTCGCGATCACCTTGGTAAGGTACTGCTCACAGAATGGAAATTCGTCAACTCCTGTGGTAGTGCCAAGGAAGCAGAGGTTCTTGCCTGTCTTGAGGGCCTCCGCCACCTTATTACTCTCCGAAGATGGCCCGCGACCCTGGAATCTGTCTGCTTGAGAGCTGTCCGCGCTATGTCTTCTCAAGACGAGGAGTTGTCTCCTAGCTGGGCTCTGTTATTGGAAGGCCGTGAATTACTCAAAATTTACCAAGATATAGCTGTTTCGAAGGTAGATAGGGTGTGTAATAGTGTGGCACATGTGCTCGCCCAACTTGGGAAATCTGGGAGTAGTGGTATTTTATGTGATGATGCCCCTGCCTGCGTGCGGGAGCTCGTTGCAAATGATTGTAATTGCGGATAGCGGCAAGTTTTTGACGCACTATTTTCCTTACCAGGGTACCTAAGGGGACTGGAAGGTTTTTAATGAGTCGGCTTGCTTGCTTATACTGTGGGGGCTACACAAAAAAGAGAAATTTCTTGACAGGTTCCACGTACTATTTTCTTTCTATGTACGCTAAATTTCCTTCTTTTATATAGCTCGGAAGACGACTTTTTTACACCAAAAATGGGCATCGACTTAGATAACTTGTATGCGTAACGTAGTTTTTTTTTTTTGGATTTTTCAAACTCAAATTTAAAAGTTGGAAATAAATCCTATGCAACACTTTGATGTTAGACTCACAATTAGAGCTCCTACACGCATATTTAACACATACTCGCTTTGTTTCAAAATACTTGACTTGTCTTTGTCCAAATTTAGATGTATCTAGACAAATTTTAGTATGTAAATACATCCGTTTTGGACAAATTCACGTCAAGTATTTTGGAACGAAAGGCTTGCATATGTAACGATTTTAGATATACTAGGGAATTTACTTTGCCACAAATTAAACAAGGTGGGTCAAGTGTGCAAGGTCTATCAATGGGCTTTTGTACTTGAGTCGTGTATTAAGATGGTGCAGCCTGATTAGGGGCGCGAGTGATTAAATCAATAATTGGAGTTTGAAAACAGGCTCATTCAGAAGGCATTCCAGACCACACAGAATTGAGCGTCACCTTCTGCACTCGGCCGAAGAACAACTACACCAACACCAGGTGGAATAAGAAATCTTGTAAGCACTGTTTGTGAAGTCAGACATATGCGACAAGTCCGCGCACCTGCCGTTCCATTCAGTCCAAACAAATGAATTTCAGCCCGGCGACGAATTCCAAGACAAACTCTTCATAGTATCACCTAGGACTTGCGGTGCACATGAACGCAAGTCGGTGTAATAGTCGGAGCAAGTTGTCCAAAATCACTGTTTATGTTCATCTGAAAAACTGATTCATTGATGGGACATGCAAGCGGTTCGGTAGTTCACATGTGCATGACGACGGTACTATCCAAGAGCCGACCCAAACGGACTGACCTTTGTCCGTTTGAATTGCCGAGTGGACAGGGGTCCACCGTTCAAGTGAGTGCGTCCAACGAACACGATCCATTGTATTTTTTTTAAAATAGACCTTATATGGGTCATTTTTTATTACTAAGGGCGCGGTGGTCATACAGCCGACTAGAGTAATAGATAAAAAAAGCTACTCCTCGCCATCGCTAGGGCCGAGGTCGACGTACTCCGACGCCTTCCAGAGGTGTTGCTGCAGCTCTGCTACAGCCCTCCTCCGGTGCGGTGGGGTGGAGGGCCCCTGGTCCTACTCCGGCACGGCGGGGCTGCCGGTTCACGTCCAGCTCTGGCCGTAGATCAGTCGGAACCAGTCCGGTATTATGGCTCTGTTGGGGGGGTCGTAACCCGGTAGGCGCACCGACAGAGAAGACCCGCCGGCCTGGTGAGAACCTGGGCCGGGTTAAGCAAGAATGTGTGGGCCGGGATTCATGAGAGTCGGTACGCTGCGTGAGTCTTGGCCCGCACGTCAAGAAGAGTCTAGAGGGTTGTAGACCAAGTACAAGACGGAGTCCTGCTAAAGGAGGCGAAGACCTAGAGGACTTAGAGTCCGGGTACGATTGTAACCCGGATCACGCCTGTATGTCCAGCGAGACCCACCGCCTATATAAGGGGGTCTCCTGGTCCTTAGAAAGACAAGCTTTTACCAGATCGCAAGTACCACCATTGTAATCTCGAGACCCGGAAGCTAAGGCGCCGAGTCCTCGAAACCCATATCAATAAAGCAGTAGCAGGAAGTAGGTCTTTACCTCGAGACGAGGGGCCGAACCTGGGTAAATCCTTGTTTCCCCACGCCGTGCTAGACAAGCTCCCGATGTCAGAAGTCTCTATGTCCCCATACTCAAGTTTCCACCCGGAAACATCTGCCGTGACAATCCCACGACAGTTGGCGCCCACCGTGGGGCCTGCGGCCAAGAACATCATGATTTGTGGAGAAGCACGGCGCGGTATGGAAAACCTAGCTATCGGCCAGATCCACACGCTCCCGGGAGGGGAGCGGATCGTGGACGACTTTGGTTGGAAGGAAGAAGCAGATCGGTTGGAAACCGGATCTATGATCGCCTTCGGTCAGATCAATGTTTTCGTCGGCGTAGTCCAAACCACAGGAGCCGGCTCAGAGCAGTATGAGCCGGAGTTCGAGTCAGAATCCGGGTCAGCTACCGTGGCTCAGTCGGATGGAGAAGAATCTGTTGGATCGCCAGAGTGCGAAGTCATGACTATCGAGGAAGAGGCGGCAATTCAAGCACTACAGGATTCCGTCAGAATACCAACGAACGTGTCCGATCTGGATACGGATACCGAGTCAATTCTGCCGCTGTTTGAAGACCGGTGGGGATTTGGGCTCGAAGAAGAAGATCACCCGGCATCCCCGGGACCCGCACGACACATGACGGTTCACGTGGTGACGGCGGCTCAGCAAACCGATGGGGTGGAAGCATCCGTGAGTAGTGAAACAAGTGCAGAAAGAACCGCCAGACGGGATCGAGAAATTTGGGATCAGAGCAACCTCGGCATGCCACCAGCGGCGTACCCCCCACTACACCCCAACACCGGACCCGTTTTACCAACTTTTGGCGCGGGAGTACAGACACACGCGCCAGCACCCGGGACAGCGTTCACAAACCCGATCCTGACCGCGGTGAACGATCAGGCGAGAGCCGGTGCATCGGGAATCCCGGCTCAGAACCCGGGAGAAGTAACAAACACCAGTTCAGCTATACAGAGGGAGTTGGAAGATTTAAGGCGAGCCATGGCTAGGGCGAACCAGGAGCGCGCGGATGAAGCCCGGCGCGTAGCGGAGAACGAACGATCTTTGGCCCAGCAGGAGCAGAGGCTACAAGACGAAAGAAACACCCTCCAGAGGAGAAGGGACGAGTTAACTGCGGTGCAGAGCAAAAGGCGCGGAAGCCGGCTACCCTTGCCGACTGGAGTCAACACCATAGTGCCTCAAGTCTTGGAATATCAGACGACGCCAGCCAATGCGCCCATAGCGGCGGTTAATCCGGTGATGGGAGCCGGCACCCCACAGGCCGAGTTACGAGGAGCAGGAAATCCAGCGGGAGGAGCCGGAGCCGGGGAAGCAGCCGCAGAACAACTACCTCCGCCACCTCCCAGGTTCACTACCCCCCCGGGTCATTATAATAATCCGGTTGACAACGTCTTTGCAGCTGCACACGCGCTACAGCAGATCCCGTTCGACAATTCGCCAGCCGGTATTGAGGCACGGAGAGCCGTGGATTTACTGCGTACTGCTGTGGTCCAACAGAACAATAATCCGCGCGGGTCACAAGCATTCAACTCAGAACCACAAAGGAGTCGTACCAGGAGCCGGCACGGAGAACCACAAGCAGCAAGATCTATCCAGAACCGGCTCGGACCAGTAAGCCAACGAGGCCAACAACAAAATCAGCAAGTAATCCAGCCGCCACAGCCGGCCGTGTCCGCGGCTCAGTCAATAGTCAATAGTTCAAGAGCAAGACGTGCAGCTGCGGCGGCAGCACCACCGGCAGCGGGAGCCGGAGCAGCTGGAGCACCAGGAGTCGGAATAGTGACTCCTGCAGCACCTTCTCCTGCGCCGGGTTACACAGGGGGCTCAACTTCAAACTTGACGGGACCAAAGTGTTTGTCAGATGCCATCAGGGCGGAGCCGTTTCCAGAAAAATTCAAAGAGCCGACCAAAGTGTGCAATTACGAGCCGAACATGAATCCAGAAACATGGCTGAGCAGTTACGGCATGGCCATGGACATGAAGAACGCTTCACCGAATCTGTGTGCACGCTACATTTATCTTATGTTAGCAGAAGGAGCACCTAAAATTTGGCTAGACCGACTCCCGCCACGCAGTATCAACTCATGGGAGGAACTGAAGGCGGCGTTCATCAAGAACTTCGCCGGAACTTGCAAGAAACAGTACACTGAGGCCGACCTGGATCGATGCGTCATGAGGAAAACCGAGTCAGCCAGACAATGGATGGGCCGGGTTACGGAAATCTTGCAGTCATCTCTCAACATCTCGGCACACACAGCTATATCGTACATGGAGAAAAACTGCGGCTTCGAGCCGTTGACCCACAAGCTTGGACGTATGAGGGAAGACCCGGCCTGCAACAACATCTCAATAGGGGAAGTGGTGACAACAGCGAACAAATATGCAGCCACGGATAAGAGGCCGGGCGAAACAGAGGAACAACAGAGGAACAACCGGATCAGCGGAGGCCGTAACCCAAACCCGAACCAGAGTAATAGCAAGCAGAACGGAAGTAACAAGCGTCCCTATGAGGGCGGAAATTCAGAGTTCGTGGGCACAACCCAGACGACGGGTTACAGGGGACCTAGACCCGGTGGTAACTTTAGAGGAGGACCTCCGAGAAGCTCGAACTTCAGCGAGATGTACAGCATGCCATGTCCAAAACACAGCAAGAACGGGAGACCATCCAATCACTCGCTAGCTCAGTGCGCGGACATCAGAGCCTGGATGAGACATGAGCAGGAAGGCCAGAGGAGTCAGGGGAACTTCGGAGGTAACAGCGGTTTCAATGGAAACAACGGGAACTCGATGGGACCCGGACAGGGGGCTGGGTCAAACGGACCGCCAAACAATAATGTCGGGTCCAGTCAACAACAGAATCAAGTCACAACCGGATATCAGCAGAACCCGAAAGAACTTCATAGTCAAGGACAGTATCACGTCTTCACCACCAGTACGTCCAGGAGAGACAGGAAATTAAAAGCAAGAGCCGTCAATGCAGTGGCATCAGCCGTTCCAAGATTCTTGAGGTGGTCAGAGCAAACTATAACTTGGAGTAGAGAGGATCACCCTCCAGCAGTCGAACATCCGGGTCTCCTGGCTCTCGTCGTGGCACCACAAGTGGACGGGTTCTCCCTGAATAAAGTCCTGATGGATGGAGGCAGCAGCATCAATATCTTATACCTCGATACTTTCAGAAGGATGGGTCTGACCCAAGATCGCCTTACCCCTACATCTACAATCTTCCACGGCATAGTCCCAGGGAAGTCGGCACATCCGATTGGCCAGATCAGCCTTGAGGTGGCGTTCGGAGTGAGCAAAGAGCAATTCAGGTCGGAGTTCCTGACGTTTGAGGTTGTTGATTTAGAAAGTCCGTATCACGCTCTATTCGGGAGGCCGGCTTACGCCAAATTCATGGCGCGGCCTTGTTATGTGTACCTCAAGCTTAAGATGCCAGGTCCCCAGGGAATAATCACAGTAGAGGGAAGCAAAACCATGGCTGCAGAGTGTGACAACGGGGATGCTATCATGGCAGAACAGGCTTGCTCAGAGGAGGAGCTCAAGTTCTACAAGTCTCAAGTAGACCCGACAGATAAGCGTGTGCTGGAAAAGCCGGCTCATGAGGAAGAGAAGAAAAAATTCAAATCAGCTCAAGATACAAAGATGGTTGATTTCGAAGAAGGGGACTCCTCCAAGCAGTTCTCAGTGGGGACCCACTTGGACCCAAAATAGGAAAGCGAGCTCATCAAGTTCATCCGTGAGAATCGGGACATCTTCGCATGGTCTCCTTCAGACATGCCGGGTGTCCCGAGTGAACTTGCTGAGCACAGCTTACATGTTGATCCAAAGGCAAAGCCGGTAAAGCAAGGATTACGTCGTTTCAACGCAGAGAGGAAAAGGATTGTTGGAGAAGAGGTAGCTCGTTTGCTTGCAGCCGGGTTTATCATGGAAGTCTACCATCCCAAGTGGCTGGCTAACCCGGTCCTAGTCCTGAAGAAAAACGGAGAGTGGCGCATGTGCATTGACTACACCAGCTTGAACAAGGTCTGCCCGAAAGATCCCTTTGCATTGCCGCGTATAGATCAGATCATCGATGCCACAGCCGGTAGCGAGTTGTTATGTTTCTTGGATGCATACTCCGGGTATCATCAGATCAAGCTGAATGTTGACGACCAGGAGAAGACGTCGTTCATCACCCCTTTCGGTGCTTTCTGTTATAAAAACATGACCTTTGGCCTCAAGAATGCAGGTGCCACCTACCAAAGGTGCATCCAGAATTGTTTCCAGAACCAAATCGGTCGCAACGTGCATGCCTATGTCGATGATGTCGTGATCAAGTCACAGAAAGCCGGGTCACTCCTGGATGACCTAAAGGAGACCTTCGACAACCTGCGCAAATATCAGATGAAGTTAAACCCGACCAAGTGCGTATTTGGAGTTCCGGCTGGCATGTTACTGGGTTTCATAGTCTCAGAGAGAGGGATAGAAGCTAACCCGGCTAAAATTAAGGCCATCATGAACCTTAAGAAGCCGGAGTGTGTTAATGATGTCCAGAAGCTGACAGGGTGTGTCACAGCCCTGAGCCGGTTCATTGCAAGGATGGGAGAGAAAGCTCTGCCACTATACAAACTATTGAAGAAGTCAGATAAGTTTGTCTGGGGCCAGGAGGCAGATGACGCCTTCGAAGACCTAAAGAAGACATTATCCACAGCTCCAGTGTTAGCGGCCCCCACGAGCAAGGAGCCGATGTTGTTGTACGTTTCCGCAAATTCCAGAGCCGTCAGCGCTGTGGTCGTAGTGGAGCGCAAAGAAGAAGGAAAGGAGTACCCAATTCAAAGGCCGGTCTACTATGTTAGTGAAGCTCTCACAGAGTCCAAGCAGAGGTACCCGCAGTGGCAGAAGTTGGTATACGGCGTGTTTATGGCAAGCCGGAAGATGCCTCACTATTTTCAGGAACACCCAATCACTGTGGTGAGTTCCGCTCCCTTAGCGGAAATCATCGGAAACAGAGAAGCTACAGGCAGGATCGCAAAGTGGGCCATCGAGATGGGGCCTTATCATATCAACTACGAGCCAAGAACAGCAATCAAGTCACAGGCCTTGGTGGATTTCGTCAATGATTGGACAGAATTTGACCCCTTACCTCCGCCTCCAAGCGCCAAGCATTGGACTATGCACTTCGACGGGTCAAAGCAGTTTGAAGGCTCAGGAGCCGGCGTTGTACTAACTTCGCCAAAAGGAGACAAGTTGAGTTACGTCCTGCAGATACATTTCGAACCATGCACCAATAACGTGGCAGAGTATGAGGCCTTGTTACACGGTTTGAAAGTCGCTAGAGAGATGAACATCAAAAGAATCATGTGCTATGGAGACTCTGACCTTGTGGCTCAGCAAGTTTCAGGAACCTGGGATAGAAAAGACGCCAACATGGCGGCTTACAGGCGAGAAGTAGATCGTATTGCCGGCTTCTTCTCCGGCTACCAAGTCGACCATATCGACAGACGAAAGAATGAGGCGGCCGACGCCCTATCAAGACTCGGTTCTAGCAGAGAGCCGGTACCTCCAAACGTGTTCCTCGCCGAGTTACATCATCCCTCGGTCAAGCTGCCAACAGAAGAAGAGTTGGCAAACCCTGATGACCCGGAATCACAGCTAGTCGCAGCCGTACATCAAACACCGTCCTGGACTGAGCCGTATATAGCTTACCTGCAGAGGGAAGAATTACCTCAAGACGAAGTACTAGCACGACAGATTGTGCGCCGGGCTAAGGGCTACGTTATCATCAATGGCGAGTTACACAAGAGGAGCACGTCCGGGGTATTCTTACGATGTGTCTCACCAGAGGAAGGCCGGAAAATCCTTCAGGAAATTCACGCAGGGGACTGCGGACATCACGCGTCCACAAGATCGATGGTTGCTAAAGCGTTCAGGCATGGATTCTTTTGGTTGACCGCTCTGGCTGATGCAGAAAATATAGCCCGGGTTTGCGATGGATGCCAGCGATACGCAAGGCAGATTCATATTCCGGCTCAAGACCTGAAGACCATCCCAATAACATGGCCCTTTGCAGTTTGGGGTATGGACATGGTGGGACCTTTCCAGACTTCACCCAATAAAAAGACTCACCTACTGGTCGCAGTGGATAAATTCACAAAGTGGGTAGAAGTGCAAGCCGTCAACAGTTGCACGGCGGCAACAGCTGTCAAGTTCCTGAAGAAAATCATATACCGTTTTGGGTATCCTCACAGCATCATCACTGATAACGGGACAAATTTTTCGCTTGGAGAGATGCAGATATTTTGCAAAGAGAACGGCATCCGGCTCGACCTTGCCTCAGTTTCACACCCTCAGTCGAACGGCCAAGTGGAGAGGATAAACCAGGAGCTGCTAAGAGGCGTCAAGCCAAGACTCCGGGTCCCGTTAGTCAGAGCCGCCGGGTGCTGGGAAGAGGAGCTCCCATCAGTCGTCTGGAGCATAAACACAACCCCAAATAGATCGAGAGACTTCACTCCTTTCTTCATGGTTTATGGGGCGGAAGCCGTGTTACCAAGTGACATCATCCATGATTCCCCGAGAGTGGCAAACTATGTTGAAACTGAGAACGAGCAAGCCCGGCAAAATTCAGTTGATATGCTGGAGGAGGCGAGAGAGCTGGCCTTGGAAAGATCAGCCATATACCAGCAAGACCTGAGGCGTTATCACAGCCGCCGGGTTAAGTCAAGAACTTTTCAGGAAGGCGACTTGGTCCTAAGGCTAGCACAGAACAAGACCGGCTTCCACAAGCTAACTCCCCCATGGGAAGGCCCTTTCGTGGTAAGCCGGAACTTGTACAACGGGTCTTATTACTTGGTGGATGCTAGAGAACAAGCTACAAGGACAGGAAACAATACAGACCATACAAGGAACCCGTTGACAGAGAACGACAGGCCTTGGAATATAGCAGAACTTCGACCATACTACACTTAGGTTTTGTGAGCCCCCGGATGAGACGGGCTCCACCTTTTTGTATCTCTTTCGTTTAAAGGCAGCAGGTTTCAGACGCGCTCTTTTCCTTACCAGGGTACCTAAGGGGACTGGAAGGTTTTTAATGAGGCGGCTTGCTAGCTATGTACATATTATATGATCAATAAAGTGAGGAAGGCACCTCTAAGAAGAAAAGAGTATTGTGTTTTCAGTTCCTTATTCTTTATATGATCAGGGTCTTGGGGGCTTACTAACTAAGAAAGTTGTAAGTTGTAAACTCACAACCCGGCAAAGAAGCCACAATTATTCTTGGTTTCTTGCCTGATAGCTTGATGGCATTCTCATACATGACCAGATGCTAAAACGCCGGCTTTCAATCTGACTATGAGGCCCATGGGGACTTAGCAGACCCTGATTGCTCCGGGTTTTCAGACACAGAAGTCACGAGAAACCCGGCTATGCAGAGAGCTAAAGAAACCAAAAGGGTAAAAGAAACCAAGGAAGTAAGACATTTATAGACATGTTACATTACAGCAGTGTCGCACGAAGGCGCATCAAAAGGTATAGCGAGTATTTCGATCTAACCTATTACAGGCCATGAAGCACAACATAAAGTTACAAGAATTTAAGTCAGGTCGAAAGTTTGTAAGCCGGTACATAAGTCGGCGTTTGGAACATCCGGGCGGTCTATTGGTGCGGAGGAGCCGACGCAGATCCTTGCCCAGGGTCCCTCGTATCCTTTGTAATTCCGCCTCGTGGCCTCTGCAAAACGACCGAAGACAAGGCTTCAAAGCCGTCAAGATCGGAGGGACGAGAGGGAGCTGGAATGTCGGGAGTTGAGCTTGAGGGGTTCGCACTTGTTGTGAAGGGCGTGAAGAGTTGCGGCGCCTCTTCTACCGGCTTCCATAAGTTGATCGGCTCTGGCGGGACCTCCTTGATGGCATGGTTGTCTTTGTCATAAGCAGCTTGGAACTCGTTTAGGGCCAACCCATTGGTAATCTGACAAGCCGGACGCCGAACGGATTTCACGAGCTTCCCATATATTTTTGAGGTCTCAGTGCCATCAGGCTGGAATTCAGGGAAGCCCTTTGTGAGCTTGGCCGGGTCAAGGTTGGGGTAGTATGCCTTCGCCAATGCAAGTGTACGGATAGCACCCTTGCGACAGGCAGACGCCTTCCATCGCTCCATCAGCATAGGCACCACAGAGGTGGCGGCGAGAAAATCCGGAAGACCCGGAGGACATTCCCCAGAAGAAGTAGACGCCTTGATCATCTCGGCGCAGCCGAAGTAGAGTCGGCGGGTGACGCCATACATGGCCTGAATTTTCTCAAGTGTTCCCTTTATGGTCACCCCCTGAGCCGGACCTAGCAGGGAGCAAACGGAGGATAAGGAAACCTACGAGGACAAAGCAATACAAGAAAGAAAAGGTAAGAAGAAGACTCACCGAAGACAGCAACGGCCAAGTTGTGAACGAGCTTCTTTATTTTCTCCAACTCGGAGATTACTCTTTGCAGTTCAAGAGCCTTCACCTGTATGGCGAGCTCTTGTTCGTGCACCTTCTTCTGCAAAGCCTCATTATCAGTTTGAAGCCGTTTTAGGGCTTCCTCTTGAAGCTTCAGCTGTTCCTCAGCCTTCTCACGAAGGCCGGCTTGGCGCGCAAGTTCATGGCGTGTTTCGCTGTTGCTCTCGGTGGTGGCTTTCGAAAACTCCTGCAGAGGGAACATATATTTATCAAGACAGAGACAAACATATCAGGAAGCAGTTTATGAAGCAATGACGGTATCTCAAAGAAGACCCGGAGCGCAGCAAGCTACTGCTCCGACTCTTGGGGACTACTCATTGCAAAAAGTTCACTAGCAAGAAAGACCCGGAGCGCAGCAAGCTACTGCTCCGACTCTTGGGGACTACTCATTGCAAAAAGTTCACTAGCAAGAAAGACCCGGAGCGCAGCAAGCTACTGCTCCGACTCTTGGGGACTACTCATTGCAAAAAGTTCGTTAGTAAGAAAGACCCGGAGCGCAGCAAGCTACTGCTCCGACTCTTGGGGACTACTTCAAAGAAACATTTCTATTGAGACAGGTTCCCTATCATGCAAGTACTAAGCATTTACCTAAGTAAAGTCTAAGCACTTGGGGACTACTAGAGGGAACATACCTGGTAGCGGAAATGCAGATAGTTGCGCAGCTGAGATTCCTCCTTTCGCACCCTGGAGAGTCGCTTATGGATTCTCTCAAAAAGTTCTGGAAACTCCAAGGTGTTGTAAGGAGTTTCATCTTCAGAGTCCGATTCTTCGGTTTCCTTGACCTGTTCCTTGCCTGCGGCACGGGTAGCGGGCCCTTCCCCAGCCTTAAGTTCCGGCTCAAAGACCTTCGCCACGGAAGTTGAGGGCGCGGCGGGATCTTGAAAGCCGGTGCCCGTTACAGCGACATCCGGTTCTTCCGGAATGACAGGAAGATCGGACTTCGGAGGGGAAGAAGAGTCTGGAACAGGGAGAGTCGGGTCAGACGGCTTCTCAGCTTGAGTCTCTTCAACTTCAGGCTCAGCTGGAGGGGTTGTGATGACATCAGGGGTTTCCTCATCACTAAGGACGGCTTGGGCTCTGGGAAAGTGTAAAGACATGTGAGGAATAGTAAGTGGGCTAAAGCAAAGACATGGCGCAAAATAAAATTAAGACTTACCCCTTGTTGATGACAAAGTCGGAGGGAAGAGCCTCTGAACCGGAACCTGAAGAGCAGGACATAGACCGGGATTCAGAAACCCGGAGGCAGCCCGCCAAAGGATAACGTGCATCGGGGGAAGTCTGATGAGCGTTCCTCCCGCGGGGAGAAGGACTGTTTGGGATACCTGAGGAGAGCTCGTCGGAAGATGCGGACGAGCGAGTCCTTGGACGTTTAGGCGTCACCTCTTCCTTGTCCTGCGCAGACGGACAAGTTTGAAACCCGGAAGCAGCTTCTAGATTGATGAAACGAGAGCGTGGTATCAATTGTACCGCGTTACGGGCCCGCTTTGCTCCAGCTGGTGGAGAAGGAGGTGTCGGAGCCTTGGTGGAGTCTTGTTCACCTTGACCTGGAATGTGGGGAGTATGAGAAGAAATGTCGTCTTCAAGATTGGCTTCTAGGAGTTTTTTCCAAAGCCGGTCCATGGAGTCAAGCTCACCTTCGCCTGCTTCTTCTTCTGAATTTTGATCCGACTCATCTTCTTGGTCGGAGGAGACGGGCGTTTCATCGGCGGCGTTCCACCAGTCTTCAGTGGCCTGAGGAAGGAACAGAGGAGTTCATGATGGGTTATTGAAATACAGAAGGGATAAAAAGAAAGAAGAGTTAGAGGGGAGCAAGTTAAGTACCTTTGGAGCCGGGTTCTCGGAACTGAAGGGGAGGAGCCCGTCTAGAGTTATCGTAGCGATAGACTCGGACAAAAGTTTCTTAGAAGTTCGGATGACTTCTTCATCGTCCGGCTCTTCAAATGTGAACCGGAGACAATCAGAGGGAATGTTGGTGTAGTCGCAGATAAGCTTGGGTCGGATGGATAGTGGTTTTATACACCACCCGACCCAGCATTTGACCAGGTCGGTGCCTTTGAGGCCGTGGGCCTTGAGAGCTCGGATCCTGGAAAGAATGGGGGCCAAAGCCGCGCGGTTTTTGGCGTAGGAGTTGGTTGATTCTCCTAGCACGAGAGGTTCAGCGCGGAAACCCGGTAGTCTGGGTTGGCCCTTGGGAGAAGTGTCCTTGCAATAGAAAAAGGTTGATTGCCAGGCTCGAGGGTGGCTGTTAAGTTTGAGAGCCGGAAAAAGGGAGTCTCGGCGACGTTGAATCGCGACTCCTCCGCAGATGTTCAAAGGAAGAGTGGCAGAGGAGCGTTGTGGGTTGCAATAGAAAAATTCGAGAAAGAGGTCGAGAGAGGGTTCCATTTGAAGATAGTCTTCGCATAAAACGGTAAAGTTGGAGAGGGAAAGAATCGAATTCGGGGCCAAGTCTTGAGGCTTGAGGCCGTAGTAAGCGAGCAGAGTGCGGAAAAAGAGGGAACCCGGAGGTTTGAAGCCGCGATTGAGGTGATCGGCAAATATTATTACCTCACTATCTCGAGGAGCCGGCACGACCTCGTTACCCGGGGCGCGCCAGTGGATGATGTCTTGGGCCTGAAGATCGCCGGAATCCACCAAGTCCTGCAGCTTGGCGACAGAGACGGTTGATCCAGTCCAGTTCCCGGAAGTAGGCGCTACGGCGGCGGCGCCAGAAGCGGAGGCACCAGCGGCAGCTTTGGCCTTCTTCAGGTTGGCCTTAGCCGCGGCGGCCGCGGCGGCCGCGCCGGGGCCCTTGCTTGCAACTTTTTTCCCCATTGAAAGAAGTTGCCGAGATCTAGATCTAAAACTGGGATGCGAGGAGATGGCTGCGGGGGTAACTGCGGCACGGTTCTGGATTTGAGCAGAAGTAGCAAGAGAACGGTGGCGCTAGCTAGCTCCGGCGAAGATTGGAGAGCTCGAGCTTGGGAGTGGCAGCGGCGGCGCTGGAGGAAGAAGAAGAAGTGGGGGCGTACGGGGGAAATGGTCGCTTTCTTCCCCGTCCCCACTTATTTATATCCCAAGTGGGAGTTGACCTAGGGGCAAAACAGGAAGAATCCAAGGATAATGATGACCTCGAGGAACCATATCTATGGTGCCAGATTTTGTACCTGACAGAATCTTGGGTTCCCGAGACGGACGCGCGATTCCTCGGTTCTCGCGAAGGGATAAGCATTAAAAATGTCGTTGACCCTGGAGGTTCACCGACGTCTTCGAGGAAGCATAAAGAAAGCTGGAAATTGCTAAGTCTGGAAGTGGGAGTCGGCAGGCGATGACCGGGTTAGGAACGGGCCGCCAGTAAGAGCCGGCCAAACCGGCACCTGTGTGCTCGCTTGCTTAATAAGTTGTTTATTGGTTTTCAGATGATAACCCGGACAAAAGAAGTGACGGCTTCCCCGAGATTATACCCTAGAGTGTGAGGCGAAGCAAGTCAATTCCGATGTCCAAGTTATCCTGGGAGCTACTGTTGGGGGGGTCGTAACCCGGTAGGCGCACCGACAGAGAAGACCCGCCGGCCTGGTGAGAACCTGGGCCGGGTTAAGCAAGAATGTGTGGGCCGGGATTCATGAGAGTCGGTACGCTGCGTGAGTCTTGGCCCGCACGTCAAGAAGAGTCTAGAGGGCTGTAGACCAAGTACAAGACGGAGTCCTGCTAAAGGAGGCGAAGACCTAGAGGACTTAGAGTCCGGGTACGATTGTAACCCGGATCACGCCTGTATGTCCAGCGAGACCCACCGCCTATATAAGGGGGTCTCCTGGTCCTTAGAAAGACAAGCTTTTACCAGATCGCAAGTACCACCATTGTAATCTCGAGACCCGGAAGCTAAGGCGCCGAGTCCTCGAAACCCATATCAATAAAGCAGTAGCAGGAAGTAGGTCTTTACCTCGAGACGAGGGGCCGAACCTGGGTAAATCCTTGTTTCCCCACGCCGTGCTAGACAAGCTCCCGATGTCAGAAGTCTCTATGTCCCCATACTCAAATTTCCACCCGGAAACATCTGCCGTGACAATCCCACGACAGGCTCGCTCGCCCGCGAGCTCCTGGTAGCCGCTTACTCCTCAAGACGCCGCATCATGTCCTCCTCCTGGCGCCAAGTCGGACGACTTGCAGAGGGCCGGCTTGAGCCCAATCCGGCGGCTGAACTCGTCGGTGTCCGCTGTGAGGAGTGATGCCTCCAGGGCCGCCTTGAGCTCGGCATCATCCTCGTCCTCCTCCTGCTTCACCCTGCGGGGAGCCTGGGCGGGGCCGTTCTTGCCAAGCATAGATGCGGTGATGGAGAGGACCGCCCAGTGGGCGGTGCTGGAGTGAGGGTGAGCAATGACTGGCTCCGCATGTCATGTTCATATTCGAACCACGTCCCCATACGTTGGGGCGAACCTCGGGTCGAAGAGGTGTTCGGGCGGGAGACGTCTCCGGCGACGCGCTATCTACTGCTCACGCGCCCGTCTGCTTACCGGAAGGGCTGGCAAATGAATCCGTCGCGGATTCAAGTGCTAATCGGTCAACAGCTTCGCGTCGCCCCATGCTACGGGGCACGTGTGCTCTCTATACCATTGGCAGTCGTGGAGCTGCACGTAATGCTGGTTACGTGCAGTATGGCCGCGACTGGCCTCCGTGCGGGGCGTCTCGCCAACGACGCCGGGCGGCGCTATGATGATAGGGGCGGGTGGGGTTGCCGGGGGGGGGGGGGGGGGGGGAGGGGACCGAGGGCGGTGGCCCGACGAGGAGCCGGCCTCGTGGTCGTTCTTGGCCCTGCCAAACGGCCAACAACGCGGCATTGCAGCAAGCTGGAGGTGGCTGCGAGCTCGTGTTGGGCGGCTACGGTTTGACTGTGCAAGTGGGAGAGCGATTGTCGTCGTGTAGACAAACAGATGCCTACGGGTAGGCTAATTTGTGGGGCCGGATGGACGCTAGATGATTCGGGGAGGGATAGCGCGAAGGGATCGCACACGGATAAAAGATGAACACAAGGATTTACCCTGCTTCGGGGCTCTCGTGAGGAGATAAAACCCCTACTGCAGCATCTAGCCAACTCTGTGTATTTCTTCTCTCCGCATATGAACATTACAACCACTCCATGAGCCGAACCGAGTTGCCTCTAAGAGGTCTTGGGGGAGAACGAGAGCAAGAGCCGTGCCCGTGGCCTTGGCCTCGCTGCCCATGGCTTGGCTTTGGCCTTCCCCCAGGTGCTCCTTATATAGGAGGAGCCCAGGGGACAAGAGGTGGCCCACGTGACACTATTCTGGTACTGTAGCTGACATGACTACTGGGGTCTTGTCCGCACTGTTCACTGCATCATGCAGTGTACTCTAGTCACATCATCGGCACTGTAGCCACGCCTGGTCCCCTCCTGGACAGGTACGACCCGTGCGGCGCGCGTCCTTGTCTTGTCTGCTTGCGCCTGTCCTCAGAATCATCTGCACCGGTCGGGGAAGTCGGGGGTGACGCCATGTCGGGGAAGCCGGGAGTGCCGCCTTGTCGGGGAAGCCGGGAGTGGCGCCATGTCGGGGAAGCCGGGAGGGCCGCCTTGTCGGGGAAGCCGGGAGTGGCGCCATGTCGGGGAAGCCGGGAGGGCCGCCTTGTCGGGGAAGCCGGGAGTGGCGCCATGTCAAGGAAGCCGGGAGGGCCGCCTTGTCGAGGAAGCCGGGAGTGGCGCCATGTCTGGGAAGCCGGGAGGGCCGCCTTGTCGGGGAAGCCGGGAGTGGCGCCATGTCAAGAAAGCCGGGAGGGCCGCCTTGTCGAGGAAGCCGGGAGTGGTCGGGGACGCAGAGTCGTGCCGGGGCGAGGCCGAGGTCGACGACGGCGCGGGCGAGCTGGAGGCGTGGACGAGGTCGAAGACGGCTTGGTGGAGTCGGCAAGGTGGAAGTCGAGGTTGGAGATAACTCGGACGGCCCGAAGCCCAAAGGCATCGTGCCCTTCTGCTGGCTACCTCGGTCCACCCGGGTTACCCATAAAGTCGGCCCATCCCCAGCTTAGGCTGGCCGGGAGAATGCTTATGCCGGCCCGAGTAGCGTCTCTTTGCCTATCATCTTATCTTTCACCCACTCACACATTTAACTTCTCTTTTCCCTCTAATATAAGCATAATAACACCATAACCTTAGGGTACCGGGGGTTACATCCCCGACACTAGTTCCCGAGGCTGCGGGGGACTCGCGGAGTCGAGCGCGGACTTAGAAAAATAGTAACATCATCGTCTTCACATACTCCTCCTTGTACCTGCAAAAATACAATCATATGCCGGTTCCTTAGCCACTCTGGGTGTTTTACCGACAGAGATGTCTTCAGTCACTGCTGGTTTGACGTAAGGGTACCTCGGGTGTCTCGGATGTCCGGTAGCCACTCTGGGCACTTACCGACATAGATGTCTCTAGCCACTGCTGGTTTGACATAATGGTACCTCGGGTGTCTCGGATGTCCGGTAGCCACTCTGTGCACTTACCGACATAGATGTCTCTAGCCACTGCTGGTTTGATATAAGGGTATCTCGGCCACTCTGGGCATATCACACATGTTTCGGTACCTCGGCCACTCTGGGCTCATCACACACGTTGCTTTTGGCAAACCAACACAAACGATGATCTGAGATATGGAAAGATGCCGTGATACTGTGGCAAACCGAAATAAACGGCGATCTGGGATATGGAAGGATGCCGTGATACAGTGGCAAACCGACATAAACAGTGATCCGGGATATGGAAGGATGCCGTGATACAGTGGCGAACCGACATAAACGGTGATTTGGGATAAGGAAGGATGCCGTGATACAGTGGCGAACCGACATAAACAACAACTTGGTATGATATGCCATTATAACTCGGCAAGCCGATACCAAAGACTATCCGTGATATACACTGAGACAATAATAACTATAAGATGGATCCGAGATAATCGACATAACAAGACCATTGACATGAATATCCTCTCGGTAACACCGATATCACCTTTCAATGTTAGTTCAGCCACATATATATTTAACAAGAATAATGACTCTTTTTAACTGATCATACCAAGTCCAGCACAAGACAGAAATGACAACGATCCGCGAAGCTATGCATTATGATGCTGACTCGGTTTTCACCGAGTCACCGAGTCCCCAAGTTATTCTAGAGATCTAGCAGAAAGAACAGAATGCACTGGTGGGCCAATCCCCGGGTCAAGACATCTTGTTACGGGGAAAACATACAGACAACATATGCCGGATTACTTTTTAGACCGAGTTCCCGAGTATGTTTTCATGTTTACTACACTCCACAACCTCTGCTCTTGACTACCATTCTAGGCGTTCGTCAGTCGAGTCACAAGATCATCTCGGATAGCATACATTACTTGAACTTTTAAACAAGGTTGAAAGCTATTCGGCATATGCACAACATAAACAACAACACACGTGCAGATAGGCAAGGCAGTCCCCAAGTTTATCTCGGATTGCCGACATACAAACGATATAGAAATTACTGAGATAAAACGTAAGTATAAAGACGAGGCAGTCCCCGAGTTCATCCCGGGATGCCGACATACAAACGATACAAACATCCGGTATGCATATAAATAACAGGGCAATCCTCGAGTTCACCTCGGAGTGCCGACATACAAATAACTCGAACAGATAGACATAAACCGCAAGCACACAGATAAATTAATTCCCGAGTTGCTCAACGGACTTAGGATGAAAAGCATAACTGACCGGTGAGCCAGTCCCCAGGTCAAGACATCTTGCTCCCGGGGAAAAATACACAGACAACACAACCGGACAGTCCCCGGGTTACGACATTTCGTTCCGGGGTTAACAAATAAGCTAGACACGAAGGGGCAGTCCCCGAGTAATATTTGAAATTAGCTAACTGCATGCGGTACCGGAAAGAATACTCACGGAGCCTGGCTGGTGTTGTGCGGTCCGAACGAATCGACACGACCCGGGCAATTGTTGGGGAGTTACCCGGGATCTGTCGAAGACGAGCGCCGATACCGGCTGCACCGGCCTTTGCTTGCGGCGGCGAGTTGGAGTGCGAGGACAATGGCGATGTCGAGTCCCCGAGTTGATGACGAAGGTCCCGTCCGAATTTAGTCCAGCAAGCGCCACTGTCTGCCCCACGGTGGGCGCCAACTTTCGTCGTGTAGACAAACAGATGCCTACGGGTAGGCTAATTTGTGGGGCCGGATGGACGCTAGAGGATTCGAGTAGGGATAGCGCGAAGGGATCGCACACGGATAAACAGATGAACACAATGATTTACCCTGCTTCGGGGCTCTCGTGAGGAGATAAAACCCCTACTGCAGCATCTAGCCTACTCTGTGTATTTCTTCTCTCCGCATATGAACATTACAACCGCTCCATGAGCCGAACCGAGTTGCCTCTCAGAGGTCTTGGGGGAGAACGAGAGCAAGAGCCGTGCCCGTGGCCTTGGCCTCGCTGCCTATGGCTTGGCTTTGGCCTCCCCCTGGTGCTCCTTATATAGGAGGAGCCCAGGGGACAAGAGGTGGCCCACGTGACACTATTCTGGTACTGTAGTTGACATGACTACTGGGGTCTTGTCTGCACTATTCACTGCATCATGCACTGTAGCCACGCCTGGTCCCCTCCTGGACAGGTACGACTCGTGCGGCGCGCGTCCTTGTCTTGTCCGCTTGCGCCTGTACTCAGAATCATCTGCACCGGTCGGGGAAGCCGGGAGTGCCGCCATGTTGGGGAAGCCGGGAGTGGCCCCATGTCGGGGAAGCCGGGAGGGCCGCCTTTTCGGGGAAGCCGGGAGTGGCGCAATGTCGGGGAAGCCGGGAGGGCCGCCTTGTCGGGGAAGCCGGGAGTGGTCGGGGACGCAGAGTCGTGCCGGGGCGAGGCCGAGGTCGACGATGGCGCGGGCGAGCTGGAGGCGTGGGCGTGGTTGAAGACGGCTTGGTGGAGTCGGCAAGGTGGAAGTCGAGGTTGGAGATAACTCGGACGGCCCGAAGCCCAAAGGCATCGTGCCCTTCTGCTGGCTACCTCGGTCCACCCGGGTTACCCATAAAGTCGGCCCATCCCCAGCTTAGGCTGGCCGGGAGAATGCTTATGCCGGCCCGTGTAGCATCTCTTTGCCTATCATCTTATCTTTCACCCACTCACACATTTAACTTCTCTTTTCCCTCTAATATAAGCATAATAACACCATAACCTTAGGGTACCGGTGGTTACATCCCCGACATCGATTGGGGGAGGGCGAAGACCGTGTGGGGGAGCCTGACTGGCACCGAGTCACTGCTATGTGGGCCAGTGGGAGAACAACTAGCGGACACGCAGACGCTTCGTCGATTTCCGCTAAGACCCAAACCTGGCCCAAATTTGGGCCAAGAATGGGTCGGTACGGACCCTCGGCGGACCAAAATCGGACATGCCACGATTTTATGTCTGTGCGTTGGGCCTTCATTCCGACGCAAACGGACCGCGACGGATACGGGCGAACTCGATGGGTCGCCCCGTTGGAGTCATCCTTAGAGCATCTCCACTCGGGGCGTCCAAATGGCTGCCCAAAGCCTTTTGGGCGCTCGTCGGACAAATTTTCGCTCCCACTTGCGGCGTCCAAATTCGCCTTCTATCGGGCACGATCCATTTTTTAACCAACATGCCCACCCCGCGCCCCCAAATGGAGCGTGGCTCTAGGCGGTGCCGGACCTAACTCTTACCCACGAAATCCACTCACCAGCCGCCACGTGGCTCTTTTTTCTCTCCTCTATCCCTTTGTCTCCATCCTCTTTCTTCTCTCACTTTGGTGGCCGGAACGGATCCTACCCGCATCTCTCTCACCGGCCGGCCGCCTCTTGCTCCTCTTCCCGGCGAGCTCACGCCGCGCCTCCTATTCCCCGCTCGACGCACTGTTGGCCGTATCCCCACCGTGCTAGGCGTCTCCATGTCGTACGTGCTGGGCTGATCCCGCTCGTGTGCGCTCAGACGGCTCGCTGCTCCTCCCGTACGTGGACTGGGGCGTGTAGTCTGGGTATGGTCCTTCCGTGCGTGGACTACAGTGGCGGCGGCGTGTGATCTGGAGGCTCGTCAATCTGACGTACCGACGAGGTCGCCAGCCTCTCAACCCGAGCTCATCAGAGGAGACGACCAGGACGGATCTCGTGCATCAGCCAGGTCGCCGGCCCTGCCGTTGTGGCCTTCTCCTCCGCCGTGGTGGAGTACGAGGAGCAGTTCTGGCTCCACCCGGTCGTGGTATTGGGGGTGCGGCTAATTTTTTTTAATTTGGAGGGTCGATTTGGGCGGAGCGAGTGGGAAGCGACGCCATCCATGTTCGACAGCACGTCTTGCTGGCGTCCAAATGGTCTGTCCGGACGACCTTTGGGCGCCTATTTGGGCGTCGCGAGTGGAGATGCCCTCAGAGCATTCCCACCGGTCAGATCCTCTCCTTTTTGTCATCTCATTCCCCTCCCTCGCCGCGGGTAAGCTCCTTCTCCAACACGCGTCGTCGGCCGTCTCCACATCCGCCACACACGCGAGCTCCCCCAGTGCCCCCAAGAGCCATTTTCTAACGTCGACGGGTGAAATAACGTCGTTTTTCTCTTAGTCGTCGCAGCTCGAATAACGCTGATTTGGACCATTTTTCATCCGGCGTTATCAAACCGAACCACGAAACATATCGGGCCCTTGATGTCAACGTCTAGGTGAAAAAAGGCGCGGACAAAATAAGAACTCGCCGTCTATCTCCTCGGCTCCCTCGTCAGTCAAATGTGTGCCGCGCCATTCAGCATGTCTCAGGCGAGTGGCCATCGTCCTGCCTTCCCCTCTCGTCGTGAAAGAACACACTTCTCTCTCTCCCGCAAAGTCATGCAAATTCACCTTGCATGCGTGTAATGATCTATGCCTCACCCGCGTCGGTGAGAAGTCTGCTGTACACTGATCGCTAAAAGGAGCAGTACGTGTGCATGAGAAATCTGAGAAGCTGCGCCGCCGCACGCGCGATCGAACGACTGTTTACAACGATCTTAGTAACGGTGACTCACTAACAGAGTAACAGCTCACGCTCCTGTAGCTAGCAGTGTATATTGTGAGGAAATTATTTTTCAAGCTTGTAGATAGACATTGGCGAAGGGGAGTTGACTTAGACTCCAGGTCGGGGGAATATTGGCACGCGGAGCGAAGGGCGCAGCAAGAGGTCGGCCTTCCGCCGGACAGTGACGCCAAACGACTCGGTCATATCGAACTCTGCCGGGTTTGCGATGTCCGGCGCTTCCCAGTCAAAGTGGAGCAGCAGGCTGGCGAGTGGGAGCTCCACAGCGGCGAGGCCGAATGCCATCCCAGGGCACATTCTTCGGCCGGCACCGAACGGCAGGAGCTCGAAGTCGGTGCCCCTGAAATCCACCGTAGCGGCGGTACCGCCGGCTTCAAAGCGCTCTGGACGGAACTCCTCGGCTGCATCGGGCCAGCATCGCTCGTCGCGACCCAACGCCCATGCGTTCACTATGACCTGTGTGCCTTTGGGCACGTCGAATCCTAGCACCTTGCACGGCGTCCGGCACTCGCGTGGGAGCAGCAGGGGCAGGGGAGGATGTAGACGTAATGTCTCCCGGATGACGAGGTGTAGATATGGCAGCTCGGTGCCGATCCTGTCCTCAACGACCTTGCCACCAGCCTCGAACACTCTGCGGACCTCGTCTGTCGCCTTCTTCATCACTCTTGGGTTCTTGATCAGCTCTGATATGGCCCATTCTAGCGTCGTGGCTGACGTCTCGCTTCCGGCGGTGAAGACATTCTGCGCACACTCAAACGTTAATTGTCCAATTTCAGAAAGACAGAAAAAAATTTGGCGGAAAATTTATACGGTGCGTGCTCACAAAGCAGACGGCTTCGATTGCCACCATGTCAACCCCACCACCACCCTTGTGTATTTTCAGCAGCACGTCCAACAGGTCCTCGGTTTCGTCGTCGCCGCCGCCCCCCTCCCTCTCGAGGTGCTCCTGGATGATGCCTCGGATGATCCCGTTCACTTTAGCGTGGGACTCCTTAGTTTGGCGCACGACGGAGTTGCCAAGCCATCCGATGAGCCATGATGATGGCCACATGTCCACCAGGTTAAGCCCTGTCGCGAGCTGAACCAGCTTATCGAGCTCTCGGAGAAACAGTTCACGCTGCTTGCACCGGCCACCCATGACGGCGCGAAACGTGCTGTCGGCGACGACTGCCGCCAGCCGTGTGCGCATCTCCACGAGGCGGCCGGCCACGGCAGCGGACTCGACATTACCTACCATGGCTGCCACCTCCTCCTCACGGATGGTGCGGAAGGAGCGGACGCGGCGCGCTGTGAGGAGCTCCGTGACGGCTATCTTACGCAGCTGGCGCCAATATTCACCGTACGGCGCGAAGACGATGTCGCGTCCGTTAGAGGTCATAACGCGTAGGGTGGCGCTTAGTGGCCGTGTTGCGAATGCTGTGTCTTGGTTCTTCATCACCTCGCTTGCAGCGTCGGGAGACGACAGCACCAGTGTGGGCACCTCACCCAGCCGGAGAAGCATCACCGGACCATGGCGCTGTGAGAGGTCACGCATGGCGCGGTGAGGAAGCTTCATGACCAGGTGGTGGAGGCTGCCGATGACCGGCAGCTCCCACGGACCTGGCGGGAGCAACAAGCCATTGTTTACCGTCCTCCAGCGCCTGCACGTAGCTAGCAGCGCTAGAGACACGAGAGCCCAGCTGAGGTAGACGGCGTAGTAGTAATCCTCCATTTGTTTGGAATTCCAAATGAAGGACGATGAACGAAAAGTAAAAATGGCCCCCGTATATAGACCTGGAACTAATGTGTGTCCACCCACGTGGTCTGACTAAGTGGTTGGTGTATGTATTGAGGTAAAAGTGGTCGATATCCACTGCCCGAATAGATAGAAGAGAATTGACCCAGTTTATAAGGGAAACCGGGTCCAAAAACCATACAAGCTGTACAAAAGAATGAAACAAACGAAGCGACCTGTCGCCCACACGACCCAAGTCGCCAAACGCCACAACACACACCACCTGCTCCGGAGCCGCCGCCCCGGCGTAACAACCAGATCAACTCTCGCATTGCCCGAAAGTGATCCAGTCATGGTCGACGAACCCTCTGCCCACGCAGTCTTCATCCGGGTTGCCACCAAAACCACCTCTGCCGGGGCCGCCGCCCCGGTGAAGCAACCAGATCGACCTTCGCATTGCCCGAAGACGATCCAATCGAGTCGACGTACCCTCTGCCCAAGCAGTCTTCATCCAGGTCGCCACCCAAACCCACGGTATACCACGGTTCTGCCTCGTAGAACCGTCGTAGCGTGGGGGATCGAGGCCGCCGCCTCGACGCACCACCACCTTTCGGAGCCGCCGCTCCGACATCCACTATCCACGACCACACGCCATTCTGCACATCCGTCGCGAAACCGTTGCACCGCGCTGGCCAAGAGCTCCAAAGCGGCGCCTCCAACAAGGTAGTGACGAGATCGTCACCGCCGCTCGCTCACGAAGGAGCAAAGGTTTTCACCCGGAGAACTTGGAACCACCACGCGTTAGACGAGGTCGAAAAGCTCCACGACGACGCAAACAAGAAAGGGAACGACGCCCGAGGGCGCCGCCGTCGTCGGCACCGACCGAAGTCCATGCAAGCTTTCGCCCGGAGTTCAACCTGACCACAAAGCTCCGGGAGCAGCAGGATGGCGTCCCGGCCATGCCGTCAACCACCGAGCTCCACCGCATACCGCGGCAGCCGCAGCACCTCCTTCCACGACCGCTGGAGTAGCCACCACTGTCCGGGGCCGCCGCCCCGGCTTCCACGCCGCCTGGACGCCGGAGCACGGCGGCAGGAGAGGCAATCTCCTGCCTCCGCGCCGGAGTCCCCTCCATCTCCTTGCAGCTCTTCCCCTGCTCAGCGCCCTCCACCAGCAGTCGAGAGCAGCTTCTGCCTCGCACCCTCCCGGCCTCCATTGCAGCACACCAGCACCGCCTCCGCGCCGCAATCGCACCGCAGCAGCCGAAAGTCAACCTCTGCCCGCGTCCTCGATCTGCAGCCTCGAACTGCAGCCTCCGAGCAACTCCGGGCCGGAGGAGCCAACAGGACCGCCTCACCCCAACCACCACCTCGTCGCCGGGCTGCCGCCCGGCCTGCCTGCGCCGCCGGGGGCCCAGATGCAGTCCGAGCGCCCCGCCCCGCGCCGCCCTCGATGCTCGCCGCAGCCGAGCCCCCGCGCATCCGCGCGCCTCCGCGCACCGTGCCGCCTCCGCGCCTCCGTGCGCTGCGCCGCCACCGCGCCCCCAAGTCGCCGTTGAGCCGCGCCGCCATCCGGCCCCAAATCGCCGTCAAGCGTCAGGAGAAACAGCTCCCCGCCGCCGCCGTCCGCTGCCCAGGGTTGTGCCCGGCTAGCTTCATCCGGCCGGCGGCGAGGTGGTGGAGGAGGGCCGGTGGTGGCGGCTGGGGAAGCTAGGTTTTTCCGCCCGAGCCGTCTCCTGGAGACGACGCGGGGGCCTCGTAGGTCTGGAATCGAGATCTTCCGTTGGTGTATGTATCATTCTACAGTGACACTAGTACTATGTACCGTATAAGAGCAGTGCTATACGTACGATCTTTGCTGTCCGATTTTCGTACACACACTCACACATGGCTCACATATGCATTGGATGGAATCCTTATCCGAGCAGTACGAACTTTGGAAAACCATACTTCTAGGTTTCAAGAAAATTTGTAACTTGGTACACAAATTCTAATACACATTATATACGAACATTGAAGTTTCGTCCTCAAATATCTTATATTGGATGGAATCCTGATGATGTTTTCCTCCGATCGGGCAAAGAATGGCTTCTCAATATGTTGGGCAACGTAGGTGAGGAGTTCTGAGGCAAGATCATTTTCCTACTTTCGAGAGTTTGGCACCATCGCAACAACATCGTGCATGGCGACGGGAAGGCGTCCGTCTCAGCTTTAGTGCAATTTTTGGAGAATTATCATGCGACCTTCTTAGCTGCGACGGGCGCCGGCAGTGCGGATCTTCTTAAGACCCCGAGCTGGAGTTTGCCGAAGGACGGAGAGATAAAAGCGAATGTCGATGCAGGCTGGGATTCATCCTCCAAAAATGGCGGCATTGGTATTGTAATTCGCGATCACCTTGGTAAGGTACTGCTCACAGAATGGAAATTCGTCAACTCCTGTGGTAGTGCCAAGGAAGCAGAGGTTCTTGCCTGTCTTGAGGGCCTCCGCCACCTTATTACTCTCCGAAGATGGCCCGCGACCCTGGAATCTGTCTGCTTGAGAGCTGTCCGCGCTATGTCTTCTCAAGACGAGGAGTTGTCTCCTAGCTGGGCTCTGTTATTGGAAGGCCGTGAATTACTCAAAATTTACCAAGATATAGCTGTTTCGAAGGTAGATAGGGTGTGTAATAGTGTGGCACATGTGCTCGCCCAACTTGGGAAATCTGGGAGTAGTGGTATTTTATGTGATGATGCCCCTGCCTGCGTGCGGGAGCTCGTTGCAAATGATTGTAATTGCGGATAGCGGCAAGTTTTTGACGCACTATTTTCCTTACCAGGGTACCTAAGGGGACTGGAAGGTTTTTAATGAGTCGGCTTGCTTGCTTATACTGTGGGGGCTACACAAAAAAGAGAAATTTCTTGACAGGTTCCACGTACTATTTTCTTTCTATGTACGCTAAATTTCCTTCTTTTATATAGCTCGGAAGACGACTTTTTTACACCAAAAATGGGCATCGACTTAGATAACTTGTATGCGTAACGTAGTTTTTTTTTTTTGGATTTTTCAAACTCAAATTTAAAAGTTGGAAATAAATCCTATGCAACACTTTGATGTTAGACTCACAATTAGAGCTCCTACACGCATATTTAACACATACTCGCTTTGTTTCAAAATACTTGACTTGTCTTTGTCCAAATTTAGATGTATCTAGACAAATTTTAGTATGTAAATACATCCGTTTTGGACAAATTCACGTCAAGTATTTTGGAACGAAAGGCTTGCATATGTAACGATTTTAGATATACTAGGGAATTTACTTTGCCACAAATTAAACAAGGTGGGTCAAGTGTGCAAGGTCTATCAATGGGCTTTTGTACTTGAGTCGTGTATTAAGATGGTGCAGCCTGATTAGGGGCGCGAGTGATTAAATCAATAATTGGAGTTTGAAAACAGGCTCATTCAGAAGGCATTCCAGACCACACAGAATTGAGCGTCACCTTCTGCACTCGGCCGAAGAACAACTACACCAACACCAGGTGGAATAAGAAATCTTGTAAGCACTGTTTGTGAAGTCAGACATATGCGACAAGTCCGCGCACCTGCCGTTCCATTCAGTCCAAACAAATGAATTTCAGCCCGGCGACGAATTCCAAGACAAACTCTTCATAGTATCACCTAGGACTTGCGGTGCACATGAACGCAAGTCGGTGTAATAGTCGGAGCAAGTTGTCCAAAATCACTGTTTATGTTCATCTGAAAAACTGATTCATTGATGGGACATGCAAGCGGTTCGGTAGTTCACATGTGCATGACGACGGTACTATCCAAGAGCCGACCCAAACGGACTGACCTTTGTCCGTTTGAATTGCCGAGTGGACAGGGGTCCACCGTTCAAGTGAGTGCGTCCAACGAACACGATCCATTGTATTTTTTTTTAAATAGACCTTATATGGGTCATTTTTTATTACTAAGGGCGCGGTGGTCATACAGCCGACTAGAGTAATAGATAAAAAAAGCTACTCCTCGCCATCGCTAGGGCCGAGGTCGACGTACTCCGACGCCTTCCAGAGGTGTTGCTGCAGCTCTGCTACAGCCCTCCTCCGGTGCGGTGGGGTGGAGGGCCCCTGGTCCTACTCCGGCACGGCGGGGCTGCCGGTTCACGTCCAGCTCTGGCCGTAGATCAGTCGGAACCAGTCCGGTATTATGGCTCTGTTGGGGGGGTCGTAACCCGGTAGGCGCACCGACAGAGAAGACCCGCCGGCCTGGTGAGAACCTGGGCCGGGTTAAGCAAGAATGTGTGGGCCGGGATTCATGAGAGTCGGTACGCTGCGTGAGTCTTGGCCCGCACGTCAAGAAGAGTCTAGAGGGTTGTAGACCAAGTACAAGACGGAGTCCTGCTAAAGGAGGCGAAGACCTAGAGGACTTAGAGTCCGGGTACGATTGTAACCCGGATCACGCCTGTATGTCCAGCGAGACCCACCGCCTATATAAGGGGGTCTCCTGGTCCTTAGAAAGACAAGCTTTTACCAGATCGCAAGTACCACCATTGTAATCTCGAGACCCGGAAGCTAAGGCGCCGAGTCCTCGAAACCCATATCAATAAAGCAGTAGCAGGAAGTAGGTCTTTACCTCGAGACGAGGGGCCGAACCTGGGTAAATCCTTGTTTCCCCACGCCGTGCTAGACAAGCTCCCGATGTCAGAAGTCTCTATGTCCCCATACTCAAGTTTCCACCCGGAAACATCTGCCGTGACAATCCCACGACAGTTGGCGCCCACCGTGGGGCCTGCGGCCAAGAACATCATGATTTGTGGAGAAGCACGGCGCGGTATGGAAAACCTAGCTATCGGCCAGATCCACACGCTCCCGGGAGGGGAGCGGATCGTGGACGACTTTGGTTGGAAGGAAGAAGCAGATCGGTTGGAAACCGGATCTATGATCGCCTTCGGTCAGATCAATGTTTTCGTCGGCGTAGTCCAAACCACAGGAGCCGGCTCAGAGCAGTATGAGCCGGAGTTCGAGTCAGAATCCGGGTCAGCTACCGTGGCTCAGTCGGATGGAGAAGAATCTGTTGGATCGCCAGAGTGCGAAGTCATGACTATCGAGGAAGAGGCGGCAATTCAAGCACTACAGGATTCCGTCAGAATACCAACGAACGTGTCCGATCTGGATACGGATACCGAGTCAATTCTGCCGCTGTTTGAAGACCGGTGGGGATTTGGGCTCGAAGAAGAAGATCACCCGGCATCCCCGGGACCCGCACGACACATGACGGTTCACGTGGTGACGGCGGCTCAGCAAACCGATGGGGTGGAAGCATCCGTGAGTAGTGAAACAAGTGCAGAAAGAACCGCCAGACGGGATCGAGAAATTTGGGATCAGAGCAACCTCGGCATGCCACCAGCGGCGTACCCCCCACTACACCCCAACACCGGACCCGTTTTACCAACTTTTGGCGCGGGAGTACAGACACACGCGCCAGCACCCGGGACAGCGTTCACAAACCCGATCCTGACCGCGGTGAACGATCAGGCGAGAGCCGGTGCATCGGGAATCCCGGCTCAGAACCCGGGAGAAGTAACAAACACCAGTTCAGCTATACAGAGGGAGTTGGAAGATTTAAGGCGAGCCATGGCTAGGGCGAACCAGGAGCGCGCGGATGAAGCCCGGCGCGTAGCGGAGAACGAACGATCTTTGGCCCAGCAGGAGCAGAGGCTACAAGACGAAAGAAACACCCTCCAGAGGAGAAGGGACGAGTTAACTGCGGTGCAGAGCAAAAGGCGCGGAAGCCGGCTACCCTTGCCGACTGGAGTCAACACCATAGTGCCTCAAGTCTTGGAATATCAGACGACGCCAGCCAATGCGCCCATAGCGGCGGTTAATCCGGTGATGGGAGCCGGCACCCCACAGGCCGAGTTACGAGGAGCAGGAAATCCAGCGGGAGGAGCCGGAGCCGGGGAAGCAGCCGCAGAACAACTACCTCCGCCACCTCCCAGGTTCACTACCCCCCCGGGTCATTATAATAATCCGGTTGACAACGTCTTTGCAGCTGCACACGCGCTACAGCAGATCCCGTTCGACAATTCGCCAGCCGGTATTGAGGCACGGAGAGCCGTGGATTTACTGCGTACTGCTGTGGTCCAACAGAACAATAATCCGCGCGGGTCACAAGCATTCAACTCAGAACCACAAAGGAGTCGTACCAGGAGCCGGCACGGAGAACCACAAGCAGCAAGATCTATCCAGAACCGGCTCGGACCAGTAAGCCAACGAGGCCAACAACAAAATCAGCAAGTAATCCAGCCGCCACAGCCGGCCGTGTCCGCGGCTCAGTCAATAGTCAATAGTTCAAGAGCAAGACGTGCAGCTGCGGCGGCAGCACCACCGGCAGCGGGAGCCGGAGCAGCTGGAGCACCAGGAGTCGGAATAGTGACTCCTGCAGCACCTTCTCCTGCGCCGGGTTACACAGGGGGCTCAACTTCAAACTTGACGGGACCAAAGTGTTTGTCAGATGCCATCAGGGCGGAGCCGTTTCCAGAAAAATTCAAAGAGCCGACCAAAGTGTGCAATTACGAGCCGAACATGAATCCAGAAACATGGCTGAGCAGTTACGGCATGGCCATGGACATGAAGAACGCTTCACCGAATCTGTGTGCACGCTACATTTATCTTATGTTAGCAGAAGGAGCACCTAAAATTTGGCTAGACCGACTCCCGCCACGCAGTATCAACTCATGGGAGGAACTGAAGGCGGCGTTCATCAAGAACTTCGCCGGAACTTGCAAGAAACAGTACACTGAGGCCGACCTGGATCGATGCGTCATGAGGAAAACCGAGTCAGCCAGACAATGGATGGGCCGGGTTACGGAAATCTTGCAGTCATCTCTCAACATCTCGGCACACACAGCTATATCGTACATGGAGAAAAACTGCGGCTTCGAGCCGTTGACCCACAAGCTTGGACGTATGAGGGAAGACCCGGCCTGCAACAACATCTCAATAGGGGAAGTGGTGACAACAGCGAACAAATATGCAGCCACGGATAAGAGGCCGGGCGAAACAGAGGAACAACAGAGGAACAACCGGATCAGCGGAGGCCGTAACCCAAACCCGAACCAGAGTAATAGCAAGCAGAACGGAAGTAACAAGCGTCCCTATGAGGGCGGAAATTCAGAGTTCGTGGGCACAACCCAGACGACGGGTTACAGGGGACCTAGACCCGGTGGTAACTTTAGAGGAGGACCTCCGAGAAGCTCGAACTTCAGCGAGATGTACAGCATGCCATGTCCAAAACACAGCAAGAACGGGAGACCATCCAATCACTCGCTAGCTCAGTGCGCGGACATCAGAGCCTGGATGAGACATGAGCAGGAAGGCCAGAGGAGTCAGGGGAACTTCGGAGGTAACAGCGGTTTCAATGGAAACAACGGGAACTCGATGGGACCCGGACAGGGGGCTGGGTCAAACGGACCGCCAAACAATAATGTCGGGTCCAGTCAACAACAGAATCAAGTCACAACCGGATATCAGCAGAACCCGAAAGAACTTCATAGTCAAGGACAGTATCACGTCTTCACCACCAGTACGTCCAGGAGAGACAGGAAATTAAAAGCAAGAGCCGTCAATGCAGTGGCATCAGCCGTTCCAAGATTCTTGAGGTGGTCAGAGCAAACTATAACTTGGAGTAGAGAGGATCACCCTCCAGCAGTCGAACATCCGGGTCTCCTGGCTCTCGTCGTGGCACCACAAGTGGACGGGTTCTCCCTGAATAAAGTCCTGATGGATGGAGGCAGCAGCATCAATATCTTATACCTCGATACTTTCAGAAGGATGGGTCTGACCCAAGATCGCCTTACCCCTACATCTACAATCTTCCACGGCATAGTCCCAGGGAAGTCGGCACATCCGATTGGCCAGATCAGCCTTGAGGTGGCGTTCGGAGTGAGCAAAGAGCAATTCAGGTCGGAGTTCCTGACGTTTGAGGTTGTTGATTTAGAAAGTCCGTATCACGCTCTATTCGGGAGGCCGGCTTACGCCAAATTCATGGCGCGGCCTTGTTATGTGTACCTCAAGCTTAAGATGCCAGGTCCCCAGGGAATAATCACAGTAGAGGGAAGCAAAACCATGGCTGCAGAGTGTGACAACGGGGATGCTATCATGGCAGAACAGGCTTGCTCAGAGGAGGAGCTCAAGTTCTACAAGTCTCAAGTAGACCCGACAGATAAGCGTGTGCTGGAAAAGCCGGCTCATGAGGAAGAGAAGAAAAAATTCAAATCAGCTCAAGATACAAAGATGGTTGATTTCGAAGAAGGGGACTCCTCCAAGCAGTTCTCAGTGGGGACCCACTTGGACCCAAAATAGGAAAGCGAGCTCATCAAGTTCATCCGTGAGAATCGGGACATCTTCGCATGGTCTCCTTCAGACATGCCGGGTGTCCCGAGTGAACTTGCTGAGCACAGCTTACATGTTGATCCAAAGGCAAAGCCGGTAAAGCAAGGATTACGTCGTTTCAACGCAGAGAGGAAAAGGATTGTTGGAGAAGAGGTAGCTCGTTTGCTTGCAGCCGGGTTTATCATGGAAGTCTACCATCCCAAGTGGCTGGCTAACCCGGTCCTAGTCCTGAAGAAAAACGGAGAGTGGCGCATGTGCATTGACTACACCAGCTTGAACAAGGTCTGCCCGAAAGATCCCTTTGCATTGCCGCGTATAGATCAGATCATCGATGCCACAGCCGGTAGCGAGTTGTTATGTTTCTTGGATGCATACTCCGGGTATCATCAGATCAAGCTGAATGTTGACGACCAGGAGAAGACGTCGTTCATCACCCCTTTCGGTGCTTTCTGTTATAAAAACATGACCTTTGGCCTCAAGAATGCAGGTGCCACCTACCAAAGGTGCATCCAGAATTGTTTCCAGAACCAAATCGGTCGCAACGTGCATGCCTATGTCGATGATGTCGTGATCAAGTCACAGAAAGCCGGGTCACTCCTGGATGACCTAAAGGAGACCTTCGACAACCTGCGCAAATATCAGATGAAGTTAAACCCGACCAAGTGCGTATTTGGAGTTCCGGCTGGCATGTTACTGGGTTTCATAGTCTCAGAGAGAGGGATAGAAGCTAACCCGGCTAAAATTAAGGCCATCATGAACCTTAAGAAGCCGGAGTGTGTTAATGATGTCCAGAAGCTGACAGGGTGTGTCACAGCCCTGAGCCGGTTCATTGCAAGGATGGGAGAGAAAGCTCTGCCACTATACAAACTATTGAAGAAGTCAGATAAGTTTGTCTGGGGCCAGGAGGCAGATGACGCCTTCGAAGACCTAAAGAAGACATTATCCACAGCTCCAGTGTTAGCGGCCCCCACGAGCAAGGAGCCGATGTTGTTGTACGTTTCCGCAAATTCCAGAGCCGTCAGCGCTGTGGTCGTAGTGGAGCGCAAAGAAGAAGGAAAGGAGTACCCAATTCAAAGGCCGGTCTACTATGTTAGTGAAGCTCTCACAGAGTCCAAGCAGAGGTACCCGCAGTGGCAGAAGTTGGTATACGGCGTGTTTATGGCAAGCCGGAAGATGCCTCACTATTTTCAGGAACACCCAATCACTGTGGTGAGTTCCGCTCCCTTAGCGGAAATCATCGGAAACAGAGAAGCTACAGGCAGGATCGCAAAGTGGGCCATCGAGATGGGGCCTTATCATATCAACTACGAGCCAAGAACAGCAATCAAGTCACAGGCCTTGGTGGATTTCGTCAATGATTGGACAGAATTTGACCCCTTACCTCCGCCTCCAAGCGCCAAGCATTGGACTATGCACTTCGACGGGTCAAAGCAGTTTGAAGGCTCAGGAGCCGGCGTTGTACTAACTTCGCCAAAAGGAGACAAGTTGAGTTACGTCCTGCAGATACATTTCGAACCATGCACCAATAACGTGGCAGAGTATGAGGCCTTGTTACACGGTTTGAAAGTCGCTAGAGAGATGAACATCAAAAGAATCATGTGCTATGGAGACTCTGACCTTGTGGCTCAGCAAGTTTCAGGAACCTGGGATAGAAAAGACGCCAACATGGCGGCTTACAGGCGAGAAGTAGATCGTATTGCCGGCTTCTTCTCCGGCTACCAAGTCGACCATATCGACAGACGAAAGAATGAGGCGGCCGACGCCCTATCAAGACTCGGTTCTAGCAGAGAGCCGGTACCTCCAAACGTGTTCCTCGCCGAGTTACATCATCCCTCGGTCAAGCTGCCAACAGAAGAAGAGTTGGCAAACCCTGATGACCCGGAATCACAGCTAGTCGCAGCCGTACATCAAACACCGTCCTGGACTGAGCCGTATATAGCTTACCTGCAGAGGGAAGAATTACCTCAAGACGAAGTACTAGCACGACAGATTGTGCGCCGGGCTAAGGGCTACGTTATCATCAATGGCGAGTTACACAAGAGGAGCACGTCCGGGGTATTCTTACGATGTGTCTCACCAGAGGAAGGCCGGAAAATCCTTCAGGAAATTCACGCAGGGGACTGCGGACATCACGCGTCCACAAGATCGATGGTTGCTAAAGCGTTCAGGCATGGATTCTTTTGGTTGACCGCTCTGGCTGATGCAGAAAATATAGCCCGGGTTTGCGATGGATGCCAGCGATACGCAAGGCAGATTCATATTCCGGCTCAAGACCTGAAGACCATCCCAATAACATGGCCCTTTGCAGTTTGGGGTATGGACATGGTGGGACCTTTCCAGACTTCACCCAATAAAAAGACTCACCTACTGGTCGCAGTGGATAAATTCACAAAGTGGGTAGAAGTGCAAGCCGTCAACAGTTGCACGGCGGCAACAGCTGTCAAGTTCCTGAAGAAAATCATATACCGTTTTGGGTATCCTCACAGCATCATCACTGATAACGGGACAAATTTTTCGCTTGGAGAGATGCAGATATTTTGCAAAGAGAACGGCATCCGGCTCGACCTTGCCTCAGTTTCACACCCTCAGTCGAACGGCCAAGTGGAGAGGATAAACCAGGAGCTGCTAAGAGGCGTCAAGCCAAGACTCCGGGTCCCGTTAGTCAGAGCCGCCGGGTGCTGGGAAGAGGAGCTCCCATCAGTCGTCTGGAGCATAAACACAACCCCAAATAGATCGAGAGACTTCACTCCTTTCTTCATGGTTTATGGGGCGGAAGCCGTGTTACCAAGTGACATCATCCATGATTCCCCGAGAGTGGCAAACTATGTTGAAACTGAGAACGAGCAAGCCCGGCAAAATTCAGTTGATATGCTGGAGGAGGCGAGAGAGCTGGCCTTGGAAAGATCAGCCATATACCAGCAAGACCTGAGGCGTTATCACAGCCGCCGGGTTAAGTCAAGAACTTTTCAGGAAGGCGACTTGGTCCTAAGGCTAGCACAGAACAAGACCGGCTTCCACAAGCTAACTCCCCCATGGGAAGGCCCTTTCGTGGTAAGCCGGAACTTGTACAACGGGTCTTATTACTTGGTGGATGCTAGAGAACAAGCTACAAGGACAGGAAACAATACAGACCATACAAGGAACCCGTTGACAGAGAACGACAGGCCTTGGAATATAGCAGAACTTCGACCATACTACACTTAGGTTTTGTGAGCCCCCGGATGAGACGGGCTCCACCTTTTTGTATCTCTTTCGTTTAAAGGCAGCAGGTTTCAGACGCGCTCTTTTCCTTACCAGGGTACCTAAGGGGACTGGAAGGTTTTTAATGAGGCGGCTTGCTAGCTATGTACATATTATATGATCAATAAAGTGAGGAAGGCACCTCTAAGAAGAAAAGAGTATTGTGTTTTCAGTTCCTTATTCTTTATATGATCAGGGTCTTGGGGGCTTACTAACTAAGAAAGTTGTAAGTTGTAAACTCACAACCCGGCAAAGAAGCCACAATTATTCTTGGTTTCTTGCCTGATAGCTTGATGGCATTCTCATACATGACCAGATGCTAAAACGCCGGCTTTCAATCTGACTATGAGGCCCATGGGGACTTAGCAGACCCTGATTGCTCCGGGTTTTCAGACACAGAAGTCACGAGAAACCCGGCTATGCAGAGAGCTAAAGAAACCAAAAGGGTAAAAGAAACCAAGGAAGTAAGACATTTATAGACATGTTACATTACAGCAGTGTCGCACGAAGGCGCATCAAAAGGTATAGCGAGTATTTCGATCTAACCTATTACAGGCCATGAAGCACAACATAAAGTTACAAGAATTTAAGTCAGGTCGAAAGTTTGTAAGCCGGTACATAAGTCGGCGTTTGGAACATCCGGGCGGTCTATTGGTGCGGAGGAGCCGACGCAGATCCTTGCCCAGGGTCCCTCGTATCCTTTGTAATTCCGCCTCGTGGCCTCTGCAAAACGACCGAAGACAAGGCTTCAAAGCCGTCAAGATCGGAGGGACGAGAGGGAGCTGGAATGTCGGGAGTTGAGCTTGAGGGGTTCGCACTTGTTGTGAAGGGCGTGAAGAGTTGCGGCGCCTCTTCTACCGGCTTCCATAAGTTGATCGGCTCTGGCGGGACCTCCTTGATGGCATGGTTGTCTTTGTCATAAGCAGCTTGGAACTCGTTTAGGGCCAACCCATTGGTAATCTGACAAGCCGGACGCCGAACGGATTTCACGAGCTTCCCATATATTTTTGAGGTCTCAGTGCCATCAGGCTGGAATTCAGGGAAGCCCTTTGTGAGCTTGGCCGGGTCAAGGTTGGGGTAGTATGCCTTCGCCAATGCAAGTGTACGGATAGCACCCTTGCGACAGGCAGACGCCTTCCATCGCTCCATCAGCATAGGCACCACAGAGGTGGCGGCGAGAAAATCCGGAAGACCCGGAGGACATTCCCCAGAAGAAGTAGACGCCTTGATCATCTCGGCGCAGCCGAAGTAGAGTCGGCGGGTGACGCCATACATGGCCTGAATTTTCTCAAGTGTTCCCTTTATGGTCACCCCCTGAGCCGGACCTAGCAGGGAGCAAACGGAGGATAAGGAAACCTACGAGGACAAAGCAATACAAGAAAGAAAAGGTAAGAAGAAGACTCACCGAAGACAGCAACGGCCAAGTTGTGAACGAGCTTCTTTATTTTCTCCAACTCGGAGATTACTCTTTGCAGTTCAAGAGCCTTCACCTGTATGGCGAGCTCTTGTTCGTGCACCTTCTTCTGCAAAGCCTCATTATCAGTTTGAAGCCGTTTTAGGGCTTCCTCTTGAAGCTTCAGCTGTTCCTCAGCCTTCTCACGAAGGCCGGCTTGGCGCGCAAGTTCATGGCGTGTTTCGCTGTTGCTCTCGGTGGTGGCTTTCGAAAACTCCTGCAGAGGGAACATATATTTATCAAGACAGAGACAAACATATCAGGAAGCAGTTTATGAAGCAATGACGGTATCTCAAAGAAGACCCGGAGCGCAGCAAGCTACTGCTCCGACTCTTGGGGACTACTCATTGCAAAAAGTTCACTAGCAAGAAAGACCCGGAGCGCAGCAAGCTACTGCTCCGACTCTTGGGGACTACTCATTGCAAAAAGTTCACTAGCAAGAAAGACCCGGAGCGCAGCAAGCTACTGCTCCGACTCTTGGGGACTACTCATTGCAAAAAGTTCGTTAGTAAGAAAGACCCGGAGCGCAGCAAGCTACTGCTCCGACTCTTGGGGACTACTTCAAAGAAACATTTCTATTGAGACAGGTTCCCTATCATGCAAGTACTAAGCATTTACCTAAGTAAAGTCTAAGCACTTGGGGACTACTAGAGGGAACATACCTGGTAGCGGAAATGCAGATAGTTGCGCAGCTGAGATTCCTCCTTTCGCACCCTGGAGAGTCGCTTATGGATTCTCTCAAAAAGTTCTGGAAACTCCAAGGTGTTGTAAGGAGTTTCATCTTCAGAGTCCGATTCTTCGGTTTCCTTGACCTGTTCCTTGCCTGCGGCACGGGTAGCGGGCCCTTCCCCAGCCTTAAGTTCCGGCTCAAAGACCTTCGCCACGGAAGTTGAGGGCGCGGCGGGATCTTGAAAGCCGGTGCCCGTTACAGCGACATCCGGTTCTTCCGGAATGACAGGAAGATCGGACTTCGGAGGGGAAGAAGAGTCTGGAACAGGGAGAGTCGGGTCAGACGGCTTCTCAGCTTGAGTCTCTTCAACTTCAGGCTCAGCTGGAGGGGTTGTGATGACATCAGGGGTTTCCTCATCACTAAGGACGGCTTGGGCTCTGGGAAAGTGTAAAGACATGTGAGGAATAGTAAGTGGGCTAAAGCAAAGACATGGCGCAAAATAAAATTAAGACTTACCCCTTGTTGATGACAAAGTCGGAGGGAAGAGCCTCTGAACCGGAACCTGAAGAGCAGGACATAGACCGGGATTCAGAAACCCGGAGGCAGCCCGCCAAAGGATAACGTGCATCGGGGGAAGTCTGATGAGCGTTCCTCCCGCGGGGAGAAGGACTGTTTGGGATACCTGAGGAGAGCTCGTCGGAAGATGCGGACGAGCGAGTCCTTGGACGTTTAGGCGTCACCTCTTCCTTGTCCTGCGCAGACGGACAAGTTTGAAACCCGGAAGCAGCTTCTAGATTGATGAAACGAGAGCGTGGTATCAATTGTACCGCGTTACGGGCCCGCTTTGCTCCAGCTGGTGGAGAAGGAGGTGTCGGAGCCTTGGTGGAGTCTTGTTCACCTTGACCTGGAATGTGGGGAGTATGAGAAGAAATGTCGTCTTCAAGATTGGCTTCTAGGAGTTTTTTCCAAAGCCGGTCCATGGAGTCAAGCTCACCTTCGCCTGCTTCTTCTTCTGAATTTTGATCCGACTCATCTTCTTGGTCGGAGGAGACGGGCGTTTCATCGGCGGCGTTCCACCAGTCTTCAGTGGCCTGAGGAAGGAACAGAGGAGTTCATGATGGGTTATTGAAATACAGAAGGGATAAAAAGAAAGAAGAGTTAGAGGGGAGCAAGTTAAGTACCTTTGGAGCCGGGTTCTCGGAACTGAAGGGGAGGAGCCCGTCTAGAGTTATCGTAGCGATAGACTCGGACAAAAGTTTCTTAGAAGTTCGGATGACTTCTTCATCGTCCGGCTCTTCAAATGTGAACCGGAGACAATCAGAGGGAATGTTGGTGTAGTCGCAGATAAGCTTGGGTCGGATGGATAGTGGTTTTATACACCACCCGACCCAGCATTTGACCAGGTCGGTGCCTTTGAGGCCGTGGGCCTTGAGAGCTCGGATCCTGGAAAGAATGGGGGCCAAAGCCGCGCGGTTTTTGGCGTAGGAGTTGGTTGATTCTCCTAGCACGAGAGGTTCAGCGCGGAAACCCGGTAGTCTGGGTTGGCCCTTGGGAGAAGTGTCCTTGCAATAGAAAAAGGTTGATTGCCAGGCTCGAGGGTGGCTGTTAAGTTTGAGAGCCGGAAAAAGGGAGTCTCGGCGACGTTGAATCGCGACTCCTCCGCAGATGTTCAAAGGAAGAGTGGCAGAGGAGCGTTGTGGGTTGCAATAGAAAAATTCGAGAAAGAGGTCGAGAGAGGGTTCCATTTGAAGATAGTCTTCGCATAAAACGGTAAAGTTGGAGAGGGAAAGAATCGAATTCGGGGCCAAGTCTTGAGGCCTGAGGCCGTAGTAAGCGAGCAGAGTGCGGAAAAAGAGGGAACCCGGAGGTTTGAAGCCGCGATTGAGGTGATCGGCAAATATTATTACCTCACTATCTCGAGGAGCCGGCACGACCTCGTTACCCGGGGCGCGCCAGTGGATGATGTCTTGGGCCTGAAGATCGCCGGAATCCACCAAGTCCTGCAGCTTGGCGACAGAGACGGTTGATCCAGTCCAGTTCCCGGAAGTAGGCGCTACGGCGGCGGCGCCAGAAGCGGAGGCACCAGCGGCAGCTTTGGCCTTCTTCAGGTTGGCCTTAGCCGCGGCGGCCGCGGCGGCCGCGCCGGGGCCCTTGCTTGCAACTTTTTTCCCCATTGAAAGAAGTTGCCGAGATCTAGATCTAAAACTGGGATGCGAGGAGATGGCTGCGGGGGTAACTGCGGCACGGTTCTGGATTTGAGCAGAAGTAGCAAGAGAACGGTGGCGCTAGCTAGCTCCGGCGAAGATTGGAGAGCTCGAGCTTGGGAGTGGCAGCGGCGGCGCTGGAGGAAGAAGAAGAAGTGGGGGCGTACGGGGGAAATGGTCGCTTTCTTCCCCGTCCCCACTTATTTATATCCCAAGTGGGAGTTGACCTAGGGGCAAAACAGGAAGAATCCAAGGATAATGATGACCTCGAGGAACCATATCTATGGTGCCAGATTTTGTACCTGACAGAATCTTGGGTTCCCGAGACGGACGCGCGATTCCTCGGTTCTCGCGAAGGGATAAGCATTAAAAATGTCGTTGACCCTGGAGGTTCACCGACGTCTTCGAGGAAGCATAAAGAAAGCTGGAAATTGCTAAGTCTGGAAGTGGGAGTCGGCAGGCGATGACCGGGTTAGGAACGGGCCGCCAGTAAGAGCCGGCCAAACCGGCACCTGTGTGCTCGCTTGCTTAATAAGTTGTTTATTGGTTTTCAGATGATAACCCGGACAAAAGAAGTGACGGCTTCCCCGAGATTATACCCTAGAGTGTGAGGCGAAGCAAGTCAATTCCGATGTCCAAGTTATCCTGGGAGCTACTGTTGGGGGGGTCGTAACCCGGTAGGCGCACCGACAGAGAAGACCCGCCGGCCTGGTGAGAACCTGGGCCGGGTTAAGCAAGAATGTGTGGGCCGGGATTCATGAGAGTCGGTACGCTGCGTGAGTCTTGGCCCGCACGTCAAGAAGAGTCTAGAGGGCTGTAGACCAAGTACAAGACGGAGTCCTGCTAAAGGAGGCGAAGACCTAGAGGACTTAGAGTCCGGGTACGATTGTAACCCGGATCACGCCTGTATGTCCAGCGAGACCCACCGCCTATATAAGGGGGTCTCCTGGTCCTTAGAAAGACAAGCTTTTACCAGATCGCAAGTACCACCATTGTAATCTCGAGACCCGGAAGCTAAGGCGCCGAGTCCTCGAAACCCATATCAATAAAGCAGTAGCAGGAAGTAGGTCTTTACCTCGAGACGAGGGGCCGAACCTGGGTAAATCCTTGTTTCCCCACGCCGTGCTAGACAAGCTCCCGATGTCAGAAGTCTCTATGTCCCCATACTCAAATTTCCACCCGGAAACATCTGCCGTGACAATCCCACGACAGGCTCGCTCGCCCGCGAGCTCCTGGTAGCCGCTTACTCCTCAAGACGCCGCATCATGTCCTCCTCCTGGCGCCAAGTCGGACGACTTGCAGAGGGCCGGCTTGAGCCCAATCCGGCGGCTGAACTCGTCGGTGTCCGCTGTGAGGAGTGATGCCTCCAGGGCCGCCTTGAGCTCGGCATCATCCTCGTCCTCCTCCTGCTTCACCCTGCGGGGAGCCTGGGCGGGGCCGTTCTTGCCAAGCATAGATGCGGTGATGGAGAGGACCGCCCAGTGGGCGGTGCTGGAGTGAGGGTGAGCAATGACTGGCTCCGCATGTCATGTTCATATTCGAACCACGTCCCCATACGTTGGGGCGAACCTCGGGTCGAAGAGGTGTTCGGGCGGGAGACGTCTCCGGCGACGCGCTATCTACTGCTCACGCGCCCGTCTGCTTACCGGAAGGGCTGGCAAATGAATCCGTCGCGGATTCAAGTGCTAATCGGTCAACAGCTTCGCGTCGCCCCATGCTACGGGGCACGTGTGCTCTCTATACCATTGGCAGTCGTGGAGCTGCACGTAATGCTGGTTACGTGCAGTATGGCCGCGACTGGCCTCCGTGCGGGGCGTCTCGCCAACGACGCCGGGCGGCGCTATGATGATAGGGGCGGGTGGGGTTGCCGGGGGGGGGGGGGGGGGGAGGGGACCGAGGGCGGTGGCCCGACGAGGAGCCGGCCTCGTGGTCGTTCTTGGCCCTGCCAAACGGCCAACAACGCGGCATTGCAGCAAGCTGGAGGTGGCTGCGAGCTCGTGTTGGGCGGCTACGGTTTGACTGTGCAAGTGGGAGAGCGATTGTCGTCGTGTAGACAAACAGATGCCTACGGGTAGGCTAATTTGTGGGGCCGGATGGACGCTAGATGATTCGGGGAGGGATAGCGCGAAGGGATCGCACACGGATAAAAGATGAACACAAGGATTTACCCTGCTTCGGGGCTCTCGTGAGGAGATAAAACCCCTACTGCAGCATCTAGCCAACTCTGTGTATTTCTTCTCTCCGCATATGAACATTACAACCACTCCATGAGCCGAACCGAGTTGCCTCTAAGAGGTCTTGGGGGAGAACGAGAGCAAGAGCCGTGCCCGTGGCCTTGGCCTCGCTGCCCATGGCTTGGCTTTGGCCTTCCCCCAGGTGCTCCTTATATAGGAGGAGCCCAGGGGACAAGAGGTGGCCCACGTGACACTATTCTGGTACTGTAGCTGACATGACTACTGGGGTCTTGTCCGCACTGTTCACTGCATCATGCAGTGTACTCTAGTCACATCATCGGCACTGTAGCCACGCCTGGTCCCCTCCTGGACAGGTACGACCCGTGCGGCGCGCGTCCTTGTCTTGTCTGCTTGCGCCTGTCCTCAGAATCATCTGCACCGGTCGGGGAAGTCGGGGGTGACGCCATGTCGGGGAAGCCGGGAGTGCCGCCTTGTCGGGGAAGCCGGGAGTGGCGCCATGTCGGGGAAGCCGGGAGGGCCGCCTTGTCGGGGAAGCCGGGAGTGGCGCCATGTCGGGGAAGCCGGGAGGGCCGCCTTGTCGGGGAAGCCGGGAGTGGCGCCATGTCAAGGAAGCCGGGAGGGCCGCCTTGTCGAGGAAGCCGGGAGTGGCGCCATGTCTGGGAAGCCGGGAGGGCCGCCTTGTCGGGGAAGCCGGGAGTGGCGCCATGTCAAGAAAGCCGGGAGGGCCGCCTTGTCGAGGAAGCCGGGAGTGGTCGGGGACGCAGAGTCGTGCCGGGGCGAGGCCGAGGTCGACGACGGCGCGGGCGAGCTGGAGGCGTGGACGAGGTCGAAGACGGCTTGGTGGAGTCGGCAAGGTGGAAGTCGAGGTTGGAGATAACTCGGACGGCCCGAAGCCCAAAGGCATCGTGCCCTTCTGCTGGCTACCTCGGTCCACCCGGGTTACCCATAAAGTCGGCCCATCCCCAGCTTAGGCTGGCCGGGAGAATGCTTATGCCGGCCCGAGTAGCGTCTCTTTGCCTATCATCTTATCTTTCACCCACTCACACATTTAACTTCTCTTTTCCCTCTAATATAAGCATAATAACACCATAACCTTAGGGTACCGGGGGTTACATCCCCGACACTAGTTCCCGAGGCTGCGGGGGACTCGCGGAGTCGAGCGCGGACTTAGAAAAATAGTAACATCATCGTCTTCACATACTCCTCCTTGTACCTGCAAAAATACAATCATATGCCGGTTCCTTAGCCACTCTGGGTGTTTTACCGACAGAGATGTCTTCAGTCACTGCTGGTTTGACGTAAGGGTACCTCGGGTGTCTCGGATGTCCGGTAGCCACTCTGGGCACTTACCGACATAGATGTCTCTAGCCACTGCTGGTTTGACATAATGGTACCTCGGGTGTCTCGGATGTCCGGTAGCCACTCTGTGCACTTACCGACATAGATGTCTCTAGCCACTGCTGGTTTGATATAAGGGTATCTCGGCCACTCTGGGCATATCACACATGTTTCGGTACCTCGGCCACTCTGGGCTCATCACACACGTTGCTTTTGGCAAACCAACACAAACGATGATCTGAGATATGGAAAGATGCCGTGATACTGTGGCAAACCGAAATAAACGGCGATCTGGGATATGGAAGGATGCCGTGATACAGTGGCAAACCGACATAAACAGTGATCCGGGATATGGAAGGATGCCGTGATACAGTGGCGAACCGACATAAACGGTGATTTGGGATAAGGAAGGATGCCGTGATACAGTGGCGAACCGACATAAACAACAACTTGGTATGATATGCCATTATAACTCGGCAAGCCGATACCAAAGACTATCCGTGATATACACTGAGACAATAATAACTATAAGATGGATCCGAGATAATCGACATAACAAGACCATTGACATGAATATCCTCTCGGTAACACCGATATCACCTTTCAATGTTAGTTCAGCCACATATATATTTAACAAGAATAATGACTCTTTTTAACTGATCATACCAAGTCCAGCACAAGACAGAAATGACAACGATCCGCGAAGCTATGCATTATGATGCTGACTCGGTTTTCACCGAGTCACCGAGTCCCCAAGTTATTCTAGAGATCTAGCAGAAAGAACAGAATGCACTGGTGGGCCAATCCCCGGGTCAAGACATCTTGTTACGGGGAAAACATACAGACAACATATGCCGGATTACTTTTTAGACCGAGTTCCCGAGTATGTTTTCATGTTTACTACACTCCACAACCTCTGCTCTTGACTACCATTCTAGGCGTTCGTCAGTCGAGTCACAAGATCATCTCGGATAGCATACATTACTTGAACTTTTAAACAAGGTTGAAAGCTATTCGGCATATGCACAACATAAACAACAACACACGTGCAGATAGGCAAGGCAGTCCCCAAGTTTATCTCGGATTGCCGACATACAAACGATATAGAAATTACTGAGATAAAACGTAAGTATAAAGACGAGGCAGTCCCCGAGTTCATCCCGGGATGCCGACATACAAACGATACAAACATCCGGTATGCATATAAATAACAGGGCAATCCTCGAGTTCACCTCGGAGTGCCGACATACAAATAACTCGAACAGATAGACATAAACCGCAAGCACACAGATAAATTAATTCCCGAGTTGCTCAACGGACTTAGGATGAAAAGCATAACTGACCGGTGAGCCAGTCCCCAGGTCAAGACATCTTGCTCCCGGGGAAAAATACACAGACAACACAACCGGACAGTCCCCGGGTTACGACATTTCGTTCCGGGGTTAACAAATAAGCTAGACACGAAGGGGCAGTCCCCGAGTAATATTTGAAATTAGCTAACTGCATGCGGTACCGGAAAGAATACTCACGGAGCCTGGCTGGTGTTGTGCGGTCCGAACGAATCGACACGACCCGGGCAATTGTTGGGGAGTTACCCGGGATCTGTCGAAGACGAGCGCCGATACCGGCTGCACCGGCCTTTGCTTGCGGCGGCGAGTTGGAGTGCGAGGACAATGGCGATGTCGAGTCCCCGAGTTGATGACGAAGGTCCCGTCCGAATTTAGTCCAGCAAGCGCCACTGTCTGCCCCACGGTGGGCGCCAACTTTCGTCGTGTAGACAAACAGATGCCTACGGGTAGGCTAATTTGTGGGGCCGGATGGACGCTAGAGGATTCGAGTAGGGATAGCGCGAAGGGATCGCACACGGATAAACAGATGAACACAATGATTTACCCTGCTTCGGGGCTCTCGTGAGGAGATAAAACCCCTACTGCAGCATCTAGCCTACTCTGTGTATTTCTTCTCTCCGCATATGAACATTACAACCGCTCCATGAGCCGAACCGAGTTGCCTCTCAGAGGTCTTGGGGGAGAACGAGAGCAAGAGCCGTGCCCGTGGCCTTGGCCTCGCTGCCTATGGCTTGGCTTTGGCCTCCCCCTGGTGCTCCTTATATAGGAGGAGCCCAGGGGACAAGAGGTGGCCCACGTGACACTATTCTGGTACTGTAGTTGACATGACTACTGGGGTCTTGTCTGCACTATTCACTGCATCATGCACTGTAGCCACGCCTGGTCCCCTCCTGGACAGGTACGACTCGTGCGGCGCGCGTCCTTGTCTTGTCCGCTTGCGCCTGTACTCAGAATCATCTGCACCGGTCGGGGAAGCCGGGAGTGCCGCCATGTTGGGGAAGCCGGGAGTGGCCCCATGTCGGGGAAGCCGGGAGGGCCGCCTTTTCGGGGAAGCCGGGAGTGGCGCAATGTCGGGGAAGCCGGGAGGGCCGCCTTGTCGGGGAAGCCGGGAGTGGTCGGGGACGCAGAGTCGTGCCGGGGCGAGGCCGAGGTCGACGATGGCGCGGGCGAGCTGGAGGCGTGGGCGTGGTTGAAGACGGCTTGGTGGAGTCGGCAAGGTGGAAGTCGAGGTTGGAGATAACTCGGACGGCCCGAAGCCCAAAGGCATCGTGCCCTTCTGCTGGCTACCTCGGTCCACCCGGGTTACCCATAAAGTCGGCCCATCCCCAGCTTAGGCTGGCCGGGAGAATGCTTATGCCGGCCCGTGTAGCATCTCTTTGCCTATCATCTTATCTTTCACCCACTCACACATTTAACTTCTCTTTTCCCTCTAATATAAGCATAATAACACCATAACCTTAGGGTACCGGTGGTTACATCCCCGACATCGATTGGGGGAGGGCGAAGACCGTGTGGGGGAGCCTGACTGGCACCGAGTCACTGCTATGTGGGCCAGTGGGAGAACAACTAGCGGACACGCAGACGCTTCGTCGATTTCCGCTAAGACCCAAACCTGGCCCAAATTTGGGCCAAGAATGGGTCGGTACGGACCCTCGGCGGACCAAAATCGGACATGCCACGATTTTATGTCTGTGCGTTGGGCCTTCATTCCGACGCAAACGGACCGCGACGGATACGGGCGAACTCGATGGGTCGCCCCGTTGGAGTCATCCTTAGAGCATCTCCACTCGGGGCGTCCAAATGGCTGCCCAAAGCCTTTTGGGCGCTCGTCGGACAAATTTTCGCTCCCACTTGCGGCGTCCAAATTCGCCTTCTATCGGGCACGATCCATTTTTTAACCAACATGCCCACCCCGCGCCCCCAAATGGAGCGTGGCTCTAGGCGGTGCCGGACCTAACTCTTACCCACGAAATCCACTCACCAGCCGCCACGTGGCTCTTTTTTCTCTCCTCTATCCCTTTGTCTCCATCCTCTTTCTTCTCTCACTTTGGTGGCCGGAACGGATCCTACCCGCATCTCTCTCACCGGCCGGCCGCCTCTTGCTCCTCTTCCCGGCGAGCTCACGCCGCGCCTCCTATTCCCCGCTCGACGCACTGTTGGCCGTATCCCCACCGTGCTAGGCGTCTCCATGTCGTACGTGCTGGGCTGATCCCGCTCGTGTGCGCTCAGACGGCTCGCTGCTCCTCCCGTACGTGGACTGGGGCGTGTAGTCTGGGTATGGTCCTTCCGTGCGTGGACTACAGTGGCGGCGGCGTGTGATCTGGAGGCTCGTCAATCTGACGTACCGACGAGGTCGCCAGCCTCTCAACCCGAGCTCATCAGAGGAGACGACCAGGACGGATCTCGTGCATCAGCCAGGTCGCCGGCCCTGCCGTTGTGGCCTTCTCCTCCGCCGTGGTGGAGTACGAGGAGCAGTTCTGGCTCCACCCGGTCGTGGTATTGGGGGTGCGGCTAATTTTTTTTAATTTGGAGGGTCGATTTGGGCGGAGCGAGTGGGAAGCGACGCCATCCATGTTCGACAGCACGTCTTGCTGGCGTCCAAATGGTCTGTCCGGACGACCTTTGGGCGCCTATTTGGGCGTCGCGAGTGGAGATGCCCTCAGAGCATTCCCACCGGTCAGATCCTCTCCTTTTTGTCATCTCATTCCCCTCCCTCGCCGCGGGTAAGCTCCTTCTCCAACACGCGTCGTCGGCCGTCTCCACATCCGCCACACACGCGAGCTCCCCCAGTGCCCCCAAGAGCCATTTTCTAACGTCGACGGGTGAAATAACGTCGTTTTTCTCTTAGTCGTCGCAGCTCGAATAACGCTGATTTGGACCATTTTTCATCCGGCGTTATCAAACCGAACCACGAAACATATCGGGCCCTTGATGTCAACGTCTAGGTGAAAAAAGGCGCGGACAAAATAAGAACTCGCCGTCTATCTCCTCGGCTCCCTCGTCAGTCAAATGTGTGCCGCGCCATTCAGCATGTCTCAGGCGAGTGGCCATCGTCCTGCCTTCCCCTCTCGTCGTGAAAGAACACACTTCTCTCTCTCCCGCAAAGTCATGCAAATTCACCTTGCATGCGTGTAATGATCTATGCCTCACCCGCGTCGGTGAGAAGTCTGCTGTACACTGATCGCTAAAAGGAGCAGTACGTGTGCATGAGAAATCTGAGAAGCTGCGCCGCCGCACGCGCGATCGAACGACTGTTTACAACGATCTTAGTAACGGTGACTCACTAACAGAGTAACAGCTCACGCTCCTGTAGCTAGCAGTGTATATTGTGAGGAAATTATTTTTCAAGCTTGTAGATAGACATTGGCGAAGGGGAGTTGACTTAGACTCCAGGTCGGGGGAATATTGGCACGCGGAGCGAAGGGCGCAGCAAGAGGTCGGCCTTCCGCCGGACAGTGACGCCAAACGACTCGGTCATATCGAACTCTGCCGGGTTTGCGATGTCCGGCGCTTCCCAGTCAAAGTGGAGCAGCAGGCTGGCGAGTGGGAGCTCCACAGCGGCGAGGCCGAATGCCATCCCAGGGCACATTCTTCGGCCGGCACCGAACGGCAGGAGCTCGAAGTCGGTGCCCCTGAAATCCACCGTAGCGGCGGTACCGCCGGCTTCAAAGCGCTCTGGACGGAACTCCTCGGCTGCATCGGGCCAGCATCGCTCGTCGCGACCCAACGCCCATGCGTTCACTATGACCTGTGTGCCTTTGGGCACGTCGAATCCTAGCACCTTGCACGGCGTCCGGCACTCGCGTGGGAGCAGCAGGGGCAGGGGAGGATGTAGACGTAATGTCTCCCGGATGACGAGGTGTAGATATGGCAGCTCGGTGCCGATCCTGTCCTCAACGACCTTGCCACCAGCCTCGAACACTCTGCGGACCTCGTCTGTCGCCTTCTTCATCACTCTTGGGTTCTTGATCAGCTCTGATATGGCCCATTCTAGCGTCGTGGCTGACGTCTCGCTTCCGGCGGTGAAGACATTCTGCGCACACTCAAACGTTAATTGTCCAATTTCAGAAAGACAGAAAAAAATTTGGCGGAAAATTTATACGGTGCGTGCTCACAAAGCAGACGGCTTCGATTGCCACCATGTCAACCCCACCACCACCCTTGTGTATTTTCAGCAGCACGTCCAACAGGTCCTCGGTTTCGTCGTCGCCGCCGCCCCCCTCCCTCTCGAGGTGCTCCTGGATGATGCCTCGGATGATCCCGTTCACTTTAGCGTGGGACTCCTTAGTTTGGCGCACGACGGAGTTGCCAAGCCATCCGATGAGCCATGATGATGGCCACATGTCCACCAGGTTAAGCCTATCAATCGTATTGCAATTGTTCATATTGTTACAGGTACAAGGGGTCACGTTTATGTAGCCTCAGGTGTCCAGCTCTACAGGAAGAGAGGGACACGGACTCGTACACAAGTCGTACAGAGTCCGGCTATGATACATGAAGTATATATCCTAAACATTGTCTAACAGCCCCCCTTAATCTCAGCCTATAGATAGGTTGAGATTACGCTTGAACTTATTTAATTTCTGAACTGGAAGTGCCTTTGTAAAACCATCTGCAACTTGATCACCACTGGAGACAAACTGGATGGCTAGCTGGTTGTTTGCAACTCGTTCTCTGACAAAGTGAAAATCAATTTCAATATGTTTAGTGCGAGCATGAAACACAGGATTAGCAGACAAATAGGTAGCACCTAAATTGTCACACAAAAGACTTGGCTTTTCCTTCAGTTTTACACCAAGTTCTTTGAGCAAGGCCTCAACCCAAATTAACTCAGCTGTAGCATTGGCAAGTGACTTGTACTCAGCTTCAGTGCTAGAACGAGACACTGTAGCTTGCTTCCTGGCACTCCAAGAGACCAGATTTGGTCCAAAAAAGATAGCAAAACCACCTGTAGAACGTCTGTCATCAAGACAACCTGCCCAGTCAGCATCTGAGAATGCACTGAGAACCATAGAGGAAGATTGGATAATAGAGATTCCGAGCTTCAATGTGTCTTTGACATATCTGAGAATTCTTTTGGCTGCTGTCCAATGCTCAGTAGTTGGGGCATGAAGATACTGACAGACCTTGTTCACTGAGAAAGCCAAATCTGGCCGAGTCAATGTCAGATACTGCAAAGCTCCAACCATGCTTCTGAACTTAGTACTATCTTCAGTTCCAAGAGGTGTACCAGCTGAAAGAGACAATTGTTCTGAGGAGGACAGAGGTGTAGGAGCCGCCTTGCAATATCGCATGCCAGCTTTATCAAGAATATCTGTAGCATACTTCTCCTGAGTCAGAAGTAGACCATGGTGTACCTTCTTCACCTCAATGCCAAGGAAATAGTGCAAATCACCTAGGTCCTTGATAGCGAAATTGTTATTCAAGTCACGAATTAGAGCAGTAATGGCCTGATCTGAAGAGCTTGTAACTATGATATCATCAACATAGACGAGCACAAACATAGTCACATCTGGCTTATGAAAGAGGAATAATGAAGTATCTGCCTTTGAAGATGTGAAACCAAGATCATGTAATTTTGAACTGAGTCTAGAAAACCAAGCTCTCGGTGCTTGCTTCAAACCATATAATGCTTTATCAAGCCTGCAAATATGATGTGGAGCATGAGGATGTTCAAAACCTGGGGGTTGCTTCATATATACCTCCTCTTCCAGAACACCATGAAGAAACGCGTTCTTGACATCTAGCTGCCGTAGACTCCAACCACGAGAAACAGATAGAGCCAAAACAGTCCTAATGGTAGCAATTTTAACCACTGGACTGAATGTATCCTCATAATCAATGCCATACCTTTGCTTGAACCCTTTTGCAACTAGTCTGGCTTTGTATCTGTCAATAGAACCATCTGCTCTTTTCTTGACACGATAGACCCATTTACAGTCAATAATATTCTTGTTGCTGCTTGGGGGAACAAGATGCCAAGTCTTGTTCTCAATCAATGCATTATATTCTTCTTTCATTGCTTCATGCCATTTGGAGTCATTGAGAGCCTCAGTCAAAGTCTGTGGTTCACCTGTTAAAGAAAGCATACCATAGCGAACTGTACCATCTTTATATTCCTTGGGATGACGTATACCTTTCATAAGGCGGGTGCGAACACCAGGAGGTGATGCAGCAGGTGAAACCACAGGCAAAGCCGGTACTGAATTTTCTGAACCAGAAATGTCATTTTTTTCGGAAGTAGCAGACGAACCTGCATCACCACTATCCGCAGAAGATCCAATAGCGGATTGGGAAGATCCAGCCGGATCCAGCGACAACGATGGCTCGTCACTTGGCGAAGCAGAACTGGTGGAAGGCGTGTGTCCGTCACGCGCCTCAGAGGGACCACGAAGCGCGGCCGGTGCAAGGCCGCCACGTGACGAGTCGGTCGTGGGCGAGGCGTGCGTTGCGGAAAGCGACGGCGACGCAGGCGTAGAAAGCGTCGGCGCGGTCGTGCTGGTCTGCACGGGATCCTCCGCTGGATCATCATCAGATTCTGTGCCAGTTTCGTCATTTTGTGAAGAATTTGTAACTTCATGTTCTGAAGCAGTTTCTTCACCGTTTTCACCCAGATTTTCACCAGGAGTGTCGTATACCTGTTGCACGTCAGTAATAGGCACAGTAGGTTGCATATGATCATTAAAATTTTGTGCACCTTCATAAGAATTTGATGTGGATGTGGGAAGTAATAGGATTTCTTTTCGAAGAAGAGGACCAGCATTAGGATTAAGAGATGCAAAGGGAAACACATTCTCATCAAAAACGACATCTCGAGATATGTACATGCGACCTGTGGACAAATCAAGACATTTGACTCCTTTATGAAGAGGACTATAACCCATGAAAACACAACGTGTAGAGCGGAAGGCAAGCTTACGTGTGTTATAAGGACGAAGATTTGGCCAGCAAGCACAACCAAAGGTTCTAAGAGCATCATAATTGGGTTTAACATGAAGGAGACGTTCACTAGGAGTTTCAAGATCGATGACTTTGCTAGGAAGCAAGTTTATGAGAAAGGTGGCAGTGAGGAAGGCTTCGTCCCAATATTTGAGAGGCATAGATGCATTTGCAAGCAAGGCAAGACCCACTTCTACAATGTGACGATGCTTTCTTTCGGCAGAGCCATTTTGTTGATGGGCATGAGGACAAGAAACATGATGAGTGATGCCAACCTTTTGAAAGAAGGCATTAAGTTTTTCATATTCACCTCCCCAGTCAGTTTGCATTGTAATAATTTTCCTATCAAACTTGCGCTCAACATACTGCTGATAATTCAAAAAGGCTTGATACACATCAGAACGCTTCTTGAGCAAATATATCCAAGAAAATTTACTATAATCATCGATAAAGCTTACATAGTATGCATGTTTCCCAGCAGAAAGAGGAGCAGGACCCCATACATCAGAAAACACCTGTTCCAAAGGAACAGTAGACCTACTAGTAGACACTGGATATGGTAACTGATGACTCTTAGCTAACTGACAAGAATCACAAACATATGGAGTAATCTCTGGGGTGTAAGCTATTTTATTTTTCCTAAGAATTTGTTGAACCACAAACGAAGATGGATGTCCTAAGCGGCGATGCCATGTAGAGGAAGACGGCTTGATGGTGATGAAAGCATGCTTGGAGGACTCATTGGAGATAGGCATCAAGGGATAGAGACCTTCCTGGCAAGGGCCTCTAAACAGAATTTGGTGGGTTGCTTGGTCCTTGATCAAAAAAAAGAAAGGATGAAATTCAATATAAACATGATTATCTAGTGTAAATCTATGAACAGATAGAAGATTTTTAGAAGCACTTGGAACATGTAATATGGAATTGAGATGAAAATCATTATGAAGGGTGCGCAAAACTGAATGACCAATATGACTAATGTGCATACCTGTGCCTTCAGCAGTGCGAACACGATCCTGTCCATGATATGTATCATGTGTAGAGAGCTTGCTCAGTTCACCAGTGATATGATCAGTGGCACCAGTATCATAGTACCAATTGGTGTCAACTCCATAAGCAGCAAAGTTGGCACCTTTGTTCCCACGGTCTCCATTATCACGCTGATCATTTCCATAACGCCACCAACAGTCCTTTGCAGGATGCCCATGTATGTTGCAAATTTGACAAGTGGTATCAACATAGGGAGTGGGGCGCCGATCACCACGACCACGCCCACCTCCACCATTATCACGTCCACGGTAGCTGCCTTGGTAGCCACCACGGTAGCCACCTCCATCACGTCCACGATCATCCTGACGACGGCCTTGGTAGCCCCCTTGGTAGCCACCACGGTAGCCACCTCCATCACGTCCACGGTATCCACCTCCATCACGGCCACGGTCATCATAGCGACCACGGTCATCACGCCAGCGATCATCCTGACGCCCACGATCATCCTGCCATCGATCCTGGCCACGAGAGGGGGCACCACCTCCACGGCGAGCAACATTAGCAGACGATGAGAAACCATTATCTTCATCTTTGTGCATGCGATCAAAGGCTTGTACCTGGCTGAACAGATCAGACAAAGATGTGCCAGGATTGGCACGTACAGCAGTGATCAGCGAGTTGTAAGAACTACCAAGTCCTTTCAGAACATACCAAACAATCTCATCATCATCAAGTGGCTTTCCTGCAGCAGCAAGTTCAAGAGCAAGGGTTTTCATCTTAGCGAAATATTTTTCAGCAGATAAATCCTTTTTCTTTGTCTCAACCAAGGCAGTACGAAGGTGTTGAATTCTGGTCTTGGAGGCACCAGAAACATGACTGTTAATAGCAGCCCAGGCCTCAGCTGAGGACTCTGTACCAACAACATGAGCAAGCACATCAGGGGAGAGGGCATTCAGGAGCCACCTCAGAACTTGCTGATCACGAGCAATCCACGTAGCATACTCAGGATTCTGAATTGTTACTTTCTTCTTGTTGATGTCCTCTGTTTCCAACAGCTTGTCAGGGGCATCTTCAGAACCTTCAACTAGCTCGAGAACACATGCACCACGAAGAGCAGGGACCACGAGTGCCTTCCACACAAGGGCGTTCTCACGTGTCAGGAGCTGAGTAGGAGGGGCGCCGAGAACGGCAGCCAGCGAAGTCACAGACGATGATGAAGCCATTGAAGCGAAGTTTGATCAACAACTAGTCTCCTGTCACAGCAGTATTTTGTTTTTCCGGCGGCAGCAGGGTCTTGAGCGGCAGCGGCACGATTAGATGCGGCAGCGGCGAGGTCTTGATCGTCGTTGGTCGTCGGTCTTTGGCGGCAGCGGCACAGATCAGAAGATCAGGGCGGCGGCGGCTAGGGTCTTGTCTTGGCTTGTCTTTGTCGTTGGTTTTCGTGGGCTTGTGCGGCAGCAGCAGCGACAGCAGAGGTGCTGTGGCGGCGGCGGCGGCTGGGTTTTGCGGCGGCGGCGGCTGAGATCAGCAGCGGCGGCGGCGATTTCCTTGCGGCAGCGATGTCTCGGAAGAGCAAGGCTCTGATACCATATCAATCGTATTGCAATTGTTCATATTGTTACAGGTACAAGGGGTCACGTTTATGTAGCCTCAGGTGTCCAGCTCTACAGGAAGAGAGGGACACGGACTCGTACACAAGTCGTACAGAGTCCGGCTATGATACATGAAGTATATATCCTAAACATTGTCTAACAAAGCCCTGTCGCGAGCTGAACCAGCTTATCGAGCTCTCGGAGAAACAATTCACGCTGCTTGCACCGGTCACCCATGACGGCGCGAAACGTGCTGTCGGCGACGACTGCCGCCAGCCGTGTGCGCATCTCCACGAGGCGGCCGGCCACGGCAGCAGTCTCGACATTACGTAGCATGGCTGCCACCTCCTCCTCACGGATGGCGCGGAAGGAGCGGACGCGGCGCGCTGTGAGGAGCTCTGTGACGGCTATCTTACGCAGCTGGCGCCAATATTCGCCGTACGGCGCGAAGATAATGTCGCGTCCGTTAGAGGTCATAACGCGTAGGGTGGCGCTTGTTAGTGGCCGTGTTGCGAATGCTGTGTCTTGGTTCTTCATCACCTCGCTGGCAGCGTCGGGAGACGACAGCACCAGTGTGCGCACCTCACCCAGCCGGAGAAGCATCACCGGGCCATGGCGCTGCGAGAGGTCACGCATGGCGCGGTGAGGAAGCTTCATGACCAGGTGGTGGAGGCTGCCGATGGCCGGCAGCTCCCACGGACCTGGCGGGAGCAACAAGCCATTGTTTACCGTCCTCCAGCGTCTGCACGTAGCTAGCAGAGCTAGAGACACGAGAGCGCAGCCGAGGTAGACGGCGTAGTGGTAATCCTCCATCTCCATTTGGAATTCCAAATGAAGGTCGATAATTGAAAAGTAAAAATGGGCTGTATATATAGACCTGGAACCAATGTGGGTCCACCCACGTGGTCTGACTAACTGGTTGGTGTATGTGTCGTTCTACAGTGACACTACTACTATGTCTGCCTCCATCGCATACTGGTCCAGAACGTGCTGCATATGGGGGACTCGCTATGGCCTGTGGCGACGGTGACTGCGTAGCGTCCTTTCACATTGCTCGACCTGCAGTAGCAGCAGCGGTAGGATGAGAGAGACTTTGAGCTAGCTTGCATGTTGATGCAGATAGGAGAAATAGTGAATACAATTTTGGTGGGAGAGAAGCGCGCGTACAGGCGATGAATTTGCACATGTATGCATTGTATTTCGAATGCACGAGGAACAACTGAAGTTCACTCGGTTTATGTAACTTCATTTTGTTTCTACTTCCATTTGCTGGGGGAAGACATTGATACTTGTTTTCTTTTGTTTTCAGCGTCTCATGTAAGAACACTGATACAGGTGACGAAAATAGAAGCACGGATACAGTATTATAGAGCAACTTGGACGAAGCCCCGAGTTCTTAATACCCGTGCACAGAGCCACATGCCGAACCATATAATTTAGTCACTATCATAGTTCATAAAGTCGAATAGTATTACAACTAGCTCTCTAGTGTGTAGACTTGTAGAGTAGACGATCTTTCAATAATATTTAAAGTTGGCATTGGATCCTGAGCACGAGCGTGCTTGTTTTTTAAAACTTTGGAAAACCATACTACTAGGTTTCAAGAAAATCTGTAACTTGGTACAGAAATTCTTATACACATTATATACAAACATTGAAGTTTCGTCCTCAAATATCTTATATTTTGGTCTACCCAAAAAAGAGAAATTTCTGACAGGTTTCAACGTACTATTTTCTTTCTTTGTATGCAAAATTTCCTTATTTTTATATAGCTAAGAATACGACTTTGTTACACCAAAAATGGGCATGGACTTAGATAACTTGCATGTGTAACATATTTTTTTTTGGAATTTTCAAACTCAAATTTAAAAGTTGGAAATAAATCCTATGCAACACTTTGATGTTAGAATCACAATTAGAGCTCCTACATGCATATTTAACACATACTCGCTTTGTTTCAAAATACTTGACTTGGATTTGTCCAAATTTGGTTGTATCTAGACAAATTTTAGTATGTAAATACATCCGATTTTGGACAAATCCACGTCAACTATTTTGGAACGGAAGGCTAGCATATGTAACGATTTTAGATATACTAGGGAATTTACTTTGCCACAACTTAAACAAGGTGGGTCAAGTGTGCAAGGTCTACCAATGGGCTTTTGTACTTGAGTCGTGTATTAATATGGTGCAGCCTGATTAGTGGTGTAGTGATTAAATCAATAATTGCAGTTTGAAAACAGGCTCATTCAGAAGGCATTCAAGACCACACAGAGTTGAACTTCACCTTCTGCACTCGGCCGAAGAACAACTACACCAACACCAGGTGGAATAAGAAATCATGTAAGCAGTGTTTGTCAAGTCAGTCATGTGCGTCAAGAATTCCAAGACAAAATCTTCATAATATCACCTAGGACTTGCGGTGCACAGGAAAGCCTGCGTGTACAAGTCGGAGCAAGTTGTCCTTTGGTCATGCACATGTGCATCGAATTTTCACGCATCTCCACTGGGGTGTCTAATTATTTTTTTTTGGCGCGTGTCAGATATATTTTCTCCACTTGCGGCGCCCAACTTTATTTTCTGTGGGGACGATTCATTTTTTGACCGGCATGTCCATCCCGTGACCCCGCTTGGGGCGTGGCTAGGCGGCGCTATACTAAACTCTTGTCCACGAAATTCACTCACCAGTCACCACGTGCCTCCTTTTTTCTCTCTCTCTCCTCTATCCATTTGTTTCCATCCACTTTCTTCTCTCACCGTGGTGGCAGGGACGGATCCTACCCGCATCTCTCTCACGGGCCTCCTCATGCTCCTCTTCCCCGCTTGACGCACTGCTGGCCGTCTCCCTACCGTGCTAGCCATCTCCACGCCGTGTTGGGCTGGTCCCGCCTGTGTGCGCTCGGACGGCTCGCTTCTCCTCCCGTACGTGGACTGGGGCGTATGGTCTGGGCCTGGTCCTTCCATGCATGGACTACGCAGCGGCGGCGGTGTGTGCGTACCAGCGAGGGCGCTGGCCTCCCAACCCGTGCAGCTCACCAGACGAGACAACCAGGACGGATCACGTGCAGCAGCGAGGTCGCCGGCCTTGTCGTTGTGGCCTTCTGCTCCACCGTGGTGGTGGAGTACGAGGAGTTGTTCTAGCTCCACCCCGGTTGTTGTATTGGGAGTGCGGCTGAAAATTTAATTTGGAGGGTCGATTTGGTCGGAGCGAGTGGGAAGCGACGCCGCCCATGGCGGGCAGCACGTCCGGATTGAGCCCAAATGGTCCGTTCGGACGACCTTTGGGCGTCCATTTGGGCGACACGAGCGGAGATGCCCTTAGAGCATTCTCCACCGGTCAGGTCCTCTCCTTTTTCTAATCTCATTCCCTCCCTTCCCCACCGCGTGTAAGCTCTTTCTCCAACACACGCCATCAACCGTCTCCACGTCCGCCACACGCGAGCTCCCTCAACGCCCCCAAGGACCATTTTCTAGCGTCGACGGGCGAAATAACGTTGTTTTTCTCTTAGTCGTCCAGCTCAAATAGCGTCGATTTTGACCATTTTTTCATCCGGCGCTTTCAGGCCGAACCACGAAACATCATGGCCCTTCATGTCAGCGTCTAGGTGGAAAAAATGCGCGGACGAAATAAGAACTCACCGTCTATCTCCTCGGCTCGCCAGTCAAAAGTCTGCCCCCTCATTTAGCGTGAGTGTCCGACACGTCCAATTGTTGGGGCGTGGGAAGCTGGTCAACCGCACGCGCGATCGGTCAACTGATTCCAAGCACCGCCAATGAAATAAAAAGCACGTGCCCGCAAAGTCACCTTGCGTACAGTAACAGGAAGAGTCTTCTCCTAGCAAAGTCACCTTGGTAGAAAAGTGATAAAAATTTCACCACGTGGATGTAGCTAGACCAATTAAGGAACCGATCAGTGACGGGGACTCTACAAGCAGACTGAAAAAAAAAGAAAGACTAGACTAGTAGTCCATGAGACCATGACCAAGACCAAGCAATAAGAGAAACAGTGACTAAGACCCGTTTAAAATATAAGAAGTAAAAACGGAGGAATATAAAAACATATTAATTGAGATTGAGGTGTTATGTTTCCTGAATTTTTACAGGAATCAAAACCACAGTAAAATTTCAATGTGTTGTTTGGATGTCACGCAGGAAAAACGCATGAATTATACGCATAGAAAGATTAAAACATGAGGTGAAACCTCATGTTTGTTTCCCTCGAAAATTCTTATGGAATAGCCTATCTATAGTAATTTTATAGAAATCCGAGCTTCCTATTCCTTCATTCCAAACAACAACATAGAAAATTTTCCTATAATATTCTTATCTTCCAAAATTCGTGGGTTCTAAATGGTGCCTAAGACTACTCACAGTGGGCAGTAGCATAGTAGTAACATAAGTGCCACGTAGAAAAAAAATGATGTGGCATGCAGTTAATGAAGAGAGAGACAATTAGTCAAATGGATTAACTTGTTATGTTACCATAATATCACATATTTCAAGACAATATGTATATACAATCTAATTAATAAAGTCTTGCATGACACCACACATATGTTACTACTCACTATGGGGGTTGTAACATAAACTCGTAAAATATGTATATTACTAGTCTATGTTACTCCCTATTGTGACTAGTCTAAAGAAATACTTCATCTGTTATAACATGGTCCGGCCATATACTTACAGTTGATTGGTTCTTGTTTCTTGTTTCTAGTTAAGACGATTATTAAACGGGATCAACGAGTGATTAGGTTTGAACATTTCCGCAGCTTAATTTCAGCCCCAGCACCGAACTCTTCACATGCATGCTTCCACTATATATAGAGAGCAATTAAAAGAAACAAAATTATAAGGGTGTATTTGTAAAAGACAGACTGTCACGTCAGCATTTAACGCCTATCTTGACGCGGCTCTACCACGCAACTCTAACGCGGCTCTACCACGCAATTAAGAGAGGAATTACTAACGCGGCTCTACCACGCAACTAAGTGACCCGATTTGGCGTTTTTCCAGTTGGTGACCAATGCGCTCGCTCGTAGCAACTTGGTGACCGCACATGCGTTTTACTCTTAATCTTAAGTCTCAGATCTCAACTGTTCAGAGCGGATCTATGAAAAACATGTCACAACTATAAAATTCTTGAACAAAAATCTCACCATTAGTTCCGTGCTAATGTTCGGCTATTACTGTTGGTCTCGTGCTAATGTTCGGCTATTACTTATGTACTTGGTAAACTACCGCCATGCGATTTTAACGTGAGCACATTTCATGTCATTGGAAGTTCATATTGTTCATGTAATTTCTGGCATATATTTATTTATTCCTATTTTCCCTGCAACACAGACTCATTCTTATCATCCCACTCTCTCTCCTAGTTTTCTGTAGCTGACAGCTCCCGAACGATTCCCGAACCAAACCGAGGCCGGTCCTGGCGTCCTGCCGGAACTGATGGCAGGGGATGGCTGTGAGGAGCTGTCGGTCGTCCTCTTATATATAGTAGTAGTAGGCTTGCCGGTGGTTTGTCGGGTTTGGGATTTTTGCCCGTAGATCAGAGTGGAGCTCGGGTTCTTGGCAGCCAGACTAAGAGCTTAGGCTTTCTCTTCTCCCCCTTCGTGCTTCCCTGGTTGACGCTAGGAGTAGGAAGGAGAGCTGACGCTCTGCTATGATTGGCTTGCGTTTTGCTCGGATGTTGCCCCTGGCTGACCATGTCCACCTTGGATGTTGCCTATGGTCAGAAAATGTCCGAAATCACATGTTTTTAACGATTTTGCTAGAATCCTATGACGGGGTCACGTGTATTTAAATCCACCTTGGAACCCAAAAATAGTGCGCTATAGCCCACAAAAATGGTAAAAATGTCCAAAATTACGAGTTTTTGACGATTTCAATACTCATGTGAAGGGGTCGTGGGTCATAGAAATCCACCCCGAAATCCAAAACTGTGAGCTATATAAACCACGAAAACGATCAGAAATGCTCGAAATCACGAGTTTTTAACGATTTTAATGGACTCGTGTGACTGGGCCACATGCCATTGAAATCTACCTGGAACCCAAAACAGTGTGCTACAGTCTACGAAAACGACCGAAATCACCAGTTTTCGACGATTTCGCTAAACTCGTATGACGGGTCACGGGGCTTTAAAATTCACCCGGACCGCAAAAGAGTATGCTATAGTCCACGAAAACGACGAGCAATGTCTGAAATCATGAAATTTCGACTCGTGAGAAGGGGCCACGGGCTATTGAAATCGGGCCCGACCCCTAAACAATGTGATATAGCACACGAAAACGACAAAAAATGTCCGAAATTACGATTTTTGACGATTTCAATAGACTCGTGAGATGGGGCCATAGTACCCCCGAACAGTGTGCTATAGCAAACAAAAATGACCAGAAATATTTGAAATCACGAGTTTTTGACAATTTTGATAAACTCTGTGACGGGGCCACGATCATTGAAATCCACACAGTATGCCATAACAGTGTGCTGTAGCCCACGAAAACGTTCAGAAATGCTAAAAATCACTGGTTTTTGACGATTTTGATAGATTGTTGTGATGGGGCTACAGAGTATTGAAATCCATTTGGATCCCAAAATGGTGTGCTATAGCTCACAAAAACGGGTAGAAATTCCCGATTTTTTTTTTACGATTTCAAAAGATTCCCGTGACAGGGTCAGATGCCTTTGAAATCCACCGAATTTTAAAACAGTCTGTTATATAGTACATGAAAACGTTCAGAAATAATCGAAATCACGAGTTTTTAATGATTAGACTCCTGTGACGGGGCTACGGGTCATTGAAATCTATTCGGATCCAAAAATGTGTGCTATCGCTCATTTTTGACGTTTTGACGTTTTCAAAAGTGTTTTGACGTTTTCGCTGGACTCGTGTGACGGCCTACGGACCTTTACAACTCACCAAACCCCGAAACAGTATGCTATAACCGACGAAAACGGTCAGAAACGCTCGAAATCACGACGGTTTTGACGATTTCGCTAGACTCTTGTGATGGGACCACATACCAATTAAAATCACCCTGAACCTTAAAAAAAGGTATTGCGAAAACAGGTAAAGTCGCCGGGAGTATACGAGTTTTTCCCGTTTAAAAGTCTCTGCTAGAGTACACTGCGAAACGTTTATTTCAAAAAAAATATATGAAAAGGCTCAGTTTTTTTTACGGGCCACTTAGAATTGTTTTCACGCGCAGCGGTAGTACAGGCCGTTCAAACCTTTATCCAGGCGCAGCCCAACTTAGCCTCCTTCACCAAGTTCGGTTAGCCCGGTTTTGCTAGGATGGGCCTCATGCAATACGCACGGGCCTAAGTACACCGTACTGGACGACTGCGAGCAGAGTTGCTCAGTTTCACGTGCAAAAAAAAAGCAGATGCACTGAAGGGCAACTGCAGGCACTCCATGCTGAACCAGCAACATCGAGCACTCATGGCGCCGACCCAGAGCCCAGAACGCAGCCGAGCTGAAGCTGAGGAAGGCAAAGGCAAAGGTGAAGGTGGTGGTTCAATTCGGATCCAACCACCGCCACTGCTCCCTCCATGTGCCGCATGCACGTACACGTGGACCGCCCACCAGTTTAGATGGCGTAACTAACAACTCACTCACTGCTAACCGCCAGTAGGTACGTACGAAGTTCTCCTCGCTCGCTCGCTCGGGCAGACGCAGATGCAGATTCAGATCTTGTCTGATCTGCACCACACACACGCACAGCCATTATCGGTCCCTTTGCTCCCGCTTGCAAACTCCGGCCCCGCCGGCACGGTCGGTGTGTCACGGCCTCCATCTCGGTGCATCCAACCCAACAGGTCGTGCGGGCACCAGCATCGCCACTTCTGCTACCAGAACTAAACTAGCGCAGCTGTTTCTGTGGTGCCATTCTTCAGAGTTCAGACCCAAGAAAACCTAACCGACAGAGAGAGAGAGAACGACTCGACCAACGGAACTCGCCGAGCGGTAAGTTGTACGTATCATTCCTCCAGTAACAAGCCAAAATGATTCAGCTTCATCATCGTCACCTCAGAGCACGGCTAAACAAACAACTTGCCAAAGAAAACCCGGCGCCGCCGCCGAACGAAACGGCGTCCGTTGGTGAGTTGGATGCGTCCTCGACCCGGCGTGGTGCTCGCCGAAGGGGCAGTGGTGTGGATCGGCATCGGCAGCACGCCGCGGGCCACATGCGCCGCGTCACGCAGTTCCGTGCCCAAATCATGCTCCGGCTCCTGCTTCCACCCCGCTTTAATTTCCTTCTCTGTCTGGAACCAAAAAATCGTTGGCTCACAGCCAAAGTTGGCCGGCACGGTTTATTCCCGCGGGCAGCTTTTGGGACGGCAAGAAATCACGCCTACCGCCAAACTTCCCAGCTCCAGAAATAGTACTAGTGTACTACTCGTGTGACATGAGCTCGATGATGTTATACAGCTACTAGTAAGAAATATCGTCGACATTATTGCACGGCTCGACGTCGACCCGCCATGGGAAGGAGGGAACAATCACGGAAGATCCGAGTGCGAGAGACTAGAGAGCGGACAAGCACCACGTCACGACTCGCTCGGTGCACAAATAGTTAGACAAAGCACGGTCAATTTCGCGCTGTCGTGTTTGCTCGTTTATCTCTCGTCAGTTCAAGCGCCATTGACAAAACGGTTTTATAGTTCCATTCAGGTCTGGCTGGTTCAACAATCCATGTCTTTTGTGGAACGTAGTTTCAACCAACTGATCGTAATCATATTTTTTTGCAACTTCCCTACGTACTTGTAAGAAAACTCTACGACAAAACATGTAGAATGCCTTTGTTTTGCAGGTCAACCATTCCGGCCAAAACTATCCACTCCATCCATCCAAACTACTAATAGTACTACATAAATATCCAACTAGTATTTTATTTCCTCGAAGATGATAAATCGGTGGAGGATTGTGCCTTTCTTTCCAAGAGGTGGCGCTAGAAGCTTCTGGTTTCCACCCATTTTTAGTGGACAGTTGAATCGGAGATGCTATTCTTTTCTTTCACACATTTAGGTTCGTCATGTCGTTACGTCAACGTCCAACGTGCAGACACGGTATATCACCTGCTTTTGACCCGGGCACTAAATATTAACGTTTTTCTCCAGATTAATGTAAGTATTATTCTCAAGCGGGCATCTACAGTATTGTTCTCACCGAAGCCATCTCCCAAACTGCATCTCCAAATTTTAACGTTTCAACAGATCATTTTTTTCATGGATCATTAGCTCTACAAGAATATTTTCATGTAAAAAAGTATGAAGAAATCTCTTGAACAAAATCAGTGATGATAGTTATTTCCTTTGTAGAAAAAATAATTCCAAGCTGAACCTATGAAGATATTTCTTCTTGTAGGGGAATTCTGAGAGATTGACCCTTTCGTCTTCAGATAATTCATTCTTTCTTTCAGAGAAAAAATATTACCAACTCCGAAGCAGAACACACGAAAATACTTCTTCTTGGGAAATTCAGTGAGATAGTTTCGTCCGTTCTTCTTCAGATTTTCTTATCATGCAAGAAGTGGAAACACTCCACAACATCATCATTTTGCAGGTTTCCCTTACTTTTCCCCCACAGCAGCACTTCATTTAACCTTCCCTTCTTCTACTAGAACACCTTTACATCCATCCAAGGTTAAAAACAACAGGTGGGCGGTAGTAACGCTAGCTAAGGTTAGCCAACGGCCAAAAAAAAAAAACGGCTACTAAAACGATCCATGATCAGACGGCGGGCATGGTCTCGTGGTGGCGCATGGCGTCGAGGTCCGAGGCGCCGAAGGAGCCGTCGTCGGCCCCGAACGCGAAGAGGCCGGCGTCGAAGCCGTCGTCGCCCCACTCGGCCGCGGCGGCCGCGGCCGCCGCCGCCGCCTCGGGCGAGGAGGCGACGTAGCCGCCGCCGTACCCGTCGATGTCGTCCTCGAAGCCCCAGATCTGCGCGCCGAACGCGTGCTGGTCCTCCCAGCCGGCGCCGTTATCGTCGGACGAGTAGGAGGAGGTGCCTGCTGCGGCTGCGGCGGGCGGGAGGCCGAGCTCGTCGTCGGAGGCCTCGAGCAGGAAGCCCAGCTCCGGCTGCACGTCGGCGTCGGCGGATATCTCGTCCTGGAGGCTCCGCATGACGGAGGCGAGGTCGGCGGCGGCCGCGTCGGCGTCGGCGACGTCGTCCAGCAGGTCCAGCAGGTCCTCCGGCCGCAGCCTCTTGCCCTCGGCGGCTTCCTCGGCCTCCGCCTCCCTCGGCCGCTTGATGGTGGTGGTGCCGGCAGGGGGGTAGGAACTCAGCATAGAAGAGGAAGAGCTCTCCATATAGGATGCACGGTAGGATGCAAGCAAACGGAGCGACGGTGAGAAACGGAATGGGAACGGCGGTGGTGGAGAGGAGTCCGTGTTGTGTTGTGCCGAGTTGGGTGCCGGGTTATATAGCGTTGGCCAAGGTGAGGATTGTTGGGATAAGCGGATTCCCGAGGGTTGTTTCCGCAAAGAAAGAATAACAAAGAGCTCGCTCGCGGTTTGTGTGCTGTTGTTGTTCGGCGAGAAAGGGGAGGAGGAGTACGACCGGGCCCGTGCAGCATGTGCGTTGCTTCTCCTTTTCCCTCTCGCTCGCTAGTCGCTACTCTGGTTTGGTCTAGTCTAATTCCAGGGGGAGGGCGAGATCTGGTTGGATGCCATGTGGAGATTTGGTCGCGTCGTGGCCTGGCCTCCCTCATGCTCATGGGCGGGCGCCGTGCTTGTCGTTGGCGTCGCTGGACGGACCAACGGATGGGTGGGTGGATAGATCGCCCCGCGCGCGTGAGGTGGAGGTGGAGGCGTTCCAACGCCCACGCCTAAACTTGATTATTCAACAAAAAAAAAACTCTTCCTGCCACCGCGCGACCTGATTGGTCGAGTGGCCGCCTCACGACGTGGCTCGTTTCAGATTAGCAGCTGCATCTGTTCTACTAGTATTCTACCGCGAGGGCGCGCCAGTGCTTTGACCTTTTGTTTCTTCAAGTTTTTTCTTATTACTAAATGGAGACATGCTGTTTAAACAAAAAGACACGTCCCGGGAAGCAAGAGACTTCTCCTCCTTCATTTTGTATTAAAAAAAAAAGTGTTCCATAGAAGAAAAAAAACAATTACTATATGACAACCAAACATTGACGTCAGATGCTATCTCTCCTGTAGCACACTTTATCCCGAATAAACCCGTCCGAAGCCAAGTTGATGCCCTTTACTTGCGACCCATAAAGCGCCTGCCCGCCGGCTGCCGCTAACACGGATAACCATTTTTGCTTGGTCAAGCACGACACCAGCTTATAATTTATCTTAAAATCATCCTACTCCACCCAACACCTACAAAACTACCTAAAAATACCCTAACTCTGGCTAATTTTAATTAATTCTACGAACGAACGAACGAACAAATAACGGTGGGCGTACGAGCTTGGGATCGATGGGAGAAAGAGCGCCAGCCCAACCACCTTTATATTTTTCTGGGTGCACATAGCCGCAGCCAGCACCAAGCATGTGACCCCAGCCGTCCAAGTGATCCCTAAAAACGGACTACTCCAGGGCCGCTTTTGCAAACGTGCGGGCCACACATACTACTCACCACTTCTTTGTAGACCTGCCTAGGGCTTCTTTTCTTTTTTTTTGAAATTTAGGGCTTCTTTTCTGAATACGCTTAGTAAAGAGGGCTTTTTGCTCGGAGAAACGGACTTGCTAGGGACGTGGACGTAAAAAGTGCTCGGACGGAGCGTGGGGGCGCGGGGCCATCCGTCACGGGCGCGTCTGCCGTCTGCTATGTGCTATCTGCTGGGTTTCACGGTCGAGGTTTTATTTTCCAGAATTTAATTCGGTCTCTCGAGTCCGCTATCCGCTGGGTTTCACGCCCGGGCCTAGAGGAGTTTGGAGTCCGCGAGCCGAGCCGACAGCGATCCCCTCTCTGGCTCAACGTGCGCCTACGGCTGCTTGCTTGATGAGCCGGCTCCTCTGCCCAATGGTCTGGATCGCATGGGCACTTTGGTATGTGCCCCAACAGTGGGCCCCAGTAGAACCACCGTACTACCCCAAAGATGTGCTTGCGTAAAGTCTCTATACATTTCCGAGAAAGAATTTGGCTCCTAACGTCAAATCGCGTACGCGTTATATGCACTCACCTCCGGGGATCGATATATACCTAGAAATGGACTACGTATGCGCGTGGGATTGCAGCCACAGATCGAGTGCCACTTTTGTCCGGTGAAGGTACGGTTGGCTAGTGCCTTGTACACTGACGACTAAGTAAATTAGGCCGAAATTAACCCCCCTACTCTGTTGCACCAACCACGATGAAAGATCCATCCAGAGGGAAAAGCACACAAGATGACGGTCGGGAAGACTTGACTAACTTGACCCAGGACTGATTCACACGTTTAACTATTTCAAGTACTCACTCCGTTTGAAAAAAGGGATAAGGTAGTTTTACTATCAAAATTCTTAGTTTGACAGCGGAACATAATTCTGATAGAGCGACCGATTCACGTCCGACAACTATCCCCGGGCTCGCCTTTCTTCCCTCCTATATGTATGTAACCACGTCCCTCCTATATGCATGTTGTATCTGGCAACGACTGTAGATCCAAGTAAGTTCTTCATATTGCATGTTGTTTCTCCGTGCGAATTCCAACTTTCTACACTTTTACCCTTTTAAATAGGCATTATAGTTTGCTACACTTAACTATAGCATTGAAAACGAACAAAGCACAATAATGATCGTATCGCGACCATTTAATATGAGCTTGATTTTTTCATTCATCCATGTATCTACGTGTATATATATACTAGCCTAGAACCATATACAATTTTAAGAATCGGGGACGAGCAAGGTTAATCGGACACCACAACCACACCATCCATATGTGTTTTCATGAGTGAGACGAAACAAGAAGTTTGAGGCTTGAGATGTATCGGGATAAATATTGCTCCTTCACAACCGCATAGGAGCAGAACTCAATCGACAATTCGAGCAAACTTGAGCACATCTAGTTTACAATTACAAGTAACCTCATAAAGAAGGCAGGAACACTGTCCTCGGGCTGGTCAACAGGTGATTCGGGAAAATCTGTATAGTCCTAAACAATCTGCATGATGTACTGTGCCACACGTAGATGGCTCAAGCATTCGGCGTCTGGTATGTACGGGGATGTTTCCGAGTAAAGTCTTAAGCATGTGAACGACTTTTTTTCTGCACGCCAATTATTGTGTACACTGTGCTCGCAGAGCGCAAAATGTCAAAGCACAGCTTCGTATCACTTTACTTCACGACGAATCGTTGTTTCCCTTCCCTTTGACAGGAGAAAGAGAAAGATTTCTGGTTCGTAGAGAAAGAGTCAAGAAACCAAATCCAAGTATCATTGCAGTGCAAAAAAATTATGGTTTTTAACTCCCTTCTTCGTGATAGAACCAACCGCAATGAAAGAACCATATGGCATATGGAAGACTAGACTAGATCAAATGTATATTTGCTGAAGCCCGGCCGGGACATACATACTCCTTGGCATAAAAAGAAGAAGGAAAAATACCATGTACGTATATATTTGTCACATACGTACAATGGCATAGTAGTCGCTTTCCCGTGTGTCGTTGGAGCGTAAATCCACTATATCACTTTGTTAGTCAAGTCTACGGCCAAAGATTCTGAGCTTGGAATGGCAGCAAAGGCTACACGTACGACCAATCGAAGCTAGGTCTAGCTCGAGCCAGTCGCGTACGTGTAGCGTGTTTTCCCCGCGCGATCGATGAGATCCGCGTGCACGCACTTGCACGCACCGACAGGTGAGGGAGGATCCGAGAAGAGTTCTCGTCGTGCACGCAGGTTGCTCCATCTTCCCGATCGACGCTCGTCGTCCATCCTCCGTCGCAGTCGCGACCGTGTCCCCGGTTGCCGGCCGGCTGCTAAGTATTGCGTTTCCGGCAGCCCTCTTGCTTGGACTTGGACGTGCCTCCCTCTCTGTCGTAGCTCCTCAAAACCATTCACTCCTTTGCTGTGAGGGATGCCGATTAACTTATCCGGTACGGTGCACACGTACGCCACCGTACGTAGAAAAGTTCCGTGGCGAGTTACCTGGTGTCGTGGTGGTATCACGGCAGATGCCATAGGATGGCTAAAAGTGTGGGGCCGATGGACGCTGGTGGATCCGGGGAGGGCTAGCGAGCTAAAAAGCTCACGCGAGAGAAAACAAGAAACGAACACGAGCCGACCGAGTTCGGCTCGAGAACAAGCAAACACACACGACACCACAAACACGCACGATGTACCCAGGTTCGGGGCCCTCGTGAGGAGGTAACACCCCTACTCCTGCCTTGCTTCTCTCTATATGTATCTCACAAGAACTACAAGGTGCTCCTTGAGCTGTTTTGGTAAGAGCTAGGATGAACTACAAGTAAGGAAGGAGTAAATGCTCTAGCAGTGAATGAGACTATAGTTTTGGCTCTCCGGTCGGTGTCTCTCTCCTCACAGGAGGAGTTATGGCGCTATATATAGAGTTCCTGCCGGGTTATCCGGGAACCCTAATTCCTCCGGGCCCCCCGGACAACAGCCCCCGTCCAACGGTAAGGTCGACACCTCTACCACGACCTAGCCGCCGGGCTATCCGACATAGGTCGAGGTAGGCCATGATGCCTCTTACCTCAGCCGCCGCCGGCCTAGGTGATGATGCTTCCCCTGCCAGAGACAGGACGTGCCTTCTCCATGCCTTGTCTCCTGTCAGTCAGTTGCCAGTACAGTGGTATGGTCATGTCGTCCTTGTCTCGTGCCCTTTGTCCCGCGCCCGTGTCAGACGGGAGGTGACCTTACCTCCGTGTCAGACGGGACAGTGTCCTGGCCTTGTACCCGCCCTTGACTTCCTGCCCGACATAGGATATGTCGGATATATCCTCTTATCCCGGCACAAGTATGCCGGGCCTCTCTCCGTACGCCGGCATGGCTATGCCGGGCCCAGACCTCCGACATACCTCACCTGTCCCGTACCTGTATGTCGGATCCTCCTTCCTGCACAACACATATAAATAGAGACCTCGGACATGGTTATGCCGGTTAGAACATATCGGCTATCTCCGACATAAGTTTAAGTCGGCCAAGCAGACAACTTGGTCTAGCCGGGACCCCGCACACCAGCACCGGAACTCGGGCGTTGCACAAGAGAGTGCCCCTAGGCCCAGCTACACGAAGATGTCTTAGGCTTGCTCCCAAAGACATCCTCGAGAAGCTGGTTCTCAGGAGAAATCTCTGCCTTTGCCTGAATGAGAGTGAGGGGCTGGGGGTCTATTTATAGCACCACCAGGGGAGACAGCCTGGCCCTCGCTCCCTCCAAAGGGCGTCCCTTTACCTCTCGAAGAGTCATATGACCTTTGGCGCCAGGCAAGGGATAGTTACCACTGTAAACTCGGATATTTTACCCTCGCCTTTACCCTACCCGGGGGTAGCCCCCCGACACTAGTCCCCGAAGCTGGTGTAGTCCTGCAGCCTCGGATGAAGGGCTGCATCAGATTTAACCCAATAATTGCCTTGAACCAATAGCAGACATAAGTGTGTCGGGTAACTCCTTTGCTCCGACTTGCCCAAGTTGGTCACTTAAGGCCTTGCGACATCACGATGTCGACCTGATGAGAAAATTCCGGCATGCCTGTCCGACTTACCGTAAAAGTCGTCCGACATGGCCGTCTTGGTTTGTCACCGAGTTCTTAGCCAACCCGGGCTAACGCTCCGGTATTCTTGATATCCCTGAATCTTTGTCTCAGATCTTCGCCGAGACGTGTCGCACGTACGCTGCCCCATTCCGAGAAACGCGCCACGCGGTCTGACACGCTGTCCGGAAAACACCGTGCCGGCCCCACCAGCCGTCACATCTAACAGGCACTCGAGTAGTTTGAGCACCCGAGGCGCCTCCTCGATTCCTGGGCTGGCGAGCGCACCCGATCCGCCGCCGACGGTCGCCATTCTGTAACCCCTGGTGCGGCCGACCGTGCGGCCACAACTGCTCCATTCGCGCGAAGCGCCGCACGCACGATCCCACGATCGGCTCGAAACCAACGGGCGGGAAAAATTAGCAACTGCCTCTTCTCCTTCCCTCTTAAATACGGCGGCGGGGTTATTTTTCTTTCTTCCTCCGCATCATCTTCTTCTTTGCCTCCCTTCTGCTCCCGAGCGAATCGCCGCCGCGACGCACGCCGCCTACGCACCGCACGCCGGGGAGATCGACGCCGGCGACCGAGGTTCACCGCGCTGCCATTGGGACAAGAAACTCTCGCTCCGCGACACCTTTCTTCACGGTAAGGCCCTCTCCCGAAGTTCGATTGGATTGATTCATGGTTCGGCCGAGGTAGTTCATCCCCGTTCTTCGCTAGAACAGGCTAGAACTAGGGCTAGCTTCCTCGTAGATCGTTGTTTTCGTCACCACCATACCGCTATAGGTTTCTCTTCACCAGATCTTGCCATACCTTTTCAATAGCGATTCACCATTGTACTGCTAGCGGTCCTTCCTTGCTAGAACCATTTAATTTCCTTTTAAATGGTCTCGGTAGATCTTCTTCCATGCTACTCGGGCCTAGATTCTGTTTCAGCGCCGGGAGGCCCCGACTTATCGCAAGTCTCCTCTTGGTGCCCCCGACTTACCATCTTCCTTATGCTGCAGGACAGCTCCGACATGTCTTCTGAGAACCCCGACATGGGTACTGAGGGAGTCCGGGGAGGATGGGAAGGGTCCGACGCGTGCCAGGACGACATCGACTGGCTACGTCGCACGCGCCGTGTCCCGACACCGGTCATATGCCGGCTCCCCGGTGACGAAGTCGAGCCCGCGCCCCAGGAAGGAGAACGGGTGGTGTTTGTCGCGCACTTCGAGCGCGGCTTCGCCCTTCCGACAAGCAGATTCTTTCGGGCTTTCCTCAACAAGTTCGAGCTGCAGCCGCATCATTTGCCGGCAAACTCCATCACGGTCCTCTCGGCCTTCGTCGCCTTCTCCGAGGGGTACCTCGGCCTATGGCCCCTGGTCAGCCTCTGGGCGAGGTACTTCGTGCTCCGGAAGCAGAGTATTCCCAACAAAGGCGTGAAGGACAAGGAGATGACGGCGTGCGGGGCCGCCACCATTACCGCCCGGAAGCTCTCCGACTTTCCCAAAGTCTGCGGGTAGGAGTCCTGCCGTAAATGGCAGCGTAGCTTCTTCTACGTGAAGAATCCGGACTCCGCCAACAATGCCAAGGGGTACGACTTCATTAACCTCCCCGAGTTCAGCATTGATCCACCTTACTCCCAGGCGAATTGGGGCTGGGATCCATCGGGCAGCGACGCAGAGATCCAGGCCATTCACGATCACCTGCTCTCCATCAAGGACGAGCTGACGGCGGATGACCTCCTGAGGACGTTTGTCGCCCGCCGGATAAGCCCCCTGCAGAACCGGGCGCACAAGATCTGCCACATGAGCGGGCCCCGAGACCCAACTCGGATCAGCCCGTTCGAGTTGGACAAGCCGGCAGTGCGCAGGCGGGTTCGAGCCATCGCCCAAACCTCCATGGGGGATGACTGGGAATGGGGACTTGAACCACACAGCCGCGCTAATCCTCCGCCCAAGGTAACCTCTAGTTATTCCTCTCCGACATAACCTAGCAACCGACATAGAAGCTACCTTAAACTCTTGCCTTTCTTGTTTCCTTAACTACTTCTCGCTATCTTCCTTTTGCAGAGGTTTGACCGACAAGCCCGGGAGGACGAGAGGTGGGCCAACGGTGGTTGGCGCGCAGACCATGCCATGCCGGCAACTCCGCTCATGGAAGATCCGGATGACGAGGACCACTTGTCAATCCCGGTATCCCGCACTTCCGGCCCGGGTAAGCCTCGAACTCGGTCTTGTCCCCAAGACGCATCGGACGACGACGATTGTGTGATGCTAGAGATCACACATGCCATTCCCTTGGCCTGTGCTGACCCTCTGCCTCCAACACCAGTCGCGACGACCACCCAAACAACTACGCGCAAGCGCGGGGGAGCCGGCACCTCGGCCGCGGACAACCCGGGGGCCAAGAAGGCCAAAATTATCAAGAAACCTTCCCGCAAGAAGATCCCGACCGCTGCCGGGTAAGCCTCCCTTCTTTGGCCTTCCGACCTCTTTGCTTTGTTCCTTCTAACCTTTTACTCCGTGTTTCAGAGCCCCTCTTGAGCTCGACCAGAATGAGCCGGCTGCCCCGACAAACGTCGGAGTTGGCAGCCCCTCCCGGGCGACACCTGCGGCTGCCGACTTAGCTGGGTCCGACGCCTCCCCGTCGACACTTAAGACGGCAGCGGAACCGAGCCGAGCCAGCCCGGACCGAGATGTCGGGGCTGGCGATAACCAACCGCGTCCCTCTGCTGCATCCACCAAGACCACGGTGATGCCGGACGCACCCCCTCAGGACCCAACGCCGCCGGAGTCACAACCTTCTGTTGCAAGCCAGCAGCCCTCTGCATCACCACCATGCCGGGCACAACCCAAGGCCGGCAAGAAGAAAAGTGCTCCGACCCCAGATCAGTTGGCGGCCAAGAAAGGTCAGCCTCCTCTGGGTAAAATCAAAGTGGTGCATCCTCCCCGCATCGCCGTTAAGACGGCGGCCCTGCGCATGCTGGAGGCCACTGTCGACCGGGTTGCTAGCGCTGCCGACTTGGAGAGCTCAGGGTTCCTCACACCTAGTGCTGACTCTTCAGGTTCAATGGAGCAGTATAATATGGATTGGAATGCCGCCGACATCAGCGAGGCTACCTCTTCCGACCCGAGTATCGACCACCCGGCTGGGCCCGGGAAAGTTGCTCAGTCTCTGCATGCACTTCAGTCTGCGGTCCTTCAGCTGACAACAGCCGCAGAGGTAATATCTTCCACATCCATTATCCCCAGTCCCCGAGGTTCTGGTCGGATGGTTAAGATTCGACCGAGTTAAGACCATCCGGCGAGAAACTTCAACAACTTGCTCTAATACTCCGCTTTCAATTGCAGTCATGCAGCAAGGAACGCACCCGGGTGTTCCAGAGGCTGTTGGTCGAGCATGGGTCCCTCCGGAAGCGGTTCAAAGAGCTCCAGGCTGCGCACAAGGGCCATGGTACTTCCTTGTTTCTGAAATATCTTTCCTTTCCCTAGTTTGCCTTTATATTTATCCCCGACTTGTCGCCTTTTTCAGCCGACACTGCCGCCCGAGTTGCCGCCGAGCACCAGCTCGAGTTGGAGAAGGAGCGGGCCAATTCAACTCGGCTTCAACAAGAACTGGAGCAGGCCAAGATTGAGAAGGCCGAGTTGGAGAAGACCCTGGCGGACGCCGCACGGACTCAGGGTGAAGTGCTCGAGCAAATTGAGTCTCGCGCCACCTTGGCCGAGCAAAAGCTCAACGCCCTCAAATCCCAGTGTGACCTCTGGCTGGCCGAACTCAAGAAGATTAATGCCCAGATGGACAGTGAGTTCCTCCAAACTTTTACTTCTTCTTGCCCGACTCTCTTGCCGACATTCACATTATACTGGCCCGCCTTCTAACTCATCAACAGCTTTCTTCTCCGCAGAGCACTTCTCCCACACGCACGCCGTCGCTGTGAAGGCCATCAACCGGGCGCGTGCGAAGAGGGCTGAAGTCGGCCCCATCTCTGGAGAGTGGGACGTAGAAGACCATCTCGTAGCACTTAACGCGCGCCTTGCGCCGCTTAAGAGTATCGGGACGGAGCTTCTCGACGCCGGTATTCACGTCTACCGGAAGCTCTGGCCCGGCGCCACGCCTCCGGACAATGTGTCCGACCTGGCCCAGGAGTTGATGAAGACGGAAAGGCGCCTCCGAGAATGGCGGTCTTCCGCCGCCCGTGCCGGTGCGGACCAAACCCTTTCCTTCATACTATCCTGGTATGAGGGGATCGACCTTCAGAGGGTGCGGGCGCAGCGTGAGAACTCGGCGTGGACAACCGACTCGGCCAAGATCCAGCTTCGGCGAGACGCGGCGCACTACTTCGCCGGCTACTCCCAGCCCCATCAATACATCGAGGGCGAAGTCTACTCGGATGACGAAGACTACGCCGAAGACGTTGAGGACGAGGAGGAGGACGATGAAGAAGAAGCCCAAGGCAACCGCCCCGACACCTCCAAAACCTCCGGCAAAGTCCAGTCATCCGGGAAGGCTTCCACTTCGGGGACCGCCGATGTAGCCAGCCAGGACGCCGCCGCCGACATCACCAAGTCGGCCTCGACTGACCAGCCGAGAACCGCCGTTGAGGCCACCGTCGAGCGGGGAGCTGCCGACACCACCGCGGCTACCGATATTCCTGCTGCCCATTCTCCTGTGTAAAACTCTAGAGAACAAATTTATCAAATCCCCGGAATGCCGGGTTCATATGTAACATATACAAATTTAAGTAGAATACTTTGCTGTTTGCCTTATCGAATTGAGCATGCACATAGTTATGTCGGATCACTTTACACCGAGTCCCCGAGTTTACTTTCTCGTTTACTATACTTAGTGATTTTTGCTCTTGTCTACCATACAGGCGTTCGACAGTCGAGTCACAAAATCACGACTATAGCATACGGTACTTAGAGAATACCCGAGGTAAGGTTCAAAAGTATTCGACATAATGGAGGAATAATTGAAAGAAGGGGTTAACACACAACACGCGCCGAATTGTTTTTACACCGAGTCCCCGAGTTCATTTTCGTGTTTACCACCTTCCACTATCTTTGCTCTTGACTACCACTTTGGGCATTCGTCAGTCGAGTCACAAGATGATTTCACATAGCATACATTACTTAACTTTGAAACAAGGTTGAAAATTCATTCGGCACGTGGGCAACAGGTACGAAAAAGACACGGCAGTCCCCGAGTCTCACCTCGAGACCCCGGCACTCAGTTATCCAGGGACTAAAGAAAATACAAATAAAGATAAATGTCAGGCAGTCCCCGAGTTTACCCCGGAGTGCCGATATGCGAAAAAACATAAGAAAAGAAGCACCATCCGGACAAGGCAGTCCCCGAGATTCATTCTGGGGCGCCGGCATTTCATTCAGAAGGAACTGAGATACATACATTTTGCCTTTTATGCAAAAAAGGGACGAAGCAAGGCTACATTCCATGGTCGTTTGGTCTCCTCACCGGCTCTATCCATTACACCTTTTCTAGCTTCCTGCACATCTATAAGATAATATGAGTCATTGTGTAGGGCTTTACTTACTACAAAAGGTCCTTCCCACGGAGGGGATAATTTGTGCATGCCGGCAGTTCGCTGTACCAGTCTCAATACCAGTTCTCCTTCTCTGAACACCCGGGGGTGCACCTTCCGGCTATGATAGCGTCGGAGGCTCTGCTGGTATATCGCTGACCGAGATAGGGCCAACTCTCTTGCTTCCTCAAGCAAGTCGACATCATTCTCTCGAGCTTCTCTTGCCTCGGTCTCTGTAAACATCGCCACCCTGGGCGAGTCATACTGTATGTCGGTTGGCAACACTGCCTCAGCACCATACACCATGAAGAATGGGGTGTACCCGGTGGATCTGTTGGGCGTGGTCCGGAGACCCCACAGCACTGCCGGTATTTCCTCTATCCAACACCCCGGAGTCCGCAGGAGAGGTTCTATCAGCCGAGCCTTTATGCCGGCAAGCACCAAGGCGTTTGCTCTCTCAACCTGCCCATTTGCCTCTGGGTGTGCCACCGAGGCCACATCAAGCCGGATTCTCTTCTCCGCACAGAACCGAGCAAACTCCCCTACTGCAAAATTGGTGCCATTGTCCGTGATAATGCTGTGCGGGTAACCGTATCTCAGTATGATATCTTTCAAAAATGAGACGGCTGTAGCTCCATCACATTTCCGAATTGGCTTCACCTCGATCCATTTGGTGAACTTGTCCACCATGACTAGTATATGAGTCATGTTGCCCCGTGCCGGCTTGAATGGACCCACCATATCCAAGCACCATACCGCAAACGGCCATGTGATGGGGATAGTTTTCAGTGCTGCCGCCGGCATATGTATTCTGTGTGCAAATCTCTGGCAACCTCCACATTTTCGGACAATATCTTCTGCCTGTTGCAGAGCCGAAGGCCAATAGAACCCATGTCGGAAGACCTTTGCCACCAGTGCCCTTGAGGAAGCATGGTGACCGCATTCACCTTGATGTATCTCGAGCAGCATTTCTTGCCCCTCCTCCGGGTCAACGCAACGCTGCAGCACTTCCGTGACACTTCTCTTATACAGTTCTTGATTGATTATCGTGTAAGCCTTGGCCCTCCTTATCACCTGCCGAGCTTGCACTTCCTTCTCCGGCAGGGTTCCATATACCATATATGCCATGAGGGGCTGCGCCCATTCCGGTACCTGCCTCACCGGGAAGACTGGTGCATCTATTTCCATAGGTTCGGCCGACATCACCTCTGCCGACATACCTGGTACAGTCCCCGAGTTTATCCAAATGTTCCCGACATCAATCTCCATGGGCACGGCTTCTGCCTCCGAGCTCTTCGGGATAAATATGGACTCCGACTCGGGTGATGGCTTGATAGACGGTTTCTTCAAGTGTTCCAATGCTATGCCGGGTGGGATCGCGGCCTGCGATGACCCCAGCTTGGACAATACATCCGCAGCCTCATTCTCTCCTCGGGGTATGTGCTTGAACTCGCATCCTTCAAAGAATCCGGAGATTTTCTGTACATGGAATCTGTATGACGCCATGTTGGCATCCAGCGCATCCCAATTTCCCGACACCTGCTGCACCACCAAATCCGAGTCACCATAACACTCTACCCGCCGGATGCCGATTTCCTTAGCAACATTTAGGCCATGCACGAGTGCCTCATACTCGGCCACATTGTTGGATGCCGAGAAATGAATTTGGAGTACGTATTTCAGTACATCCTGCTTCGGGGAGGTGAGGACCACTCCGGCACCCAACCCGATCTTTGTCTTGGACCCGTCAAAATGCATCTTCCAGAAATTGAAGTCGGGCGGGGGAGGCTCATATTGCATCTCGGCCCAATCCACCAAGAAGTCCGGCAGCGCCTGCGACTTAATGGCGTCCCTTCTTTCGTAAGTCGGGGCGTAGGGGGACAGCTGGATGGCCCACTTGGCAACTCGGCCGCTGGCATCTTTGCACCCTATAATCTCGGACAAGGGAGCCTCGCTCACCACTGTAACCGGATGCTCTTGAAAGTAGTGCTTCAACTTGGTGACCGCCAGGTATACACCATAGGCCATCTTCTGGTAGTGCGGGTAATTCTGCTTGGAGAGGGAGAGTACCTCACTCAGGTAATACACGGGCCTCTGTACCACCTTTTCACCTTCTTCTCTTTCCACCACCATTACCACACTTACAACCCGGTTGGTAGCCGCGATATAGAGCAACATCGGCTCCTTAGGCAACGGGGATGCCAACACTGGTGTACCTGAGAGTGTCTTTTTTAAGTCATTAAAGGCTGCATCTGCCTGCGGCGTCCATATGAAGGTTTTACTCTTTTTCATGAGTTGATATAAAGGCAAGGCTTTCTCTCCTAGCCGACTTACGAACCTACTCAGGGATGCCAAACATCCGGTGAATTTTTGTACATCCTTAAGGCGAGTTGGTAATTTCATACTTTCAATAGCTCGGATCTTGCCCGGGTTAACCTCTATACCCCGGCTAGATACCAAGAAACCGAGTAATTTTCCGGCCGGCACACCGAAGGTGCACTTATCCGGGTTAAGTTTCATCCGGAATTTCCTCAAGTTAGCGAATGTTTCTCTCAGATCCGTGATCAGAGTGGATTTCTCTTTTGTTTTTATGACTATGTCGTCGACATACACCTCTGCATTTCGACCTATTTGGTCATGCAAGCATTTCTGCATGCACCTTTGATAAGTGGCCCCGGCATTTCTCAACCCGAAGGTCATAACACGATAGCAATAAGCCCCGTACGGGGTAATGAAAGCAGTTTTTAATTGATCAGCCGGGTTCAAAGGTATCTGGTGAAAACCAGAATACGCATCTACAAAAGACAAAAGCTCACACCCGGCAGTGGAGTCGATTACTTGATCTATCCGGGGGAGCGGGAAAGGATCTTTCGGGCATGCCTTGTTGAGGTTTGTGAAGTCTATGCACATGCGCCACACCTTGGCCAGGAGAGGGTCATCCTTTTTCTTCTCTACCAGGACCGGGTTAGACAACCAGTCCGGGTGCAGTACTTCCATCACAAATCCAGCCGCTAGCAATACGGCTAGATGCTCCATGATCGCGGCTCTTCTCTCGTCCGAGAGACGTCTAGTCGGTTGCTTCACCGGCTTTGCATCCGGTCTCACGAATAATGAGTGCTCAGCCAACTCCCTCGGAACTCCTTGAAGGTCGTCATTTGACCAAGCAAAGACATCCCGATTCTCACGGAGGAAGTCGGTGAGCTCGCCTTCCTATTTGCCGTCCAGACTGGTACCTATGATCACCCGGTGTTCTGAGTTAGCCGGGTCCACTACGACCTTCTTGGTCTCTTTTGGCGGCTGGAAGGAAGCATGCTGCTCCGGGTTTGTCATCCCGGGCACACCGAGTTGGGAGGCTTGGGCCAGCGTTACCACTTGCTGGATTCTCTTTTTCTCCTCTGCTATGACCAATGACTCGGCCAAGCACGAGCCGGCAGTAGCACACTCGATCGAGCGCTTGTAGTCCCCCGCGATGGTGATTATGCCATTCGGACCTGGCATTTTCATTTTCAAATAGCCCATGTGAGTGGAGACCATGAACTTGGCCAGAGCAGGTCGGCCAATCAGGGCGTGATATGGACTCTCCAAGTCCACCACCTCGAACTCAAGACTTTCGGTCCGGCAGTTCTCCCGGGTCCCGAACAACACATCTATCCAGATTTTGCCCATAGGCGAGCAAGAAACCCCCGGCACAATGCCATGGAAGGTTGTGTTGGTCGGCAGCAGCGTGTTCAGGGACACTCCCAACTTAAGCATTGTGTCCTTGTACATGATGTTAATGGCACTGCCATTGTCAACTAGGACTCTGCTGAACCGGACGTTGATACTCGGCCCGATGAATGTCGGGTCCACCACCAAGGCGTACCCTCCCGGCTTAGGCATAACCCGGGGGTGATCCTTCCGACTCCAGCTGATCTCTATCTCGGACCAGTGCATGAACTTGGGTACCGCCGGCATGACGGCGTTCACCTCTATAGCGCGTTGGCGCTGACTTTTCTTGTCAGTGGGCTCGGTCACAAAAATTACATAGCTCTGATGAGCTTCCTGGTAGTCACCCTGGGGGTATCTGCCCTGGTTGCTAGTATCGACACGGTTATTACCCCGGACGTTCACCATGTTTACCGGCCTTGCCGGCGGTCTCCTCTGAACTGGCGGGTTAACCCGGACAGCATTGGCCCCACTCATAGGTGCCGGCGGTCTGGGCGCTGCGGGTTTTTCGGGGGCAGTCACCAGAGATCCCCCCGGAGCACCTTCTTGCCGCATTCGCTGATACCAGCTGCACTGCCGAGTTGTGTGGTTGGCTGGTCTGTTGGGCTCGAAAGTGTGATAGCAGCAGGGCTTGTCCAGCATGTCCTCATACGTCAAGGGTTTCCTCTGCTCGGCCCAAGTTTTCTTGACTTCCGCCCAACTCTGACCATCAGTCTTCTGCCGCTGGTTGTTACCGGCATTGCCTCGTTCCCCGGCTACCGCCGCTACCTGCTGCGAGGCATAGCGAAAGTCGGGCTCCCTCCTTTTTTGGCCAAAATCATGCCGGTCACTGTTTCTGCCCTGCCCGGACCTGTGGTTTCCCGAGTTCCTCCTACTCGGTTCTCCCGAGTCCAGCTGTGGTTGCATTGGATCGCCGAGGGCATAGCTATCGGCAATTCTCATCGTCTCGGCCAAGGTGGCCGGCATTTCCCTCTGAAGCTTCTGCCAAAGCATGGATCCATGTCGGCATCCCTGCGCAAACCATGAGATGGCTTGGGTCTCCACAACTCCTTCGCAGGAATTGCGAATGGTGCTCCACCGAGTCAAGTACTCTCGGTCAGTCTCATTGTCCCTCTGCCTGCACATTGCAAGCTGCTGAGGTCGGTTAGGTCTCTTGTAGGTACTGGAGAAGTTGCTGACAAATGCTTCCTCGAAGTCCAGCCAGCTGTTAACACTTCCCTCCCTCAAATTGTTCAGCCAGATTCGGGCCGGTCCCTCAAGCATCTGCGGGATATACCGTACCGCCCATCGGCGATTTCCTCCGGCAATATGCACTGCTGTCACATAGTCAGTCAGCCAGTCCTCTGGCTTGGAGCTGCCGTCATAGGTCTTGGCTCCCCTGTTCAGCTGAAAGTGGGGGACAGGCTGCTCCGACATGATTCGGGGCCCGAAGCAAGCAGGACCGGGTGGACCTTGCTCTTCCATCTGCTCGGATCTGTATAACCGATCCAGCTTGTACCGCGCATCATTTGGATCCAACTGGCGAGTCCCCAGTCGAGACCCCAGAGCACTCTCATACACATGATACCCGGCCTTGGCCAATGCCGAGTTGCCGTCATCGTACCAGTTCAGGTCTTGCCCGCCCACTTGCCGGGTCTGCAGTGCTCCAACAACTTGCTGCCTCGGGGCCTGGTTAGGCGCCGGATATCGGGGTGGGTACCCCCGACCGACCGAGTTGGTATTTTTGGCGTGCCGATTACTCGGAGCTTGTCGGCTTCTGCTCTGGGCTTGCCCAGCGTTGCCCTGGCCGGCGATTTGCTTCCCGGCATATGCCGGGTCATATGTCAGCATCTGGAGCTGCTGATTCCCGCCGGGATTCCTACTCCGACTCTGGTTTCCACCGACATGTGGGGAAGAAGCCTGTCCTCTGGACACGCCACTGGGAGCCCGGGTTGAGTGGACAACCTGAGATCCACCCCCGGCCTTCCTGACAGCCTCATTCTGCCGGGTTGCCACTTCTACCAGCTCATTGACTCGGTCCTGTTGCTTACGGCGAGCCTCTCCGGTTAGACCGGATAACTCGGCCCTTGCTGCCTCGGCAGCCCTGAGGGTCTTGGCCGGAGAGCTGTAATTCGGCCTAGCCGCCGACATTACGCTCGGAGTCACACTGGGTGCAGCTCTGCCATCCCTATCTATCTCGGCATTGAGGCCCTTGCCTCTTCTGCGCACCTCGGCCTCACGGTTCGGCCGACCTCCTACCGGCGAGAAACCATGAGCCGCGTCATACTCACGCTGAACTCGGTCGAAGTCCCTTCGGACTTCTGCTAACTTCTCTGCCTCCTCCAGCAAGCTCAGCCGCTCTGCCTCTAACTCAGCTGCCCCCGGCACAGTCAACCTCTCTACTGTCTCTCTAAGAGGTTCAGTCCTTACCGGGACACGAGATGTCTCGGCGCCGCCATGGCCCTGCCTCTCCAGTGCCTGCTTGGCCCTCCGGGTCGACCTTGCCTCGGGCTCCAAGACAGGGTCTTCTGTCGGAGGAGCCGTCACCCCGGCCATCATGACCGCGCAGCTCTCGGGGCGAGTGGTACGCCGGCCGCGAGCCGCACAGACAGCTGGGGGATCCTCGGCCACGAGCACCTGCGCCGGGTACCCGCAGACGAGCTCGGTGCCGACATAGGTGACGAAGTTGCCGAACTCGATGACGCAGCCGTTGGTCGGAAATGGCCTGCCGCGAAAGCAACCGGCGTTGTCGCTGACAAACTCCATGTCGCCGAACTTGACGACGAGTCCGGAGAGGACTCGCACGGGGCCCGTCCGGATGAGTACACCAGCCAGCGCCTCTCGCTGCCCCACGGTGGGCGCCAACTGTCGTGGTGGTATCACGGCAGATGCCATAGGATGGCTAAAAGTGTGGGGCCGATGGACGCTGGTGGATCCGGGGAGGGCTAGCGAGCTAAAAAGCTCACGCGAGAGAAAACAAGAAACGAACACGAGCCGACCGAGTTCGGCTCGAGAACAAGCAAACACACACGACACCACAAACACGCACGATGTACCCAGGTTCGGGGCCCTCGTGAGGAGGTAACACCCCTACTCCTGCCTTGCTTCTCTCTATATGTATCTCACAAGAACTACAAGGTGCTCCTTGAGCTGTTTTGGTAAGAGCTAGGATGAACTACAAGTAAGGAAGGAGTAAATGCTCTAGCAGTGAATGAGACTATAGTTTTGGCTCTCCGGTCGGTGTCTCTCTCCTCACAGGAGGAGTTATGGCGCTATATATAGAGTTCCTGCCGGGTTATCCGGGAACCCTAATTCCTCCGGGCCCCCCGGACAACAGCCCCCGTCCAACGGTAAGGTCGACACCTCTACCACGACCTAGCCGCCGGGCTATCCGACATAGGTCGAGGTAGGCCATGATGCCTCTTACCTCAGCCGCCGCCGGCCTAGGTGATGATGCTTCCCCTGCCAGAGACAGGACGTGCCTTCTCCATGCCTTGTCTCCTGTCAGTCAGTTGCCAGTACAGTGGTATGGTCATGTCGTCCTTGTCTCGTGCCCTTTGTCCCGCGCCCGTGTCAGACGGGAGGTGACCTTACCTCCGTGTCAGACGGGACAGTGTCCTGGCCTTGTACCCGCCCTTGACTTCCTGCCCGACATAGGATATGTCGGATATATCCTCTTATCCCGGCACAAGTATGCCGGGCCTCTCTCCGTACGCCGGCATGGCTATGCCGGGCCCAGACCTCCGACATACCTCACCTGTCCCGTACCTGTATGTCGGATCCTCCTTCCTGCACAACACATATAAATAGAGACCTCGGACATGGTTATGCCGGTTAGAACATATCGGCTATCTCCGACATAAGTTTAAGTCGGCCAAGCAGACAACTTGGTCTAGCCGGGACCCCGCACACCAGCACCGGAACTCGGGCGTTGCACAAGAGAGTGCCCCTAGGCCCAGCTACACGAAGATGTCTTAGGCTTGCTCCCAAAGACATCCTCGAGAAGCTGGTTCTCAGGAGAAATCTCTGCCTTTGCCTGAATGAGAGTGAGGGGCTGGGGGTCTATTTATAGCACCACCAGGGGAGACAGCCTGGCCCTCGCTCCCTCCAAAGGGCGTCCCTTTACCTCTCGAAGAGTCATATGACCTTTGGCGCCAGGCAAGGGATAGTTACCACTGTAAACTCGGATATTTTACCCTCGCCTTTACCCTACCCGGGGTAGCCCCCCGACACCTGGAGAAGCGGATGAGCTTACCGGAAGTTGTGGAGTGTGCAGTTCAAACGGTGCAACGAGTGGGCACCCTGCTACTTGTAAATTCCCGTCTGCTCTGCGGTAGAGGTGAGGCCAAAGGCATGGCGTGGCGTGCGCCTCGGGTCGAACGGCCGGATCGGATCCAGATCCGTGCAGCGCCAGGGTTAGGTCAGGTATCCATACTTATCGCACCGGCCCGCCTCTGTCTGTCTACCCGGCTCGATCGGCTGCCAGCCGAGCCGAAGGCATCTCTCTCACTCCACGTGTCGGCCCACGGGCCAGCGGCAGACCGCAGAGCACTTTGGGCGGTGCGGTGCGGCCGTACTGAATTCCGGCCCGGGTCTCCTTCCCTTGTCGCCAAGGAGCAGCAACCGCGATCCAGTTTATTCGCCGACCGGTGCACGCACCCACGACGTGACGTGGCTCCGCATTGAACTAGCGACCAATCAATAATAAGCTGGTCGACTAATGGCAGCTGTGTGTCTGTTGAATAATGGCGATTAGCAGCAGTACGAGCTGAGGAGTAGACGGTGGTGGAGGAGGGGGAGAGGTCCACGTGAGCCGGGTCACCTCCATCGGGGCTACCGCACCGCATTGAACAGTGGAACACGGGCAGGTCGTACTAATGTACTCGGGACGCAGGCAGCAGCGGGGGCACTCCCGTCATTTCGGCGCACGGCTGCATTCCCGAAGCAGGCGAATACAATGCGCCGTGGGACCACATGGATGGAATCGTGTCGTCGCACGATGAATGTGGGCCCTGGTGTCGTAGGGAGGAGCGTGGTGATGGGTTTGGTTCGGCGGGTGGTGGAGGAAGCGATACGGCGTCGTGCGCACATCCACGTCAGTCTCTGTGGACGGGACCAGATCGGGAAGATGGGCAACGCACTCGTACTGTACGTGAGGTGAGATGGGATCTTCTCTTATTGTATTTTTAAATTTCGGGGCATGGTAGGTCCGCCTCTTCACTCGACAAAGTTTCCAGCGAGGTACAGGTCCTGTGCAGCGCGCTTCTTAGTCCATCTTTATTATACGGCAAATGATTTGAGTTGCTCCAGTAGAGCATTTTTAAGTTGGTTTTACGGTCTATGTTTTAAGTTGTTATAGTACAATTAAAATCGTCGCGTAAAAGATAAACCCGAAAGAGAACTATTTGTTTAATTCCACGTACCAACACATAGATGATCTTAATATTTACTGCGAAATATATAGATCACCGAAGCACTAAACTCAAACAATAGCTAAGCTCGTCACCACCCTAATCCTCTAGAGCCCTCGGGAGCATACGCAACGGCGGCTCCGATCACTTCACGTCCGAGACGAGGTTGTTGTTGACGTCGGTCACTTTTCTCGGCTATAGAGCAATACGACGATGGCGTCGACGGAGCCCTCGGAGACGAAGTCCTCTTGCGCAAAGGAGATGGCGGGGTCGTAGACTTCGATCTCCGGCTCCTCCTCCGATGACTCCCTCTTCGGCATGCACACCTGCACGTCGGATGAGCTCCCCTCGCCACGGCGGCGCGCTGCTCATTGCCGATCAAACTCGTCGACCGCTCGGCTCCAAACTTGGTTGGTGAAGCAGCGTGTCGAACGGTTCCTTATCGTGTCGGAGGCGACGGTAAACAGATTCACGACCACGTGCGGTATAAATTGGGGTCAGACGGTAAAATTCTTAGGCAAACGAAAGAATTTTACCGGTCGGGTTGGTTTACGGGGTTTAGTTATACTAGAAAAAAAGGCTTGATGCTCTCATGCTACTAATTTCGTTTTCGTAGGAGTAGTAGAGCTCCAAAGGGTTGTTTACGGGGTTTTGTTATACTACTAGAAAAAAGGCTTGATGCTCTCATGCTGCTAATTCCCGTTAGAAATCGGTATGTGGTGGAGGGGGGCTGTTCTTCGTATCTCTCCTCTCAGCATCCACGTATCCAATCAAGCATGGGGCCAGGCCTGAATATCGATGATGCTCCCGTCCCATCCACCAGCCCCGTAGCGGTCAGTCATATAATATCCTTAAACCCTTAGCTACACGAGGTTTTGGAAACCAGATTTTAAAAAAGGGAACAGACAAAGTTTCAGATATTCTCAAATCAGGCTTGAGGCATCTTTCGATAGGAATTTTAAAGGATTTTATAGGATTTCAATTCTTAGTAATTTTTCTTATGGATTGTCTTTGATTTAAAGGAACCGGTGCTACTAAAATCTTATGGATTGTATTTCTATGTCTCAATTCCATAGGAATTTAAATATCCACTCCAATCTCTTTTTTAGACTCAAGTGTGTAGCATCGAAACACTTTTTCTGTGTTTCATTCAAACGACTGTTCTTTTAGTTTTCATGCGTTTTACAATCCTCTATTTTGCACTCGCAAACCTGTGGGATTCCTATGTTTTCTCTTTTCCTGTGTTTTTCAACCCTGTGATCCAAAGAGGCCCTGAAACTGTCTGTCCTCCGACTGAAACGGTCGGTCGGAGCTCGCTTCGACTCAAAGTGAGTGTTTTTTTATGCGAAACACATACGCTCGTATACACTCACCCGTATAAACGTGCACGCTCATTCTATAAACGTACAAACGCACACCCTGAGCCGTCGATGATTTGATTGATGAGTGAGTCACAATCTATGTGACTAGGCGTGACAGCTTTGCTATACTTATGAGGGTGTTTAATTAGTTGTGTGGTTGTATCACACCATTATTTGTGCCATGCTTGTTGTTTTCAAACGGACACGTTGATTAAGCGACGTCATCATGCCATCTCCATCTTCGATGTGTTGTAGGATGTGTTCTAAGTGGGATCCCAATTTTCTTAATTATAATTTATTTGCAATTTTTCAATTTAAATTCAATAAAAAATATACTAAAAACAGTCAAATGATTTGTAGTAAGTGGGATCCATTTTACACGTCTAGATGAACCGCCTTGTGCATGGTACGTAGCACGTTGTTTGGGGAAAATGCATCGTATAATCGCCTCGTTTTTGTTTTTATTTTGCATAGCATATACTGTATATTTTTTTTCCCTCTCTCCGGACGGCACCTCCCGGTCTGAAAAGCTCCACCCGGAGTACGGAGTAGTATTAACCAGTACGCAGCCCCCCGGAGCTTCCAGACGCAACTTGCGTACGTGGATGCCATGCCGCCGGCCCGCCGGAGCATGTGCTACAGCGGAGGACAAAAGGTACAACGCCAACGCAGCTGGGCGCACGCAGGACTCGCCACCCACCGGTGCCGTTTGCTATCGCCGTTCATCGGGTCCGGCATGCGAGAGTTGCTTGCAGAAACGAGAGACGCCGGCCGCCACCGGTGCAGTGCAAAGCGTCGAGATCATGCGTGCCGTCGTCAGTACAGTTCGCGCGATCGTCACAGGTAGGACACGCTGCCGGTATGTGGCTCGGACCTTGTGCATGAGCTTCAGTTAACCTCGGAAGGAAGGTTTCATCGAAATGTTTTAAACACGATCCCTAGCTTGTTCATGTCTTGCCTTTGGATTTCACTTTCAGGGTGTCAACCTCCGGTCCCATGATTCCCATGCATCCACCGGCTAGCGGTCGTGTAATATCCCTCCGCATTGTTAGGTGCACCGTTCACGTTAGACAAACCAGGGCCAGATATTTAGAACGTCAACAGACAAAAGTTTCAGAAATCTCCAAATCAGATCGATCTCGAACCGTTGTCCGTCTTCATGCAAGACGCAGTATACTCGATGGAGTGGTTATCTCACATTAGACGTGACTACACTGAAAAACGTTAAATGGGATGATATTTGAAATTGGTTTTGAAAAGGCGTATGACAATGATAAATGGTCTTTTCTTTAACGTAACTTATAAATGAATGATTTCTCCGATGAGTGGCGCTTATGTCACGGGAGTTAGTGTGAGTGTTAAAGTCAATGATGATGTTAGTAATTACTTTTAGCTAAAAAGAGGATTAAATCGAGGTGACCCATTATCGTTTATACCATTTAATATAGTAGCGGATATGTTTATTGTTATGTTTGAACGTGCAAAATTTAATGGGCAGATTGAAGGGTTAGTCACCCACCTAGATGATGGGGGTTTATCCATTCTTCAATACGCGGACGATACGATTCTATTTATGGAACATAACACGTAAAACCTAAGAAAACAAAGTTAATCTTTTAGAACTCGGGCAGCTTTTGAGTGTAAAAATTAATTTTCATAAGAACGAGTTTTTTTGTTTCGGGGTGATCCTAGAAAGTGTTGGCCGATATGCTGAATTGGTTGGTTGTGAGCATGGTAAATTTCCCATTTGGTATTTGGTTATTTCCGAGTGGAAGTTGCTTGGGATCGCTTGCAAGCAAGGTTGACCAGCTGGAAAGGAAATTACCATCTCTGGGTGGAAGATTGGTTCTCATTAAATCGATACTAACTAATATGGTATTGTATATGATTTCTTTCTTTCCGTGGCCTAAGAGAGTCTGACACAAAGTGGATTTCTTACGGTCATTATTCTTTTAGTAAGGCGATAGTGAAAAAAACATATATGGACTAACTTGTTGGGATCTAGTTTGCCGACCTAAGGACCAGGGAGGGCGGGGTATTCAGGACCTTCATGTTATAAAAAACACAACACTCCTAGGTAAATGGTATTTTAAGCTTCTTACCGAAGATGGGGTTTGGTAAATTATACTAGAAAGGAATACATAGGTCCAAATACATTGTCACAGGTTTTCTGGAAACCGAGAAATTCTTATGGACTGGTGTAATGGCAACGAAGAAACATTTATTCCGCTTTGGATCATTTTCCATTAAAAATGGATCGGAAATTAAATTATGAGAGGATAAGTGCCTGTGAAACACCACTCTCCGAGAACTGTAATTCGATCTATATAATATGTACGTCACAAAAATGATACAATCACTATGGTATTGGATACGTCTTCACCTAATGCGACGTTTAGACGAGATTTAATTTGCCCCACACCTGCGGCATGGAACACTCTGTTGGAGCCGCTGGTTATGGTCGAGCTATCACAAGGGGCAGATGTATTTCGTTGGAATTTACACGAGAATGGGAAATTCTCAGTTGATTCTATATATATAGAGCTCTTGTTCGTTAAGATATGTCGGCCAATGGTAATAAGAAAATATGAAAACTGAAGATTCCATTAAAAATAAAAGTATTCGGTTGGTTTCTTCGTAAGGGTGTAATCCTCTTGATCTCACTCACTAGAAGAACAAACAATAAATATCCACATGAAAAGTCACGATGCTTCAAAGAGTGGTTCAAACTTGGAAAATAACATTACCCGACCGCTTCCTTCTGAAAAATATAATCAGTCTGAATCAAATATATATGCATCGTGTTCAGACACGAGCATGCATCATCAGTGACCGAAGAACTGGCGAAAGTGTGAAACATGATCAAACCATACGTCTGACCAACTCTCGAGTCTGAACCAACAACAACAATAAAACAAACAAATCAAATGAGTTGCTCCATCAAAACTTGTCTTATCCTTCGACACGCCTGCACACACAGACCCAAAATGTCTTATTCTCTCGGTCATTTCAAGTGATGCCCAGAGCTGGGAGAATATTTTCAAAATAAAGTGTCTCTGTTCTTGTGTATAAAAGTCAGTCATATACTGCTCCTTTGAAGTCCGAATCGACGTGATTTTGGACGTCACACGCGGCACAACGTCTATCGCGTGCGCCTATCGCGTGCGCCTGAGAAGAAGACGCCTTGTACGTACATCCACATACCAGTACATCAAAATGAGGAAGTTCGCAGAAGAAACAATTATACACAAGTTGTTGCTCTGGTTTTCTCTTGAGAAAGCAAATTCCACGTCCATTACTTTATCTCCTCTAGGCAGTGGCCTAGTGGCGAGGGTTGCAGTGGCACACTTTATGCCCAGAGTTCAACTCCCGTCGGGAACGTATTTCTGGTGTCTCACCCGGGTGAGATTCTACTATATCAAAAAATTGATGGTGCTAGTGCCTATGAAATTTTATTTTATTTCTATAATTATTGTCAGTCTTCTAGGAACAATCCTGGATATTAGAGAGAGAAAGGTAGTGCGGGAAAGTGATAGGTTATGTGGACAAACGTCAAGATTATTGTTTGCTAGAAGGTTATTCGAAATTACTTGTCACCTCGGGTTGAAATTTTCTATTTTTGGGATAACGAGAGCTTTATTATCTCCGTCGTGTACATCATAGATGCACATAACAGTTTTCCATAAAGGTAAATCAAATTTCACGCAGAAGTGTGCCAAAGAAAATAGGTCACGTTCGTTTTATGAAACTCAAAAAGTAAGCATCATGATGTCATCCATATGATCGATGTGATAAAAATACCCGTCACCTCCACCTTCAGTCGTGTAACGACCTCAAAGCTTGTCTAGTCGAAAAACATTATAGAGACAAAACACGTGTTACATAGAGCATGCAAGTGGTGATATTTAAGTATCCATACCCATGCAAAAAAAGCTAGCTGATACTGCTAGTCAGCAAGGCTCCAATGACATGGCTACAAATTAACTCAAACGGTTGTCGATATGCTAATCACTTTGCGTCTGCCTGTTAGCTCACTACACCCAAGAACCATTGGTCTGACAAATCTAACCTAGAGTTTCACTCAGAGTTCATGACAGTAAGTAGACCCCAATGACCCATACTAGGAGGTCCATATGATGGATAACAAAGGGAATTTCCTTATGCATTTGTTTCAAAAAATAAAAATAATTCAACAATCCACAAAAACCTGTTTTTTACAATCCTATGGGCAAAAAACAAGGTAAAGGCTATAAGTTGCATAAGTGTGACCCATCTTAGTTTGCATTGGTTTTAATGTTGATTTTGTTATGCATTTTAGGTTTCCTAGTTTTTCATATTCCCGCGAATCAAATACCTTGTTTCTTATATTTCCTATGTTTTGCTAGTCCTATGTTTTACACATGCAATCGTACCGTATTCTAGCCTTTTTCTGCATTTCGGAGATCCCGCGAATGTATGACACCCTCAGTAAGTGTATGACAACATGATTTCTTGGACCGGAGCTGGTTCGATATGATATGGTAAGAGTGCATGCTTTCGATGTTCATTTGTAGTTAGGTAAAAAGAGGAAAAAACAAACTAGCGCTCCAGAGTTAGACAAATATCTATTGTGAGTAGGCAATACAAGTATAAAGTACTAGTGTGAGGTCAAGCTAGAGGCTCTTACAATTGCGGAAAGCAAACTTCTCAACATATATGACAATTGGGAATGATAGAAAGAACCAATCAGAGATGAACACATGATAATTTTAAATGCACTTTGCTGTTAGGGTCAACAAAAATAACAAGTAATTAGTCCATTTTCCCTTTGTTTATTAAGCATGGTTAGAAATATGTATGAATTCTTCATTTGGCATAGGACCATCTAGAATCCCAAGAACTATCCATTTTTTACATGAAGCACTATCCATATATGAATTACCAGAATTTCTCGAGAAGGTTCCAGTATAAATATTTAGATATCCTAAAATGGTAAAACGATGCATATATCAGATAAAAAATAATACATAAGATAAAGATGGTTTATATTACATGTTTTGATGGTTGCCACCAGAAACTTATCAAACAATATATGTTTGTGATCTGTTTGAAGGAATCTCATAAGAGGTACCATGTATGAGAGTCCTAGATATGGTCATGAGAATGAAAGGCATTGATAGGTTAGTAATAATCAAGTGTAATAAAATCGCTACTTATGGAATGCTTGATTGGCAACACCAGTTTCCAACCCCATTCTATTGAGCAAGTTATACAAATTGTTACTTGATGGATTTGTTTCCAACATTTCTCTAAGTAATTGTTTCATGCATTTCTGACAAAAAATAACTTATTGACCTTGTGAGCTATTAAAGAAGCTATTGCTCCTAACATTTTATAATTCATAGAAGATAATAAATAAGCATAAAACATAATGCACATAATAAATTTTGGTGTACCGGTTATCTAATTTGCTTCACCCCAAGTGTTTAATAATTAAGATGTTTGGACGTTAGAGTGTTGTAAAGATGAAGTGTAATAATTTGGTATGATTTATAATCATTTAAGCTTGTAATGGACATATTTATGTGTTTTCCATAAATTTTAATTCTTCTTTGGGAGTTCTTTTTCACATTTGTACACCTAACAATTGATAATTTTGTCGCAATTTATGAATGTGAAATGTAAAATGAATGAAAAAAGAAGTTCCTACTAGATGATGCTTGTTCTTGATATTTAGATGTGTCGTAGTGAAAGCCTCCTGAAAATGCTAAATGTGTGCGATGGTTCTTAAAACACACACGACTAGTAATAGGATAAATCGTGTGTGATTATAAGTAAACCCATACGGCTGTATATGATGACTATAAGCCATCCCACCTGATTTAGTAAATAGAGTCGTCTGCGATGTTTTGAACTATCACAAACGGTGTGTTAGTCAGCATACGATTTTCAGTCTCATCGTCCAGAGATAGTAAATAACGGTATACGATAGCCGATTTCGATCGTCTGAGATTGCTCGATCTATATTATTGTGACCAAACAAAAAAGGGGGTGAAAGATCACCACATGTCGTGGTGGTATCACGGCAGATTCCATAGGATGGCTAAAGTGTGGGGCCGATGGACGCTGGAGGATCCAGGGAGGGCTAGCGAGCTAAGGAGCTCACACGAGAAAGGGCTAAGTGCTGCCGAAACCAACTCGGGGAGGGAAGAAACCGCAAGAACACACGAGAAACCTCCAGAACACAAGCGAACCCACAAAGAACCACAAACACACCCGGTATACCCAGGTTCGGGGCCCTCGTGAGGAGGTAACACCCCTACTCCTGCCCTGCCTCTCTGTATATGTATCTCACAAGATCTACAAGGAGCTCCTTGAGCTGTTTTGGTAAGAACTAGGATGAACTACAAGTGAGAGAGGAGTAAATGCTCTAGCAGTAAATGAGACTATAGCTTTGGCTCTCTCGTTGGTTGTCCTCTCACAGGAGGAGTTATGGCGCTATTTATAGAGGTCCAGCCGAGTTGCCCGGAAACCCTAGCCTCTCCGAGCCCCCCCGGACAACAGCTTCAGTCCAACGTTAATGTCGACATCCCTACTACGACCTAGCAGCCGGGCTATCCGACATAGGCCGCGGTAGGTCATGATGCCTCTTACCGTAGCCGCCGCCGGCTTAGGTAATGATGCTTCCCCTGTCAGAGACAGGACATGCCTTCTCCATGCCTTGTCTCCTGTCAGTCAGTTGCCAGTACAGTGGAGTAGTCACGTCGCCCTTGTCTTGTACCCTTTGTCCCGCGCCCGTGTCAGACGGGAGGTGACTTAGCTTCCTTGCCAGAGAGGACAGTGTCCTGGCAGTGTACTTGCCCTTGACTTCTGGTCCGACATAGGATATGCCGGACAGCCTTGCTCTACCCGGCTTAGCCATGCCGGATCCTCCGCTGTATCCCGGCAGGGATATGCCGGGCCTGCTTACTTCTGCCCGCCCTCCAGAGTCCCGGCGTACCTATGCCGGAACCTCCTTCCTGCACACAATAAGTAGAGAGATTACGCCGACACGCTTATGCCGGTCAGGTTATGCCGGCCAGGTTATGTCGGTCCGACCCATGCTAGTTTATCAGTGTCTCCTGCCTCGGCCTCTCCCGCGCTGGGTGTATCTCGGCTACCTCCGACATACCTCCAAGCCGACTTTACTCATAGCCCGAGCCACCCAGGACCCTGCTCACCAGCACCTGTTTCTGATATTGCACAAGAGAATGCCCCTAGGCCCAGCTACTCGAAGATGTCTTAGGCTTGCTCCCAAAGACATCTTCGAGAAGCTGGTTCTTAGGAGAAATCTCTGCCTCTGCCTGAATGAGAGTGAGGGGCTGGGGGTCTATTTATAGTATCGGCAGGGGAGACAGCCTGGCCCCTGCTTCCTCCCAAGGGCACCTCCTGACCTTTTCCAAGAGCCACCCCCTGCGTACCTCCAAAAGGCGTCCCTTTGCCTCCCGAAGAGTCATAGGACCTTTGGCACCAGGCCAAAGGTATTTGCCACTGTAAACACGAGTATCTTACCCTCGCCTTTACCCTACCCGGGGGTAGCCCCCCGACACTAGTCCCCGAAGCTGGTGTAGTCCTGCAGACTTGGATGAAGGGCTGCATCAGATTTAACAAAACAACTGCCTGGGACCAGCCGCCGACATTGCTACGTCGGGCCGACCAATCACACCGAGTTGCTTAAGTTGGTTGCCATACAGCCTGTCCGACACCACCATGACGGCCCGGCAAGGAGCTTCCGACATGTGTTATTCAACATATCGCGGAGCCCCCGACCTCAACGAATCTTTTCCCGGATCCTCTTCTGAGACGTGTCATTGATCTGCTGCACCATCCCGCGAATTACGCCACGCGGCCTGACAAACCGTCACAAACACGCCGCACGGGCCGCACCAGCCGTCATATCCCGCAGACACTCGAGTAGTTTTACCCCGAGGCGCCTCCTCGATTTCCGGGCTAGCAACCGCATCCGATCCGCAGCCGACGGTTCCCATGCTGTGGCCCGTCGTGCGGCCGATCGTGGGGCCATAACCGCCCCACCTCCGTGAACCGCCGCACACACGATCCCATTACCCGCTCGAAACCAACGGGCGGGAAAAACGGGCAACCGCCTCGCCACCTTCCCTCTTAAATAGCTTCGCGCACGATTCCCTCGCCCCTTCGCCTCCATACTTCCCATCTTCTTCCTCCTGCACTCTCCTCCGCCGTCGCTGCGCCCGAACGCCCGCGTCCGCACACCGACGACCTCGCCGCCGATCAGAAGACGCAGCCCGGAGCCGCCGTCCTCACCGTTCCTCCAGCGCGAATCGCGAACTCCGGTGAGTTTCTTTCCCTCTCCGCACCCCATTAGATCCCCTAGGACCTCGCCGGCGTGCTCGTGTCCGAGGCTTTTCCTCCGCCCCTGCCTCTACTCCGGCCACCGTAGGTGCCCTACGTGCCTCCACCGGAGGGGAGCGAATGTTCCCCGCGCATTCCAGCCTTGCCATTGCTCCCCAGATCTTCCTTGTTTAACTTAGCAATATTTAGGCGCCATACTCACGGTTCTTCTCCCTTAGTTCATAGATAGGTTTTCCTTTATTTCCATTATCCAGATCTCCTGTGTGCCTTGTAACCGACACAACTCTGTTTTTTCCACGGCCTTTGACGACTGCTATCCGACTTACTCTACATCCCGGTCTATAACTCGGCATCTGTTTTGCAGATAAGCCGACATGTCTTCGAGCCATTCCTCCGAGCAACCCGACGCGTCCGCGGAAGGAATCCGAGGAGGATGGGAAGGTTCCGACGTCGTGCAAGACGATCTCGACTGGCTACGTCGCACGCGCCGCGTCCCGGCACCAATCATATGCCGGCTTCCTGGTGACGAAGTCGAGCCCGCGCCCCAGGAAGGAGAACGGGTGGTGTTTGTCGCGCACTTCGAGCGCGGCTTCGCCCTTCCGACAAGCAGGTTCTTTCGGGCCTTCCTCGACAAGTTCGAGCTGCAGCCGCATCATTTGCCGGCAAACTCCATCACGGTCCTCTCGGCCTTCGTCGCCTTCTCCGAGGGGTACCTCGGCCTGTGGCCCCTGGTCAGCCTCTGGGCGAAGTACTTCGTGCTCCGGAAGCAAAGTATTCCGAACAAGGGCGTGAAGGACAAAGAGATGACTGCCTGCGGAGCCGCCACCATTGCTGCCCGGAAGCTCTCCGACTTCCCCAAGGTCACCGGGCTGGAGTCCTGCCGTAAGTGGCAGCGTAGCTTCTTCTACGTGAAGAATCCGGATTCCGCCGACAATGCCAAGGGGTACGACTTCATCAATCTCCCAGAGTTCCGCATTGATCCACCTCATTCCCAGGCGAATTGGGGCTGGGATCCGTCGGGCAGCGACGCAGAGATCCAGGCCATTCACGACCACTTGCTTTCGATCAAGGACGAACTGACGGCGGATGACCTCTTGAGGACCTTCGTCATTCGCCGGATAAGCCCCCTGCAGAACCGGGTGCACAAGATCTGCCACATGAGTGGGCCCCGCGACCCAACTCGCATCAGCCCCTTCGAGCTGGATAAGCCGGCAGTGCGCCGGCGTGTTCGTGCCATCGCCCAAACCTCCATGGGAGATGACTGGGAATGGGGACTTGAACCACACAGCCGCGCCAATCCTCCGCCCGAGGTAAACTCTTGTTCTTCCTCTCCGACATAACCTAGTAACCGACATAGCAGTTGTATTATCTTCTTGCCTTTCTTGTTTCCTTAATCAGTTCTCGCTATTTTCCTTCTGCAGAGGTTTGACCGTCAAACCCGGGAGGACAAGAGGTGGGCCAACGGTGGTTGGCGGGCAGACCATGCCATGCCGGCAACTCCGCTCACGGAAGATCCGGATGACGAGGACCACTTGTCGATCCCGGTATCCCGCACCTCCGGCCCGGGTAAGCCTCGAACCCGGTCTCGCCCCCAAGACGAATCTGACGACGATGACTGTGCGATGTTAGAGATCACACACGCCACCCCCTTGGCCTGTGCTGACCCTCTGCCTCCACCATCAGCTGCCCCGAGTACCCAAGCAGCTACGCGCAAGCGCGCGGGAGCCGGCGCCTCTGCCGCGGACAACCCGGGGGCCAAGAAGGCCAAAACCACCAAGAAACTTTCCCGCAAGAAGATCCCGACCGCTGCCGGGTAAGCACTCTTCCTCTCGTCTTTTCGACCCCTTTGCCTCATCCATCCTTAACCTTTTATTTCATGCGCAGAGCCCCACTCGAGCTCGACCAGAGTGACTCGGCAGCCCCGACAAACGCCGGAGTCGGCAGCCCACCCCGGGCAACACCCGCGGCCGCCGACACAGTCCTGCCCGACGCCTCACCGCCGACATTCAAGACCGCGGCGGAAGGGGGCCGAGCAAGCCCGGACCGCGATGTCGGGTCTGGTGGCAACCCAGCGCGTCCGGCCACTGCACAAGTCGAGACCACGCTGGTGCCGGACGCCTTCCCGCAGCAATCAGCGCCGCCGGAACCACAATCCTCCGCTGCAACCCAGCAGCCATTCGCACAACAACAGTGCCAGGCACCAACCGCAGGTCCTACCATGAAGGCGCGCACCGATGCCAAGACCGCCAAGAAGAAAACTGCCCCGACCCCGGATCAGTTGGCGGCCAAGAAAGGTCAGTCTCCTTCGGGTAAACTCAGAGTGGTGCATCCTCCTCGCATCGCCGTTAAGACGGCGGCACTGCGCATGCTGGAGGCCACTGTCGACCGGGTTGCCTCTACTGCCGACTTGGAGAGCTCGGGTTTCCTTATGCCTAGTGCTGACTCTTCAGGTTCGATGGAGCAGTACAACATGGATTGGAATGCCGCCGATATCAACGAGGCTACCTCTTCCGACCCGAGTATTGACCACCCGGCTGGCCCCGGGAAAGTTGCTCAGTCTTTGCACGCTCTTCAATGTGCGGTCCTTCAACTGACAACAGCTGCGGAGGTAAGTCTTTCCAACATCTACTATCTCCAGTCCCCGAGGTTCTGGCCGAATGGTTAAGACTTGACCGAGTTAAGACCATTCGGCGAGAAACTTCAACAACACTTCGCATCCAGTCCCCGAGATTCCTGCCGAGTAACAATACTTGCCCGACTAAAGGTTATCCGGCTGGCATCTCCAACAATTTGCACTAACATTTCGCTTTCTATCTCAGTCGTGCAGCAAGGAGCGTACCCGGGTGTTCCAGAGGCTGCTGGTCGAGCATGGGTCCCTCCGGAGACGGTTCAAAGAGCTCCAGGCTGCGCACCAGGGCCATGGTATACTTCCTTGTTTCCGAAATACCCCTTCCTCCTTCTAGGTTCCCTTTACCATTATAACTGATTTGTCGCTCTCTCCAGCCGACACCGCCGCCCGAGTTGCCGCTGAGCACAAGCTCGCGTTGGAGAAGGAGCAGGCCAAATCAACTCGGCTCCAACAAGAACTGGAGCAGGCCAAGATGGAGAAGGCCGAGTTGGAGAAGACCCTGGCGGACGCCGTGCGGATTCAGGGTGAAGTGCTCGAGCAAACTGAGTCTCGCGCCACCCTGGCCGAGAAAAATCTCAACACCCTCAAGTCCCAGTGCGACATCTGGCTGGCCGAATTGAAGAAGATCAACGACCAGATGGATAGTGAGTTTCTCCACACTTTTTCCCTTCTTGCTTGAATTTTTTGCCGACACACGTCCTATATCGGCCTGCCTTCTAACTTACCAACATTCTTCTTCTCCTCAGAGCACTTCTCCCACACGCACACCGTTGCGGTGAAGGCCATTAACCGGGCGCGTGCGAAGAGGGCTGAAGCCGGCCCCATCTCTGGCGAGTGGGACGTGGAGGACCACCTCGTAGCACTTAACGCGCGCTTCGCGCCGCTCAAGAGTATCGGGATGGAGCTCCTCGATGCCGGCGTTCACGTCTATCGGAAACTCTGGCCCGGCGCCACGCCTCCGGACAATGTGTCCGACTTGGCCCAGGAGTTGATGAAGACGGAAAGGCGCCTCCGGGAATGGAGATCCTCCGCCGCCCGTGCCGGTGCGGACCAAACACTCTCCTTCATACTATCCTGGTATGAGGGGATCGATCTTTAGAAGGTGCAGGTGCAGCGCGAGAACTCGGCGTGGACAACCGATCCCGTCAAGATCCAGCTCCGACAAGATGCTGCGCACTACTTTGCCAGCTATTCACAGCCCCACCAGTACGTCGAGGGCGAGGTCTACTCGGATGATGAAGACTATGCCGATGACCTTGAAGACGAGGAGGAGGACGATGAAGAAGAAAACCAAGACAGCCTCCCCGAAACCTCCAAGACCTCCGGCAAAGCCCAGCCATCCGGGAAAGCTTCCACTTCTGGGACTGCTGACATAGCCAGCGAGGACGCCGCCGCCGACATCACCAAGTCGGCCTCGACTGATCAGCTGAAAACCGCCGCTGAGGTCAACGTCGAGCTGGGAGCTGCCGACACCACCGAGTTCACCGCGGCTGCCGAGACTCCTGCTGCCAAGCCTTCTGCATAAAACCTTAGAGAACAATTCTGTCAAATCCCCGGAATGCCGGGTACATATGTAATATATACAATCTTAAGTAGAATACTCTGCTATTTGCCTTACTGAATCGAACAAGCATTTAGTCATGTCGGATTACTTTACACCGAGTCCCCGGGTTTACTTTCTCGTTTACTATACTTAGTGATTTTTGCTCTTGTCTACCATACAGGCGTTCGACAGTCGAGTCACAAAATCACGACTATAGCATACGGTACTAGAAAATGCCCGAGTTAAGGTTTAAACGTATTCGACATGACGGAAGAATAACTGAAATACAGGGTTAGTACACAACACATGCCGAATTGCTTTTATACCGAGTCCCCGAGTTCGTTTTCGTGTTTACCATCTTCCACTATCTTTGCTCTTGACTACCACTTTGGGCATTCGTCAGTCGAGTCACAAGATCATTTCACATAGCATACATTACTTAACTTTGAAGCAAGGTTGAAAGCTTATTCGGCATATGGACAACAAAAACGAAACATACAAGGCAGTCCCCGAGTTTCACCTCGAGACGCCGGTATGCAGATAACAGAGAAATAACCGAGATACAAACACAAATAAAGATCGGGCAGTCCCCGAGTTCATCCTGGGGTGCCGACAGGCAAAAGACATAAGAGAGAAACAATCATGCGGATAAGGCAGTCCCCGAGATTCACTCCGGGGTGCCGGCATTTCATTCAAAAGGGACCGAGATACATACACTATGCCCTTAAGTGTGAAAGGGACGAAGTAGAGCCACATTCCACGGTCGTTTGGTTTCCTCTCCGGCTTTATCCATTACACCCTTTCTGGCTTCCTGTGCATTTACAAGGTAATACGAGTCGTTGTGCAGGGCTTTGCTTACAACAAAAGGTCCTTCCCATGGCGGGGATAACTTGTGCATGCCGGCCGTGCGCTGTATCAGCCTTAGCACCATATCTCCTTCTCTGAACACCCGGGGGTGTACCTTCCGGCTATGATAGCGTCGGAGGTTCTGCTGGTATATTGCTGATCGAGATAGGGCCAATTCTCTTGCTTCTTCGAGCAAATCGACATCATTCTCTCGGGCTTCTCTTGCCTCGGTTTCTGCAAACATTGCCACTCTGGTCGAGTCATACTGTATGTCGGTTGGCAACACTGCCTCAGCACCATACACCATAAAAAATGGTGTGTACCCGGTGGACCTGGTGGGTGTGGTCCGGAGACCCCATAGCACCGCCGGTAGTTCTTCTATCCAGCATCCCGGAGTCCGCTGGAGTGGTTCTATCAACCGGGCTTTTATGCCGGCCAGTACCAATGCGTTGGCTCTCTCAACCTGCCCATTCGCTTCTGGGTGTGCCACCGAGGCCACGTCAAGCCGGATTCTCTTTTCAGCATAGAACCGAGCAAATTCCCCTACTGCAAAATTGGTGCCATTGTCGGTGATAATGCTATGCGGGTAACCATATCTCAGTATGATATCCTTCAAAAATGAGACGGCCGTAGCTCCATCACACTTCCGAATCGGCTTCACCTCGATCCACTTGGTGAACTTGTCCACCATGACTAGTATATGAGTCATGTTACCTCGCGCCGGCTTGAATGCACCCACCATATCCAAGCACCATACAGCAAACGGCCAAGTGATGGGGATAGTTTTTAGTGCTGCTGCCGGCATGTGTATTCTGTGGGCAAACCTCTGGCAACCTCCACACTTTCGGACAATATCTTCTGCTTGCTGTAGAGCCGAAGGCCAATAAAACCCATGCCGGAAGACCTTTGCTACCAGTGCCCTTGAGGAAGCATGATGACCACATTCACCTTGATGTATCTCCAACAGCATTTCTTGCCCTTCTTCTGGGTCCACACACCGCTGCAGCACCTTAGTGACACTTCTCTTGTATAGCTCTTGGTTGATCACCGTGTAAGCCTTGGATCTTCTCAACACTTGCCGAGCTTCCACTTCACTGCCAGGCAAGGTCCCATCCAGGATATATGCCATGATGGGCTGCGCCCAATCCGGCACTGGCCTCACCGGGAAGATTGGGGCGTCTATCTCCATAGGCTCGCCTGACATTACCTCTGCCGACATATCTTGTGCATTCCCCGGGTTTAGCCAAATGCTCCCGACATCAACCTCCATGGGCACAGCCTCTGCCTCCGAGCTCTTCGGGATGAAGATGGACTCTGACTCGGGTGATGGCTTGATTGACGGTTTCCTCAAGTGCTCCAAAGCTATGCCGGGTGGGACCGCGTCCCGCGATGACCCCAACTTGGACAGTACATCCGCAGCCTCATTCTCTCCCCGGGGTATGTGCTTGAACTCGCATCCTTCAAAAAACCCGGAAACTTTCTGCACATGGAACCGATATGACGCCATGTTGGCATCCAAGGCGTCCCAGTTCCCCGACACTTGCTGCACCACCAAATCCGAGTCGCCATAACACTCTATCCGACGAATGCCAATCTCTTTGGCGACCTTGAGGCCATGCACGAGTGCCTCATACTCAGCCACATTATTGGATGCCGAGAAGTGAATTTGGAGCACGTATTTCAATATATCTTGCTTCGGGGAAGTGAGGACTACACCGGCACCCAATCCAATTTTGGCCTTGGACCCATCAAAGTGCATCTTTCAGAAGTTGAAGTCGGGCAGGGGAGGCTCATATTGCATCTCGGCCCAGTCCACCAAAAAGTCCGGCAGCGCCTGCGACTTAATGGCGTCTCTCCTCTTGTAAGCCGGGGCGTACGGAGACAACTGGATGGCCCACTTGGCAATTCGGCCGCTGGCATCTTTGCACCCGATAATCTCGGACAAGGGAGCCTCGCTCACCACCGTAACCGGATGCTCTTGAAAGTAGTGCTTCAACTTGGTGACCGCCAAGTACACGCCATAAGCCATTTTCTGGTAATGTGGGTAATTCTGCTTGGAGAGAGATAGCACCTCACTTAGATAATACACAGGCCTCTGTACTACCTTCTCACCCTCTTCTCTTTCTACCACCATTACTACACTTACTACCCGGTTTGTGGCCGCGATATAGAGCAACATCGGCTCCTTGGGTAATGGGGATGCCAACACTGGTGCGTTCGAGAGCGTCTTTTTTAGGTCATTAAAAGCTGCATCTGCTTGCGGTGTCCATACAAAGGTTTTGCTCTTTTTCATGAGCTGATACAGAGGCAGAGCTTTCTCTCCTAACCGGCTTACAAACCGACTTAGGGATGCCAGGCACCCGGTGAATTTTTGTACATCTTTAAGGCGGGTGGGCAGTTTCATACTCTCGATATCCCGGATCTTGCCCGGGTTAACCTCAATACCCCGGCTAGATACCAGGAAACCGAGTAACTTCCCGGCCGGCACACCGAAAGTGCACTTATCCGGGTTAAGCTTCATTCGAAATTTTCTCAAGTTAGTGAACGTTTCTCTTAGATCATCGATCAGAGTGGATTTTTCTTTTGTTTTATGACTATGTCGTCGACATACACCTCTGCATTCCGACCTATTTGTTTATGCAAGCATTTCTGCATGCATCTTTGATAAGTGGCACCGGCATTTCTCAACCCGAAGGTCATGACACGATAGCAATAAGCCCCGTACGGGGTAATAAAAGCAGTCTTTAATTGATCAGCCGGGTTCAAAGGTATCTGGTGAAAACCAGAATACGCATCTACAAAAGACAAAAGCTCACACCCGGCAGTGGAGTCGATCACTTGATCTATCCGGGGGAGCGGGAAAGGATCTTTCGGGCATGCCTTGTTGAGATTGGTGAAATCAATGCACATGCGCCACACCTTGGCCAGCAGGGCGTCATCTTTCTTCTTCTCTACCAGGACCGGGTTAGACAACCAGTCCGGGTGCAGCACTTCCATCACGAATCCAGCCGCAAGCAGTACGGCTAGATGCTCCATGATCGCAGCTCTTCTCTCGTCCGAGAGACGTCTCGTCGGTTGCTTCACCGGCTTGGCATCCGGCCTTACGAATAAAGAGTGCTCAGCCAACTCCCTCGGAACTCCTTGAAGGTCGTCATTCGACCAAGCAAAGACATCCCGATTCTCACGGAAGAAGTCGGTGAGCTCGCCTTCCTATTTGCTGTCCAAGCTGGTGCCGATGATCACCCGGTGCTCTGGGTTAGCCGGATCCACTACGATCTTCTTGGTCTCCTTTGGCGGCTGGAAGGAAGCATGCTGCTCCGGGTTCGCCATCCCGGGCACGCCGAGTTTGGAGGTTTGGGCCAGCGTCACCACTTGCTGGATTCTCTTCTTTTCCTCAGCTATGACCAATGATTCGGCCAAGCATGAGCCGGCAGTAGCACACTCAATAGAGCGCTTGTAGTCCCCCGAGATGGTGATTATGCCATTCGGACCTGGCATCTTCATTTTCAGATAGCCCATGTGAGTGGAGATCATGAACTTGGCCAGTGCAGGTCGGCCGATCAGGGCATGAAATGGACTTTCGAGATCCACTACCTCGAACTCAAGACTCTCAGTCCGGCAGTTCTCCCGGGTTCCGAACAACACATCTATCCAGATTTTGCCCATAGGCGAACAGGAAACACCCGGCACAATGCCATGGAAGGTCGTGTTGGTCGGCAGCAGCGTGTTCAGGGACACTCCCAATTTCAGCATTGTGTCCTTGTACATGATGTTAATGGCACTGCCGTTGTCGACCAGGACTCTGCTGAACCGGACGTTGATACTTGGCCTGATGCATGTCGGATCCACCACTAAGGCGTAGCCTCCCGGCTTAGGCATGACTCGGGGGTGATCCTTCCGACCCCAGGTGATCTCCATCTCGGACCAGTGCATGAACTTGGGCACAACCGGCATGACGGCGTTCACCTCCAGAGCGCGCTGGCGCAGACTTCTCTTGTCAGTGGGCTCGGTCACAAAGACCACATAGTTCTGATGAGCTTCCTGATAGGCACCCTGAGGGTACCTGCCCTGGTTGCTAGGACCGGCATTGTTGTAACCCCGGACGTTCACCATATTTACCGGCCTTGCCGGTGGTCGTCTTTGGACTGGCGGATTAACCCGGACAGCATTGGCCCCACTCATGGGTGCCGGTGGTCTTGGAGCTGCGGGCCTTTCAGGGGCAGTTACCAGAGATCCCCCTGGTGCACCTTCTCGCCGCATGCGCTGGTACCAGCTGCACTGCCGAGTTGTGTGGTTGGCCGGTCGGTTGGGCTCTAAGGTGTGATAGCAGCAGGGTTTGTCCAGCATCTCCTCATAAGTCAATGGCTTTCTTTGCCCGGCCCAAGTCTTCTTTATCTCCTGGTTCTGACCCCAAGCCGGGCCGCTGGTCTTCTGACGCTGGTTATTATCGGCCTTGCCTTGTTCCCCGGTTATCGCCGCCACCTGCTGCGAGGCATAACGAAAGTCGGGCTCCCTCCTCTTGTGCCCGAAATCCTGACGATCATTGTTTCTGCCCGGTCCGGATCTGTTGTTCCCCGGGTTCCTCCTACTCGGTTCGCCCGAGTCCAGCTGAGGTTGCATTGGATCACCGAGAGCATAGCTGTCGGCAATTCTCATTGTCTCGGCCAAGGTGGCCGGCATCTCCCTCTGCAGTTTCTGCCAAAGCATGGAGCCGTGCCGGCATCCCTGCGCAAACCAAGAAATGGCTTGGGCCTCCACAACCCCTTCGCAGGAATTGCGAATTGTGCTCCACCGAGTCAGGTACTCTCGGTCAGTTTCGTTGTCCCTCTGCCTGCACATCGCAAGCTGCTGAGGTCGGTTGGGCCTCTTGTAGGTGCTGGAGAAGTTGCTGACAAAGGCTTCTTCGAAGTCCAGCCAGCTGTTGACACTTTCCTCTCTCAAGTTGTTCAGCCAGATCCGGGCTGGTCCCTCAAGCCTCTGCGGGATGTATCTTACCGCCCATCGGCGGTTTCCTCCCGCGATGTGCACTGCTGTCACATAGTCGGTCAACCAGTCCTCTGGCTTGGTGCTGCCGTCGTAAGTCTTGGCTCCCCTGTTCAACTGAAAGTGGGGGACAGGCTGCTCCGACATGATCCTGGGTCCAAAACAAGAAGGACCGGGTGGGCCTTGCTCCTCCATCAGCTCAGATCGATATATCCGATCTAGCTTATACCGGGCATCATTTGGATCTAACTGGCGAGTTCCCAGTCGAGACCCCAGAGCACTCTCATAAGCATGATACCCGGCCTTGGCCATTGCCGAGTTGCCGTCATCATACCGGCTGACGTCTTGTCCGCCCACCGGCCGCTGCGGCATTGCTCCAACAACTTGCCGCCTCGGGGCTTGATTCGGCGCCGGGTACCGAGGTGGGTGTCCTCGACCAACCGAGTTGGCATTTCCGACATTCCGATTACTCGGTGCCTGTCGGCTTCCGCTCTGGGCCTGCCCAACATTGCCCTGGCCTGCTACCTGCTTTCCGGCATAGGCCGGGTCGTAGGTCTGCATCTGCATCTGCTGATTTCCTCCGGGGTTTCTACTCTGGTTCTGATTTCCCCCGACATGCGGAGAGGAGGCCTGTCCTCTGGACCTGTTACTGGCCGCTCTGGCTGAGTGAACGACCTGAGATCCTCCCGCGGCCGTGTTGGCCCTCTTGAAGGCCTCATTCTGCCGGGTTGCCACCTCCACCAGCTCATTGACCCGGTCCTGCTGTTTGCGGCGGGCCTCCCCGGTCAGACCGGAAAGCTCCGCCCTCGCTGCCTCAGCAGCCCTGAGAGTCTCGGCCGGAGAACTGTAATTCGGCCTTGCTGCCGACATTACGCTGGGAGTCACACTGGACGCAGCCCTGCCATCCCTATCTATCTCGGCATTGAGGCCCTTGCCTCTTCTGCGCACCTCAGCCTCACGGTTCGGCCGGCCTCCTACCGGCGATAAACCATGAGCCGCGTCATACTCACGCATGACCCGGTCGAAGTCCCTCCGGACCTCGGCTAACTTCTCGGCCTCCTCCAGCAAGCTCAACCGCTCTGCCTCTAACTCGGCCTCCCCCGACACGTTCAACCTCTCTACTGTCTCTCTAAGAGGTTCAGTCCTTACCGGGGCACGGGATGTCTCGGCGCCTCCATGGCCCTGCCTCTCTAGTGCCTGCTTGGCCCTCCGGGTCGACCTTGCCTCGGGCTCGAAGACAGGTTCTTCTGCCGGAGGAGCCGTCACCCCGGCCATCAAGACCGCGCAGCTCTCGGGGCGGGTGGTACGCCGGCCGCGAGCCGCACAGACAGTTGGGGGATTCTCGGCCACGAGCACCTGTTCCGGGTACTCGCAGACGAGCTCGGTGGCGACATAGGTGGCGAAGGCGCCGAACTCGATGATGCAGCCGTTGGCCGGGAACGGCCTGCCGCGGAAGCAGCCGGCGTTGTCGCTGACGAACTCCATGTCGCCGAACTTGACGACGAGGCCGGAGAGAACCCTCACGGGGCCCGTCCGGATGAGTACACCAGCCAGCGCCTCTACCCGCCCCACGGTGGGCGCCAACTGTCGTGGTGGTATCACGGCAGATGCCATAGGATGGCTAAAGTGTGGGGCCGATGGACGCTGGTGGATCCGGGGAGGGCTAGCGAGCTAAGGAGCTCACACGAGAAAGGGCTAAGTGCTGCCGAAACCAACTCGGGGAGGGAAGAAACCGCAAGAACACACGAGAAACCTCCAGAACACAAGCGAACCCACAAAGAACCACAAACACACCCGGTATACCCAGGTTCGGGGCCCTCGTGAGGAGGTAACACCCCTACTCCTGCCCTGCCTCTCTGTATATGTATCTCACCAGATCTACAAGGAGCTCCTTGAGCTGTTTTGGTAAGAACTAGGATGAACTACAAGTGAGAGAGGAGTAAATTCTCTAGCAGTAAATGAGACTATAGCTTTGGCTCTCTCGTTGGTTGTCCTCTCACAGGAGGAGTTATGGCGCTATTTATAGAGGTCCAGCCGAGTTGCCACTACAACAAACTCAGCACGTAGAGACGTGTTTCATGGGACGCATTCATGTTCGTCTTTACATTGTTAGTGCACCTCCGCGTAGGGACGTATGTTGAGACGCTTCATACAACGTCGCGTCGTTTATTTTTATTAGACAACCAAATAAATAATAGTGCTAATTTATGAAGACTAAGGACGCACGCTTGAGACGCTTTAGAAAACGTGTCACCGGAAGCAATAGATAGACCGGAAGCAATAGATAGAGAAGTGTAATATACGTAGAGTTGTATACGCTGTCAGTATTTTTCAAAAAAAGAAAGGACAAGAGTTGGATCCAAATACGAGAAAGTTATCTGTTTTTTCCTTCCTTTTTGTTCACGCTAAAGAGGCGTTAAGAATCAGGTCCAAATACAAATACGAAAAGGTACCTTGTTTTCAAAACAAGACGAAGGCAATTAAAAAAAACATGAGGAAGGCAATCTTTTCTCTCGTGACTCAAATAAACTCTATCTGTACGTGCTATCCCAGCTACGCCAGGTAAAAAAAAACTCGATCTGTACATGCTATCCCAGCTACGCCAGGTCAAAAAAAAATCAAGATACGCCGCCAAAGCAAACGACCTCATGCCTCTCTTGCTTTGCTATGCGATCTGGTGCGCCGGCGCCCAAAATTGAAGCTTTTCGGTGCAGCATCAAACCTAGAATTTTCTCGCCTGGATCTTCTTCATGGCCGCGCCACTGACTTTGGCAGGTTAATTTCTATCTTCGTCGTCTGGGTTATGCTTAATCTGAAACTTTCATGTGAATCTCAGTACATAGAAACAAGAGATACCATGTCTACATATGTGCAGCTAATCACTATACCTGCTTCGAGTCTGTTAGTAAAGCATGGCCATTGTCTTTCAGTGTGAGGAACTCCCGGTTTCCATCGACAACAATGATCTATGATGAACACAAGGCATAGACTCTCCAGAGATCGAAAATATTTTACCAGCGATGCCTCATGAATCTACTAGCCCAATTAAGATAATCTGTATGTTTTGCTGTACATTTTTCCATGTTCCATATGATTGCGAGTTACCACCATTATATGCATCATTTTGATATTCCTACATGCAGGGCCCAATGGGGACATGCGACAGATAGTGGGGTTTTTTCGAAGTAAATATATTTCAAATTTGAAAGGAGGAAAGATTATTGTGGGGACTGATCAAAATGGAGTTCCAAATGAAAGGTCGGGTTCCATTCTTAGTCGTTATCTCACCGAACTAGCACAAAACTCGACAATTGCACCATTGCATATTCCAAGATGGGACAATGAGATGTTCGAGGCAAAACAACAGGAGATGATTAAACTTGTTGAGGTAAACCTTCAAAACACAATACTGTAACATAAATTACAATGTTTTTTTAATATTTTAACAATGCACTTTGCTTGCTGAAGGTAAAATTTGCCTACCCTTCAGAGACAATGCAATTTACACGAGACTGGATCCTAATGACACTTGCAAAAAAGTGGAGAGCCTACAAATCCTGCCTAAAGAAAAAATATTATAATCGTAACACAAGGTCTTTGGATGAAATTGGGAAAGAAGTTCCACCTGGTGTTAACGAACATCAATGGCTTTCTCTTGTTGGAATTTGGTGTCAGGATGCCCACATGGTACTACTTCTTTATTTTCTCATGTTTAAACTGGATTTGAAAATCAGTTTTTTTCTAACATTACTACTGTTTAAATCTCTGTTGCAGAAATTATGTCTCAAAAATTCTGAGTGTGCAAAGCAACAGAAGAATTCACACACCACCGGGAGAAAGGGCCATGCTCGGCTCCTTAAAGAGATGGTCTAAATTTGTTACTGGATAAACTAAAGATCTTCTAACATAAGTATGATTACTAAACCAAGTAATTTACTTTGTGTAACAGGAAGCTGAAAGGAATGGAAAGGTGAGCAAGATTGAACTATGGGATGAAGCCCATAAAAAAAAGGATGACAATGATGATTGTGAGAGTGCTAATGCAATGATGGTATGACTCTACTTTTTACATGTTTAGAGAATAAATGTAAGCAAGTTCATTATATGAATGTTGCGTACTTGTGTTTATTTCATAGGACACAACTCATGCGGAGTTATCCAAAAGAAAATTAGATGGCAAGGAAAGTCTTTCATCCAAAGATAATAGTGAAGTGTCTAAAAGTTTATTTGCAAAAAGGAAAAAACTTCGGGGCTTTTATCATGATAAGTATTGGAGTCACGTGAAGGTTTCTCAAGGAATGGCTTTTGTGGAGGATTCTGTTCAAGAAAAAACGGTTCAGTTTAAGCTGCGAGCTTTTGGAGATAATCTAGAAAACATGCAAGATGAGTTCCAAATGATGCGTGCGTTCATCGCAAAAAAGTTCCCAGGAGAGGATTACAGAAATGTAATGGAAGATGAAGAAAATGATGAAGTTAGCACCTTGACCGATCTATTTGTGGAAAAATTAATTAATGATCATCTCTATATGCTTATCATGTTCTTATTGCAGGTTGACCTTCATGAAAGATCTACTATTAATGTTATCCAACATGAAATAAATAATGATATTCAAGAATAATCTCACAGTATGCACACTTCAGCAAATACTGACCAGGTGACACACTAGTTTTTTATTGCATATTTTCTTAGTTAACAAGTATGCAATGGAAGATTCTACATTTCTTAACTCTTGTTTGTTGTAAGCAGGATTTGCTTCCTAGAATGTCTGGTAGAATAAAAGACGGTTGTGCAGATTCATCCTTACCACATAAGGACATGATTACAAAGGTATGTTAAACGTCTTTAACTCATTTAGGAAACTGTTCCTAATTTTTAGCATGAATATGTAGGAAGCACAGCCGGAAATATATGCTAAAGAACTTCAAGGTTGTCTACCACATGAGCAGGTTACTGAGAAGGTATGCTACTGTGGGTGCGCATTTGGAGTCGGTGCGGCTGTATTGTTTTCTACATGTAATATTATTGATTATTTATTTTCATTCACAATTGCAGCAACTGTGTCCTGAAAATTATGACAAAGAGAGTTATGCCAATTCATCTTTAGCACGTCGGCGCATAATTGCAATGGTGCAAAATAATTCACTCAATCATCAGACCATATTAAAAAATTATCTGTTATATGTTAAGCTTATATGATCTTTGGCTGCAGAAAGCAAACAATGAGAAGTCCACTGAAGTTGATGAAGGTTGTGATGTATCATCTTTGCCACATAAGCAACCTGTTAATAAGGTAAACACAATTAACCTATGTAAACCAACACGGATTTCTGTTTCATACAAGTAGTAGTGTCACTTTTTTACATGTTGTGTATTTCTTCAAGTTACAGGATTCTGAAGTCTATTTGTTTTCGGCAAACCCAAGAAACAAAAACAAAGTTGTAGGGATAGGAACGTTGATTAGTCAAGACAAAACATATGTGGTTGGAGGAAACATGCTTGGAGATCAATATTATGGAGTTCTTATTAACCGTCTTACAGAGATTTCAGATGAAAAATTGCCTAGACCATATGACGACATTGAAACTGTCACAGACGCATATGGTCATGTAATTGCTTTGCCTAAGTTCATTGTAAGTACATTTTCATATGTACAGGCATTACATTCCCTTGTCAGTTTTGATGCTTGCTTAATTTTTTATAAACCTTGTGCTTTGTAGGTCAAAAGGAAGAAATCTAGCTCGAACCCGACAAATAACAGCCTGGTACATTACAATTTTTTGATATGGGCATGCTTTGATTCAACATTTCGATGTGTATTATGTATTGTGCTAAGGCAAAATGATGCATGTTGTAGCCGGGGATAGCAGATCTTTGTCATGCAAGATTAGTCTTAGAGCCTTATTTTATATTTTATCAAAAATAAACTTGTGATCTGTCCATGTAGTTGATTATTCCATAGATTTTCTCACGTGCCATGTAGTTGATTATTCCATAGAGTCTCACGTTCACCGTGACTTCTTTTGCAGGTTAATTGTGGAGCTAAACGACATTAAAATGGCTGAAGATGGATGGGATGAATCTTTAGTTTTCGCCTCGACAAAACTGTGAAGGGCTTTACTACCAGTTTAGAAAGATAATGGACACTATATAGGATATTTTATGATTTTTTGCTTCTTCACGAATTGTTCACGATCCTTTCCGGTGTATCTACAAATAATTAATATAATATTGGATTCGGTTCCTATTTTTGTTTGCTATTACTGCAATTATTTCAATCAGCACTACAGTTTTCCTATGGTCCAGCCCTATACGGTCCCTGAAATTTTAAATCTATTTAAAATATGTTTCCACCTAAATTTCTGAATAAAAGCGCATTATATCAGCATGTTTCTTGAGACGCTTTATCAAAAAGATAAATTAAATCACGTATTTACACCTCGTCAAAAATACGTATACATAATACGTATAAGCATCATGTCGTCCTACATACGAAAAACAGAAAACGACTCTAACCTCTGATGCAACGCAAATATGGCGTGTCTATTATTAATAGAGACGTTACAATGCGTATCTATAAAATCGTCTTTACACGTGTAGACATGCTTTTAAACGTCTCAGAGAAGCGTCTTTACATACGTACGCACGCTTGACGAGCGTCTTTATATCGTTTGAGACGGTGCATAAGAAGACGTTTCAACGACGCTTTATGAAAGCGGCTGTACAACCCTCTAGTGATGAAATATCGCGTCTCTAGCTCTAAATCTAACGTCACTATGTGACTAGTGTGTTGTAGTGTGCCCGGGAACCCTAGCCTCTCCGGGCCCCCCCGGACAACAGATTCAGTCCAACGTTAATGTCGACATCCCTACCACGACCTAGCAGCCGGGCTATCCGACATAGGCCGCGGTAGGTCATGATGCCTCTTACCGTAGCCGCCGCCGGCTTAGGTAATGATGCTTCCCCTGTCAGAGACAGGACGTGCCTTCTCCATGCCTTGTCTCCTGTCAGTCGGTTGCCAGTACAGTGGAGTAGTCACGTCGCCCTTGTCTTGTACCCTTTGTCCCGCGCCCGTGTCAGACGGGAGGTGACTTAGCTTCCTTGCCAGAGAGGACAGTGTCCTGGCAGTGTACTTGCCCTTGACTTCTGGTCCGACATAGGATATGCCGGACAGCCTTGCTCTACCCGGCTTAGCCATGCCGGATCCTCCGCTGTATCCCGGCAGGGATATGCCGGGCCTGCTTACTTCTGCCCGCCCTCCAGAGTCCCGGCGTACCTATGCCGGAACCTCCTTCCTGCACACAATAAGTAGAGAGATTACGCCGACACGCTTATGCCGGTCAGGTTATGCCGGCCAGGTTATGTCGGTCCGACCCATGCTAGTTTATCAGTGTCTCCTGCCTCGGCCTCTCCCGCGCTGGGTGTATCTCGGCTACCTCCGACATACCTCCAAGCCGACTTTACTCATAGCCCGAGCCAACCAGGACCCTGCTCACCAGCACCTGTTTCTGATATTGCACAAGAGAATGCCCCTAGGCCCAGCTACTCGAAGATGTCTTAGACTTGCTCCCAAAGACATCTTCGAGAAGCTGGTTCTTAGGAGAAATCTCTGCATCTGCCTGAATGAGAGTGAGGGGCTGGGGGTCTATTTATAGTATCGGCAGGGGAGACAGCCTGGCCCCTGCTTCCTCCCAAGGGCACCTCCTGACTTTTTCCAAGAGCCACCTCCTGCGTACATCCAAAAGGCGTCCCTTTGCCTCCCGAAGAGTCATAGGACATTTGGCACCAGGCCAAAGGTATTTACCACTGTAAACACGAATATCTTACCCTCGCCTTTACCCTACCGGGGTAGCCTCCGACACCACACCATACGCCTTGACCGCCTCTCGAGTGTGATTGAACCAACAACAACAATCACATAAACGAATCAAACGAGTCATCGCTCCATCAATACCGAGCTCTTGTCCTTCATCACGCCTGCGACCACATGCACGCAAATTTCTCACTCCACACAGTCAGTTGAGTTCTAGCAATCTCGGAGCCGGAAGAAAACTAAACGCAAAGTAACCGTACATCCCTTTCGTGTATGAAAGTCGCACTAGTGTTCCTTGCGCAGGTCCGAGTCGACGTGATTAATCCGCCGTTTCCCTTTTCTTTTCTGTGGTACAATCATACTACGGATTAGCCCGTGGAATTGTCTTTTCTTACGTGAAGCCGTAGACATGCCAAGTGCCAGAATCTACTCCAGTGTTTGATGTTTCTGCTCCAATAATTTAAGCCACTGATGTGGACCGGCTAATTTGTCTTTCGCTAGCTAGTGGTTTATCTAGAGCCAAACGAACGACAGCGCGTTGCCACTTGTGGAAGAGAGGAACAAAGCAGATAGGCAGCAGGCGGCGTCAGGGTTTTTCGGACCGGAACTGATCTGAATTGATCCGGTTAAAGACTAAAGTGCACTCAATCATGCGCGCATCTGCAGATAATAAGTCGAAGAAAGATGAAAAAAGTGCTAGCTAGTGCTCTAAGCAAAAGTGCGTGTGGTGATAAAAGAGAACGGTAGCACTAGCGTAATAACACCTAGAGAAGAAAAAGAGCGGCACTGGTTAAAGGAACGGTCGCAGGTGATAGATGCTGTCCCAGCCCATGTAATTGATCAGCATTTTCTTAGTGAGTGGATTAGTCTGCTGTCTGATCATAGACGGAAATATTTTCTCGATAAAGGCTCGTCTAGATATGCATCAACGCTGACAGCATGCATGAAATTTTCAGTTTACTAGTAGTACTATAAAGGAGGAAAGTAATGGTAATAATATCTTAACATATCCGGAAATATCTTCCAGGTTAGAGGAGCACATGCTGCGCGCAGAATTCGTATTTTTAAATGTCAAAAAAATTCAAACAAGATTTTTTGGATATACATCCGGAGATTCTATGTTCGCACATAACGCTTTCGTGGAAAGAAAATATTTTCGTAGACTGTGTAAAAAAGATAAATCACGGTGTTTCAAAATGACTTTGTACGCGGTATATATTTGTCTTTTTATATAGGCCACAAACAAATCTCTTTCTTCGCGAAAGTTGTGTACGCATAAAAAATGTATGGATGTTCGTCCGATTTTTTTAATAGGTTTTGTTTGATATTTAAAAATGTATTTAAAAACGTTTAACATAACGGTATACACCTAGAATCCGAAACACCGTGTCTAGTATTTTATCCCTTCGTTCCTAAATGTTTTAGCATTTTTCTATATTTACATGTATATAAATGTATCTAGATATATTCGTGATCATGTTCACTCATGTTAATATACATGTAGACAAATGTAAAACACCTAAAACATTCTAGGTTTAGGAACCTACAAGTACAGTGGTATAAAAGAAGCCACCGGTTTTCCGAATAGGACGGATACCTACCTGGCCTACGTAACGGTCACGGACTCATCGCCTAGCTACAAATGCCGTGTTTATGTTACATTTTTTTTTGAAAAAGTATGTTACGTTTATATGCTGTTGAAATCCTAAAGTGGCGTACGTCATAGCTTAACCATGGACATAGTATCATCTTTACATCTAAGGAGAAAAGAGGAATATCTACGCCTATTCAACCTGATCGAGTGCGTGAACATTGTGGGAAGTTTACAATCAATCGACCATTCGTTTCGACGACTTTTGGTGGCACTTACTATCACGTCAAAAAAGAGAAATTATTCCAGACAAAACAATCGGTCCACAAAGTTGGCCGCTTTGATTCGATCTCTACCTAAGATAAGATCACTAGCTAATCTAAATCTAGGAGTAGCTAGCTAGTGCTGTTGTGCTTGAGTACGTGTAGCCGTGAGAGGAATAGACCAGATATTGTGGGCGACTAGACCAATCCCATGATCTATTATTTGGGACCCATCCCGCTCATCGTCACAGCTCGACAGTCTGCTTAATCAACTACTCCTAGATTAGCTAGTGATCTTAAGCGACGCAGAAGAGGGGCAAAGGGGACAAAGAGAGGAGACGACGACGCTGAGGAGTTCTCCAGGTTGAGTCTCGAAAAGATTTTGGGAGGATTTGTAGAATTGTCATCCGCGATAGTTATTTCGGGAGAGAGAGTACATAATTCACATCCATCTCCTATGTCCTGAGTGGTTGCCTATGCTGAATGCATCTTCACTTCCCCCCTTTCAAAACGTGTCCGGTCCAAGTGAAATGGTGGCTGCTTTTGGGGACGTCGAACACTGTTCAGATAGAAAGAGTGGTTGCACTAGTACCGTCCCCATATTATTTTAGAAAAACTGAACACTCAAATTTAAACAAATGGTTCAAACTTCATTCAATATTAAAAACATTGTAGAACCAAAAGATCAAATTAAATGTAATGTACGTAGGTTCATGCTCGGCCGCTCACTGTTGTAGCAAGCCTCGCCATTTCGCGCTGTTGTCTTGCATGTGAAGTGTCATTCGAGTGACGCCTCGTCTCCGCCATTGTTTAGCGCACCGCTGGGTGATGCGCCTCCTTCAACCATAGGCGAGCGGGTTCGCTGCTTCTCTCAGTGCTTGCAGTGCCATGTCGGCTTGTGTCATCAGTAATAAACTGGCGAGCGGCGGCCTCCCTTGCTGTTGTGGTGGCGGATATCTCTAAAACGTGCTCTCTTTTTTTTGATATAAGGGTTCCCCCCGATTTCTATTAATAGAAACCACGTAGGAGTTCAAACAATAAAGCAGTAAAAGCAGAAAAGTAAGCCCCAGCAATCCTAATAACTGGAAAGGCCGCACAGCAAACTCACAGTCGAGCTGATGTCGACAGATCTAACACCAACAGCTTCTTTAAACCAGCACACAATACAGGACACCAACCCCGCCCACACAAGGCAAAGCAAAGACGATCTTCAGCCACCTTTTGAAGTCTTTTTTTATTCGCCCCCTTCATCAACCTGAAATTCTTTTGATTGTCGGCCTCCACCCATGGCTTGCTTTGTACACCTCACTTGATAATTGCACGAATAATCTGGCTCCCCAGTTGATGGCCAGCTGCTCTGTCTCCTTTACCTGTAAGCATGCCCAAGTAGACATCCAGTGTCCAATCATGTTAGTAATAGTACAGGGGTTATCAGGTATAATAGAACGAAAGCAAGCATTATTTCTGGCCTTCCATAAGGTCCAAAGAATAGCCGCCACTCCCACCCTAATCATCCCCCGTTGCACAGCAGGAAAGCTCTTCATCCACCCTCCAAAGAGGTGTCTCACCGATTTTGGCTTGACTGTGAAATCAAAACCACAACACGCCACATTCCACACATATCTCGCTACCGGACAGCTGAAGAAGAGGTGATCAATTGTCTCTTCTCCCCCACAAAACAAACAATTCCTGTCATCTTTCTTCCACCCTCTCCGCCTAAGCACATCTTTCGTCAGGATGCTTTTCCGGTTAACTAGCCACATAAAAACCTTAATTTTCAGCGGGACCTTAATTTTCCACAAGAATTTCTGCGGAAAACCAAGACTAGTCCATTTCAACGCCTGATAACAAGATTTCACAGAAAACCCTTTAGCATCATTTCTCCAAACCAATCCATCCTTCTCATCCGAAAGATGAATCCCCTGGCATAGATGTTTTAGGTCTAACCACATTTGGAGAGTCACACCCACCAACGTTCTACGAAATTTCAACCAATCTAGACCATTCTCAAAAACCTCAGCCACAGTCACCCCTGTAGTAAGACAAATATCGAACAGAGGTTTAAATTTAGTAGCCAAGCTGTCATTCATGGTCCAGCGATCCTCCCAAAACCTGGTCCTCTTGCCATTGCCAATTTTCCTTTGGCAGAGACCATAGAAATTATCTCTAACACTCATCAAACCCTTCCAAAACGTGCTTCTTGATTAGCTCATTGTTCTCCTATTTATTATCGGCGGGAAGCGGCGTCTCAATTTATTATCGGCGATGCATGTGGAACCTCCAGCACCGCTATAGAGAAGCGGGTGGGCCTATTATACAAGCCCGACCGACATCTATTGTACACCCTTTCAAAGGGTGTGTCTAGTATCCCTAGCTAGTCACAAAGGTTGAGAGCGGACAAGGAGTTCACAGACACACATTCGTGCCATATGGATCAATTTGCACCACTGGGATCGTTTTTATGACTTAACACTCGTCGAGATTAGAGCATTCCTACCCGGTTCTCTCATACCCCCCTATTTATCTGGACGGACAGCTCTAACAATGTTCGGATAGAAGATAGAACAGAATAATTACCCAATCGGTCCCACCCATTTCGTCCCTATGTGTTTCGATTCTTCAGCACTCACTACAACATTTTCACTTCATTTTCTTTATCTTGTATGGTTTACTGATGTACACGGTGGGTGTGTTGTTGGGAGACCCCAAGAGGAAGGTATGAAGTAGTGAAGCAGCAAGTTTCCCTCAGTTGTGAAATCAAGGTTATCGAACCAGTAGGAAATAATGAATTCCCCCGAGGTGTCAACGGCGCCAGAAAAATCTGCGACGTAAAGGCGCCAGAAAATGCTTCCTGGGACGTAGGTGACGTGGAACCTGCACATAACACAATCAAGATACTTTGCCCCAACTTAACGGTGAGGTTGTCAATCTCACCGGCTTGCTGTAACAAAGGATTAAACGTATGTGTGGAAGAAAGATGTTTGTTTGCAGAAAGTAACAGGTTTGCAGTTTGTGGTTTATCAGATTAAAGAGAAGGACCGGGGTCCACAGTTCACTAGTGGTCTCTCTCCATAAATAATAATAACATTCATGCGGGTAAACAAATTACAGCTGGGCAATTGATAGAATAATGATGAGCAAACCAATGCATATATCAATGTTATGATGTCTAGTGTGAGATTCATTCGGGCATTACAACAATATACATAGACCGTTCCAACTACATCTATGACTAATAATCCACCTTCCGGTTAGCGTCCGCACCCCTTTCAGTATTAAGTTGCATGCAACAGATTATCGCCTTAAGCACTGTGTGTAAAGTAAGTAAGTAACATCATCCTTAGACAAAGTACTACTGTTTTATCCCTAGTAGCAACAGTACATCTACAACCTTAGAGCTAGCTGTCACCACCCCAGATTTAATAGAGACATGAACCTACTATCGAGCATAAATACCCCCTCTTGGAGTCACAAGCATCTACTTGGCCAGAGCATACACAAGTAACGGAGAGCATGCAAGATCATTAAATAGCACACACATGATATATTATGAAGCAATAACTTTAGTACTCAATATTCATCGGATCCCAGCAAACACAACATGAAGTATTACATAACGATGATCTTGATCATGATAGGCAGCTCACAAGATCTAAACATGATAGCACAAGAGGAGAAGACAACCATCTAGCTACTGCTATGGACCCGTAGTCCAAGGGTAGACTACTCACGCATCAGTCCGGAGGCGGTCATGGCGACGTAGAGGCCTCCGGTGACGATTCCCCCTCCCGGCAGGGTGCCGGGGAGAAGTTCTGATCTCTCCCGAATTGGTGTTGACGACGGCGGCGGCTCAGGACCCGTGGAGGAAAATATGAACACCGTGCTAGGGTTTTTAGTCTGGGGGGTATTTGTAGGCGAAAGGGCGAAGTCGGTGGCGCCCCGAGGGGCCCACACCTGGTCCTCGCGCGGCCAGGGGTGCTGCCGCGCGAGCACGTGGTGGCGCCGCCTCGGTGGCCCACTTCGTCTCGTATTCGGCTTTCTGGAACGTTCCCGATGAAAAACTGACTTCAGAAAAGAAATCGTCCAATTCCGAGAATATTTCCTTAAGTACTTTTCTGAAACCAAAAACAGCAGAAAACAGGGAACTGTCACTGTGGCATCTTGTTAATAGGTTAGTCCCAGAAAATGCATAAAACTATATAAAATGCATATAAAACATGTAATAACTTGGTATAATATAGCATGGAACATAAGAAATTATAGATACGTTGGAGACGTATCAACATCCCCAAGCTTAGTTCTACACGTCCCAAGTAGGCAAGAACGATAAAAGAAGAATAATTTCTGAAGTGACATGCTTAAACACAATCTTGATCATAATATAATGTATTGGCTTTCAACTTTTGAACATGTATATCATATAGATAGTTGTCAACACAAAGAAATATAACAAGTGCAATAAGTAAGCATATAAGAATTGTTGCACACAGTTGACACAAGTGTTTGCTTCGGGGATAGAAAGAAATAGGTAAACTGACTCAACATAAAGTAAAAGATAGGCCCTTCGCAGAGGGAAGCAGGGATACAAGCATGTGCTAGAGCTTCTTAGTTTTATAGGTTTTTGAAATCATATAGGGAGCATAAAAGTAAGTTTTAAGCGGTGTTTGTCGTTGTCAACGAATGGTAATGGGCACTCTACCCCCCTTGTCAACCAGACTTTCTTATGAGCGGCTCCCATGAAGGACGTTATTTCTATCCAAGGGCAGATCATCCCTCTTTTCTCTTTTGTTTACACATGTAGTTTAGAACTAGTATCATTGCTTGGCTGATTAGATCAGGGCAAAAATGTGAAGAGAATGCAGTGGTTAAAGTTGTAATTAATTGGGACTGGGCACCCCATTTGCCAGCTCTTTTTGCAAAGTTAATGGATAAGCGGTGTATATGCCACTAGTCCGGTTGGTGAAAATCTGTCTAAAAGCAAATGACAAGGTTGATATCCGTAACACCACATACTTCCTCATGAGCTCATAAACATTGATACAAATAAGGGATAATAAATTTTGAATAAAAGGTAGCACATGAAGTATTTACTTGGAATGGCAGGAAATACCATGTAGTAGGTAGGTATGGTGGACACAAATGGCATAGGTTTTGGCTCAAGGATTATGGATGCACGAGAAGCATTCCCTCTCAGTACAAGGCTTTGGCTAGCCAGGTTGTTTGAAGCAAACACAAGTATAAACTATGACAACAAGACGTATATAAAAACATATTGCAAGCATTATAAAACTCTACATTGTCTTCCTTGTTGTTCAAACACTTTAACTAGAAAATATCTAGACCTTAGAGATACCAAACATGCAAACCAAATTTCAGCAAGTTTTACGGTAGTTCCTCACTAATAGGTTTTAACTACATGATGTAAAAGCTTAAACATGATCTACTTGAGAGCTCAAAACAATTGCCAAGCACCACAACATGCAAGATAACAATCCATAAGAGCATGTATATCTTTCTTTATACCATCTACCACATTTAGCATTTTCTGTTCTCAACCAAACACCAATCAACTTATTTAAAAGATAAACTCTCCAAGTAATTAAACAATGAGATATGAGAGTATGATATAATAAAGCTAACAACTCTAGCAAGAGATGCATGAAAAACAAGAGCTAGAAAGCATTGAAGTAACATAGAAGAATACTCAACAAATATAAGTGAAGAATACGAGTATTCATAAGAAAAAACGGAGCGTGTCTCTCTCCCACAATGGAATGCTAGGATCCATTTTATTCAGAGAATGAAAATAACAAAAACAAAAACAAACCGACGCTTCAAGAAAAGCACATAAGAAGTGGCGGAATTAAAATATAGTTTCACTAGAAAGGACCTGATAGTTTGTTGATGAAGAAGGGGATGCCTTGGGCATCCCCAAGCTTTGACGCTTGAGTCTTGTTGAAATATGTTGGGGATGAACCACCGGGGCATCCCCATGCTTTGGCTTTACTATCCTCTTGATCACATCATATCATACTTCTCTCTTGATCCTTGAAAACTTCCTCCACACCAAACTTAGAGTAAACTTCATTAGAGGGTTAGTGCACGAAAAATTATGATATTCTGTAGGAACACAATTGCTACCAATGCTACTGGACATTAGCTACAGCCACTGATACTTCATAGGATAAAAAGATCCAATCAAAATAGCAAAAGAGGCATTGCAAAATAAATGGCAGAATCTGTCAAAAACAGAACAGTCCGTAAAGGCGAATTTTTTCGAGGCACTTAACTTGCTCAGATCAGAAAACTCAAAACTAATGAAAGTTGCATATATATCTGAGGATTACGCACAAAAAAGAGCAGATTATTTGGATTTTTCTGTGAGGAGTTACGAATTAAACGGTGGACAGCAGAAAACTGTTTCTGCGCAGGAATCCAAATTTAGCATGAACTTTCAACTAGAGGCTTACCTTGACACAACAATGCGATAAAATAAAGATACAAATGAATTGCTACAGAGGTAGGACAAGTCCTTGACACAAACAAAATAAAATAACAGGAAATAAAAGTGGGTTGTCTGCCATAAGCGTTTTTGTTTAACGCCTTTCAGCTAGGCACAGAAAGCAAAACTCAAGTGTTATCCAAATCAAGAACAGAAATCCTCTCAACTATGCATTGTATTTTATCTATATAAGGTTCAGAGTTTCCCTTTTCATTGCTTTTAGGTTTACTACCTTCATCAAATGGGTTTTGAGGGACAATCCAATCAAAATTTTCTTCCAAGGCTTCATGCATAGCTACAAGTTTAATAGGTATTGGCACTTTAATTTCCTCCCCCTTAGTAGGTTCAGTTTTACCAAATTTTTCAAGTGCATTAATAACATCTACACATGAGCCTAGCATATCAAAACGATCAAAGACTTTCCTAGCTTCTATAGCAACATCACCAAATTCATTAAGCAAGGTTTCCATAATAAAATCTTTCTTTTCAGCATTTTTAACATCATGAAGATTAAGAAACATTTGTTGTATTATAGGATGTAGGTTAACGAACCTAGCCTCTAGCATGTGAACTAAATAAGCTGCAGCAGTTTCATAATTAGGAGCAAGTTCTACTATGGATTTCTTCCTAAGATCCTTATGCTTACTAACATGATTAAAGAATTCTTCAATATTATCCTTTCCAATTATAGAACCACTACCTACTGACAGGTCTTCCAGGGTGTACTTAGGAAGCAACATTATAGCAAAAGTAAAACTAAAACCGAAATAACAATAATACTAAACCGAAATAAAAATAGTAATGCAAGTAACTATTTTTTTTGTATTTTTGATATTTAAGCAAACAAGACAATAAAATAAATTGCAAGTAACTAATTTTTTTGTATTTTTGATATTAAGCAAACAAGACAGTAATAAAAATAAACTAAGCAAGACAATAAAAAAATAAAAAGATTGGAAGTGCGAAAACTCCCCTCGTAGAAGAATATTCAAATCACCGGCAACGAAGTTGACGGAGGAGTGTGAAGGTCTTCAAAGGAATTCTTATTTCCCCGGCAACGTCGCCAGAAAAATTGCTTGATGCACACGGTGGGTGTGTTGTTGGGAGACCCCAAGAGGAAGGTATGAAGTAGTGCAGCAGCAAGTTTCCCTCAGTTGTGAAACCAAGGTTATCGAACCAGTAGGAAATAATGAATTCCCCCGAGGTGTCAACGGCGCCAGAAAAATCTGCGACGTAAAGGCGCCAGAAAATGCTTCCTGGGACGTAGGTGACGTGGAACCTGCACACAACACAATCAAGATATTTTGCCCCAACTTAACGGTGAGGTTGTCAATCTCACCGGCTTGCTGTAACAAAGGATTAAACGTATGTGTGGAAGAAAGATGTTTGTTTGCAGAAAGTAACAGGTTTGCAGTTTGTGGTTTATCAGATTAAAGAGAAGGACCGGGGTCCACAGTTCACTAGTGGTGTCTCTCCATAAATAATAATAACATTCATGCGGGTAAACAAATTACAGCTGGGCAATATATAGAATAATGATGAGCAAACCAATGCATATACCAATGTTATGATGTCTAGTGTGAGATTCATTCGGGCATTACAACAATATACATAGACCGTTCCAACCGCATCTATGACTAATAATCCACTTTCTGGTTAGCGTCCGCACCCCTTTCAGTATTAAGTTGCATGCAACAGATTATCGCCTTAAGAGCTGTGTGTAAAGTAAGTAAGTAACATCATCCTTAGACAAAGTACTACTGTTTTATCCCTAGTAGCAACAGTACATCTACAATCTTAGAGCTAGCTGTCACCACCCCAGATTTAATAGAGACATGAACCTACTATCGAGCATAAATACCCCCTCTTGGAGTCACAAGTATCTACTTGGCCAGAGCATACACAAGTAACGGAGAGCATGCAAGATCATTAAATAGCACACACATGATATATTACGAAGCAATAACTTTAGTACTCAATATTCATCGGATCCCAGCAAACACAACATGAAGTATTACATAACGATGATCTTGATCATGATAGGCAGCTCACAAGATCTAAACATGATAGCACAAGAGGAGAAGACAACCATCTAGCTACTGCTATGGACCCGTAGTCCAAGGGTAGACTACTCACGCATCAGTCCGGAGGCGGTCATGGCGACGTAGAGGCCTCCGGTGACGATTCCCCCTCCCGGCAGGGTGCCGGGGAGAAGTTCTGATCTCTCCCGAATTGTTGTTGACGACGGCGGCGGCTCGGGACCCGTGGAGGAAAATATGAACACCGTGCTAGGGTTTTTAGTCTGGGGGGTATTTGTAGGCGAGGCGAAGTCGGTGGCGCCCCGAGGGGCCCACACCTGGTCCTCGCGCGGCCAGGGGTGCTGCCGCGCGAGCACGTGGTGGCGCCGCCTCGGTGGCCCACTTCGTCTCGTGTTCGGCTTTCTGGAACGTTCCCGATGAAAAACTGACTTCAGAAAAGAAATCGTCCAATTCCGAGAATATTTCCTTAATTATTTTTCTGAAACCAAAAACAGCAGAAAACAGGGAACTGGCACTGTGGCATCTTGTTAATAGGTTAGTCCCAGAAAATGCATAAAACTATATAAAATGCATATAAAACATGTAATAACTTGTTATAATATAGCATGGAACATAAGAAATTATAGATACGTTGGAGACGTATCATTTACCCTTCTCTCATTCTTCACCAGTCACATGTAAGTGAACAAATAATTTTGAGGGACGTTGCTCAACACACCAACAAGGAGGGGAGCAAAGGGACATGTCACCGAAGTCGTTTCGAGGTTTAAATTTGCCCATCCTAGTTGGAGATGCTCCAACTAACCTTCTTTAAAAATTAGTGTGTGCCCTTTCAAATTTCAATCAATTATAAACGATAGACAAATAAATACTAAACGAAAGCAAGATCAACATAACGGGGACACGAGATTTAACGTGAAAAACCCTTCCAACAAGTAAGAGAAAAAACCACGGGCGACAACCAGCAAATTTCCACCAAAACGCCGGGATTTACGACTTAAAGATTTATCCCAAATGACGACTTGCAAGTTGCAAGAGGTATATATAACGTTGGAAGCCTAATCCAACCGGTAACAACTCGTACCGTACCAGCGATAGGCCTCCCATCGCACTTAGTTAGCTTTATCTTTTTATAGGAAGTTGGACAACATCGAATTAACAGCATCCAACACGAACCTAAAAACAAGACAGAAGCCCCATCGACTCTAGTTCCACAAGCCTAGCTAGTTTGTTCTCTTGGCGTGGCATCTCTTTTCTTTCTCCAGATCCTCCATTGGAAAGGAACCTGCTGTAACTTGGTCTGTAAATTGCGATGATCGATGCTTCCGCTTAGGTGCAGTCAGCTCTTGCACGGAAACGCTCTCAACTCCAGGCAGGGTTGGCTTGAGCGAATCAAGTTCTGGGTAGTGCATTTTTTAGTTGAAGATACCTTTGATTTTTGCCGCGGCAGCCGGCAGGTACACGCGATACATCAGAATTCAGAAAAGAGAAAATGGTCATGGGCGGGAGTCGTCCTCGGATCTGTCGCTGCCTGGCTTTGAATCTTTCCTTTATTTGGTCCTCTCCCTTTTGGTTTTGTATTTAGGGCACGTCCTCCTCTCGTTTTCTTGTTCCCTTTTTTAGGTGTGCGTGTTGATCGGTCACGGAAACGGGTGTGTGTTTCTGTTTCAGCAGCGGATGGATTAGAAATTCAGATAGCTAGGACTGATCGGTCGAGGCAGGAGAAACTAGGAAAAGTCTCGTGTCTGACTGGTCTAGAGTCTAGGTCTCATGTCTGAATAATGGTCTAGAGTCTGACCAGGACCTGTGAACTTTGACTGTAGACGCATCGTTTCCGTTATTTAGACAGCCGTCTGACCATAATAAGATACCAATGCATGGTCGATAAACACATGTTCATATGTAATTTGCCCATAATTTTCTTTTTTAATGAAGCCAAAAGATTTGTCTTATCCCTTAATCAAGAACTATGTGTGTGGTTTATTTGCGGGAGAAACGAGTGAAAAACCATAAAATTACGAACTGACAACACTATCACAGGAAGCCGACCACACAACCACAATGTCTCTAAATTCATATTTTTTGGAAATTCTTCTGAAGTTCGGCCTATATTTGTTGTTTCCGCCTCCGGTTCTCCGAATAGGACAGATACCTACTTGATCTACCCCTAGAGATGCCATGTTTAAGCTAATGAAAACGCAAGGACATGGTGACGCAGGTCGTAGCTTTAGCTTTACCATAGATAATTTCACATTTTTATCCAACCAGAGCAATATCTACACATATTCGAGCGGATCACATCGTGAGAAGATTGGAAATAAACCGGCCATTCTTTTCGGCGGCGACGTCGAGCCTCTGCTTTCTGGTCGCCCAAACAATCATGTCGAAAATAGAGAACTCGTTCCACAAAACCGTCGATCGGTCCACTATAAGGGCGTGTTTGGTAGCCCGTGTCTACTCAGAGATTCCCACCCGACCCCAGATTTGGGTGCTTGGTAGCCCGTGTTAGCACTCTGGGCCATGCCCATCGGATACGGAAAACACCCCTCAGCCATGCCCGCTAGAGAAGCTCGAATCGAGCTTCTCTTCCCAGCTTGGCTCAGTTCATACCGAAATAATTCCCACGCATGGGCCCCACCCACGCACCGCGACGCAACCGGCCAGCCCCGAAAAAATTCTGGGCCATTTGCTCCTCGTCTCCTTCGCTTTCAGCCCGCACGGAGGAGCACCACCACCGCAGCCTAGCACGCGCCGGCACGGAGGAGAGCCACCGTCGCCACCCAGCTCGGGTCGGTGAGTTGGAGGGACACCGCCGCATCCTCGCTCCGCCCGGTGTCTCCTCGCTCCGCCCAGCGCCGCCAGGAGCAACCTACCGCGCCGCCAGGGAAGAAAGCACCAGGTCGTCGCGCCACCACGAAGCATAACCACTCTGTCGCCCAGATCGCGCCGCCACGGAGGAGGACCACTGCAGCATCCTCGCGCCGCCATGGAGGACCTCCATGGACGCCTCGTCGCGCCGCTACGGAGCAGGCTAGCGCCGGAGAGGAGCAGCTCACGGGAAGGTTTCCTGGGAGGAGCTGATTGCTTTTTTTACTTTCTGACCAGGGTCCTTTTTGTAAGATGTTGGACCTATTTGTAATAGTTGTTTTCTGGACTCTAATATCAGCATGTCCAAGGCATACAACCTACCAAACAACATCTCACCCCAACTAGTCTCAACATATACAGTCCACTAAACAGGGAAGAAAACCTTAACACAACCCGGCCCATATCAGCTTGTCTCACTTGGGAAAGACTTGATGGAGTGATACGACCTACCAAACACACCCTAAAAGTTCACCAAGGTGATTCTACCTATACCTAAGATAAGATCAGTAGCCAAGAGAGACAACTAGCTAATCCAGGAGTAACTAGCTAGTGCCTAGTGCTGGCGTTCTGTTATTCTTGAGTACGTGACTACGTGTGCGTGTAGCCGCGAGACAGACCCGACCAGAGATTATGGGCGACTTGATCCATCCCATGATGTTCATATACTTGGGCTCAGATCCCACTTAGCGTCACGGCTGGACAGCATGCTTCATCAACTCTCCCACTTATCCGACCATTTTCCTCCGTGATTTCTGCCGCCAAAACCATAGTGGACGACAGCCACGGCTGAACAAGTTACACGAGTTGCTTAGCCACGATCAAGCCTAGACACAGCTTCATTAGCTAGTCTTTTAATAAGCTAAAACAAAGTTACTTAATTTGTGGCTTTCTTCCCAAGTGCAGCGACGACTAGCTAGTGTGCTAATCAATCAATTTAAGCTTCTTTGAAAAAAGGCGTCGATCCGTCCCATCCAATTGGAACCTAAACTAGATAGAAAAGCCATCGACTCTAGTTCCACAAGCGTAGCTAGCTGCTTTGCTCTCCCGAGTCCCGACCCGCGTGGCATCTCTTTTCTTTCTCCATGTGCCAACCCATTGGAAGTGAGAGGAACATGCATGCAGCAACTTTGTCGTGTAAATTGCGAATCAGGTTCGAGGGCAAGCTAGCAACGACATGGACGGAGATATACCTTGGCGTCGCCTCAGAGAGATCGCGATATATGCCGCCGCGGCAGGTGCGCAGAACACATCGGGGAAAGGAGAAATGGTCCGCTGCAGCCCCCCCAGGTCGTTCTCGGATTTCTCTTGTTGGCTTTCTAGGGCACGTGTTGATCGGTCGCCGGACATGCACGTCTGAATGGTCAAGACTCAGACTCTAGACCAGGCCTCGTGAGAGCTTCATCTCCTCTCGTTTCCGTTGTCTGTGTGTGCGCGTATCGTTTTGTTAACGCAGCCGTCTGACCATGATCCGATGTCACGGCATCGTCAACACCTGTTCCATATGGAGTATATATTTGCACGACAAGGATATTTTTGTTGGGTGCCTCCCCTTGTGTAATACCAATATAACAGTTTCGAATGGACGACTCTCCATATCGTGTGAGACTATCCGTCAAGTCAGAGAGATGTGGTGCATCCACCTACATTATACAATCAGTCATACTTTCCATTGGTAAGACGCTGTTAATTAGGACCCGCTGCTCTACTAAACCTTGGCTTTAGCTGCAGCTGTATGGCAGCAGTTTGTCTGCATCAACTTGACAACGGTCTAAAGAAAGAAATTTCCGTGTTAAGATAGAGAAGAGAAAAATAGTTCATTCAGACAAGCCGGTAGAGGGGTAGAGCAACCCTCCCTCCGCCACGGCGCCACGCCAGAACTGACGTTCAGCTGGATATAATCCAAGATATTATTTGGGCCTGGCTCACGCGCATCGTCACAGACAGCTTTGCTTAATCAAGTCTGGCACTTGACATTATCTCCTTCCTTCCGCGTCTGATGATATATTATCCGACCAATACCCTCCTTGATTTCTGCCTCTAAAACTAGAATGGCCATTAGTTGATTCACAACTTGCCTAACAAGTTAGACACCTACGACCATGATAAGGGAAGCCATCAACCCCGATTAGTGCCCACCCATCCAATGATCCAATCCAATTGGAACATAAGCCATCGATCGACCATGTACATCTCTTTTCTATCTTCTCCATCCACTCCGGAACACGCAACTTTACCTGAACTTTGGCGGCAGTGCACAACCTCTATCTCCGTCAGGCAGGCAGCTTAACTTTTGCCAACTCAGTGCTCGATCGGAATATCGGATCTAGCTAAGAAACATATCGTGGTAAAATATACCTTAGCACTTAGCGGTCGCATCACAGAGAATGATATGCCGCGCCAGGAACGGGTGACACCAGGGGCGGAGGCAGGAATCACAATTTTTCAGTGTTAGGGGGGGCGGTTAGAGTAATCAAATCAAAATTTGCACTGTTCAAAAAAATTAAGGAACAAATCAGTGGTATTAGGGGGGCCAGGGCCCCTGCTGGTCCCCCCTGTCTCCGCCACTGGGTGACACTGTGTTCTCCGGCTGGTTCTCTGCAAGTTGCAGCTACCGGCCGGCGGCAACATCCTTCTCGGGTTTGTGTGGCTTTGCATATTCTTTCCTTTGTTTGCTACCCTTCCGGTTGCTTTCTACTACACCATCTCCTGTGTTCTTTCTTCTCTCCGGTTCACGTCATACGTTGATAATTGGCCTCCAACGTGACAAGAAAATACTCCCTCCATTCTATATTAGATGTCTTTCATTTATCCAAAAGTGGATGTATCTAGATTTATAACATGTATAGGTTTATACAAATAAAAGTCATCTAATTCGGAGCGGAGAGTGTATCACATTTGAACGGCCTAGGCACTAGAGCATATGATAACCTGTATTCGCCTCGTCTCCATATTGCTTTTCTCATTGGAATACTCGTATGCATGTATTGTTGTTTATGTCGGTTGACCTTTTTATTGGAGTACTCGTATTTACTCCCTCAGTTTTTAGTACAAGATGTTTTAGGTGTTTCATTGTCTAGATACTTACTAAATAAGTGAACATACACATTAAAACACGTGACTAGATATATTTGTTTATATGTAAATATGAATAAGTACAAAACATCAAAAAAATTAAAACTGAGAGAGTAGCTAAGTAACACATGGTGGAAAAATTATACCTTAGCAGTCGCGTCAGAGATTGGTATGCCGCTACAGGAACATGCGACACAATGATCTCCGGCTGGTTCTCTACAAGTTGCAGCTACCGGTCGACGACAACATCATTCTCGGATAACTGTGGCTAGAAGCTTCTCTCCTTTGTTTGCTACCCTCGGTGTTGCTTTCGAGTACTGCACCATCTCTCGCGCTCTTTCTTCTCCAGTTCAGATCAGACGTGTTGATCATTGGCCGCCAACCTGATAGGAAAATATCCTATTTGAATGGTCTACTCTAGAGCTTGTCATAAGATGTATGTGCCTCATTTCCTTAAATTATTTATTGGAATAATCTATTGTGTGTATTGTTGTTTATATGCCGTCTCACCTGACCATATGTGAAGGCATCAACTCATCAACACAAGTTCCATATGTAATACTAGCACTTTTGTACCTGTTGACGACAACATGTTAGGTACTCGCTTGTAAAAAAATCACTCTGATACAAACATCAGCTTCTCCATCCTGTTTGCGAAGTCGGACAGATCTGTGGCGATCTGCAGACCGAATCCCTACTTTTTTTTTGAACCAAAAATCCCTACATTTTATGCTATATATGTGTATTCTTGCCAACGCGTATGCCAGTTAGTAGGATTTAGAACATTGCTTCTAATTTCATCCTCTAGCCGTCCAACACAAAAGGCCGATGTGATCAACCTGCTGATGTAGCTATATATATTCATACTACTGCCGGTTGTAACTACATCCGTGTGTGTTTCACATAATATATGGAGTATCTATCATACGGGAAAGTATGTAATATGTAGTACGAAGTATATAGAACTATTTTAGTACTATAGATACTTCTTTTTAGGTAGTATGTGATTTTTTTCACATACTTATCTTTTATATACATATATGACGATATTTCAAGTATATAGGGTAATATATTTATATATATTTAAAGACAAATCCGGAGGAGCCTGTCGACTAGCCCTTCATACACCATCCACTCTTTTCTCTGCTTAGCCATGAGCCGAAAAAGAATAACTGCAAGTCCAGGTTGCTAAGCTCAAATATATTCGTTTATCGAAAAAACTATCTCCGTTTAGTCTGGAAGAAAAACCCAATTAAGGTAGAAAAAAAAAGGTAGTCTTTTCACCTGTAGTTGCACGGTACCTGCTGAATTTTGAGATTGATGGGGCATGTTGCGAACCAAGTTGTACAAACGACATGGAATGATGTTTCCACATGTCCCATTTATTACGTGCCAAGTTCAGACAATGAAGCGTGCAGGCTGTGCCAGTCGAGTCTAATCCGTGCAAGTGCAAGTTGTTGTTGAAGCACGGCCCTTTTCCTTTTCACTTTGCTTTTTTTACTTTCCCTTTTCACTTTGGTGGTGGGTTTTCTTCTGCGTGTTTCTTACATGCATGGATTGTGGAATATTTAGTATCCTATCGGGTTGGCATGTACTCTTTTGGCATAAACAAAAAGTAGATTTTGATAGGTCAAATTGTAATACGGTCGGCAGGTTCTGGCTGTTTTTTTTTTTTTTTGAAAAAAGGATCTACATTACCCAGAGTACACACCAAGTTGACCCATCCGCTGGCAACTAAATCAGATACCAAGTCTGGGCTACAAATCCCCATGCACCAGAATTCCCCCTTTTTTTTTAGAAAAGGGGTGTCCCGGCCTCTGCATCGAGGGATGCACACAGCCATTTATTACCAAATACAAATCCACAAGTAATAAAGGTTTACATCTCACGAATCACCTAGATACTGAGACGAAGCTCAACCGACCGTAGAAACAAAAACAGCAACTACAAAAGTCTACTAATATGTTGCCACGTATGCCGGGAGAAAAAATCCTGTGCCACCAACAGGAGTCTTGAGTATCCAGCAACCATAAGTTCCCGCTGGTCCGAAGGAAGCAGGAAATCCCATAGCTGGATCCAGTGCGTTGCCATATGAATAACCTGTAATACATGAAAATTTTCCTTTCTGTTAAAAACCAAATTGTTCCTACAATTCCAAAGAGACCAACAGATAGCTGAAACGCCAATACGAATCCTAACTTTGGTCTTCTTATATACCCCGTTCAACCAATTCCCGAACATATTGGTAACATTAGAAGGGGGAGGGATATTGTAAGTACAAAAAACAACACGCCAAACAAGTTTCACAAAAGGGCAATTAATAAATAAATGCTCAATAGTTTCAGATTCTCCACAAAATGGGCACTTGGTATTATCCTGCCAATTCCTCTTTGCAAGGTTATCCTTTGTTGGCAAGACCTTTCGACTAAGGAACCACATAAAGATTTTAATTTTCAGCGGTATCTTTAATTTCCATAAGTAAGTTCGCAAATATCTATTATGTCCATTCATCAAATCCTCATACATAGATTTTACGGTAAATAAGTCATTTTGCGTCAGTTTCCAGCAGAAAGAATCAGGGGTATCTGTCAAATTAACATCCATAAGCCTGGTACAAAGATGAGACCACATGTCCCATTTATTACCAACAAGAGCCCTTCTAAAACCCAAGTTTAGTGGGGGCGCATTAAGAAAAACATCAGACACTAATACATCCCTATGCTGTATGATGTTATAAAGTAATGGATACTGATCTTTTAAGGGAGAATCTCCCAACCAGGTGTCCTCCCAGAACCTGGTGGTTCTCTCATCCCCAACTTTGAAAGCGCCTCTGTTAAAGAACTCATCTTTAACCCGCATGAGCCCTTTCCAAAAGGGAGAATCGGTGGGTTGTGCCTCAACCTGAGCTAACGTCTTTGAATGGAGGTATTTATTCTGCAACAATTCTTGCCACACCCCCTCTTCATTCAACAGTTTAAACAACCATTTGCTGAGTAAACATTTATTTTTTAACTCTAGCACTTCAACCCCTAGACCCCCCTGATCCTTTGGTCTACATATAATGTTCCATTTAGTTAAACGATACTTTCGCTTATTCTCATCACTCTGCCAAAAGAACCGAGATCTATAGAAGTCAAGCCTTTTTCTTACCCCCTTAGGTATTTCAAGAAATGACAACATAAACATCGGTAGACTTGTTAAAACCGCATTAACAAGCACAAGACGGTCCCCGTAGGACAACATCTTTCCTTTCCAGCATCCTAGTTTGCCATCAAAACGGCTTTCAACTAGGTGTCATTCGGCGTTCCGCAATTTCCTATAATGAATTGGAACTCCTAAATATTTAAAAGGAAGAGAACCAGATTCACAGCCGAAGATCTGTTTGTATGTCTTTCAGAAAGATGCATCCGTGTTGACTTTAACCTGCTCCGGCTCTGGCCTCTGCCAAATATTGTTACTGGTGGCTATGGACGCTAAAACCTCCTTTTCTTCTCCCATTGTTTTTTTTGAACTGCAACTACGGCGGGCTCTTAGAGCCAGCCTGAACATTTTATAGATATAAGAACCACTGATTACATGAGGCTGAGAGAATTACAGGGAGGGAGAGGAGAGATAGAAAAGGTGAAATTCATAAGCAGGGTTTTCAGGGGGGATCGAAGGAAATACACCAAGATCTAATTAAGTGGGCAGTGACCGCGGACGAGCATCTGTGAACCCAAAGACGGAGAGATGGACGCTAAAACCTCCTTTTCTTCTCCCATTGTGTTTGGTTTGCCCACAGAAATTCTTATGCATGTTTTTGTATGATTCGAAAAACATCAGCCGATGATCTCTCCATCTCTCCTGTATTGAGTTTGTTCCTAGTGGTCCACCAATCCCAAAACAAAATACAGACTAACAATTTCTTCTCGCTTAGCAGAGATAGGCAAGTTCTAGCTGTTTATACATCCAAGAAGAGTAACATGTGTCGTTCCTTCGTGGAATCTGCTGTGGTATACCAAAGCTGACGGGCCATCCTTATATATTGCTTCCTTTTGCACATGCCATGTAGTAACGGCCTCTGGGCAGACCAGCCCATGTAATGGAATTTTCCTACTCGCCAATACCTTTTTTATTATGGGCGTGTGTACATTTAAATCCACATAATTTTCATTTTTTTAATAGATTAGAATAGAAAATATTTCAAATCGAGATTTTGCACAATTGTGAGATATACCGTTAAAAACACGTATGACTATTTTTTTTGATTTTTTGTAACTTATAAATATGATTTTTAATTATTATTTGAACTAGAGTGAGCACCGGAGGCTGAGAGTAAGAAATCTCAACTCAATACTACCATGCAAACTTTAGTATTTGTTTTATTTGATAGAAAACTGCAACAAGACATAAGTGTTCGAACAAAATTCTAATGTCCTCACTTTTTGTAACATAAACCACTAGTTGATGAAGTAGCTTTTGGGTAAAGCTATGTTTCAATAAACAAAAATCTTTCTCTATTATCGAACTTAGAGAGTACCATCAGTTGGTCCACATCTTCACGATGAAAAAATCCCTGACCATGAGGCGTTAATGAGCCGTGATATCCACCAGCCCCCGTAAGGATAGATCTTGTCAGATAAAGAACATCAGTCGGAGGATCCCTCTGAGCGTCTTCAATGCTAGATCCGAGGCCGACGCCAACCCGCCCTTCATCAGGCGGTCGAGTCAACACCCCGTTGCCACGCCAAGACGTAACGCCAGATCCAAACTGCTTCAACAAGTTGGTCTCGACAAAGCCTCTAGCCGGTGCCAGCAACACCTCCGACGAGACCTAGAAGACCACTATTCCTATTAGCACCATCAGCATCCGCTCCACCAAAATGGTGAGAGAGGAAACTCGAAAAACCTAAAAGAAATGGTATCAAACATACGCACAGACGAGAGCCCGGGCTCCCAAATCCCCTCGAGACGCCAAGACGGCGACTGGGAACCATGCGTGGCGGGCTCCCTCGGTGGAATCTGAGATACTTAAGCTGACGGGCTCACGGCCCACAATCAAATTGGTCCCTTCTCATAGCACACGTACTCTCGGGTTGCCAGTTGCTTCGTAGCAGGCCAGCCCATATATACGCGGGCCTAAGATGCCGGGCTGCGTGATCGGCGCCCACCCATTCCCAGCCCCTCCAATTACAGAAAGAACTTACTTATTTCGTTTTAGTATTTTCAGCCAGCCCATTTTCGTATTCGCGGTCTGCCTTTTTTTACTGTATATCTTTTGCCTCGTGCAACGTCAGCGTCGGGTACGTGGTTGGTGGTTTCCCTTTTCGGTCGGAAGGCCACGAACAGTAGTCGGCAAGGCGAGATGAGCACCGAGACAGCGAGTAAAATAAAGCGTATCGTGTCATGTGGGCTGCCAGATTCGTCAAAATATCTCGCCATTGCCACGTACAGTAGCACGCTGCACGCAACATCGCCGGCGGTGAGTACCAGCTACAGGAATCCAGACTACAAACAATGGTGGGCACGCGTTGGGCTGCGAGTCGAGCAGGAAGATATGGTAGGGATTTTTATTTTGATCTTGATCTTCCTCCTCCGCAGTGTCGGCATCAACCACGCCGGAAACGTATCGATATACTACTACTCTGCCATCCATATCTTCCTCGCATCGGCCGCTGGCGAGGCTAACCGCTTGGGGTGGGGCAGCGTGAGGCGCAACGAGGCAAGTTGCATACTCCTATAGTACAAAACTGAAAACAAACAAACAAACAAATCCGAGATCTTCTTGGGACAGAGTGGCAGCACGTACGTCCGGTCCGGCGCGCCGCCCACTTGCCGCAGCCAGCCACCAGCCTAATTTGCCGGTTTGCGTCTAGTGGTTGGGTGGTTGTATTCTGTGATTTGCCGACATGCGTGTCGGCCCTTAAACTAGTCCGTGACCGCTTTAATGACCGGGATATACACGGCTGGTGGTACGTACCGCCACGGAAGGTTGTAGAATACCAGTAGTACAATACAATGGAAGGAATATTGGGTCATCTGGGTGTGATCGATAGGAAACGGCCGGGAAGAATTTGTACGTACGGTTGCAGGTTCTACGTCGTGGTGTAGCCCAGCTGTACGTCTTGTGGTGTCGGCATGCGGTTCGCACATGCACCGCCGCACGCCAGCCGAACTTCCAAAGTCTCCGGCGTCGACCTGCACGTGAACGTGGGATGGAGTACGTGAGGTGTTAGATTGGATCGTGATGGTCGTAGTACGAGCACATGTTGTGATGCTACTCAACTCCGGCGCGCACGCAGCAGGAACGTTAGTCAGTTAGAACTCGTGAAAATGTGTAGATCCGTCAATCAACTCATCCGAGCCGAGTGACTTTAGTCCATGGTGCGGTGTTTCCCTGTCCTAGTGCTTTTGGTCAGAGAGCATTAGCATGTGCAAGGTAGTTGAATTGGTTATTTTTTCTCTTTATTCCTTTTCTTTTAGGCTTCCGATTTTCAAGCAATAGCCGACGCAACGCCGTGGCAGCGAGTACGTGCCCGACGATGCATCTCGCGGGGTGACGTGGCCATTTGGTCACTGGAGGAGCTCCGGCGACAATCGATCGTCGATGCCACGATGAAACATGTCACGTAGGGAAGATGGAGATGGACTGAGAGAAGCGGCAACTCGCCACGAGTGGGTCACACGGATCAAAAGGACGGGGCAAGTGGATCGACATCGACGACCCCGATTAGGAGTTGTTCGACGATTCCTTGCACTGGAGAACGCATGGAAGCACAAATACGTGGATGGAAGGATTTCCCGAGCTCGGGGATGACCAGTAGGAATGCAGGAGGACATCCGATGTGATGAATTTTCCGTCCACCATGCCTTCCAATGCGCAGATTATGCAATTGGCTACACGACATTCACTGGACTCGATTAGCTTAAAGTTTCTCTGACATGCTGTCATCCACGTCTCCCGGATCGTCTGCCTGCTTACCAAATGACCAGAGTGCCACCGAAAAATTGAGTTTTTCTGACGGTGGCGTTCGAGTGAGCTCGGAAGCAACCTGCATTTCCCAGCTTAGCCGTAGTCCACTCTTGAACTAAGTCGAAAGAGAGTTCAAGTGGGTGGAGAGTGTAGGACGAGCTTGCTGAACTTCGCCGTCACCCCCACCATGGTTGTCTTCCTTCTGCAGGCAAACATTGTTGATTGGATACATACGCCTCTTCTCTCTCGTCTCACACGACTGAACTGACACGTCAAGGACCTGGGTAATGCAATAGCAAACATGATAGAGTTTTCTATAAAATTGTGTCGGGTTTGTTAGCCCGAAGCCCACTCAGACAACCACGTCTTTAAAAGAACCGTGCTAGCCGGTTCGTGACCAATTCACATGTTACGGATGAGTTAAGCGTTTGTTTTGAAGATTTTATGAGTTGGATGACCAATTCACTCGTCGGTTTCCGCCGGTATTTTTATCACATGTTTTTTTGAGGCATTTTTATCTCATGTTTTATTTTCTACACCTAATCAACTTGTGTATGAACCATGCATTGGTGTTAATGAAAATTTGCCCTGTCTAATAATGGAAAGCGACCATGTTCTGAAAAATATTATAGAGAATTAGCGACGACGTGTTTGCTTTGCCCGTGACATAAACACGAGTCCCCGTCGCGAGCCGACTACTGCCTGCACGTCTCGGTGCAGCGCACGCCGTACGCGTCCGTCGCGGTCCGCGAAGTAAAGCGGCGGCGGCAGCGACCGGGCCAGCCACGTCCAGCCCGGCCCACCGCCGAACCAAAAACCCGACCGAGCCCCACCTCCGCCGGCTGCACCTACAAAAGGGCCGCAAAGCCCAGGCGCCTCCCCATTCCATCCATCCTATCCCCCACACCACTCTCAGTCCTCCTCGCCGCCGCGCCGTCCTCCACAATCCCAGCGCCAGCCAGCTCCACCGGAGCCGCCGAGCCGGCCGGGATGAAGCGGACCAGGGCGCAGAACCCCAAGCTCCAGGACCCGCAGGACCCCGCCACCGCGGCCGCGAACCCCAACCCGAAGCCGCAGCGCAAGGCCAAGCAGCCCAGGCAGCCCAAGGCCGGCGGCAAGAAGGCGTCGGCCGCCGCGGCGGCGCGAGAGGCAGCTTCTGCTGCTTCTGCGGTCGCGTCCGCTGCCGCCCCCGTATCCGAAATGGCGCCCGTCGTCCCCGACGTCTGCGTTGGCGGCGCGGGAGGTGCTGAGGTGGCGGGCGGCCTGCCCGCGGACTGGGACGAGATGGACGGCGGCGGCCACGGGTCGCCGTGGTGGACGTTCGGGGTGGAGGAGGAGAAGCTGCTGGGGTGGTTCCCCTTCGTCGAGGAGGACTTCAGCGGGTGCCACGGTCACGGCATCGCTGGCGCCGGCCGCGAGCCGGAGCCGGCGGGCTTCGACGACGACATCTGGAGGATCCACCAAATCTACGAGATACCCAGCTACGCCGCCAAGTGATCTCATCCGAGCCGCCGACCCCGGTGTCGCATTCGGCGTGCGTGTGTGCTCGTCAGAAGAGACTAGATAGGGGCTGCCGGGGCTGTTGCTGTTCATCTTGCTTGGGGTACAGGAATGGGGAACGAACTAGTACTAATCCAGTGGAGGCTACTAATTAAATCATGTAGGCGAGTTAGTTTAGATTAGATGTTGTACGCAGAAGCTGCAACCAACGCGAATTCCATCTTGTTCGATCTTGTGTATTCTTTATCTGGAGGTGTGCTTCGATTCTGCAGCAACGATGGTGCCATGTGCAGTGGAAATGTGCCGATGGAATTGGCAGGTAATCAATCCACCGTAGCCGTAGGCACACAAAACAGAAAAGAAATTGAAGGTTGTTGATGAGATGGATGGATTTCTTCGGGCCCAATCTGCCTGTTTCTATACCTTGTTTACGCAAAACGGTGGGCGCTGCAGGATTGTTGATCTGAATGAATATGACAAAGGCGTTCGGTGAAGTGACGGCAAAGGCGTTCAACACTACTCCACGAGTAGGAGTACTATGTTTGTTGTTTGCGGTCGTTTTCATTGAATTTCAGTTGAATTTTTTTTATTTCAAGTGTTGATATCACGTGAGTCGAGGTTCATACCGATTTATTTCGATGGAGCCAAGCCAAGCATGGTGATTTGCTCCACGGTCCGTGCTGCAGGCGCAAGGAGGAGTATCCATCCCATCAATGAACGAATGAGTTGGCCTCGGATTCTTCGCGGCTTTGACGTATCGCTGCTGTTCCCGACGGCACTAGGCTTGTCTAGAGCAGGTCCGCGATTCCATCCATCATCAAAAGCTCTCCAACCGTACCGCTCGCTAGCGCGCCGACAGACACCACGGCGGTATGCCCCTCGTTGCTTAAACAAAACTACTGCTGTACCGCAATTAGATGCTAAATGACGGGTTAGTACTAATTTGGGTGTTTTTTAATATCAGTATCAACAATTCCGAGGCCTGGCGTTTTAGTAACGCACAAATTCGTGTCTTAGAGCAATTTAACAGCCGCACCGACTAGTGAGCCCCATTGGTTAGGGCTGACGTGGCTATACACGTGGACGTGGAGCTGAGGTGGCCGTGGCCCCCACATGTCAGCCCCATCGTTTTTTTCCTACTACCAAAGCAAGACAAGATAGAGGCGGACCTCGGTGGAACGGCAACACACATGCGGACGTGCTCGTCGTGAAGCTGGGTCGGCATCGGGAGGCTAGCTAGTGGACACTCCCTTTTCTTGATTTGCTTCGTGTGCATCAACAGCGGCGGACGCGCCGCGGACGGCCTTCTCACCGGTTAGGCTCGAGGCGTCTGTGCGTCGCCGCATCGGCGACCCGAAGGCGCGTCTTGCGGACTTCTTCGACGTCGCCGCGGGATCCGGCGCCGATGGCGTGCTCGCGGCGATGCTAGTTACGTTCGTCGCGCCGGAGGATGTCGAGCGTCATGTTGTTGAAAGTGTCTTAGATGGACCTCTTTGAGAAGCCCAGACGACAGTGTCCGCGGCACGACGGCATGGTGGGTCTTGGTCAGGAGCATCGAGTGGTGGGAGTGGAGCAGCTCCACGAGCATGACCTGGACGACGAAGCGGAGTGGGAGGCGCGGGTTCTGCACGAGCATGAACTCTTTCAGCAGCAACGCGGCTACATCCTCCAGCCACGGACCGTGTCATAGCCGCCAAATGGCCAGAAGGGGAAGAGAGGGAAAATAATTGGAGTGGCTGACAAGTGGGCCCCACAACCACCTCTCTACTCCTCCACGTATGCAGCCATGTCACTATGTCAGCCATGATAATGGGTCCCCACATTGCTCTTAGACACGGATTCGTGCGCGGTACTGATATAATTTTTTTATCAAAAATACTAGTACTAATCCGTCATTTAGTAGTCAATTGTGGTTGTTTTTTGTGATTTACTTAAACATGACACACCCGGAGATGCGTGCGGACACGCATCTCCGGCACGTTACATGCGCGCCGACATGGGACTGGGACGTGCGAGCCAGCTCCCACTCCCTTTTGCTCTGGTGGAGTAAACGCCATGATGGGTGTTCTCTCGCGTGTTGGCAATGGCTGGTTGCATTTGCATTGCCGCCGGCGCGGTGGCGTTGCGTGCGCCGTCCCGATCAACCATCTCCCACTCCCTGACTAGCGAGCGTTACGTGAATCTAAACAATGTGCACCACGCTTGTAACATTTTATATGGTGAAGCTCACAGGGAGTATTATTCAAGTTTTTATGAAAGAGTAGAGTAGTACGCTACCGGGCACGTTTTGACCGTGACACTCGAGTGAGAGAGGGCGACCTTGTAGGTACATAGTTAAAGCGGTCACCGTGGACCGATGCTGAGAACGACCTATACTGTACTGTAGAGTACGTACGCCAGGAGGTGGACGTCGACGGGAGTGTATTCTACCGTATTTATTTATTTATTACGGCAACAAAACAAAAATATTCGGTGGGTGTCGGCAGGGAGAGATATACACGCCGCCCACACACACAAGCATACGTACACTACACTAGCTAGATGCACACACATCTCTGTCCCGGCAGCTCGTGCCCGGCCACGGAACCGTATACGTGATGCACGGCACGGCACGCCCAGCGCGGTGTGTACTGGCAGGGTCCATCGTCTTGTTCGGTCTCCACCTGGTCCTGGTTCCGACGGGGACGTGTCGGGTCCAGCCAGCCCATGCCGCTTCTTGCTAGTGATCCGATCCGTGCTGCCGCCGAGATCGGCGGAACGTGGAGTACAGTGAGTGGTACGCAGCGTGCAGCGTCGCCATCAGCTCGGATCCTGACGGCACTAGAGTGCTCCACCGCACTGACATGCCAGAGGCCTGCAGCGTCGCCGACTCCGGAGAGGCAGAGACGGGTCACATCACGCACAAGCATGTCAGCTCGTCTGGGCATGCATGTTAAAACCTCCATTTGTTTCTGCGGTCAAAACCGCAGCTTGCGTCTCATAAAATAACACTACAGCCTCTGCTTTGCTTCAAAGCTGCAGGTACAGAGCTTGAAGGCTCGGCGCCGACAGAGACGTCGTCTGCTGCTTTCCGGCCTCGACCCTCGAGCCCGGTGAGTCAGAGCAGCATGGGTGGTCTGGCACGGACGCGACGTGGTGCGCATGCGCCTCATTGCGCTTTGTGCACGGACTGATTTGATCGGCTTGTCCAGCGTTCAGTCTCGCCGGTGGCCCGGCCCGGGTTTCTCATGCTTCCTCGGACTGGGAAGGGAAGGAGCAACCCACGATCGACGGCTTCTTCTGACAACAATGAAAGCTTAACGCCCTCCTTCCTTTCGCGCCAAAAGAAGAGCTTGGCGGGAACCCCTAAGAGAAAAAAAAGGGCTTGGCGGGAAAACGAGGGCGCCCTCCTCCTCTCGCGTTGCGGTGGCGGCAAACCATCTCCACCATCGTTCACTGCATAGCTCGATCGAGTCCTCCTGCCGACACGCTCCGCGCCTGCCTGAGATTTTTGGAAAAGCTCAGAGCTAGCGGAGTCTATCTATCCGCAGGAAACACGAACGTGGACGTGTTTCTCAGTCTAGTTCATGGAGAGACGTCGTAAGTAGACATGGCCGCCTCGCCCTGTCCACGTCCGTCGGCTAGCTGTGGGCGGAGTCAGCGCCAACCAAGGTGCCGCCACCAGCATCGATCGACCAAGGTGGCGCGGTGTTTCACGTCTCTCTCGTCGGGCCGCTTGCCGCTTTCTCCGGTTTATTAGCGGGAGAGATTGAGCGAAAATCGTACAACAAACACCCTCACCGGGATGCATCGATCGAGGCGACAACCGCGCTACACTCGCAACTCGAGATTGTCACCCACGACATGCAAGGCAGCAACACCACCCCATTGAGTCGTCGATGCATCGCTTCCCGAGCCCGCCGCCTGGGCGCACAACAACCATTTGGAGTCGTTGCCCCGACGTCCACCAAATATTGGCGCAAAAGGAGCTCCACGCAAAATACACCCGCTGGTTCTCCAATATGACGCGTCCAACGGGGAAACGACGAATACGTCTGCTCCGAGCAACTGGAGCTTAGGTTTTCACCCGCAGGACCCAAAGAATTTCCGGATAGCAAAAGGAGTTCACTGCAACACCTCCAAAGAGGAAGATGACCATGGTCAGTGCAGGGCTTGTGCCCGGAGCTCCTCCACATCCGAAAAGATGCTCAAAACATAATCTTGCACAACTTGCAATGTACCAAAACGGCATTATCTCCATGACACAAATCTTATACTATTATAGAGGTGATTCCTCAATAACTGTTTCCATGTCAATGTTAAGAACCACCTGAACTAAAAGTTAGGACTCATAAAAATTAAAGGATGATAATATATTTACAAACTTCTTTGAATGTTTATTGGGAAATATTTTAAATCGTCGTCATCCGCTCCGAGCAACTAGAGCTTAGGTTTTCACCCGGAGAACCCGAAACATTTCCGGTTAGAAAAAGAAGTCCATGGCAGCACCTCCAAAGAGGAAGATGACGTCCGAAGCGCCATTGTCATCGGCACTGACCGTGGTCAGTGCAGGCCTGCAGGGCTTTTGCCCGGAGCTCCTCCACATCCGAATAGATGCTCAAAACATAGTCTTGCGCAACTTGCAATGTACCAAAACGACATTATCTCCATGACATAAATCTTATACTATTACTGAGGTGATTCCTCAATAACTGTTTCCTGAACTAAAAGTTAGGACTCATAAAAATTAAAAGATGAGAATATATTTACAAACTTCTTTGAATGTTTATTGGGAAATATTTTAAATCGTCTTGAAAAAAGCTTTTCCTTTCAAGTAAAAAATTTAGGTGTACAATCAAAATAAAATCTTAGCAAGGAATTAAAGCTTGACTTTGGCAACTTTAGTGTGACAACTATGTTCAAATTTATAAAAAAAATCATTACTTTGATTGAAATTTTGTTGGTTTCGATTATTTTTTTTGGAAAAAATGTTTGAAAAAACCTATTAGGTGTGGCGACACTACTTTGTTCAACCGCTTCCAATAGCTCCCTTCTAACACATTTGTCGGACCATCTAGTAGGGCCAGTGGAGATGCTCGTGACCACTAGATACGTAAGCTCTTTCTATAACTAGATAACACCCCGCGTTGCTGCGGAATTTCATAGTGATATATATAGGAGTAGAAAACTTTCTATTCTAACGAATATGAATTGAGTTGTTCCATTTGTATGTTAAAAAAATAACTCATAGATTAAAGTTAAACGTGGATGGCTTAATGAGGTGGTCTAATCAGAGACTTGATGATTGACATATTTACATGTTGAGAGAAATCAATTAGTGAGTGCTCATTGAGAACCAAAAGCCAATGAATAGGTTGTGTCGATGTTGTATTCAGCATTTATACGAGCCCAAAATAAAATTGGCCGTGGATCTTAAGTGTGTAAAACTAATGTACACGAGATTTTTTTTGGGGTGGAGGAGGAGAAGCTGCTGGGGTGGTTCCCCTTCGTCGAGGAGGACTTCAGCGGGTGCCATGGCGGCGCCGGCCGCGGCGGCGGGGAGCCGGAGCCGGCGGGCTTCAACGACGACATCTGGAGGATCCACCAAATCTACGAGATACCCAGCTACGCCGCCAAGTGATCGATATTGCTGCTCATCTTTGCTTGGGTAGTAGCGCTACGGTACAGGAATGGGGAAGGAACTACTAATCGAGTTAGGCTACTAATTAAATCATGTAGGCGGGCGAGCTAGTTAGATGTTCTACGGGAAAGCTGCAACGAATGCAAATTCAAACTGCTCATCCATTTTCTTGGTTACTCTCTGTGTTGGTTGGATTCTTGATCTTGTTTCTTCTTTATCTGGAGGTAACGCAATGTGCTTCTTCTTTATCTCCTCAATTGTTGAACGGTTATTCAGCTTCTCGATCTCTGGAGGAAAACCGGCTACTCTCCCCCTCTGAGACAAGGCTGCGCCAACTCACCAAGGTCAACCTCAGCCGGCTTAATGCTGACAAGGCTCTGTATCGGCGCCAACGGGCAAAAATTAAACACTGCACTTTGGGCGATGAGAACAATCGATACTTCCATCTCTGCGCCTTTGGTCGCCTTAGGAAGAATCATATCAAAACTCTTGAGGATGAGGATGGCAACACTGTTTTCTCGCACAATGCTAAGGCGGCAATCCTTCACCATTTCTATCGTGAACTCCTGGGCGTTCCTATCCCTATCTCCTCCCGACTTGACCTTCGCTCGCTTGTCCAATCTACCTCCCTCGACTCTTTCCAGTCCGCAGCTCTCGCAAATCCTTTCACGGCAGAGGAGCTTCGGGCTGCTGTTTTCTCCATGAACGACAATTCAAGCCCTGGGCCTGATGGCTTCGGCCCCGCTTTCTTCAAGAAGAATTGGAACCTTGTTAAGGAGAACCTCCTCGGCTCTTTTAATGACTTCCACTCACTTTCTGCGGACCTCAGGCCTATCAACAAAGCTTACATTGTTCTTCTTCCTAAAAAGGAGGGGGCAAACAAGCCTGAAAATTTCCGGCCCATCTCCCTTCAAAACTCGTGCCTAAAATTTCTCACCAAATGCCTCACCCTTCGCCTGCGGCCGCTTGTCCCCCAATTGGTTCACCCTGACCAAACTGGGTTCATCTCGGGAAGATCCATTGCGGAAAACTTCATCTATGCTGCTGACATTGTCCAGTCCTGCCACAAACGCTCCGCCCCGGCGGCAGTTTTCAAACTTGACTTCCGCAAAGCCTTTGACTCTATTAGTTGGGACGCCCTCGATTGTATCCTTGATGCTAAAGTCTTTCCTCCTTTGTGGCGACAACTTATCACTGCCCTCAGCACTTCTAGTCAGACGGCAGTTTTACTCAATGGGGTTCCAGGCCGTTGGATCCAATGCCGTCGGGGCCTACGGCAGGGGGACCCCCTATTCCCTTTCCTGTTTGTCTTCGTGGCGGACGTCCTTCAGCAGCTCCTTCTCCAAGCCTCCCGCGAAGGACTGCTTCTCCACCCCATCGTTGATGACCTTCCTTGCCCCATTCTTCAGTACGCTGACGATACTCTAATCATTATTCGCGCCGTCCCCGAGCATGTTAACAACCTTAAAAGCCTTCTCGATTCCTTCTCTGAGGCCACTGGCCTCCATATTAATTTCCACAAGAGCACCTTCGTCCCCATTAAAACCAGCGCAGCGGACGCTGCGACAATGGCCACTACTTTCGGTTGCTCCGTCTCTTCCTTTCCTCAAACTTATCTCGGTCTTCCACTCTCCCTCCACAAGCTTCGCCTCTTCGACCTCACTCCTCTCATCGCTAAATGCGACATGAACCTCTCCGGATGGCGCGGCCGCTCCCTCCCTATTGGAGGTCGGCTCATTCTTATAAACTCTGTTATTACCGCAAAATTTGCCCACGCCATGAGCGCCGGTCTCCTTCCCGTTGGCGCCATCGAGGCTATTAACAAAAGAAGGCGCGCTTTCCTATGGACTGGGGAAGAAACTTGTTCCGGAGGACACTGTAAGGTGGCTTGGGATGAAGTCTGCATGCCTAAAAAGTTTGGTGGGTTGGGGGGTCCTCTCTCTTTCCTTCCAGAACTCTGCCCTCATGTCTAAATTCTTGACTAAACTTCACCCTCCATCTGTGGCTCCTTGGAACGTTTGGTTCCATCGCCAATATGGCTGGTCTGCCTCTCGCGATTTTGGTGACTCACACGCTCTTGATACCCCCATGTGGAAATGTATTGTCTCTGGGCTCTCTGCCTTCCGTGATCACTCCATGGTCTCTATTGGGGACGGTCACCATTCTGCTTTTTGGCTTGATAGCTGGATGGGTGACTCCCCCCTCTCCACCCAATACCCCGCCCTCTTCTCTCACTCCACGAGGCCTAATTCCCAAGTGGCCGCTGTTCTCAACCATAACTGTGACCTTTCTCTGGTCCCTCGGCTCTCTTCGGCTGCCCAGAGTGACCTCAACACCCTCATGGAGGATCTTCAAAACTAATCTCTCACTCCTGTTGTCCCGGATAGACGGGTCTGCCGCTCCACGCAAAAAGCTTTTACAAATAAAGATTTCTATGCCAATTTTTTTGCTCTCGCTGTGACTGACGAACAGGCTGTTAAGGTATGGAGGAGCGCTGCCCCCCTCAAATGCAGGATTTTTAACTGGTTGGTCCATCGGCGTCGCCTCCCCACCAACAGCAAACGTTTCCGCCACGACCTCGCCTCCTCTTCGACTTGCCCTTGCTGCTCCCAAGACGAAGACGTTGATCATCTTCTCATTGGCTGCTCCAAGGCCCAGGAAGTTTGGAGGTCTTTCTTCCCTAACTGTACAAGGTCAATCACCTCGGTTCAACACCTTTGGAGGTACCGCAGCATCAGCTATGCAGAATCGACAATCTGCACGGCTATCGCTTGGAACATCTGGAAACGGCGCAACGCCAAGGTTTTCAATGCGGTTGACGAACCGCTAGCTGTTGTTCGTACTCGCTGCCTGGAGGATGTTCGTCTCTGGGCGCACCGCTGCAACCATGCTCCGACTGTCCACCTTCTCAAAACTTGGTGTATTTCCTTTGAGCCTCCGTGAGCATAGCACTCTTGTAATGTCTCCCCTGTAACGAACGTCGTCCCCTTGCTGATCATCATGGAAATAAAATGTTCAGGCTGGCCGTAAGGCCCGCCGTAGCACAGGTCAAAAAAAAAAAAGCAATGTGCTTCGATTCTGGAGCTGTTTCTGCAGCTATGCGGCAGCGGTTGTGGGAGAAAAAACAAAAACAAAAACAAATTGCTTTTGCAGTGGAAATGTGCCGATGGAATTGGCTGGTAATCCACCTGGCTGGGTGTAGGCATAACAAATACGTAAGAAATTTCCGGTTGATGAGATACTCTGCGGGCCTAATCTCATCAAGGGAGTAGATGATTTCTGCGGGCCTAATCTGCCGGTTTCTGCACCTTGTTTACGCAAAAACGGTGGGCGCTGCACAGGGCCGGCCCTGACATGCGAGGGGCCCGGTGCAAGTGAAAAAAGGGGCCCCTATATAGACTTTTTTTTTTTGGAAATTATACAAAAAATACTTCCCCTGTGCGGGTACGTGGACTGAGCGTTTGGTGTTTTTCTTGTTTAGTGCGCGTACAGGGCCTTAAGTTGCTAGTAACTGGGCTGGTTCGCTGAGCATTTTTCACTGTTGTGGCTGTATGTATGTACCGTACCTTGGTGGGGCCCTAAGAGATCCGGGGCCCTGTGCGGCCGCACCCAAGGCACATGCTCAGGGCCGGGCCTGGCGCTGCAGGATTCTTGGTCTGAAGCATTTCCATTTCGGTGAAGTGGCCGCAAAGGCGTTTGGCACTCACTACCGTATGTTGTTGTTTACAGTCGTTTTCATTGAGTTTCACCGCGGTGACATGCTCGTCAACTACGAGAAGTCGCAAAACAAGGTGGATAGCCGAGTCGCGTCAAAGCTGCTCATATGCTCATCACCGACATCACCAAACGCCCCACGCACGCATGCAGGTGTGCCATGGAGCTTCCGGCCTCCTCCGCCTTGCATAGTTGGAGCAGAAGACTCAGAATCCGCTGATCTGTATGAGTTTTGTGCAAAACGATGCAGACCTGCAGCTGATGGTTCAATGCGCTTGATTTGTCGATGTGCTGCGTTTTGATTTGGGACTTGGTCAAATAAGTGAGGCATCGGAGGCAGATTATTGAGATGGGGATCAGAAAATGGGGTTCAAAGCAGAACGGAAAGGTGCAGCCATGCCGAACAGATTTTTACCTTAAAAAAATGAAACACGGTGAACATGTTACAATTATCAATTTACACAAATCATGTCAATTAGGAGATTCCTATTATTTCCAACAATATTTGTCTTATTAATGAAAACAAATATGAATAGATGGAAATCAACAAGAATTCACCTGCATAAGTATTATTCCCTTATATTCTATGTGCAACATTTAAGTAGGCACGTGTGCCAACTAGTACTACAAGTAGAGTAAATAAAAAGGAAAACAATGGCGGCAAACTCGTTACAAGATATAGTAAGAACACCAAGAACACCTACCGTTAAGTTGACATTCTTCCACAACAAACTCATTTAAAAGGGAACAGAAAAAAGATGATGATTCAAATCTTTACGAAAGTCCAATGCTTCCTCTCGTTTGTATATGGTCATTACCTCTAAATTTCTGCGATTTCTTTAAATTCCAGGCCCTTCCTTAACCGTCGGGCGAAGAGAACTACAAAAAAAAGGCCAAAAAAGAGTCGACTAGCCTAAGAGCATCTCTACCTGATCCCGCAAACCGCAAACGGTAATGCAGGTCGCGGAATCGACGATTTGCAGGTTGAAAATGACTCGCGCAAGAAACCTGATAGTAGCCAGCATATTTCAATTTTGAAACTTCGCGGGGAATAAAATTCCGATAGCTGTTGAACACCAGTTCAGACAACAGTTTAACATTGTAAAAAAGGAATTCTAAACCTACAAATTCCTATACTATAACCGCGCCATCTATGTTGTTGGGACAATTGGGCTCGCCGGAGTCCTATGCGGCCTCGACGGAGCCTCTGCCGTGGCCGTGATTGGCCGCCGGCGTATTCCTTACTCCTCATCGGAGTCGAGGTTGACGTACAGGCGGGCCTGCTCCTCGGCGACCACACGCCACTCCTCGCACAGTGGAGCTTGTCCTCGTGGCGACGGCTCTGCTCGACGAGAGAGATCACCGTCAGGAGGTGAGTGTCGTCGACGAAGTTGGCGGGCTGGATGCCACGCGCGTCCGTCTCGGCCAGCCCCGCGGCGACGCGCTCGAAGTCGTCGTCTCCCTCTCCCACTTCACGGGGACGAGCTCCAGGTCACGACCGCTGTGGACGGAGCTAAGGGATGCGGCTGCGCTGCAGGAGTTCGAAGCTCGACGCTGCTGGGGAGCCGCGCGCTCTCCAATCGGCGCGGACCAGATGAAGATCAGTTCGAATAATATCCAGGCCGGACGCCTGTCGGTTTCTGTTGGACGCAAAAAAATTACACCTAAATCATATCGGCTCGCCGGCGCCGAACCAAGACACCAACACGCTCGCTGACTCGCCGCATGCATAGAATTTATGATCAGCGCATGCTTGATTAGCGCACGGCGTGGTTACTGCATAGGGCCAATTTAGTCCAACTTTTCCATACTTCAGCCTTTACTTGGTATCTGTGTCTAGCCCAGATCGCAAACTAAAAGTAAACGGAGGGAGTAATTAGGACACTGAGAAGATCTGAAGATTAGGCGTTGCCCCCCATTCCGAAAAGCCCATCGCGAGGTCAAGCAAAACCTTCCTCGCCGGCACCGCCCACCGACCACCGCGATGTGGCTCGCTGCCGCCTCCCGCCTCCTCCTCCTCCGCTCGCCTTCTCCAGGCCCCTCCACGGCGGCCTGCACCCTGCGGCACCTCCGTCTCTTCTCTCCGCCTACCCCGCAGCCGCGTCCGGGCCCTGAGGACGAGGTGACGGCGGCGGAGGCGCGGAGGCTGGTGCGGCTCGTAGGCGTGGAGGCGCTCAAGCGCCGAGGCGAGGTGGTCGGCTACGGGGAGCTCCTCGACGCCTGCGTCGAGGCCGGGGCCGCCCGCACGCGCGCCGAGGCGGAGACGCTGGCCCGGGCCATGGACGACGCCGGGGTCGTGCTGCTCTTCCGGGATAAGGCCTACCTCCACCCCGAGAAGGTGAAACATTTTGCTACTGCTGCTGCATAGGTTTTCTTCACATTGCGCCTCTGTCGAGTAGCTAAACCTAACTGAACGACGTGCGGAAACGGAGATTCACTCGTTGAATATGGTGAAGATGTTCAGTTACTAAACTGGTCATGTTTGCGAAATGGATGTTGTTGATATAGCCTATAGGTTGAATAGGTGGCAGCTCAAAAGCTGATCCAGTTTTTTTTTTAGAATATATTGCAATTTCATCCAGTTTAGTAAGAATATATTGCAATTTCATCCAGTTCAGTTGCTCTTCCTTTTTTCTAGCGTATAACCATGTTGTATAAGCACGGAATGTATGTATCGGGGGCCATGGATTCCTGTTTGAACCGTTGTACCATTGGAATCTGGTAGACATATTGCGGGTCTAAATGGATTCGATGATATGGACCGCTGTTTAATTGCGTAGCTGAGATTTGAATTGAGCGGATGAACAACAAACATTGGAAAGGACTAGTGTTGGGCAGAATTGTGAGGTAACATTTTTTAGCTTAAGTAGAACAAAAAGCAAGACTGGTCAATTCACATTAGGCGGTTGAAATAAGGGATTTCCCTTCCCTTCACCTGCCCTGGTCACTGGTAAGAACAAGGAATTTAGAATGCCATGAGCAGAAAAGTAGAATCTTGTATTCCTGATGCCTACATCTCTTAAGAGCAGAAAAGCATCTAAACATCCACCTGACATGTGGGTCAATAAGGGTGTGTTTGGACTACAACCATAGTTGGCCATACCAAAAAATTGGGGCAAGCCCATGAAATTTGGTTGTTTGGACAAGCGCCAAAATTTTGACTTGCTTAGCGTGACCGGTGGATGCCCGTGTTTGCCAGTGCGAGGTTGAGCGGACGGTGCAGAAAAGCTTGGTTAGAATATTGGCGGTGTGCTCGTCCCCTCTTCCTTAGTGGATCCCAATGCAATTAGTCTTATTTAGTACAGCCCAAGAGCAGCTGAAAGTATCTTGTAGACTCTAATACTGTGATTTCTTCCAATCCTGAATTCCAACTAGGAAGTGATACAGTATGTATTTTATCTTCAGGTGATACATCTGTACTCCTTTTTTCTTCAAATTTCTGGCACCGCCGCCTTATCCTGGTGTGAATGTTTTTCCAATTCTTTTGTGGTGATCCATTATGTATGGGTGTGAATTATTTGGTGATAGTAAATATATTTTATTTATGCTACAAGAAAGGTAGACATTCTGTAGATTTTTTAGCTGGTATATTTATGGTTATTGACTGTGCAGGTTGTGGACCTGGTCAGAAGGGCTGTGCCTCTTGCACTCGCACCAGATAGTGACACCAGACAAGAAGAGTTTAAACAGCTCCAGGAAAAGAAGGAAGAGATCGACAAGCTGGCACACAAGCAAGTCAGGCGAGTCCTGTGGACTGGCTTTGGGTTCTTCATGACCCAGGTTGGACTATTCTTCCGTCTCACGTTCTGGGATTTCTCATGGGACGTGGTGGGGCCGATCGCCTTCTTCACGACCACTGCTTGGCTGCTCGTCGGCTATGCGTATTTCCTGATCACATCAAGGGATCCGACTTACCAGGATTTCATGGAGAGGATGTTTGAATCGAGGAGGAAAAAGCTCTGTGCCAAGCACAGCTTTGACCTGGACAAGTACCTGGAGCTACAGAAACGTTGCAAGTGTCCTCTAGAAGGTCATCATGAACATGACTCCCAACGCCTGAGCTGAAGTTTTTCAGCGTTTTCTTGATGTAACCATCGCTAGTTTTTAGAAGCGCCTCCTTCTACAGAGAAATTGTATTACCAGAATGATATGATCGCAGAAATCAGCCATCACCTAACATATTAAGCTGTTTTATCTCTGTGAGTGGATGATGTTGCAGAAGCTGTGGTTTCAACCATAATAATTCGACTCTTTTGAGATTCAACTGACAAAATACGAGCACCGCATGGGCGTATGGCTGTTATCAGGTGAGTGTGGGTTGCCTGCACTCAGATGAACATCAACGCAAGCCCACGGTTTTGCTGGCATAGCTGCAATCACTGGTTTCTGTTTTTCTGAGAGCTATTCTTCACCGCGAGATGGGATTGCACCTATCGTGATTCTTCAAGTGATCAAACATACTTCAAACAACTACAAACGTGCTCGAAACGACAACGACGTTTCAGAGGCTGTACTATCGGGACAAAACAAAGCAGCAAGCGTCGCCAATCAACAAAGCCACAAAGGGCCAGAGATTCCATTGTAACACATCAGAAGAATCTGGCTATACAACATGCAAGATATTATAAGAAGCCACAAAGCCACAAAGCGTCGCCAATCAACCGAGTTCTGCAGCAGCACACAGTACTGGTTCCCATGTATACTCCCTTAGTTGATTACTAGTAAGGGCCAACAAATTACAATAGTCAGGTATTATAATTTCCAGCCACAATTTCCTCGAAATATTTGTCCAAAACAACAGAAAGTAATTAGCACCTTATGTCAAAGATTTAAGAAACAGGGAGATGTGCTGCGATGTTTCTAATCAGGATCAGTTGTACGGAACTGTCAGTAGGCTATTAGCTGCATCAGTTTCTTGTCTGATTCCGGTCGCACCATCAGGATTGCATCTCAATAGCGACGAGATAAAATGTCACAGTTGGCGGCTATGAGAAACATAACTGTATTCTTGCCATTGCATTGCTTTACTTTGTATTTTGACTAGCTTCCGGCAACTGGTTCCTTATCCGAAGGGCAACTGTTAACTGGTTGATCTTCAGACGTTTCCACCTTGCGCTGTTTGGTGCCCTCAGCTGAAAAAAAAAATAGTGGTAAAACTTAGCTATAGCGTCATAGCAAATGAAGTGATTTCTAGTAGCTGCAGAATATTCTAAAGAATGTTTGCCTGACAATGTACCAAGACAAATCACAAAATTATGTAAATTCCATGATCATGTTACAGAAAGATTGTCAAAATTGCCTTAATCTGAACAAGTAGCTTAGCACACTGAAAATCAGACATCTCCAAAATACATCAAGCATGTCTGCCAGCGTGACAACGCATGCTCTTTTCTGGGTAGCAAACTAGTACATTGAAAGATGAATACCAGGTGCAGGTATTAGCTCCATTCAGAAATAGATGGTGTTTGAGAAAGTAATTTGAGTCTTTTGCTTTGTCAAGAAAAAGTGATGAATGAAAATCTATTAGATTGGTTAGGTGAAACAGTACCATTAAAATTGTCATGAAAAACATTTTCATAATGCAAAAAATTATTTAGATTTCACCAAAATATATAAACAACATCTACATACAAACATAAAGAGTAAAGATTGAGTAGATACCCAACTGATTACGGTTGCAACAAAACTTATAGGAACCAATTCTTGAAAAAAATACACAAATCTTGCTTTGGAAAACAATGGGAAAGAGGGAGTTCAGGTATTTGTCCAGAATTAGTAGTTCTGATATGTTATTTTGTAAGGGCCACATAAGCCCTTCATGTTACATATGTACGTAACTTGATTTAACAAAACATGCCATTTTAACCTATCAGAAATGATTCAGTATCATTGGATAAAGAAAAGGTACAGGCGCCACATGACTAACCAGCTTTCTTCTCAGCCTTCTTGAATTGTCGACCTTTGTTTCTATCACTATTCAATGGCTTGTTGTATAAATCCTTGTACTTTTCAAGCAAGCCCTTCTTCTCCTCTAGTAGACCAAGCATTTCATATGCATCTTCAACTTTCCGTATATATTCTTTACTAGGACATTTACGACCACATGCTTCAAGATTGTGGAAGAGCTAAACCGACAAAAAAGGCAGGGAAGGGTAATCCATATAAGTTCCAGAAACTACAATCTAATCAGATTCAAGACAAATAACAGATGAGTACTTTGTTAAGAGCGGACGATAGGTACATACCTTGATAAGCCTATCTAGCATATTGTTTCTGTAGTAAATAGCCAACATAAGACCACAGAAACGCCAAGGAACTGAATGCAGGTCATGGCCTATTTTCTTCTCCCAGATTTTATGCGCTTCTTCAGCTCTGTTGTCCTTCTCAAGTGCACACACTAATTGCTCGTATGTTCTGACCGTTTTTCCTTGCCCTTTGCTCAATATCCATTTAAGTACCTAGGTGTGTAGTTACCAGAATTTGTTCATACTTTATCAAAGATAAATACAATTAAAATCAAGTAGATTATGATCTGCAGTACTTGGACAATTCTGTGCCATTGTTCCTCCTTTTCAAGAGCTCCAATTGCTTGCTTTATTGAGGCTATTGGGAATTCCTGCTCAAACGCGATCCATGCATCAAGGGTGCTGTAAACAGCTTCTTTTGAATCTTCGAGATCAAGGAGCTGCAGTTTTGGGGTTGCAGTAGTTAATTAATTTGTTCCAGTGGGCAGCAGTAGGTAAATGCAGCAACAAATAAAAATCCCTACTTGAGGAATTTCAAGAAGCACAACTGCGTTAACACAAAGGAACAAAGCAGGCTACAATTTGTGTACTCAGGTGAATCCCAGCACAGCTAGACCAAAGTGTCATTTTTCTGTAGCTATTACTGTATATTAAGCTGCATATGATAAGTCATTCCACCGTTTAAACCAACTCAGCGCATAGCAGTGAATATGGTGCTATTTTTTTTTTAGGGGGAACATGATGCTAGTTGATTATATACTGCAAGCTCACACTTGCTTTGACAGCTAAGGTCTGAATTTCATCAAGGCATAGTAAACTCAAAAGATAAAACGGACAATATCAAAACTATCTTTGTGTGGTGACATACAGTGTTGACAAGAAATTTCCTTTTCTCTGCTGATGAGAGGGTGTGCCCGACCGGCCCTTGTTTCAACCCCCTTGTGCTCTTTTGTATGCGATCAATGATTGCGTCATTGTCCTGCGAAGCAAAATGAAATTCTTCAACCCATCATCTATCAAACTTCTAGGGATGAACAGCATAACTAAACCATCAAAAGTATAAAGCTACATGTGAAGCAAGGGGCTGTGGTTCAGACGAAAGGTATACCTTTACGGCCATACTAGGCTTCAACTCCATTTGCCGATGCCCTCGACGACCATTGGTAATCTTATCATCCGTGGAGAAATCTCTGGCGGTATGCTTGCTGCACCAACCTGCCATGGATTAAACAGAGTTTCATCAAAGGCGCCAATCGTCCATAAGTAAAACGAATCATGATTCGAAAGGAGGTCTCACATGAACCAAAGGAGTGTGTCTCGGCGCGTGAACTCCATTCCCTGCACAATGGGAACAACATAATTTGGAGAAATAAGCCATATCCCATATGAGAGGCGACAAAAGATCTAGTACGTTTATCAAAAGCTATGTCATGAAACGGAATTAGCAGCAACAAGAAAGATCCGCACATGTGCTATAAGCTCTTAATTTGTACTCATATTTAGATAGAGGGGTGTAATCTTTCACTGGAAATGGAGCGGCCAAGTAACAGACAAAGAGCAGATGATTCTCGAGGAAGGGAACACGAAAAAGGAACTGTACTCATATTTAGATAGAGGGATTGGGTGAAGAGAAAGGGGACTCACGAGTTGATAGCAGCAGGTTCGGTGGCGGCGAAGCTGGCGATCGGTAGGCGGCGAAGAACGGCAGAGGATCGCCGGAGATGGCCGAGCATGGCAGCGGCGGCGGCGGGAGGAAGGAAATGCTCTGTAACGTCGACTCCGGGACCGGTCGAAGAGTTCACGTGGGTCTGAGGCCGTGGGATGGTGGGCCGGATCCGATAGCTTGCAGTGATCGCCTGATCGGCCCGAGCGAACCTACACGTACCAAGATAGAACATTAATTTTCTCTCAAAATAAAAATAAAACATTAATGCCCGAATGTTTTTTTTTTGCATAGCCCGAATGTTTGTTATTGCAGTAACAATTCAAAAAAAAAACAGCTGTACATTTTTCGCTAAAAAACAGCTGTACATTTTTTCGCTAAAAAACTGTTGTACTTTGTTTTCAGTTTTTTCTGACATCACGTCTTGCAGCTCGTTTTCATTCACAAAATCTGATTCATTTTTTTACTAATTTCGTTTGTTCTCTGGTTACCCAGTGGATACAACCACTAACATAACAAGCGCAATGTCTGTGCACTGCTACGGATCCGGATGGCACCCGCCGGGTTCAGGGCCGGGTTTGCCCACCCCATACCCGCCCTCGGCCCCTCTACCCGCCTCCGCCACCCGCCTCCATACCCGTCGGCGGGTCCAGAATTCAACCATACCCGCGACCCGGCGGCCCCTGGATGATAACATTACCAATGGTCGTCGAGGGCATCGGCAAATGGAGTTGAAGCCTAGTATGGCCGTAAAGGTATACCTTTCGTCTGAACCACAGCCCCGTGCTTCACATGTAGCTTTATACTTTTGATGCTTTAGTTATGCTGTTCATCCCTAGAAGTGTGATAGACGATGGGTTGAAGAATTTCATTTTGCTTCGCAGGACAATGACTCAATGATAAACATAATCTCTTCGTCTTCAATTTTTCTCTTCCCAACACGTTCTAGGCTTCGTGAAGTCATTTCAGCACTAATGAAAGAAGACAATAAATAAGATGAAAGATGACTAAATCTAGTTGGTGCAATAAGCATCATTTGTGTTAGCAGAAACATACCAAAGGTTGGAGTCTTCACAGGATCCCAAGAAGGCGGGGACTCATGAACGAATGAATATATCAATGGCGCTGGTCTCTGTAAAAATAAAGATCTCAAAGGTTAACACAAGTAGCAATTCATCTAGGTAACTTGAGAAAGTAGCATTCAGTTCTAATATGATAAATATCTCACCGGAGAGAAGGCCAGGGTGAGAGAGAGCTTCAATGATTAAGTAGTTGTTCCTGCATATTTGGAACATTTCCTATATAAAAAACATGTAGAAGCGCATTTCCTATATAAAAAACATGGGAAAAATATAATTATGCAGCAACAGTTTGCTAGTCCCAAACATAGTAACTCCCAAATCGTGTAGAAGCTCTCTCTCTCTCTCTCTCTCTCTCTCTCTCTCTCTCTCTCTCTCTCTCTCTCTCTCGCCTAACACTCCCAAATCGTGCGCAGCCGCACGTACGTGTACTCCCTCCTCAGATCGTGAATGTATCGATCTATTTCGCCGTGCATCTCGTGCGTGCGTGCTGTGAGAGAGAGAGAGAGAGCATACCGGAAGAGTTCGTTGGCCAGATGCCAAGAACGGTGGACGGCGTGGTTGACGAGTTGCTCGGCCGTGGGATCCAAGATGAACGAGATGTCCTCCCACCGTCCCTCTCGCCCGCTCCCTTGCTCGCCGCTGCTCCCTCTGGCCGCCTTCGTCGCGAGGTGGCGGTTTGGGGATAAAACGCGAGGGCCTCGCGTATTCGGGCCGAGAGGAAATGAATAGGGTTTCGAGAGATTTGCGGGGATAATACCGGCCCAGATACACTTGTACCAAATGGGCTTTTCGGGATAAGCGGGGATTCGGGATCGGGCTCCAGAAACAAACGAGGCCTTAGAGGGGAGTGCGGGGGCGGGGCACTGCATGGACAGCAACACGGAAGGAAGCTGCAGCTCCTGAATCACGTCACGTGCGCCGGCCGCAAACATGCGCGCCGACATGGGACTGGGACGTGCGAACCAGCTCACGCCTCTCATGGAGTGTTCCCTCGCGTCTTGGCAATGGCAATGGCAATGGCTGGTTGCATTGCCGCCGCGCGGTGGCGCTGCGTGCGACGTCCCGATCGAAATATCTCCCACTCCCTTTTGCTTTTGTGTTTGTACTTTGTACCACTCGGTTGTACGATCTGATCCTCTAAACATCATCAATTAATGGAGTAAACCTCACTTTAGACTTGATCAGTTCAGAGCATCTCCACTCGACACCCCCAGACCTCGTTCTTCGGATTGACGCCGAGCAAGCGCTATGTGGGTCATCCGAGAGAGATAGCGACTAGGGGCTCCTCCCCACTCGCCGCCACCATATTTCTAATCGAACTATCTAAATTTTAAAACGAAACGACATTTTATTCAAATACTTAGAATACTTTATAAATTTTGAATAGAACCTAAGTAAAAGTTGAACTAAACCTAAATCTAGCGGAGGTGGAACACGTCGTTTGTGAGGGAGAGCGCGGTGCTTCTATGTCTTGGCAGGTCGAGGTGGGAAGCGGTTACCGTCGACCGATACTGAGAAGGATCTATACGCCAGGAGGTCGACGTGGACATAAGTGTATGTATTCTACCGTATTTATTATGGTAACAAAAAAAAAAAATCGGGTGTCGGCAGGGAGCCCACACAAGCATACGTACTGGGTAGAGACACAGCGCGGCACATACATCTCTATGGACTGTTCGTACGGTTCTTACTTACCGACGGCAGGCAAGGCAGCGCCAGTTGATGGATCGATGTTGACGGTGGTCCACGTCGATCGGCGGCAGGCGACGACGAAGGACCTCGTCGATCGTGCAATCGCAAGTTGAGTCGTGTCCGCCAGATCGGAGAGACAGAGACATGTCACATCACGCACAAGCATGTCAGCTCGTCGGCATGCATGTTAGTATGTTACCCCTATAGTACAGAGTCCTACTGCTACCCCACCCGCTGTAAAAGTGGCCCTTGATTTCTTTGTGCGGTCAAAGCCGCAACTTGCATCTCATAAAATAATACAGCAGCGTACAGTCTGCTTTTCCTGCAAAGGTACCGGGGTTGAAGGCTCGACGCCGACAGAGACGTCATCTGCTGCTTTCCGGCCTCGGCCCTCGAGCCCGGTGAGTCAGAGCAGCATGGGTGGTCTGGCACTGGCAGGGAGCTGGGTGGACCTCATTGAGCTTTGTGCACGGCCTGATTTGACGGGCCTGGGTTTGTGATGCTTCCTCCGACTGCTTTCGCGCCAAAAGAGCTTGGCGGGAAAACGAGGCCAACCATCGACATCATCGACCACTGGATAGCTCGAGCTCCGCGCCTGAGATTTTAGGAAAAGCTCAGAGCGGAGTCTATCTCCACCCCCAGACATGAGCAAACTTTATTCAACAACATAAACGATGAACATAAATTTATTCAAACATTTAAACGAGATTTAACAAACTTATAATTTTGAATCTAAACGAGATTACCAGGGGTGAGAGAGAACGCCTATGCATCTTCGTGCATGGCCATCGCTCATCACCGTATTTCTTGACACCGGCGAGGAGAAGAGATGTCGCTTCGCGCCCGACGAGGTGAGTAAGATGCGAACAAAGCCAGGTAAGTAACGACGCTTCACTTCTGGTCATCGCTCATCACCGTTCCCATCGGCTACAGCCTTTAGAAACGGTCCCCTAGCATCGGCTGAGCCGACCGAGGCTTCTGGCTTTGTCAGCGCCCGTATTCGATTCACCGCCGTGACATGCGGCGGGGCGTTTGATGGGAAGCCTTTTCGGCTTGCGCCGCCCCTTTCATTGGTGACAGCGACGCTGCTGACCAAGATGCTAGCAGCTCGTCGCTGGCACCTTTCTTCGGCGTCGTCGGTTGTAGAGACAGATCGGGCAGCTCGGGGTTGTCGTCGTCTTCGCTGGCGTCGCCGTCCTCGCCGTCACGGTCGTCGTCCGTTGAGGATAACTCCGGCGTTGGCTCTCGTCGACCGCTACGACGCGCCTCGTACTCCTTATACACCACGGCGTGCCAGTAGGGCGCCGAGATGGAGTACTTGGGGTCGAACTTTTGCAGGCTGCAGGGCGCCGACGCTGCGACTCCAGCACGCGTCGCTTCCCATTTGCGCCATTGGAAGCAGGGCGGCGTTATTGCGAGACGTCGCTTCGGTCTGCGACGAGTGATGACAGGCGTGGCGCCGTCTAGTCGCCTCGACATTAAACGCGGCGCAACGGCTTCCTGCACAGCGTTCGTTAACACGGGGAGAGGCGCGTGTGTGTATGACGGGCGGGTCAGCGCTGTCAGGACCATGCTGATGCACACGGTGGTGTTGTTGGGAAACCCCAAGAGTAAGGTATGATGAGTGCAGCAGTAAGTTTCCCCTCAGTTTATCAATCCAGTAGGAGTGCAATGCTCTTCTGAAGGTTGTTGAAGCTGACTTTGGCAGGGCGCACTACCGGTGTCAACAACGAACGTGGAACCTGCACACAACACAAACAAACTACTTTGCCCCAACGAAACAGTGAGGTTGTCAATCTCACCGGCTTGTTGTAAACAAAGAGTTAAACGTATGGTGTGGAAAATAATTTTTGTTTGCAGAAAATGAAAATAACAGGATATTATCAGTGTAAAAGAAAAGGACCGGGGTCAACGGTTCACTAGTGGTGTCTCTCCATAAATAATAATAGTATACATGAGAGTAAACAAATTACAGCTGGGTAATTGACAGAATAAAGAACCGCATAATGATGCATATACTATACTCATGATGTCTAGTATGAGATTCATTTGGTCATTACAACAATATAAATAGACCGTTCCAACCGCATCTATGACTAATAATCCACCTTCCGGTTAGCGTCCGCACCCCTTTCAGTATTAAGTTGCAAGCAACATATTATTGCATTAGGCAAAGTGTGTAATGTAAATAATACAAATATCCTTAGACAAAGTACTACTGTTTTATCCCTAGTAGCAACAGTACATCTACAATCTTAGAGGTTGCTGTCACTCCCCCAGATTAAATAGAGACATGAACCCACTATCTAGCATAAATACTCCCTCTTGGAGTCACAAGCATGTACTTGGCCAGAGCATCTACTAGCAACGGAGAGCATGCAAGATCATAAATAACACACACATAATATATTATGAAGTAATGACATAGTACTCAATATTCATCGGATCCCAACAAACACAACATGTAGTATTACATAAAGATGATCTTGATCATGATAGGCAGCTCACAAGATCTAAACATGGTAGCACAAGAGGAGAAGACAACCATCTAGCTACTGCTATGTACCCGTAGTCCAAGGATGAACTACTCACGCATCAGTCCGGAGGCGGGCATGGTGATGTAGAGCCCTCCAGTGATGATTCCCCTCTCCGGCAGGGTGCTGGGAAGAGCTTCTGAACCCTCCCGAACTAGGGTTGACGATGGCGGCGGCTCTGGAACTTTACGAGGATTTTTGTTCGGGTCTTAGGTCTTGATCCGTCGGGGGGTTTAAGTAGGCGAAAGGGCGAAGGCGGTGGAGGCCCGAGGGCCCCACACCATGTCCCGGTGCGGCAGGAGGTGGGGCCGCGCCACCACATTATGTGGGCGCCTCGGTGCCCTTCTCCGTCTCGTCTTCGATGTTCTGGATGCTTCCGGGAAAAATAGGGACTTCGGCTTTTGTTTCGTCCAATTCCGAGAATATTTCCTTGACAGTTTTTCTGAAACCAAAAACAGCAGAAAACAGGGAACTGGCACTGTGGCATCTTGTTAATAGGTTAGTCCCAGAAAACGCATAAAAATGATATAAAGTGTATATAAAACATGTAGCAATTGGTATAATATAAGCATGGAACATAAGAAATGATAAATACGTTTGAGACGTATCACATGCCCGAGTCGATGTCCGGCACCCCCCAGGAGGGCCTCCAAGTATAGAGGCCCGATTGGGGGTGCCGGACATAAAATCACTCGAGGCGAGGCTTTGGAGGATGCCGCTGGTGGGCGTTTTTCGTCTTCGGCCCCCCAAAGGGCCTTTAGGGGGTCCTTTAGTGGCCCCCGGTGGAGATGCTCTAAAGCGATTGGATGTCTACTCTAGAGGCGCATGGGCGCTTGGCCGTTAGGTAATATGGCTCGTTTGGTTTGGTAGTTTGGACTCGTTTTGAGTATGCCTGACATAAGGAGAAGGGAGTCCCTGTACGTTGCAAACGGGTCAGGTTCATAAAAGCCTTATCGTTTGGTTGCCTGCGAAGAAATTTTCTGAACCGGAGAGGAAAGACGACGCCCTTTGTTTGGATGTCTGTACAGACGCTTTTCTGCCATGTTAGTGCATCGCATTCCTTGTTTTGGTTGCAGTGAGCGTGTTCTGATATCCACTTCCTTTCGAATGGTCGAATGGTGAGGTTACCTAGAATAACAACACACGACAAACATTAATACACATTTAGTTCATACAAAAGGTGATGGTAATACACAACAAACACTTACTCTACGGCGCGATGCATCAAGAGTAAACAATCATGATGCATCACAGGTTCATCAGACGAGGGTTTAGTATATACACCACCTCGAACAATTTTATCATTACAGACCGTGGATCAAGTTCACGCAAGTCCTAACTAACGGAGGGATATAAGGCCACCTCCCAAAATATACAACAGATCATAAGAATCGTCGACAAGATTAAGAAAGAAGCATAAGCACTCAGACACCTGCATCAAACTGTTTGCGAAGCCAGGTCGTCCTCTCTGTGTCTACAGCGTCTGGTATTCGGCATATTCTTTTTTGTTGTCAGCAATGAAGTCGAGTGCTCTGACCAGCAACTTAGGTGCGTACAGCTGCTCTTGGTTGACAAACCGGGGCGTGAAGATCGTCTTCATCTGAGCATAGTTTGTGATAAGGTTATTGATGTACTCTTGACACCTTGGAAAGCACTGCAATTCACAAGGAACAAGTGTCAGGGCGTAGAAGCAATGAGGTACTGTAAAATCAAGAAAGGAACTCAATTGTGCTTATTACCTTGAGGTACTCTCGCAACCACTGGTCGTTTGCAATCCTCGTTCCACTCGAGGTGTCCATCAGATTTGATCCTTCTTATCACGCCCGCTTGGTCTCCACTTTCTGATGTGATTGTAGACCTGCAGAGTACATGTTGTACGCCCATGAATGCAAGAACATATGAACTTGCTAGGTTGTGTTTTTTTGGGATCAAACTTGATCACTGTGGTACATTTGGATGAGCACTACGGTTGTTTTAATTTCATTTGGTGAACAATTGAACCAATTTGTAATGAATTTGTAAGTAGTTGCTACTCTCGAATTTGAACCATTAAGTTTCATTAATATGTGATGCAATGATCTCATGCTATGTGGTTGTAATTTGAAAATTGAGAAAAAAAATAGTAGCCTAAATATAGGGGATCGGCTATAGTCAGCCACCGTTTAACGGGGCAAAATATTTACTCATCTAGTTTAGGAGGCCGGATAGGAGGGCTAAAGTTTAGGGTTACTCTTACAACAGCTTCGGACATGTGCATGGGCTTTGCCATAGAATGGGGCCGATTGTTTCAGTACGTAGAAGAGAAAAAATTGGGCATTGATGGTGTTCCTTATCTTCGACAGGGCTAAGCCCAAAGTCCATAACTTATTCCCTTATTTCATACGCCGTTTCAGACGAAAAAAAGAGTTGAGATTGTGGAATTTGCCCAACGAGATAGAAACCTAGGCTGGTGATTTCTTCACTGCCTGTTTGCTTTAGGCAGGGTTTTCACGGAAACGATCAAAGTCTGAGCTCACAGTTAATGCAGTTTTATTCGGAAATACAACTCCACCGTGGTATTGGGCCCCCGGCACTATCTGTACCGCTCGTTTTTGTTGACCTGTTTAGAGATTCGTGCTAGAAAAACTGCATACAAGCCCTCCCACCTCAGTCCAGGTACAGGCTCAACTCCTTGTTGTTTTTGCATAACACCCCTTATCTTTTCACGTATTGTTTTCTTTCTTTTTCCGTCGAGTCAAACAACCTTTTTTCCCAGATTTTGAATCTGGGTTCAAAACGACCATTATTTCATACTTTTTTACTGTGAAATAAATTATATTAAACAAAGTTTCACCAATATTCATCAAATATTCAAAAAATATAGAAATTTTTGTAAAATATTGTTGAGAATAACACATAATACATTTCAAAGAAAATTTTGTATTATATTAACCGTGAAAGATTATTTCTGTCATGATTAATAAATTATATTAAACAAAGTTTCACCAATATTAATCAAATATTCAAAAAAAATATAGAAAATTTTGTAAAATATTGTTGAGAATAACACATAATACATTTCAAGAAAATGTTGTATTATATTAACCGTGAAAGATTATTTCTGTCATGATTCAGATTTGTTTTGCAATTTTTTTGTTGTCCAAGCAATATTTCAGAACAATACGTACGATGTTGAAAATGTTTTTATCACACCTTTTATATTTCAGAGAATAATCATATACGATTCTCAGAAAATACCATAGAAAATTCATAGAGAATACATTTCATACACGTTTTATACAATCATGTACAAGTTTCATACAATCCCGTACAAGTTTCATACAATCCTGTACAAGTTTGATGCAAATTACAAATAAAATCAATAAATTCATACAAGTTTCATACAAATTGCATACACATTTCATACATTTTTTCGATCACTCGAGTAGTCTTAGCATTTTTCCAACATATTCTAGAAAATATGATCAAACATTTTTTTCAAATGAACATACGTGCGCATTAAATAATTTTTCATGTCCATTGAACAAGAAAAACATTTCGGCGCATGCATTAAAATGATTGTTCCAATTGCCGTATTAACAAAAAAAGATGGATTCAAGAATTTTTAGATCTTGTATTAAAAGAAAGGGGTACGGTACATGAAACATATTATAATCTGGAATTGCAAGAACATTGTGAATTAGCCAGCTCTTGAATAATATTAACTAAAGGAGAAAGGAAAATTCGGATGCATTAACAAAAAAAATAGATCACACTGTCCATATACACAAAAAAAAGAAAATCCATGGATAAATTCGGATCTGCACAAACGGTTTCAGATTCATGGACAAATTGTTTTTTGGATCTAGATCTAGACCATACCGTCCGTGAGCACAAAGAAAAGAAAATAAAAAATCAAAGCAGGGGACGCTGCCCTGGTGCAAGAGAATTGAGGAGGCCAACACGAGAACATCGCTGGCTTCCATGCTGCAGCAGCATATATGTAAATCGAAGCCTGCCCCTCAAGAGCAAATGGAGTATCGTGGTTGTTGGAACGAAAATGAGTGAGGAAAAAACAAAGCAAGCAACGGATCTGGCTGGACGACGGATCTGGCGGGCGCCGGATCTGGCCGGACATGCTTCGTCGGAGGACGCCAGACGCGGGATCTGACAGCTAGCACGGTTTTCCATGGGCACCATGCTCCAGATCTGGAAGGGCGGCTGAACGGACAGATGTCGCCTAGAGGGGGGGGGGGGGGGGGTGAATAGGCGATTTAAAATTTTTTCCGGGGAGCCGGAATTTCCGAGCCTAGATGGACCGGAAATTCCGGTATGCTTGATAAAGGCGGAATAAAACTAGTGTTTTACTTTAGCAAGCATACAACCTAAATATACTAGGTTCACCTATGTGCACCAACAACTTATGCTAAGCAATACAAGTAACAAGGTGATAGCAAGATATATATATGACTTCAAGCACGAAGGCTATCACAATGTAAAGTGCATAAGTAAAGAGCTCGGGTATAGAAATAACCGAGGCACGCGGAAACGAGGATGTATTCCCGAGTTCCACCCAAAGGGTGTACGTCTCGTTGGAGAGGTGTGCGCAACCACAACAGGTTAGCCGCAACGCCACCAAGGCTCACCTTCTTCTCCTGATGAACTCAACCACAAAAGGTTGCGAGTTCACCTTCCACTA